>JAQJVK010000019.1:10672424-11872424 GCA_035578135.1 Flexamia atlantica
AAGTTCGAAACATAAAGATAGAACAAATATTCTGGCATGGGTGCACAGTGTGGTTTTTATATACTTACGTTGATAAAAAAAATTGCCATTCTTAAATTATGGATTACATAAATATACAATATTCTTATAAAAATCCATACATCTCTTAAGAAAGACGCAATTAGGAATAAATCATTATGCTTAACATGATTTCTAATAGAGGCAAACGTACTAGCAGGCATATAATTGAATGCCAATTATTATTATAATATTATTATTTATTAATTACTCTATTGCTATCGGTATTAATATGATGTCAATGTTAAGTGTTGCCGGCAAAGAACGAGCATAACGATTGCGCGATGTCTGAGCTTTCCCATGGACTCCGCTAGCCATAGATAGGTTCAGCGTGGTAGCGAGAGGAGCGCGCTCTGTGAGAGTTTGATGGAACTACGTCTACGCGCCGGCCACGGCAGCATGTTGTTTTAAACTAAAATCATAAAAAGCGCATTAAATATGGTTTCTCGATGATTTTTTATCATTTTTCTTTGGTATACTGTAGTAATGATTTAATTGGACATTTCCAAAAAGTTTTCCTCAATTCTACCGATGGGTAGTAATTTTATCGCTGAAAATGTACCCGCGATTTCCACCGCCATATACTTACTATGGGACGTCAATGACACATTCAAATCCTCATAAATAGGTTAAATGATTGGATTTTCTTGTTTTGAGCGATAGCATTCGATTTTTGAATACATTTTCTATAATTTAATGTACTTTTGAGCTGGATAAAAATTTTTTTTCAATAAATTAATCGAAAAATTAAAAAAAATTAAAAAAAATGGCCTGTTAAAAGATGTGTAAAAGACCATTATTACTAAATTAATTTATTAATATTCATAAAATCATAGTATGCATAAGTCTTTAGCCTACTCAAGATATTCCACCCGGAATTAGCCTTCTTAAATCAATTAAAATGCATTTTATTGAGAAATCTGTCTTTCCCATGGAATTATATGGGAAAATGCGTTTTTTCGTATATACAAAGAAAACCATTAAGTTTATAAAAAAAAGTTAAATACAAAAAAGTTGAGTTTATAAAAGACCTTTCAAATAAAAAAAAGTTTATCACGATCGGGTTACTCTTTCACGAGTTATGGGGCAATTTATGCGTTTTGTGGCGGCCATCTTTAATGGCTGATATGGGGGTGTTCTACACGAATTCAAGGTTGGTTCTTCGGACAAAAATACTTCTACTGGTATCTTGTATACACTCACCAAGTGGCTAAGCTGTATCAAAAAGTGCAAGGTTTTGGTGGAAATCAACGCTAACCACACGTACTATAGTGTCCCAAGCCGCAGTCGCAGCTCACATTATCCCGCAATTATTTTACACTTCTTGTCGAGGAACAGTTGTATCCATTCGCATCGTATGGCGAGGAAGGCGTTCCTAAAGGGCCTGGCTGTGAAGGGCAGTGCGATGTGTGTTTCAGCCGAGCACCGCAACGTCAGCACGAGGATTCCAGGACCGTTCGCAGGATTAACAACTTGCAGATTTGAATCGACAAATTTAACCATAAAATTCGTTATGGGTTATTTTTTATTTTATGTACGTTCTTTAAAACATCGGGACATATATTTAATAACTTTTTTAGGGTTTTGTTTGAATATCTTTATAAACAGACAAAATACAAGAAAATATCATATACTGCGCTTTCGCTAATGGCAACACAGGTATTTTAATGAATAATCGTCCAAGACTTAGCCTGTGTATTAAACTAGAAATATTTTAAATGAAGTTGCAAGTCTAAGTAAAATACAGTAATGAATTGTAGCGGCGACCGGATTTCCCCGGCCCTCGACGTTCGCGGCACGCCACGTCCATCACGCCACGCCGCGATGTTTGACTTTGAGATACAAACACACGTCACTGACTTTCCTCCGTTTTCTGCTCTTGCGTGCGATCGTACCGAGCAGTTTACGGAGTAATTTGTTAAAAAGACATTTTATTCGCTTATAGTTATAATTATTTGTAAAGAGGTAGGTTAATGTAATTTCTTAATACTTAATTTATCAATCCTCCTGATTTTGAATGGAACACTAATTATTTAAAGAATAAAAAAATATATTTGGAGTTCAATTATTCCAATCAGTTGTAATGTTGTTCTGTTGTTAAGCTTTTGTAATGTTATGTTGTAATGTGTTTGTAAAACATTGATTTAACTTATTAGTTAGCTTAAAAAAGTGCTCAACATTTCTTCCTTGGTATTATTTTAAAGAAAGTTCTTGATTGGAGACAGTTAGGAAATAATGTTTGTGATAATATATTTCTGCGCTTGAAATTTTTCATATAATTTTGCCTTATCTGTGGCTTTTCCAATCAGCAACTTCGCGCTAGATTATTTCAGAGAACAGCGAAACACTGTTGTCGTTGTTTTCCAGGATTCAATTTATATAATTAAGTGTTTATTGAAAACGATGGTCAAGGACACGCTCTTCTACGTAATCGCCGATGAGGAAAAGGGGAAGAATATTTCGCCAGTGAAACATTGACGCCGAAAAAACAACTCCTCCTTGTTTTGCAACAGGTTAATTTTTAATGCATATAAAACTACAACAAAAGGGGGAGGATTTTAAAATCCTAATATTTTTCTAAACTGTGTTCGATCAGCCCCACCACAATTTAAATACAGTTTTGTTAAAAGCCCAGTTTTCAAAGCAACTGTATTCAAGCCTAGTGTCTGTTGGTTTCGGCAATTCTGCGTGAGTCAGTTGTCGCTTGTGCAGATACAAACCAACACATCACTTCCAAAATCATGATCTAATTATGTGGGGATACACGGATTATTCGAGCATTAATTTTAAACTGAGTTTTAAGTTCAGCAGTCATGTCACAAGAACACATTGAAAACTTCAACACTGTTAATTTGTTCTTTCGATTTGTTTGAACATTTTATATATATCTTAAATGTACTATACCCAGATGACATATTCATCAACATTGAACTTCCGTCGGCTTATGGATGACAGATATAATTATAGCGCCTTTGAGAGTGTTCTTTTGTCAAAAATAACAAATGTGATTGTTTAAGAGGCGAACGCAAATAGAACTGCTATCTTGGCCGCGAGGGAGGAGTTCGGAATGTGAACAACTTACAGAAATTTAGGCTTAACTTAACGTAAATATAACGCTTATTTTGATTCAACTGTAATATCAAATTCCAAATTCCACTTTTCTGTTCATATACCTCTTCAAAAAATGTCTGGTGCCATAGGTCTGTACCAACAATGAGAGCGGCGGCGGGCCAGTTAGCCAAAACAGGCAAAAAATGCTTATATGTTAAAACAACTGACCTCACAGCGACAGCCGTATGACTTCCAGGCCTTATATTTTGGGAATTGTAATTGTCATAAAATTAAAGTTATTGATTTGTATTTACTTTTTATGGATTTTTTCTGTTTCATTTGGAATATTATAGCCTTGAAAATTTTATTAGTTTGAGACCATGAGATAACCATCCTTTGGTTACCTTATGACTGTCCCAAAATTACAACATTTTTTAAATGTTTAGCTTTGGAGTCGTGCTACAAAACTTAACTTTACACCTACATGCTAGACAACCTGATTTGACTAGATTCTGACGCACCTATGCGAATGGTGGTCACATGCACTAATAAACAAATGAAAAACAATTTAATTCTCAGCCAAACACCCCTGAATATTCATGTGAATTTTTCGATGTTGCTTGTGATGATTTTGTATACTTTTTATCTATGATTTCATGTGATTTGTTTATATTTAATCCCTCTTGCGTAAAGAAGCCTAGATTGTCTGTGTGTAACAAGGGCGATTGGCCCACGGCTGTGATCAATACCTGTTTTAATGAAAACCTCGTCATAATAATGTTGACAGACTTTAATAAATGTTATATGAACGTTCTTTCTCTTAGATTAAATTTAGCTCGAGTGTTAGGTTCTTCTGCATTACCCTTGGTCCGAAAAAAGCACCGCTTTCACAATCGCAATGAGGGGTTTGAGACTGTGCCGATTCCTACACCCTGTACCCCGAACGTGATGGTAGAACGTTCTAATTGGCTCCTTAAGTAATGCAGGTAAATGGATGATATGAAAAACTAGCATGATAATATGGTAGCTGTTCGCACCATCGATGAGGTTGATGAGCTAATGTTTTTCTTTTAAAATGAAAAAAAATATATATAAGATCAAATTCTTAAGAAATCCGAAGCAGGAGTGTGTGGAGAGGTCGGTTCTGCAGTTGGGAGTTTCGGTCTGAGAGATTTCGATTGCCGGACTGGCGGCTGCCATGCTCTGGTTGCTCGCAGTGTTGCCGTCCTTCCATTGTTGCCAACTGTTGCATTTGATAACACGTCAACACTGCTTGGATATATACGATTGTCAATTTGAAACAAATATCTGTAGGATTCAAGCAAAGTGTGGTATAATAGTAGGGTATGGTAAGTGTACCATTACGGGTTTGCCAGTTAAAAAATGAAGATTTTAAGGAGACAAAAACCTTGACAAAAAAGGCATCAGTGTCGGAGTTGTTAAGCACCTATCCGAAAATCCTGTCGAAAAGTTTGTATGTGTAACATTAACGATATGTTTATAACTTTCGTACTTAATACGGGGGTTCCGCAAGTAAGTATACCTCAACTTTAAGAATTTAAGTCTTTCTATTCCGGATACAGTGTGAAAAGAAAAAATGATAAAGAGATAGTTCCACTCTCTTTCGGTTCAAAGTCAGGTTTTCAAGAACAATTTATATACTTGTTTTCCAAAATTGGTGTGTTGATGTGTCCAATATCGTTTGGAGCGATCAAAATATTCAATAACATATAGGAATTACAAACATATAAATTTCTGTCGTTACAAAGACTTGCAACTTCAACATTAGATCAGAACGACCTTTCCGCATAACGTTGAAGTAGGCCCACCTAGCTGATGCTTGAGTCAAAGTAGGGAATTACACATCAAGCCTGTTCATGTTTTGAGTAACTTGTATTTTTCAATAGAAAGTACCTGATCTTACATTAAGCCAATTGCGTTTACGCCAGTTGTACACGGGCCAGCGAGGTGAAGACTGGAGTCGTTTCTCCGAAGCCATAACTCCGATGTTGCGGTCAGTGGATGGAGCGGGAGAACGAATAGAAGATTTTCTTAGGTTTATGACCGGAACGGTTCCAGGAGTGTCGGCCGTCAAGAGGGTTAGGCTTTGATGTCTGGGAGAAACTCGGGCACCACCGCCTGGGTGGGTCACTGCAAGGGTTGGAACTGACGGGATGAAGGGATGAGAAGAGATCAGAGGTTAGCGCATACTCCTTCAACTTACCGAGTTGTGCAGAAATGTTCAAATACTAGAGGAAAGACGTCATAGTCAATCAGGAAAGATTTTCGTCAAACTTGATAGGACTGAAGTGAAAGGGAAGTTAGTTAATGGATTCCTCATCAGTTATCATAATAGGTGGTTTTTCATCCTCTAGCCAAGTGATGACGTAGCCGCCCATGTTATTCACTAGCACTTCCAGCAACCATAACTCAGTCTGGGACACCGGAGTGATGAAGGCTGGTCTGGCAAGCATCCCCCATTCCTGATGAATTAACTCAGTGGTGATTTTAAATTTTTAATATTGCTTGACAATACCTGTGGGATTCTTTATTATCGACTAACTAAAACTGTTTGAGTTTAAATTATGAAACTCGTCGTATGGTGAGGTGATATCAAGGAGGGGTGAAGGGGGTGAAGGAAGAGCAATAACCACAGCTGAGAGAATGTCGCCAGTGAAAAGTGAAAAGGTGGTTTATTGTGTCAGTGGATTGCCATCAGAGGTGCAACTCGATTCAGCGATTCTATTATCTTAAATCCTTTCTTAATCATTCTGTGATATTTTCAGCCTTCATTCAGCTCTGTAGTTTTAAAAGTCAAAAGTATTTATATAAAAATATAACTGTCTTAAATTTACGAATAGTACTTGATGAATTAGTTTTATGTTTCATAATACAGTGTGTCACTTTTTTGGTGTAAAATTTATAGCTTAATTTATTTCGGTTATTTGCAAGTAAAGAAAATTGATATATAATTTTTTTGGACATTTTTTATCACCAGTTTAAAATGATAATTTTATTTAAACTAGAATCTGCTATCGCAGGAATTTTAATTATTAAGAAAGAACTGCTGTTAAGTTCGAGGTCGACGTAACCCAACTTTCCTACTTTGGAGACTTTTACAGTTTTTTTCCACGTGGACGAACTTGAGTCGATAGTTCCCAGCCCGAAGCGGGTAATTGCTTTCAAACAAAGTCGCAGTCAAGTTCACTTGACAAACTTATACGATTGAATTAGGTTTTCGAAATCCAGTTTCTGTATAGTGTTGTGATTTGTTTTCAATTTCTCTATGGAAAATTAAAGGAAGATTACTTCAGCAAACGACACTGTAATATTCTTGTTAAATTAATTTTTGTACTTGTTGAATTTTAATTCAACAATTAATTTTAATTACAAATTAGAAGGAATGTTGTTTTTACAACTTTTATATGGAAGTGATATGAGTTCCTAAAGCTGTGTTTAGGTTATTCATTAATTTAACAAACTCATATGTTTTATATTCAACTAAGGGCAAAATCCCCAAACTGATTGACATGTTTACAAAAACATATCTTTTGACGAACTATCAGTAATACTTTTCACTCGGTAAAATGTAATGTTAATCAATCACTATTATTTCATTAAAGATGTCCAAATATCTATGTACACACAATATTTTTTCCACTTACTGAACTGCTTTATAGAAGCCCCTCCGACTGCAGCCGGTCGTGAACACTGCTGGAGTTGAGAGCTCTCCGCCCCAATAACCCTGAATGTCGCCTGTTCCGTCCTCAGTCCAGTTGTCGATTGTGTCTTTGAACACTGCCTCAATACTTTTTGTAAAACATAAAATATTCCTCAGTTTACTTCTGACTGCTTACCTGTATTAAAAAAACAATATATTTTGTGGAAAAAACACTATCGGGTTTCAAAAGGAATAGGCCTTATAATGTGTCTTTAACTCCTTTACCTGACTTTAAAGTTTTATCTCTTTTGACTTTTCGAGTCCACGTAACTTCCTTCAGTAATGAAATATGCATTGTAAAGTACTTAATAACACATATCCTTTATTTTCTATAAAAATTATGTGTTGTGTTTAATGTGTGTCTCTCACGGCGCCAGGTTAAGCTAAACTGTAACATTAAAAAATTAGATTATAATTTTCGTAGTATTATAATTTTTATCAGAAAATTATCATATAAGGCAACGCTTAATTCATGGCAACGCGAAAAGCGTAGATTAGTCATTATTATCAATCCATTATTTAATTTGTTCGTTAGTAAAGAGAAACACGTAAACAATCCGAGATTTTTGAGTGTTATTGGAATTTCCGGTTTGATTGATTAAGGTCGAATTAATGTAATATATGTTCATAATTTAAATATTTATGGTCTGTTTTTACATTGACGGATAATCCATCCAAAACTGCAGTTATCGTCATCTTGTGCCTTAATAAATTACTACGTACGGTTTAGCTTTCCGCGAAACCTTTCTACAGTAATGATACTACATGTCATGGCCCTACATCTGTTCAAGAGAAACTTGTTTTTTATCTGGTCAAACATGGGAGTAAACGGGGCTTTAAATTTCAATCCGCACTCGGCGGCGAGAGCCCGGCAGTGGAGGTCTGTGTATGTGGTCCACTGGGTCAGCCGCAGCCCCGACCAGCTGTTCCCGCGGCGCAGTTGGTGCACCTGATCGGCAATCAGCTGTTGTTGTGTAGATCAGCTGATCGGCCGGGTCAGTTGTTGCTGGGTGCTCTGCAGGAAGTGGTCGGCTCTATCACTTCAGGATGTCCGCCTCTCCTCCGCCTCGCCCCACCGCGCCGCTTCTCTGCGGAGAGTTACTGAATTTAAATGTCTTGTTGAACAATGAATCCGTTATTTGATACTATATTATTCAAACAAAATAATAAATAAACAATACTTCAACCGACCAAATTTTCGCAGGGTTTCAAATTTTACTTATTTTGTACTTTACTTTCTTCACTCAATGCAACAAATAAATTTAAAACAACAAATGCCTATAAGAGGTCACTTTAATAGAAATAGTGTACAAACATCTTAAAAATTATAAGAGCTATTCGATGCTAAAATATTGATCTAGGTAGGCCTGTATTTAAAAAATTGAGTTACTTTTTTATTAATTTGTCTTGCCCTAGTAAATTATCTACATGCATTATTGTCTTGGAAGCTAAAAGCATTAATCTAAATAATTTATGCTCCGATATTCAATTTTTTCAATTATAAACTCATTTAAGGTCAAATTTCAAAGTTTGTATGTTTTACATAAAATTTAATAAATTAATTGATTTTTCGATAGTACACTTCTCATCACTACGTGCTATTGATTATTCGAGTCCCTAACTCGATACTTCACATGAATCATTTACCGCACCTCACCCTTGTAATGTAATGTAATGTAACGTGAGGATCAGGTGTCTGTAACGTTATTGTGATCGATCTCCCCTGGAGCTCCATGTGACGTAGGAGGGAGGTAAATTCTGTATCCGGAATATAAATGTTGGAATACGATAAGGATTCTTCATCCAATATCTTTAAATTTCTGTTACTGCGTTATGAACGATTTAAAAAAAACATGCATTTATAATCGTGATTGCCTCGTATATCGCTTGTACGAGCAGTGATTCGATTAGCATATAAATTAAATGTTTAATCAGTACCATACATGATTTGTTCTTATCGATAATAGAGAATAGCAATTTTATTTAACCATTCCTCTTGCGTTTTATGTCAACCATAATATCAAGCTTTTTCAAGCGAATATGAGTGTATTCAGGCTGATTCAGGCATATGGCTTTTATTTCAGTTCAATTGACTTATTTATTTGCGTGCGTTATCAACTAAGCCAATACTTAACAAATCTTTTATAAAATTATTGTTTGATTTTCCAGTTTATGCACAAACTTCTGGTGCATTAATGTTTATGTAAACGATTTATGAAAGTCAGACGAAACATTTAACAATTTAACTTCTCTTTCGTTCCTGCGTTATAAAATTCTTTTTTGTTAATATATTGTAAGCAGAGCGTGTTAGATTGGGAATTCTTTCCCTACAAGTATTTTGTTTTGTTCTTTTGTTTTTTATTTAAATATCTGGCATTTAAACACGAGTCAGAACTGATAAGAGAGTTGAGTATTCTTTTATCAGCGAGCGGATGCTCTCGAGCGCCGCTATCAGTTGAATGATAAACGCCGTTACAAAATATCTTAATAAATATTTGACAAGACAATCTCATTGATATAATCGACTTTTCCTCTAGTTTAAAGGGCATAATACGAGCTCCAACTTGATTAATCATATCATAATTCTTTTTTTACAAATTCGGTGTTGTCTACATAGCTTCTCTTGTACAATATCTAAAATTTGGGTGGTATTAATATTTTCGTAGTTTGTCGTGCATTGATTTTTATTTTTTTAATACATTTGTATGCTAAACCCTACTACAGTATATATTAAAAGAATAAACAATATTTTAAAATCAATGTTACAAGTGTTTTACAAGACGCATCGATACACGAACCGGTAGATTGAATTTTTTAATTCATTTGTTAAAGGACATACAGTGTAAAAAATCCGTTTTTCTACATTATGTGAGTACCTGGTGGGTCGAGCCTTGCTAGGTGTTATTTCATGTTTACCAGTTCATCCAGTTACTATAAAATATTTCAATGTCATAAAATTGATAAATAGAAACCTTATTTATTTGAACCATGGACTCTTCCCACTTTCTGTATTTTCCCTTGATGGCTGTAGATTCCAAACAGCTGTTATGATTACTTATTTGTTTACACTTTCTTTGTTTATTTTCGTTGCTATCACGGCAACCCATAAGGCCAATGTTAAAATTTTACAACTTTAAAATTAATTCGATTTATTACGTTATTAGATTTTCTCTGGCCGAGTTATCCGCATAGAAAACGTTTTTGAGTCATAAATTACTTATTTCCAGACTTTGAAGGAAATCCTCGGAGCCGTTTTTGAGATCGTTGTGCAAGCAAGTATACAAGAACGGACGATAACATTGTTCATATAAGAGTATAGGATTGTTTCGGATTAAATTATAACTGTTATTAATGCTCCTCGTTCTGTTAAATTGTCAGTCGATCATTACTGCGAGGTAGATACAACAACAGAGGGCCGCCGCTATTGGCCAGGTGACCCGCAGCACATCCTTCGCAATCAGGACTCAAGGTGAAGGACTCCATTGTTCCCGCTCTCTCTCTCTCATTACCCTGCTATCAGTTGGCGACATCCCCTCCCCTCCCCCTCCCCCTCTCGTCGGTTCGGTAATTGAATTATGCCTGGGCTTCAATTACTTGTTTGGTTTCCTATTGAATTACCTTGATTGGAATTTGGAGAGGAATTGCGTATGTTCCTAGCCTTTGTAATGGGTTTGTGCCAGGGATAATCTCAGGAGTTATTATGTGATTGATATCATATATTTAATTTCGTAAGGCGATTCTTTGCTTCAAAATTGTGGGCGTCCGGCAAGTCGTAGAAAGATGGGAGAGGGCTCAAATTAAAGGTCTTCATTCCGTGATGGCGGGAAAAATAATGAAATTGCTTAAAATTCACCAGAAAACGAGAAATAACGTAAAATATCTGCCCTTTAAAAAGCATTGGGATCTAAAAACGTCTGCTTTGTTTACATTATAACATGTGGTACTGATGCTTGATTCAAAGCCATGTGCTAGATGTTGACATATGGTTTTTTTCAAAAGGCAGCCAACTATGTGTAATGTACTATAACAAATAAATATTTTAACTTAAATATTTTCAGATAATAATTACGGGTTTGAGTATATATTTATAATTTAAAATAATTTAATGGTTAAGTGTGTTTGTTTCGTTTACGTTATAAAGATGCCGTTTTAAAGCCAAATGACATACATAAATATATATGAAAGCGAAATTCTTGCGCAGAAATTGTGGGGGTTAGGCAAGTCGCGCAGGATGATGGGACAGGGCTGAAATAGGTCTTGATGCCAGGGTGTATGTATGTATTGTGTATGTATGTATCTAAATGCTACAAGATCGCGCCACTATCATTACGATCATCACACTCATCCTTCACTCATATTCAGGGTAACGTCCTCCATGAGGTACCTGTCTTATTAAATTGATAAAGTGATAAAGGGACTCGGGAAAAATACTGAAATTTCTGAAATTTTATCAGACATTAAGATGTAACGTTAAATATCTGTCACTTAAAAATCAATGTAATGTAAAAATGTCTGCTATGTTTACAGTAAAACATGTGTTGCTTATACCTGATTTAAAACCACATGCTAGATGTTGATTTTATATGGTTTATGGTTTATTTAAAATCCAGATGAATAGGTCAAACGCACTTTAACACATGACGGGTTTTTACTTGTAAATTTTCCATTTTTATAATTTAGGGACCTTAACCAAAGGAAGAGGAATTAAATACGACTATTACTTTTACAGTGTATCACGTAGTAGTAGCTGATGCTGATTTAGAGCCAAGTGATTTGTAACATTTACACAATCAAATAAGCGCAGGCTATAGGTAGCCAACAGAGAGGACTTCATTCATCATTTTTAAGACCCAGTTCTACCAGTTTATGTGCGGTCGGAAATGTTCATAGTTTTGACCGAGGAACAATAGTGTGCTGCACTAACAGTTATTGAGTGCAACATCAGCTTTAATTTGATACTACTAAAAAGGTTCACCTTTAAATTTGGCCAACCTAAAGTATATTTCATCTTGAATGTACCAAGACAAAGCGGTATTTACTCACAGGCAACCACAAAAAAGTGTTGAACGTAGAATAACAACCTCAATATTAATTATTTACCAAGCTCATGGTCTTCCAGCCTAACTTCCTTACAAAGTGGAGCCAAAGGCCCCAACGTGGAGCGTGGAATCGTCAATGGGAGACCATTTTCTGATTTCATCCTTATTTATTTGCTTTTTGGGTAAAATGAAGCCTCAATCGAAGATTCCCATGGTAAGTACCCTTTAACTGTCCAATATCTTCTTTTGAACCAGGTGGAGGTTTGTCAATTTTACATTCAACAAATATTTTTGAAGCTTTAGGTTCACAAGACATTTGTTTACATTTTTGTGTTGAATGTCACAATTTTTTTTTTTGGAAATGAATTAAGTGCTGTGGTTAACCTTAAGAATTTCTTCAAACCATGCCCGTAAGTTTAATTCTAAACAAAGTGAATTGAGTTTGTTTTGAGTACAACAAACAGCGCCACCATTCCAAAAAATTTCATCCCTTTATTATATTGAAGTAACGCCCTTTATTAAAATTCTGATACGTACTAGCAAATGTCAAAATATCTTTAAGATTACACTTTAAACGTTTAATTCCGTCAAACTGTTACCGAGTTGTGAGTGTGAAGAAAACACTAAATATCTAGCATTTATATTGTATTTTTAGGGGCTTTTGCCCCTACAAACCACTAGTTTGAATTAATTGTGAAATTTGTTTTTAAATAAGAAGCAATCATAGAGGATTCTGTCCTTTCCAGCCCTTTCATATCGAAGCCTTATCCCTTTTGTCGTCGGCTTTTCCTTATTGGTGTTTACATTGTTCGTGTAATCGTTGTTGCTGTTTTACGTAGATTCTTCTGCATTGTGATCTATTTTCAAAGCGAGTGCATACAAACCATCTTCGTCCTGAATGATTAGGTTATCGTAATTTATTCTTGAAATCACTCTCATTTTATTACACTTTGTGTTATGTTATTCCGAATAGTGTGCCAGATTGTTTCGAAAAAATTTTTGTCTGGTGTAAGTTAGGTAGTTTGTAATAAACAACAAAAATAGCTTAAATTGTATATCACAATTCCGTATTCTACTATCTCTCCACCATTAGTTACATATAATTAGTTGGGTACGATGTTTGTAGACTTTAAAATAATTTAAGTATTGGACTTTTAAAAACAGTACTACGGGTATAATAAGAGAGCGAATAGTTGTATCATTGTATATCGTAACCCGTAATATCTTAAACAGATGGTTTTAATAATTTGTATGAAACATTGTAACTCAAGTGTTCAACTGTTAAATTTTGTATATTTAAAGCTAATGATCTCTATTTTTACATTGATTTCCACACAGATGCAGTGACAAATAGAACAAGCTGGATTAACCTCTTGAAAATCCTATTCTGCCCACATTGGCTCCCTTTTGCCTGGCAGATGCAGAGGCCCAGTCTGCCATTTAATTAGGCGGCTCCCAGCCTTCAGTTCGCGTCATGATTGCAGTTACACGGCGGCGGAGGCGGCGACCGGTTATTGTTGTACGGCTCGCTCCCACGCCTGCAGACCTACTGTGTTGGTTATGTTAATGCTGAAACTCATTGGGGCGCATCTGACTGGAGCAACCCTTTCATTTTATGTAGGCAAAAGATAGAAGCTAATGTAGTCTGGTGAATGATAAGGCAATCTTTCAAAAGTCAACAATCCTTCAAAAGATTGTTGATTTGTACCACGGTATTGTAATGCCGAATGTATCGTGAGAAACACGATGAAGCTTGGGTGTAAACAAACTAAATTGGTTTGAACTAAAGATTTGAGTTCGAAGGTCAAAAAATAACATTACTCAGTGAAGTTTCATCAATTTAACGAAATAATGTATGTTTCCCTTCCCCAAAACAAAAAATCTACCTAAAAAATTCCTTTATTTGTAAATAACCAAGCTTCAACGTGCTCTTCTCCAGGTACATTAGAATAACGACTGACAACAATCCATATAGCAAAACACAGTAAGAAAGCAACATTGCCTTTTGGATATGACCCGGATTTTAAACAAATTGCTGTTATTGCTTATTATTTTCGTTGGTTGGGTAGCCGAGTTAACGTGTGCCGCAGGTTTGTGGGACTTAATTGTAATACACAGCCGATTCTTTTAATCAGAATTCCAACTTAGTGTAGTACAAGTACTTAACTAGATTGATCATAAAGGTTCACTTTTAATATTTCCCTGCATTATTATTTTAATACAATTGTTTGAGGTCGATCAACATCAAACACAACAACCTACTTTACAAGAATTAAATTAATCCTTAACTTTAAATTAAAAGCAAGAGCATATTTATATAGTTTTGAAGATGGAGGAATGTTTGGTTCTTTCCTTGTGCCTGCTCCTGACCGCACGGGCTGCAGACTGGAGGTTGTCTCGCGGGGCGCGGAGACGGTCGCGGGTAATGTCGCTGTCGCTGTCTCTGTCTCCCAATGTCGCCGCAAGGATGACCGCCACATCCGATATCTGGGGAAAGGCCCCGCCGAGGCTGTGTGCGCAGATCTCCTTTAATGGCGAGGATCGCTGAGATTCAGTTGGTCGTCATATTCATTACGTTCCCCAATTCAAGGACGGTTAAGAGGGCGCCTCTGTCATGTAAAACCATGCGTTACCTGCCCTCCAGGGGGCAAAAAATATAATCATGGAGAAAATTATATAATCATGCTTATAAGGGGTTTTAAGCATAATTATATAATTTTCTCCTTCCTGTTATTTTATGAAAAAAAACTTTCCCATACAATGTTGGAATTAAATCACGCGAAAATCTGATATAATATACGCATGAGTTACCGCTTTTCGTGTGCTTTTATTTTTTTGCAAAATAAACATTTTAATGTTTTACTATGTTAGTAAATACCTCTGCAGTTATACATCAGTAGTCATTGATTTAATTGTCTAGTTAATATACATTTTGTTCAATTTGTTTAACGGTGGTGTTTTATTGCAGATATCCGCCGCAATTATGTGGGGGTCATAGTAACGTAAGTATTTAATGAAGTATTTTTTATTCACGATACAAAAATTAGTTTTTTAGGTAGATAAATAGGCAAATCTAGGCAATCACAATATTTATGTTATAGTTTTTCGACATTTTTCAGCTGATTTCCGGAAAATATAATCTACAATCAAAGCATATATGTCTCAGGATATAATTTTGATTTGAAATTTACGATTCTTATGGATGAATTTGCATTTGTTTTACTAGGCATAAAAACGTTAGTGTACTTCTAGTTTAATGATTTACAAAGATATTGCGAGTGAAGAGAATGTAAGCAGGAACCCAGGAATCTTCCAGCAATTTAAACATTGGATGCCGGTGTATGCATAATGAAATATCCAGTCTAATACCACGTATGTTCATACATTTTTCCGCTATTTTTCTCCTACATAGTTTGCAATTACTTTTTGTTGATTGTCTCAAATATGATAGCAGAATTTAAATTTGGATTAAACTTTAGCTATCCCGTCTGTCTTATTTAGTGTTAGGGTGTTGCACATTGTTACAATCTGAGTGATATGATGAGGCCCATGCCGTCCATAAGCCCAATGCTCAAATAAACATTAATCTAAAGGGCGAATTAGGCCATGTCATTGATTGAAGAGTCTTTGTGCATATTTTTAATTTTATTACAAATATTTTGAATCATAACAAAAATATGTATTAATTGCAAAAATTGTTGGATTTCTTCTTATTCTCTCACGTGATTATATATTTGTGTTTATTGTGAGACTAGCGAAAAGATGCCACAAAGTATAAAAAATTATGTGTATGATAAATTATAACTTTGTGTGCAACTTTAAATTATTTATTATTAGTGGTGATTTCCTTCAGTGCAGGACACTGTTAGTGGCTCTAAAAAATAATGATCGTGGTCTTAAAAAGGTATCAACCTTTTTAACCGAAATTCTATTGCAGCTCAGTTTTAGTTTAACACATTTAGCTTGACGCATTTGTGCCTCATACAATGATTCGTCAATTATTCAGCTCGTCCAGTAAAGTGAGATGCGTTGTCGTCGCTGTCAGTTGCGGTCAGTGTGGTTAAAACTTCCTGACGTCTCTGTATATCGAACTCAACTGACTCAGCCCGAGCATTTCGATGTGCTAAAACATTTGGACCACAGAGAAGGATCATATTATATGATCAATATGATCCTTCTCTGTGTTTGGACCCAATTTATATAATTTTTTCTGTTTAAGAATGAAGAATAGCGGATGACTTTATTTACTTTATCTATGGTATGGTTAATGCATGTCAAGGATCATTAATATTTTGATGTTTTCAATGTTTTTAACGATTAACATAATGAATGCTGTACTATTGAATAGCAACTAATTAACTTCAAAGCTTGCGTCGTGGCTGATCACATATGTGTTATTTCGAGAGGTGCGCGAGACTGGAGATAGACAAAACAGACCTCTTCCTCTATTCCCGGCGAAGATTGTAATTTTAGAGAAAGACGGCAGAGCTATGAATAGTAGAGATCTGTTTGTGTAATGAAGAGCTCCTCATCTGCTTTGTTTGTGTTGGTTACTGTTTCCTCGAAACGACTTTTTTAAACTTTCATCTCTTTGTGTCAAATAAAGTAATTTTGCATTCTGAAGGGAGACGTAATTCTAAATCCTTAATCTTGAGTTACTTTGATTAAAGGATCATTAGGGTTAGTAGTGTTTGTACTCACCATACGTGTGAGCTAATTTGTTTACTCTTTTTATTTACAATGTAATTTAACTTTCATATTATTTTACCAATAAATGATCAACTTTTAACGTTCGGCAGGTCTTGCCCATGATATCGTTGACCTTTTACAGAGGGCATAATTTATTCACAACCCAATGGGAACTAGGTCCAAATTAGAGCCTCCACAAAATCTTATCAAAGTTGTGTCCAGGATCGATCTGGCGATATTCATGCAGAATAAGCCATGGAATGATTACGTTGCCGCCGTGATACCCACCAATCTGATCTACATAATCATATGTTTGCGTACCGGACAATCGTGAGATCGTAAACATTATTCCTGTAGGAAAATAATATAGGTATATACCCTTAAAAAAAAGTAAATACAAACGAGCAACAGACTTGTTGTATTTAATCCCTAATGTAGTCATCTGCCCTTTTAAACAATAAACAACGTTATCTAAACTACACTGGACCAAGGCGGACTCGGCGATAAGCGTATCCCGGTACAACGGGCGCCCGGGTGCCGTGGTAACACAGTGCGGTGCAAGGGTTGTGTGGGGGAGGGTGTTGTAGCTATTGTTGCTAAATCTGATGTGTGTTGTAGCTATTGTTGCTAAATCCGGCTTGTGTCGTGTTTGTGCTACACAGTATTGTCTACGATTTGGACACGTGCAAATTATCCTGAGTTGGAAAGCTGTGAGTCGAAGTTGCAATGTGGTGGCTATTCGGGAAAGAAGGTTTGTTTCGATTACTCTATTTATTATACATAAACTAAACTCATTTTCATCTATTTTGATTCATCCTTACCAGTTCTTTTTGTCCATAAAAGCCCAAGAATTAAAATTTTTTTTAGAAAAAATAATAAATCTTTGATTTTTTCTACCCTTTTTTTGTGTGTAAATATCAATAACTAACTATAGTGTTATTATAAAATGGTTATAACTTCATCAAGTAATTAAAAACAATAATGATAATGATCATAATGATCGCTCTTAATTAGCACAATCTTGCGACTTAACAGTTATTTTATTGAGATTGATAGATTGTTTAAAATAATTAGGATTTTTTTTCAAGTTGAATGCGTAATTATTTAAAACAAAATCATTAAAACATTATTAGAATATAAGTTGTTGGGTTTTTTATATTCTGTGTGTATTAGTGAGATGAGATATGTAAAACCTAAATAGTGTTCCATCTTTCCCAAACATAGTTGTTAAATCCCTATCCAGCTGTTATCCCGAGGGAGTTTCCTGTCCCACGCTCCCTCAGGACCTTTTGATCCCCTATCGCCTTACCAATTACCCTCCCCCCCGCCGTCACACCCCGCGTGGCTGGGGCAAGGGGGCGCGGAGTGTTTGGGTTACTGTTACCGCATTGTTGGTAGAAGGGGCCGTAATGGCTCCATTTGCGAGCCTCTATGGAGAGAAACAGTTGTTTGTTTTGCTAAAACGTGGGCTAGGCTACAGGTTGCATTTCAGCTTGTTGCTTTTTGTCTCAGTTTTAAAAATGGGATTTTCGCACTACTTCAGTTTAGTTGAACAATGCGACTTCATAAAGTTGCTTCGCGCTAATTAGTGTTCATCTCACTTCATGAGATGGTCTATATGAATAAAGAACATTTAGCTCTCTCATTGACAACTTTCAGACAACACGACGGCTACGAAACCCAAACGTAGGTGGAGCAGAGACTTACTAAAAAGACTTGTAAATAATGGCATTATTAAATGACAAACCTGAGTTTAGCCCACTGGGTTTATCACCTCATTATTCTCATTTTATTGTTTCACATTTTTTATATCACTTTGAAATTCTGTTGTGTAAAATCTAATATAAAAGTAAAAAAATACCTATTTTCAAATTTGTTTCAAACTTATATAAGTCTTTTTTCGAGTTGATCTTAAATAACAAAATCTTAGTTCAGAAGGTAAGGTATGTGTATACTCGTATATTTAATATTATATCCTGTAGTATTTTTAATTAAGTATAAAATTATACTGTTAACTGATAATTGATTAAGTTTAAAAAATACTCTAGTAAGGCTTCGAAGGAGAATTTAAAAACTTAGCTTCTTATAAGGGTTATTAGCGTTTTTCACATTTCAAGTATTTTTTACTTAAGCTAAATTTATGAACACATATTGTTGAAAATCATTTATTTAAGTAAGGGAAGCAACTATTAATTGCTTGTTTGATAGTTTGGACATTTTAAAGAATGGTATCTGAAGACCTTTTCCTCGAAAATAAACGTAATAGTTGTGTAACACCAAAGCCGCTTTTATGGTTAAAACAGAACTGATGTCACGTTGACCGGCCCGAGTGTTGTGTGTTTTGCTCTCGGAGGCAAACATCGTGTCGGGCTGTTATGTCGTGTTGACAGACGATAACGGGTCCAACCAAGACTCCTGATTCACTAGCTCTCTTGTCGCTTTTCCGGTTTAATATCGTTCATCAGGCAAGCACACGTTCCTAATAAGTTTTCCTTTTATTTAAAAGTATTAGTTTTGCATCACTCCTTACATCAGTTTGTTTCGATTACAAACCGTGGTCGGATCTTGAGATGGTCGAGTAATTACAGAGCAAAATATGTGTTTAGATATGTGTGAAGATAAACTCATTAATTAATGAAATCGAAAACAATTGTCTGAGTTATTATTGAGGGGTTATTATAGAGTTTGCTGCTTAGTTATAGTTAGCTGATTTAATCCTGAACAGTATGCAAAATCTGAAACAGGAGCCAGTTGCATTTGGCCATCGCCATCGAGTAAGATCCTGATTGTCGACCCTGACCGTTGAATAAGCTGTAATTGACGGCAACGAAGCTACCCAAGACATCCTACGACTTCATTAATTTATATTTGCCTAAATATATTTCCTTTTACGAAGGTTGACGTCTCAGCTACTAATACTGATTACTGAACTGAAATTCTTGAGTGGTGGTTATTAAAAAATAGCCATGTTGGTGTGACATAATGATGTTGAAAGTCGGTGATACTCATCATAACTACATCCGACCATCCGGAGAAGTAAATTATCTCGAGGTCGTAAGGATGTGCTGTTCACTCCTAGTCAGTCGAATTCCAGCCAGGGTTTAATCAACCCATGATTTTAATACTTTCCTCACGTAATAGTTAAGACCTTTTTGCTTATAAAAGTCTTGACAACCATTCTAAACACGATTACGTACTTGAAATTCAGTACAACTGTACACCTAGCATTGTAAGTGCTGTTCGATACGACCTGTGGTGCTTGACCGGTGCGGAGGGTGCGGCTTGGCCGGCGGAACCAATGTGACAATGGTGTAAATGCCGGAACCAACGGCGCCGGCGGCGCTTTGAGGCCCTCCGCTCCCGTCACTCCTGACACTACCAGTAGACCGGGCGTGGGGCGTGGGGTGTCCAACTGTATGGAAAACTTTATTGGTTGTAGGATTTGTATCGCTGTTTTGTATTTCACCTGGTCAAATTCAGGAATGTAATGAATAAGTAAAGAACATAGCTTTCTTTACAATAATAACCAATACTTCCCACGATTTTTTTTAATGGTTACACATTTCCCTCATCACGTATAATTTTAGATATTTAAAATTTCAATATATTTTTTATGGTTAATGGTTGATCAAAAGCGATTTTTTTTTTGTAAATATGCAGCGCTTTTACAAGCGCTGTCATTCACCGCGCTTTGTTCAGGCCAATAACATTAAACGACAGTGTTAAATCATTTAATGTGGATTTCGCTCTTTAAAACATCATTAAAAGCTTTTTGTGTGTAAGGCAATAGCTTTTACTTATAGCTGTTTATACAGTAACTTTCATTATGTAATTGTATTTACTTTGGAGTTACAATCATTCAATTCTTACTTTACCGGACTTGGGTGGAAGTGACATCTTCTCAGTTAGGGGCTCCATTATTCACGCCGACACAACTGTGCACTTGAAAGCTGTGAACTCGCACAGAATTTATAACATCCCTTTACCCTCTCAGTTATTTATTGAATGTTAAACATACAAACTGAATGACTAATCTCGACAATTTATTAACAGATCACACGAATGCTTCAATTAAGATTTAACCACAATAGTTGGTTTTCAAGTGTTATTGTTTTTAAAATAATGCGACAACCGTATTACTGTATTATTTTTTTTCTACGACAATATTAATGGCCATCTTCGATAGCCATTGTGAAGGCAGATGTGTGCTAAATATAATATTTATGCTTTTAAGTATAATCATAATTTTTAAAGTATCCAACTGCTCCAACCCCTGACAACTCTGACTCACGTTATCTTGAGCTTGGTAGCTAATTTAATCTCTTAATACAACTTCTTGTTTAGATCGGAAGTATATCGTATTTGAGTATGTGTAAATGTTAAATGGCTATGTGTAAATGCTGGGGCTTCAGCAGGAACGGTTTCCTCGTCAGCGTGTAAGTGATAGTGTAACGGGGGCCGAGACGCCCGGATGGTGTACAGTGCCCATGGCGGCGGTCGCAGGACACGAAACTGGCGGGTGATGCGGGCAGTGGTGATAAGGGACTCCCGCATCCAGTTGATAACAGCGGCTGTGGCCTTGCAACTGGCACGGCGCGGCGGGTGCGGTGACGGCAGTAAATTGTGTTATGTGATAGAGCTGTATCTGAAAGATGTTTGTTTGCTTGGTGTTCATAAACGGAGAAATAGAATTAAAGAATTACCAACTTATATTTTAACTTCTTTCTAAATGACATGATTTTTTGGTGAGGTGATTATTATTCTAAAATGTTTTGGGGCATTCACTCACCATAGTAGTCAGTGCTGTTAAACCTCCAGATGTCCAGGGGTCATAAAAACCCAAAAGTCACACAAATACTGGAAAACGCATTGTTGTTATGGTCAAAAAGTGGTTTTTATGGACCACAAAAATGTGTTTTCCAGTATTTGTGTAACTTTTGTGTGTTTTTATGACCCCTGGACATCTGGAAGTTTGTCACCACTGACTAATACGGTGAGTGAATGCCCCAAAATATTTGAGGATAATATATTTTAACTGTTTATGAATGAATAACGAATATTGAATGTACCTTTGCTAAAATATTTGATGGTTTAGATACCTGATTTTAGGTAATACTTGTATTGCTCCAAGCAACTAGTTTCGCCTGTAGGCATCTTCGGGCTTCTGTAGATGTAAAATTCCACTTCATAGAAGATCGTCTAACGCACACGCGTTTGAGAAACTTTGAAAAAATAATAATTAAAAACACACACGCGACTATGGACATTGACAAACAAATAGACGGCCAAATCTACAAAAAAATCGAAAAATTGCTAAATAGATTGCTAAAAATCTCGAGTTGGTAGGTAACAGATTAGTTTCAACAAACGTTTTTCTTGGATCCGTATATAAATACGATCTTACAGAGATATACACTGTACAGTTCATTCTTTCATTAGTAAGTAGCCTATTATCAGATACAGAACTATGAAAAATGAATAAATTGAGAGATCGATCGCAGAGGCCACGCTGTTTAGGAAACTTTTAAAAAGCAAAACATAACTTTGTGGATTGAGATCATGAAAATTCATACCCCGTCGTATATTTATTGCAAATCTTATACCTGACAACTAAACCTAACTCAGTTGAGTGAAGTTGCAAGCTGCCAAGGCGCCTGTCAAACTGCCCGGTCCAGACGGAGTGTCGGTTGCCAGCAACTTTACATTCCCTGTTTAACGACTGGTTCCCACTGTCCGCGTCTCGGTTCTCATTCCCAAATACTTTGGAGTGGTTCTTATCGCACGATCCGTCAGTCGTAACGTCGTAACCCGTGGACCACCGGCGACGACGCCGATAGAAGAATATTGTTGATTTAAAAGCGCCCTACAAAAGTATTTTAGATAACTATAAATCATTATAATGGTTACTAACCTTGTTCCGTCAACGATTCTAAAACGTAATCCCTTTGGTAACCAAACCAAGTATTTTAGACAACTATAAATCATATAATAGGTTACTAACCTTGTTCCGTCAACGATTCTAAAACGTAATCCCTTTGGTAACCAAGGTAACTTTGGACGGAACAAGGTTAGTAACCTATTATAATAATCTAGACACGATTCAGGAGGCTAACAACATGAATAAACTATAAATCGTTTTGAATACAGTACTCATTTATGATAAAACAGGAGTACCGTTACCTTTGCAGTTTCTAATACAATAAAGTAAAGTTTCGTATGGTGAATAAATTTACGTTAATTCTTAAGTTAAATACATTATTCCTACATCATCATATAACTGTCGCAAACAGCTTGTTTAGCTAATGTACAACTTGATTGCATCCATGTTAAAGGGTAAGTTTTAAATTATGCCCTTTATTTCTTATTACAAAATACCAATCTTCAACCAAAACCGATCATTTTCAGCAAGTTAATCTTTCAATTTGAGTGTGTACTCATTTTCGGCCGCCATCTTGGATCACCCATACTGGACACAATTGGGTTTCTTCCAAATCTTTTACTTTTACTTCGTCCCTATCTTTTTGTAAACTTTTTTTGTATTCACACGAGGTTCTTCGTGGCACTTCCATACACTTTTTGATCCTTTAACCTCGCATTTGACCTGACCAATAATACGAAATGTAGATGGGGCGCTAGACACAACTACAACTATTCCAAGTGGTTGCAAGGGTGACGTAAGAGCGGTTAAAGACCGCGGAAAGGTGAAGCCAGTGTCGAGTGTCTGGTATCAGTCTATAGGTTGCGGATTGCGCAATGTAAATGTTAGGTACGCTTTCCCGCGATCGGTTGCATTGCACGGTCCGCGGTCCGCCCACGCGGCAAACAGACGCGATCCGAGCAGAACGATCAGAACGATCGGTCAGCCACTTCCTTCCTCCGCCGCGATCGACGACAGTCGTCACAATCAGACAGTCGGACGGTTTCTCTTCAGTAGTCCGATCTCGAATTGTTTGTTGGTCGATGAAGCAGAAACATTCGGATAATTGCGAAATTAGGTAATTTCTCTTTGTCACGCGAATTTCGTTTCCACGTAATGTTTTCATGAAATGGTTTATGGATATGAATTTTATATCCTTGGTTGAGGGACATGATTCAACAGGCTACCACTGGCCGTAAAAGAGATTAAAGCCACGTCTTAAATTGTTTACTCAATAAGAAAATAATAGAGGCGTCTAGATAGTCTGAGGTTGAATAAACGTTGATATAAATTTATTTAGGCCTGGATTTACGTCTAAAAATTAATTGTTACCATTTCAGAGGTTTTTAAGTGTACTCGTTACAAAAACCAAAATTAACTTTCCGACACAACTCCCTCGATACATTTTATTTGCCAAACTTAATTACGCGATGAGTAAAAGAACAGTTGGAGGACGATCAGCGCGAGTGATTGGATGAAAGTAATCCAATTCCAACATTTATTGAGCAATTTATCGAGGGATACTCGAAAGCCGATGAGAAAATCTAGCAAAGTCGTTCCCACCCAGTTAACGCCAGGTTTAAGTTTAAGGTCGGTTTTATCATCCAGTTATCCGTTTACTGCGCTCTCTGCACCGGGCCATCCGGCTACTGCTACCGCCACTTGCCACTGTCGCTGTCTACTGCCACTTGCCGCTGTCGCTGTCACTGCTCCCGACGCGTCGTTCACACGTTCCACGGCGACGGTTTATGGCGTTTTGGACAATTCAGTTTCACTTTTTATTATAACTTCGACTTTCGAAAACGATTCGGCGACACCTTAAACCAAAACGAGGCGTTGTGGGCGAAGGGAATGACTCGAGAGTCGGAGTTGCATAAGCATTGTGGTGAAATGCTCGCCTCTACTGTTACTTGAAATTTAATACATTTAGGTGTTGGACATGAGTGCAGTAAAAAAGGCTTGAGCCCAAAACAATTAGTATTCAACCAAAATATTTGGTACAGATGTTTTGTTTACTTTTTTAATTTTTACTTTCTTCTTTATATTTAGTTTCATCAATATGTAAAGGATCATTCGTTATAACCTTATCTTAAAAATCTCAGTACAATCACAATTAAGTTAATGCGTAAATAATAATATTCTTCCGACAAAATTTTACCAGGTACAAAAATGGGACATTTGAATTAGAAGTTACACTGTTCATGCCATGACGAATTATGTGTTACTGTTGAGACTTACTGGTGGAAGGGTGGGGATAGCCATTGTCCGGCAACACGTGGTCTCGCTTCAACCCTTAAAAAACCCCAGTTCCGTTTCAACAACCGTCGGGCTCAGGCGCGTGCACACAGTTGCCGTTGCTCTATACATTAGATTCGATACATTCATAATTTTGACTCGATACATTTCAGATAACCTTTCATATAGTGGTTAATTGCATTTATTCAAGTTTTAATTTCAATTCAACTGTATTTAAAGTGTTTTAATTACGTATCAATAAACTCAACAGTTTTATATTACAGTGTTTTATTCTATTCACATCATTGCGAATTTGCGTATTACCGTGATTCAACGTCGCGTCAGAACATTGGTCCTCCGGCGGGCCGGATATTTTATTCGGCAACAAGTGACTACATTGTGGATGAATTGTGCTATTGATCAAACGACAAAGTTTTTGAAGACAGTTTGTCGAGTGTTGGAGGAGAAAGCGGAGTGTTGGCGATCGGGACAATAGCGACCCTCGCACCCTTCCGTCACCCAGAGTCTTTGTTCCTGCCTTCGTGGAATACAGCCCCAGCCCTGGACGACGATCGGCCCTGCAGGTCTTCAGTGAGTGAGTCGCCCCGTCATAAATTCTGATCCCTTTTTACGCAGTTTATAACCATTCATTAGATTCATTCCCTCTCCTGTTACTGACCCAAAACAACTCTCAGCTGACTGTCATTCATTCTTCCTCTGTTTACAAACAACTCCATTCCAATTCCATTTTTATCTTTCATTTCTATATTTCCATTTATGATCATTATCCATTGTGAGTTTAAAGCCAATACCTAAACACAATGCCTAACGATAATAATTCAGAGGATAATTCAAATCAGCTTAAGGTGTTAATTCACAAACGGGGTCAGTGTAAAGCGAAATTGACCAGATTTCATAAATATTTTGAGACACAATCCCCAACAGTGAACGAGGTCAAAATTAGACTAGAAATATTGCAAACAGCTTTCAATGAGTTTGAAAACATTCAAACTCAAATTGAACTCTTAAATATAGACGACCCTTCACAAGATGATGATGACGAGAGAGATTCATTTGAAACTTTATTTTGTTCACTGTCAGGGAAAGCTGAAAGCTTCATTCAAGGTCAATCCACACTTCCTCAATCAAGCAGCAATAGTTCTTCATGTAACAGCAATAATACAATTCCACCAAACCAAATTCAAGTAAAACTTCCATCAATAGACATGCCTTCATTCACCGGAAGGTATGAGGACTGGATTACATTTTCTGAAACTTTTAATTCATTGATTCATGAAAACGAATCATTAAGTGATATTCATAAATTTCATTACTTAAAGTCAGCATTAAAGGGCGAGGCTGCTCTAGTACTAGAATCACTAGAACTAAGTGCAAGCAATTACCCTGTAGCTAGAACGTTACTAGCAAACAGATTCGAAAACAAACGAATCATCATACAGAACCATGTAAATGCAATCTTTGATTTACCTGCAGCAGACAAGGAAACTACTTCCTGTCTCCGGCCGTTACTTGACGGAGTGCTAAGTAAGTACGTGCCCTTAAGGCATTAGACTTAGCTACCGATGGGTGGGACCCACTTCTTCTAAGAATAATTACAGGAAAACTAAATCCTAAATTACAGAGAGATTGGGAACTATCTACAAAACCGGACATCATGCCAACATTCAACCAGTTAATTGATTTTTACAAAGAAGGTGTCAAATGTTAGAAACAACCCACAGTACAACAGTACAGAAACCTAATGCAAGCAGTTCTAGTTCATGGCTTAAACCAAAACCGAAAACATTCATGATGGCACAAGGCAATAACAATTGTCGTTTGTGTAATGGGAAACATCCCATTTACCTTTGCAAAGATCTGCTCAAGTTACAAACCTCTGAACGGTATCAAAAACTGAAACAGGCTGGTGTATGCATTAATTGCTTAAGACCTGGCCACAAGGTACCTGCATGTACTTCACCAAGTGTTTGTAAGAAGTGTTCTAAAAAACATAACACTATTCTTCATTCAGACACTAAACCAACTCCTGCACTTGATAACAAATCAACACAAAACCACAATTCAAACACCAATTATGAGAAACAACAATCCCCAGAGCTAAATGCAGTAGAGTACAGCGGCCACACAGCTGCCTGTAACAAGGCCACTTCACACACAGTGTTGTTGTCAACGGCATTAGTAGATCTCATAAGTCCTAGAGGGAAACAATTTCGTTGTAGGGCTTTGTTAGACAATGGGTCACAATCTTGTTTTGTCACAGAACATGTTAGTCAACAGTTAGGGCTTTCAAGAACCAAAAACACATGCCAGGTGTTAGGTGTAAATAACATACCAATTAACGTTAAGGGCACTACACGTGCTACTGTAAGATCATGCGCAAGTAGCTATAAGACCGAGTTGGAGTTTATTGTCGTTCCCAAAATAACAGGTGACCTACCCAAGGAACATGTTCATATTGATCATCTCAGAATTCCAAACCACATTTTACTGGCTGACCCAGATTTCGCAAAACCAGGGAGAATCGACTTGCTCTTGGGACAAGAAATATTCCTAGAAATACTGTGCATAGGACAGCTCAAGGCTCATGGACTCCCGACACTACAAAAAACCAGGTTGGGTTGGATAGTAGGTGGTAAGGTAGATTGCAGCAGTCAACAACCATCTAATGAACACACATCCTGCATGTTGACTACAAATCAACAGATTAGCACACAACTGCAGAGATTCTGGAGCATAGAAGAAGTAACATCGACGACCCATCTCACTTCTGAAGAACAAAAATGTGAAGAGCATTTCATTAAAACCACAAGTAGAGAAGAAGATGGACGATACACTGTGTCAATGCCCTTTCACACTGAACCCCATGAGCTTGGTGATTCAAAGGAAATAGCGAAGAAGAGGTTCACACAATTGGAGAAAAAACTGGCTCGTGACGAAAACCTACACACACAATACTGTAACTTCATTAACAAATACAAACAGTTAAATCATATGGAACTTGTAGAAGAAAATTCAAATTCAGAAACAGAATGTCTTATGCCTCATCACGCCGTAGTAAAACCATCCAGCTTAACTACAAAATTAAGAGTGGTTTTTGATGCATCTGCGAACACCACTTCTGGTTTGTCACTAAACGATATACAAATGGTTGGTCCAACAGTCCAAAATGACATTGTCTCAATCTTACCCAGGCTAGAACTATATGTGCATCGCTTTTACTTAGCGAACTAATGCAACGTGTAGCTACTGCCTTAGACGTTCCAACGGAACGGATTACATATTGGACGGATTCAACAGTCGTACTAGCATGGCTTCGATCAGAACCTGCCAGGTGGACAACATTTGTTGCAAATCGAGTTGCCAAGATACAAGACTTCACAAAAAATAGAGAGTGGAGGCATGTAAGAACACAAGACAATCCTGCAGATTTAGTATCAAGAGGGACACAAGCAAGGTGTTTAACACAATCACAGCTCTGGTGGAATGGACCCGAATGGCTGGCATTCGGCAGGTGCCAATGGCCTGTACAGAAAAGCACAGACAGCACAATGGTTAATCTTCCAGAAGAGAGAAAAAACATTGTGGCTACATTGACAACTACACATAAGGAAAACCAAACTATGGAACATCTGGTTAAAAAATATTCATCCTTCACAAAAATGATTAGAGTTTTGGCATACTGTCTTAGATTCATTAACAATGCCGAATCGAAGGATAATAAGAAAACTGGTCCATTGGATACTATCGAATTGAATGAAGCAAAGATTAGAATCCTTAAATATGTCCAATCTGAATCATTTCCACAAGACATCAAACACCTCCAAAATAACAAATCAGTTTCATCAAAGGATCTACAACGCCTCTCACCATTTTTAGACAAATCAGGATTAATCAGGGTGGGCGGACGATTAGAAGGATCAAGATTGGAATACGACTCAAGACATCAAATTTTGCTCCCAAAAAACAACCAACTAACTGAAATCATCATGAGAGAGGAACACCTGAGAAACCTTCATTGTGGACCACAGGCCCTTTTGTACTCTGTACGGCAAGAGTACTGGCCTATAAATGGACGCAATATAGCACGTAAAATAACCCTTCGGTGTATTAAATGTTTCAAAGCAAAACCAAGGGATACGAATCAGTTAATGGGTGATCTTCCTGGTTCAAGAGTATCTCCAGCGAGGTGTTTTTTGCACACAGGAGTCGATTATTGCGGGCCATTTTACATCAAACCAACAAAGCGACGTGGCACCAAGTCTGTAAAATCGTATGTATGTATCTTTGTTTGCTTAGCAACAAAGGCAGTACATCTAGAGCTTGTCACCGATTTAACCACAGAAACATTTCTTGGTGCCCTCAGACGATTCGTTTCACGGCGCGGCATATGCGCAGATATAACTTCTGATAATGGAAAAACCTTTGTTGGAGCTAACCGTGAATTAAAGGAGCTGCAGACATTTTTGCAGGCCGAAGCGTCAACCATCATAGATGCTTCCGCCAAAGAAGGAATACGTTGGAGATTTAATCCCCCTTACTCACCGCACATGGGAGGACTTTGGGAGGCGGCTGTAAAATCATTAAAACACCATCTACGAAGAGTAATTGGAAATGCATCCCTTACTTATGAGGAATTTAATACTGTTTTAATTCAGGTAGAGGCAGTCTTAAACTCACGACCCCTTTCCCCAATGTCAAATGATCCCTCTGACCTGACCGTTTTAACTCCAGCCCATTTCCTCACCCTTGGCTCACTCACAGCGATCCCTGAACCATCGTTAAGACTACTCCCAGAAGGACGTCTATCTAGATGGCAGCGAGTGCAACAGCTACTCCAACACTTCTGGTCGAGATGGTCCAGAGAGTACCTGACTAACCTACAGCAGAGGCAGAGATGGCAAACTACAAGAGCGGACATCCAGGTCGGTACCCTCGTACTACTAAAGGACGACAACCTACCCTCGCTCTCGTGGCCTACTGGGCGGGTCATTCAACTCCACCCCGGCAGAGACAATCTAGTGAGAGTGGTGTCCGTAAAAACAGCTGGAGGGATAGTGACACGCGCCATAAACAAACTGTGTCCCCTACCAGTGCCCCAAGAGAACAGTAACGAATCATAAACTGATTGTTGTCCTCATGTATATATTTTATGTATTCAGTATATTTATTTTGTATTTGTTTACTGCAAAACAATATTTTAATTTGCATTCGTAAATTAATACATTTCTCTTGATTTGTTTCTTGTAAATATACAATCTTCAATATTATTTACATTCGCTTGAAGTTTAATTTTAACTGACATTTCATTTGTTTTCAAATTATATTTAAATAGTTTTGCAATTGAACTATTTCAGTTTCATAATCATGTTCATTCAATTATAGTTTTTTTGCAATAATTTCAGTGTGATAATGTTTGCGAATTTTGTAATTATTAAGCTTATAATACATGTATGTTTAAAATTCAAATATTCAATGTAATTCATGATATTTATTATAATTCAATTTTAGGTATCATATGTTATGTTATTTTCTTGCAATGTTGTTTATGTAATTAAATTCATTATCTTTCGTGCATATTTTAGCTTAGAATTGTATTTGAAAGTCCATGTACTTTCAAGAAGGGCGGGATGTTGAGACTTACTGGTGGAAGGGTGGGGATAGCCATTGTCCGGCAACACGTGGTCTCGCTTCAACCCTTAAAAAACCCCAGTTCCGTTTCAACAACCGTCGGGCTCAGGGGCGTGCACACAGTTGCCGTTGCTCTATACATTAGATTCGATACATTCATAATTTTGACTCGATACATTTCAGATAACCTTTCATATAGTGGTTAATTGCATTTATTCAAGTTTTAATTTCAATTCAACTGTATTTAAAGTGTTTTAACTACGTATCAATAAACTCAACAGTTTTATATTACAGTGTTTTATTCTATTCACATCATTGCGAATTTGCGTATTACCGTGATTCAACGTCGCGTCAGAACAGTTACATTCAGATAATTTTAATTTAATTATTCTTTCCCGTAATTTTTTTTTCCTAAACGACCTACCGGCTAAACATTATATGTTAGTTATAAGGAGAAGGTTCTATCGAACAGCAAATCTCCAAAACTATAAGACCTAAAGAGCTTAAATTTGACACATGTGCTCCCCTTGGGTCTTAGATGCTTACTGAGAAACGGTTTTACAAAATTCCCAAAGGGTTTCGCCCTGTGGTACTTCAAAGTTTTAATGTTAAATTATAGGGAAGGATATAAGGTTGTCATGGCAACCCTAATGACAAATAAAATCCTAAAAAAAGACAGAGGAAGTTTTTATGTTTTTCCGCGGGTGAAACCGTGTTGATCAGCTAGTATATTAATATCACAGAGTAAAGAGCGGATACAGAGAGTCAACCTATAATTCGCCGTGTCGCCACAGAGGGCAGGTCATGTACTTTCAGCAGGAAATGTTGCCCCGCTACTCGCTCGCCACGGCTAACGTTGCCAATTCGTGCGTGCGGTTGTTATCTTATCACCACGCACCTGCCTCTCCTCGCTCGACTCACGGGCGTCCGTCTCAGCCCGTCTGGTGTGGGTGCCTTATGAAGCTTTGTTATGATTAAGCAATTTAGTAATTATGACGGTAAATATGGAATTGTTTTCAATTAAAATAAATCAGAGTGCTGAAATAAATATAAAGATATTATATATATCTTATGTCATTCATTAAAAATAGGCTATTTATCTTCTTATATGGGGTGCTTCAAAAAATCTGGGGCGCACCTGAATATAGTCGAAAATGTTGAATCACAATTTTCAATTCGCTCCGTCCATTAGTCCGTAACGATTATATCAGTAACGATTATATCATTATGTCAGTAACGATTATAGGTTTTTAATTCAAACTTATAGCGCTTATGCAATGCTTGATTCGAATTTTTGCAAAGAGCATCAAATTCTGACATAATGCAAATTTAAAATCAAGGCAATATTTTGTCTTCAAATTTAACATGAGTATCTAAAAAACAAAGAAACTTATAAACAATTGTTTTATTTCAGTGGTAACTTAAGAAAACTTAAAATTTCTCTATTATTTCTGTTATAAACCTAAACATTTTTATTTACCTAATAGTATACCTGAAATTATGGTAAACTATTTAATTACATGACAGTACAGGTAAAAATAAGAAAAAATATTTATGTTAACATAGGTCAGAAAGTGATTCGTTTCCCGTCTGTGTTGTGCTTATGACATATTCAATTATGTCTCATCATGAACCTCTTAACGTAGAAAAACATCAAAAGTTTGAATACGGATGACCGCTGTTAAGAACTATTTTTGTAAAAAATATCAAATTTCTACCTCGTACCATTTCAAAATGGCGACTATTTTTAGTTTTCAAAGCTATCTTAAAACCGTAAATTTTAGGAAGAATATACAAAATACAATAAAGTTGCAAAATGTAATCCATTTAACGCTGATATTAAGATTATGATGATTGGGCTACTAATAACGGAGAAATGTTAACTTTTTCTGAATAAAAATATGGTTCCTTAGAACTTAGTGTTTGAAATTTGCAAGTTGTTATTCGGAAAAGTTAAACTGCAATCAGGGCCGGCTCAAGAGTTTTTGGCGCCCTAGGCGAAGGTACTGCTTGGCGCCCCCAGCCCTTGTTTCCTATCCGTTCAGAATGGACGATCAGGGCTAGAGAAAAAACTGATACACAATGAACAATTTGAATTTGATGAATGGGTAAAATCCAATCAATAAGATGCCTTTCTTGTTTTCATTTAAACGATCAAAACCAGTTCAAAATGAATTAATTTTAGCTTCTCTTTATGGTTAATTATTGATTAACACTTATTCTACAAGAATTGAGAAAAGACTTTTAAGCGTTAAAGTGTCATGTTAGTTATATGATATTTTCACTTAATTTTTGGTCAAATAAGGGGCTATCTTGGCTAAAACTTCAAGATGAAAAAGGAAACCCAAACTACATAGTATAGCGAATCACCAAGAGATGAGAATTTTGTGTGCTAAGTATTGAATTGTAGTACAGTGTACGGGATTCCACAATTGGAGATAAAGTTTTAATAATTTAAAGTGATTAAAAAAAGTAACTGCGAGTGGAGCACTTAACTCCTGAATTGAGTTATAATCTTACAATTTAAACATGATTTGAATTTTAATTTAAAGCTTATGTCCAACGTTTCTTTGAAAAATATAGATTGATTTTATTTTGCACCATACTTTTTGACCGATGGTGCCGCCCATCGCTCCCTTTGGCGCCCCTGAGATCCTGGCGCCCTAGGCGGTCGCCTAGTTTGCCTATACGTTGGAGCCGGCCCTGACTGCAATCGATATTCCTAGATCAAACTCAAATAATGTATATTCGTTTCGTTGTTTCTTGTAAAGACTGAACAAAAAGGCCGTTGTCCCCTGGTTGTCCATCTTCGGCCTTGTGTTTACGCCGAGATTACAGACCAAATACATTCAGACGACACCAGAAGGAGACGGGAGGGACGGTAGACAACACGTGAACGAAACATTTTTGACGAACCGATTAACTGCTGATCAAAGACGTTTGGGAAACCCCTGAATCATTATGATGCTTATGTGAAGTGTGTGTTCAGTATTTGGTTTACCAATCGTAATGTTTTAGAAGCTAGTTTGTTAAGTTTGTCGTATTGTTAGTTTGTTAAGTTTTTCGAATTAAACATGACTTGAACTAGATGTTCGTATAAAAACTGCAGAAGAAGCAGGTTTAATTCCAAAGGTTTAAAAATGTTTACGTTTCCGCGTGGAAATTGCGATATTTGGGTCCGAAGAGCTGGTAAGAGTGTTTTATTTTAATTTAATTTTTGTGTTTATGAATATCGGATGCCCGTAAAAGCGCTCCCTAATTTTCAGTAGTCTAAATTGTAGTATAATAATCGTATAACTATTAATAAAACTTCAAAAGATCTGTTTAATAACCACGTTTTTGTTTGAAGTCACACATTTTTCATGTTTGCAAATTTGGCCATATGCAAAACGTGAAACAAAAAATCCAATTTTCTTTGTCCATCAATGGTAATAAAAACATGATTTAAGGAGACGTGTAGAATAATTTTATAAAACCTGTGGGTTTAACCCAGATTTTGAATAATTTTATTCCTTAGAGGGAAATTTAAAAAGTATAACGTATGACATTTAGCATACAGCAATACAACAACATTACGTAGACAAATAGACAATGCATTGCATTTACCATTTGAATGGGTTTTTTTCAAACAGGCATAAATCCAATTTTTCTCCATTTCTGTTTTTGGTAGTTTTGTACTCTAAAAACGTTATTCGTAGTTCAGAACTGTATATTATTTCTGACAATGTATTATTTATTTTTATTTTATTCGATCATCCACTATATTTACTTATTTTGTATTTACTTATTTTGTATTAACTTAGGAGTCCCTTTTACAGGGCATCACTTAACTTGAGTCACCAAACTTGATAATTTTGGAATGGAGAGATGATAATTTTTCAGATAAAGGAACGGATAATAATAAAGCAATACAAAAGTAGGAATGCTGGATCATGGGACCTTCATGAATTGTAATGTTCAATCCTTGAAAGAAATAAAACAAAAACTCCTGGATTTGTATTTTTAAATTTTTTGTCTATTAGGAATGTGACGGACACTCAAGACGCCCGGGTGTTGTCCACCGCATTGTAAATATTGATAAGATAATGGTATGTTTTCTTCGCTATCTCTAGTGGATAATCAATGCGCTATCCATTCTCCACTTTACTGAATCTTTAGTCAACAGTTTTCTAGTCGAATTTCTTATTACAATACACTATAACCAAGCATTAGGTTTTATAGCTATATAATAAAAAATATAATTTTTTATCAAAACTAAATACTTGGGTTACCTGGGCTCAAAGTCTCTATTCGAAATTTAGGGAAAATGTTAAGTATCTGGTGGACCGAGCCTTGCTCGGTATTATTTTATATTTACCTGTTCATCCGATCACAATAAAACCATTCAAAAATATTAATGTATAAATACACTTTTTCACTTCTCTATGCAATTTTTATCCCACACGCTGTATTTTTCTTTGATGGATGTAGTTAGCAAACATTTGTTACTGTATGATTATTTGTTTACACTCTCTTTGTTTGTTTCGTTGATATCATGGCAGCTCATAAGGCCAATGTTAACATTTTAAAACTTTAAAATTAATTTTAATAAGTTATTAGATTTTTTTCTGGCCAACGTAATCTGCATAGATTACGTTTGTAAGTCATAAATGACTTATTTCTAGACTTCAAAGGAAATTATTGAAGCCGACGAAACGAACCCACGCAAGATAACATTGCTCATATAACAATACTTCTTTATTTCAGTACAATATACCTTCATAGCAAACTGGCATTTAGGTCCACTGTATGATAATATATAGCATATGGTTTAAAATTAAACAACAGCACCACATTTGTTCATGCAAACAATGCAGACGTTGAATCCCAATCCTTCTTGAATGGTAGACGTTTTACGTCTACCGTACAAAGATTATAGTTTGTTAAAAAAAATTATTCGCGTATCAAACTTATATTACGTAAAAAAGAACGGTAACCGAACAGGCTCACAAGAATAAACCAAGTCAATCAGCTGAGGCTGAGGCATGTGGAGCGGCGTCAGCGCGGGGAGATAAGGGGACGGCCAAGGTCGCTCATACACGACGACGTCACTGCCCCACCAGTCAACTTACATCGTTTGAATTTGGCTCGGTTTGCGTTCAACGTGGCAGCAACGCGTGCGCTTTTTTTTCTCGCAGATAAGCTCTTGACAGTGGCGCTCTGCCGTGATTTACGCGGGAACTAACTCAGCGCGTGACGCGCTTTGACTATCTGCGTCTGCTCCTTTATCTGTGATTAATATACTTCCAGTAATATTGACCGAAGTAAATTAAAATTTGTCATATAGGTTTTTACGTACCAGTAATAATTACATTTGAAATTGGAGGAGAATCAGAGAGAAGGGGCCATTATGGCGCAGCACTGATTGATTAGTTAATCAGCGTACAGTCCTGGATTAATTTATCATTACACTACAACACGTTTAAAGCTCAGCACAATGTTAATCAGCCTGTATTGTTTTTAAATTTGAAAGGAACTGTTTTACCTTCTACCAAGAGGAGATGCACGAGTAGTTTCCTAAATGATCCCCTTTTTTTAAGATGTTGTATAGCAAAAGAATTATGACATATTTTTTAGATAAAATCTGCATCATACCTATATTGTCGGTCAAGTAAAACCGTAATACTAACGAATATAATTGACTGCTTGAATAAACTGCTGATATTATATTACTATACGGAAGTAAACATTGATAGAGTAGGATTCACCTAAGTTGGCCAAAACAAAAGTAAACAAATTATTAGCTTTTTACGAATTTAAGCATAAAATCCAGCTGTGCTGATAACATTATCAATGAACACCTGTTTTAGTGTAGCACTTGTAGCAAAGAAAAAGTTTTGATGCAATATTGCAGCTGGAAGTTCACTTGCGCAGCTTAAAATATTAATCAGGGGCTTTTCCAAATTTATCATCATAACCTGACCTGACCTGACCTGACCTAGAGAGTACCTAGGAAACCTAACCTAGAGAGGATGTGTCATGGGTGCGGCCTAGTAAATAGTCTTAGATTTTCTTATGAAATAATATTTACAAAGAAAAATAGGCGAGTTTTTGAATAGACAGTACTTCTTGCTGCAACTCAGCAGCTGAAAAGAGAGATTGTTTCATATTGCGGTCAAAACTTATAAAAGGTGTTTCCTTATTGGCCCAGGAAAAAATAAACAAACAGTTAAACAAACTAAAATACACGCAAAGCAAGAAATAAAATCAAATTAAACTTTGACAGCTATGTAAAAAGGCTGAATGAAAATAAAACATTCTAAAAATAGGCGATATTGTAAACATTCTGCGGAGCCCCGTTTTGAATAGTCATGATCATGCATGATCAGCTCATGCATCAAAATGGAACGGCATGCACAATTTAATTTCCGGACACTCATTGTAAACAATTTTAATTTGAATTTCATCACGAAATATAAATAAGTTTCCATTTTTTATCATTCCGTAATCTTTATTTAGGCTCTGATTTGCAATGGGTCTACACACAGGCTACTCGCCCATGTAGACTCTTTCCTATGTTTTATTTGTGGAATTGTACTAATCATAATATTTTTGGAAATTAAGTATATTTCATTTCATTTTTCATTTCTATAACCTATAACATTATTGTAAACAAACGCAACGTGGCAATTTGACAGTTCTGAGTAAATGTAAACAGACACCATGTGTAACCAACAATGTTTTCAATGCGACTTGTATAAAGATTTTTGATAAGATGATTAGTATAGCTGGCTCCAATTCTTGGGGCCCAGTCCGCGCATGGGGCGGGTAGTGGGTAGGCTGGGAGGAGAGGGGAGTAGTAGTGGCAGCGGCGGCCGACATTGTACTAGCCTGGCTGCGTACGTTCGGCAGCTCGCACATAGTTACTGCTTCTCTGTCAATCGTTGTTCAGAGTAACAAGACGCTTCAATAAAAACGAATGAAATGTTTTTATATTATTGAATAGAATTAAAACAGATCATTAATCGCCAGTAAGAGTCAATGTTCCGTCGGTCAATGTTTTTAGGACGACATGTAGTGACACGCTATTGTTGACGGCTGAGAGCAGAATGACAGTGCTGCGCTCTAGCGAGGCGTTGTCGCGCATGCGCACTAGCCGTTTTTGCTATCGCGCATCCACCGCACTGGGCCCCAAGAATTGGCGTCAGTTATAGGGCCTACATGCTTTGGCCAACTTAGGTGAATCCTACTTTACCACAGTCATTACTCTCGCCCTTATGAGGTCGTAAAAGTAAAGTTGCGTGTTTTTCCTGCAAATACAAATCGTCTTGAACAATGTTTTGCTTGTTTCTCTTAAAACCAATGAAAAAAGCAAGTCAATAACATATGCATGAACTGTTATTATTACACATCAATATATTTATGCCATGCATTTATAAGGTTGACATTCTTGACCAAGTTACAACATTCCATTCATTAAAAATTAACCAATTTCAATTAGCTACTTTTAAAATGGTTGAAAATTTATCTCATTGCAGTAAGTTAATGACGTTTGATAATACCTCCGAAGCGACAATCTCCATTTTAGGAAATCAAATTACATTGTTTTATAACGTAATTTTTTTCGTTATCGAGATAATATGTTCTGGGAACCTGAGTGCAAAATTATAAAAACAATATTAAACGTTGGTGACGTAAAGAGATGGTAAAGTTTTATAAAAGTTGTGGGTTATTTAAGTTTAAACAGTTCCGAAAGGGAAGTTCTCTCTCGCGGCTCCATTATAGTTTTGTTCCTCGCCTCGTTGATATCAGAGTTTCCCTCCCCTCCCCTCCCCACCCCCCCACTCTTCCCGCTTATCTGATATCTTGACACCTCCTGGCTGGAGTTCTCGGAAACTCGTGGCGCAGTAATGTAGTAAACGAGGTGTTGAACTCATTACTTGCGAATTAGAGTGCAGAACTTATTTACTTAACTCTTCGGTAGTTTTAATGAGAATGTTTTCAAATAAATGAGTTTGAAAAGAAATAGGTACCAACGTTATGATTTTCGCTGCGCCAAGCTTAATGAATTTTTTTCTCCCAATAATTAATTGGTACAGAATTTATATTCATTAAGTTGCGGTTACCCCTAGGGCCGATTAATTAATTGGGGATGTCGCGATGTCTCAGCGTTTTGGGTTTGCTCTACCTATAGGACCTAAAGAGCATGTTCTGCGCATCATTTTCCAGGCGACGGGACATGGACTTATTGATTATGTTTTTAGTAGACAATATTTTATTTACTTTTTTTTGCTGCTCTACAAAAATATTTTTACACCATTTTTCATGTAGGTACAGCAGTATAATATTTTCTGAGATAATATATAGGTAGGGTACGTATCTAAACGTTATGTTTGCCAAATACTCATTTCGCATAATTTTAAATATTTATTTATGTTTTTATAAGTTTTAATTTTAAATATTTAATCAATTTAACAGAAAATGTTGCATCATTGTATTTAATTAGTAGTTTCTTTTGTAGTAGGGTAGCTATATTATCACACAACTCTCAGCTCATAATGTTCAATGTATCAACTACATCCCCTCTCAACAGAAAGTTCTGTATGAGGAAATAAATTCGTAGTGAAACAGATGTCGCGTTTGGAAAGAAGCTTTTGGAAAGAAAAAATAAGAAGTCTGTTAGAAAGATTTAATTGTTTAGTACATAATCACATAGACAACATGATCGATAAGCATTCCTGGGACTCACACATTTTGCGGCAAGTAATTCTTATTTCATCGGTAAAGACGCCACTGCCATTGACTTTGAATCTCTTGAGACATCTCATTCTGTGCAAAAATCTGTCGTCAACAAGCGTAGCGGATTTCAGCCGAACTAGTCGGGTAAAGCCTCCCATGCAATGTCAATTAATGCCTCCCATGCAGTCAAGAGATTCAAAGTCAATGCCACTGCTCTGTGACTGGGAGATTTTCACATATTCATCTCTCCTCGAGTGTCGGTCTTCCCTAAACTCTCGCGAGTCTCAAGTGGTTCCAAGCGGCTGTCCAAGAGCACTTGCGGCGATTTACAACTGTGGGAACCCGCGGGGCCGCCATCTCGCCATCTCGCCAACTCGAGTTAGATTCTCGCCAAACGATCGATCTTTAGATAGTATATATTCGACTATCCAGTAACATGATAAATTACAGTATACATATTTAGGAAGCTTATTTAAGCGAGAGAATTGTATACGGAAAACATTAAGTGAACTGTTATAGTGCTTGTAAGGCAGTTGGACTACTGACTGCTGTATCACTAAAATAAATTGTAGTTAGCAAATTTAGCTTGCATTAAAATACTGTTTGTTACATCTTGGAAGCACTGAATTATCTCAAATTAAACTCATCTTAGCTTCAAAGCAGCGCCGCCCGTTCCTATCCACTTCGTAATAGTTCTTGCTTGAGAGTACCCACACATTCCACAACTTTCTTTTAACAACATTTCTCTTTCAATGCCGTTAAACCTTTTAACGCCCTGCCAAACCATCTCAAATCCTTAAGCGAACCAAAAAGCTTTAAAATGCACCCTAAGTCTTTTCTTGTGCAAAGGTGCTACAATAGTGTCTGTGAGTTTCTCACTGACGGATCTTTTTAGCACTTAACGTTGTAATTGATTTACTTTAAGTGTTTATTTTGAGTGATGTTTTCTTTAGTTTTAATGTATATATTGTGACTTGGCTAATGCAATGTACTTTGTCAATTTGTTTGAATAAACGAGTTATTGAGTTATTATTGTTATTGAGTTAGTATGGTCGGTTGGGCTATCGTGTGCTTCGACCCCTAATCCGATTTTTGTCTTGCCAATCCTGACTGAACTCTGCAAACCTTATGTTCCTTTTTGGCCCTGGTTGGCACTTGCCATTTGTCTCATGTCTGCCTAACCAACGTCCTTCGATGCGGTCGATTATGTATGACAACAAAACCCGTCGATCTAAGATTGAGTTTGAACAGTTTTATTCCGAAAATTCAATTTGAATAATAAAATATAAATAATTGAAATTAATTCTCAAAATGCACTTTTTTAATACAATTTTGTTGTTGGCTTGTTACTTGTTCCTTCAGTTAACGAAAGTGATAATTGCTTCACTTGACCAGCACCGTAGTTCATCACGGGCAGTGAGTAGTTGAGCAAACAAAGATGAAGTAGGCCGGGGTTCCGATCTAGTTGTTCATCAATTAATGTTCCTCGCTACACTTGGACGGGAGAGTCCTAGGAATGTTTACCGATCGTGTTGTCGTGTCCAGGATCTGTAAAGATTGATCGCCGGGGTAATTGATATGTCATGTTGTTACATGTGTGAGTCAGTTTAGTAACAATTGGGTTTCTTGTAATTAAGTCAAGAAGGTTTAATGGCTGAATTTAAAACCTAGAGAAATGTGAATTGTTTTAGGTGATTACGTTACCTCTGTGTTCGATGAATTCTGGCAAGTATAATTTTAAGATGCAAACATACTAATTTTTTATTGTTATATGGAATATCGAGTAGCCCATATAGCAGCTTTTCCCTTTTGTCTATTTAGTTCTTTATCTTCATTTCATCTACTATACCGGGTGTCTCACCTAAAGTGAACCAATAGCTAACTTTTTTATTATAAATCTGACAAAGAATTTCTTATGGGGCACGTCCCTTAATTTTTAACGCTGCTTTTTGTAGTCACTTTGAAATCTAAAAATATGGCCGCCATTTTCCAATATGGTGGACAACTTTGATTTTTCTTATGGAACACCCTCTATTTTAGGTAGGCTTACCAGACGTCAGGGATTTCCCCGGACAGTCCGGGTTTCAGGCTTGCGTCCGGGGAAACGTCCGGGGTTGAATTTTGTCCGGGGTTTTAGTCAGCCTGCGTGAAAAAGAGAAGAAAACGCCCTAAATATATGAATTGGTAATTATTTTGAGCAGTTTTTAAGAATATACAAAACAAAAGTAATTTTAAACGAAACGAAGGGACATTTTATGGTTTCACCAGGTATAACACTGAAGGGTCTTGGCCAGCGATGGGCTTGTTCGTTTGCGCGAAAACTGCTCAACTGCGTCTTCTGGCTGGCCACGAGGCCTAGACCTACATCATTGTTTTTTTAGCCAATCAGTATTCAAGAAACGATAATGCCACGCAAAAACGCCAGTAAAGTTGCCCGTATGCAGAGACCCCCTAAGAATTACACAGGACCAAACAATTTTCATTTACCTTGTCCCCCTCCTCTCTACCCCCCCCCCCCCCTTCTTTTGGTGTCCGGGGTTGGGTCTGAAAATTTATGGTAAGCCTAATTTTAGGGCATTTTTGGATTTTACGCTTAATTTTAGGAACTTTTGTTTCTTTCTAATTTTTTCCTAAACTCAATGGTTCAGGAGATATGAGAAGTTAAATTTAAAATGCATTGTGTCCGTTCAACTGTGCCATTCCATGTATTCCTTATGGAGTAAAATCATATTTTAACTAACACATTTCCACGATTAAATCTCAACTAAAAATTATTTTATGATTAAACCTCAACTAAACAAACATTTTAGGGACTTTTATTCTTTGGTATATTTTATTAAATATTGGGTGTTCCATAAGAAAAATCAAAGTTGTCCGCCATTTTGGAAAATGGCGGCCATATTTTTAAATTTCGAAGTGACTCAAAAAAGCAGCGTTAAAATTAAGGGAAGTGCCCCATAAGAAGTTCTTTGACAGATTTATAATAAAAAAGTTAGCTAATGGTTCACTTTAGGTGAGACACCCGGTATATTTGTCAAATATCTCTCACCTATAATCCAACAGCCCAAACTATTTGATCTAGAACCTTGAAACTTTGCATGGACGTTCCTTTCAGGGCGTAGGCATCTACTAAGAACAGATTTTTTAAAATTCCCTCAGGGCTACGCCCTATGGTACCTCAAGGGTTCAATGTTAAACTATAGGGAAGCTAAGAAGTTGTCATGGCAAGCTAAACAATAAATCGTGTATACAAGGAAGTTCTTCTATTTTTCCATGTGTGAAACCGGGTTGATCAGCTAGTTACTTTATAAACCAGACAAAATTTACAAACTTATGACTCCTAACAAATTAAAACTGCCACGTTAAGTTAAACACCAAAATCAAAGATCTCAAGATAAAAAGTGTAATATTTGTGCACCCTCTGCCGTTGTTTGTGTGTCGACGAGACGCGGGGACGTCTGGCAGTCACCGGGAAGACCCCGTCATCATCCCGTCCATGACTCACCTCCTCTGCAACACCACAGAGAACTCCTCTGTAGCAACACTAGCACAAGAATAACACAATGTGGCGGGATACCACTGACATTTTCATTTGATGATCTTTAAATCGTTTTTTTAAATCATGGCCCTTTATGTCTACCGTATTGTGAAGGTTTAGACCCAGTTGGCATTTGTCATTTTGTGATGTAATTATGTTGATATCTAAAAAAATATTGATCTTATTTATAGATCCAGGGCCAGGTTTCTTCATGTCCCTACCTAGCGTGCTGTACGAAGAAATAAAATATCTGGTCACAATGCGTAATTAAATTTACGAAGATTCTAACTAACTTCTAAGACTTGGGAATGTTACACAAAAAATGACATGAGATCTAAAAGTTTTATAAGGTGATAGTCATCTCAGGAGCATTGAACAATTTTTTCAAAATAGTTTATGGTAAATTCAAACACTGAATGTAAATTAAAAACGTCTTACAACACTTAAAAATATATTTACACTTACACTGTATTTACATACAAGATGGTAAATATACAAAAATGGTGGAAATTCGCGATCGATTTCGGTTGGTATCAGGCCCAATGAGAGACTCTCTCTGTCTCTCATTGGGCCTGATGATGGTTGGTGTGACCAACCGAATCGATCGCCAATTTCCACCATTTTGTATATTTACCATCCTGTATGTAAATACAGTATAAGTGTAAATATATTTTTAAGTGTTGTAAGACGTTTTTTATTTACATCCAGTGAATACACAACACGTATCATGCTAACCAAAAAATTATAAATTCAAACACTCAATTGTTTATTATGCTCGTTACACTTTCAGTCTGATTCAATATACTAGATATAATAACTGTATTATTTTAGTTTCCCTCTGTAATATATGTATCACTGTCCAACCAAAATTGCCCGAACCCGTACTAATTTTATGCGTTAACCTACCTATACCTTATTTTGCTCAGTTTACATTGTAATGACCTCAGATTGCCCGGATTTTTTGTTATCCGGATCTGTTATCCGGAGGTGTACTTTAGAACAAGGGTTTTGTCCGTGGAAGGGCTGGGGGCTGGGGGCACAACACGGCCCCAGTTCGGTGGTCGGGGCCGGGAGCCTGTTGCGCCGATCAATGTTGTGTGGTCCACGGCCAAGGCCCCCCCCCCGCCCCCCTCGATATTGCCCCCTCCCCCTCCCCCCGCCTCATCTCTCCACCAATTACCTTCCCTCTCAGACACGCTTTGTACCGACTGTTAAGCTGTCTCTTTCAACGGTTTAACTCCTTTTCGTTTATTTTTAAGCGTCCCTTTGTCACTAGTCAATCTTGTTTGTTACATCCGTAATGGGAAATCCTGTTAAAGCGGGGAATTACTTTTAGAGGGTTGGTTTTAATGCTGTTGTTTAACTTGTTCCGGATTCGCTGTAACTTAATTTAATTTTCTGGCGGATCGTCTAAAGTTTTGAGGTGTTTCGTAATTATATTTCCATTGTCTAATTCTGAGCAGGACAATGGAAATAAACTGTAAAAAATATTCGTAGAATTAAGGCAATGTACCACTACTACCTACCATATTGATACTTTAGGTATGTTATTTGGGAATATTTGTTGTTTGGAATATTTATTGTTTGAGAGTATTTATCTGGGAGTATAAATGAGTGGTTTTTTTAAATAATTGTAAATATCCTTGTAGTACAGTACTTCTCCAAACTGCGTCATATTTAAACACGTTTAATTGATACTTTATTTTATTTTATTTTTTCAATACGCTTCTTCAAACCGATTTAATGTAGTTTGCTTTCTTTACCCGTAATCTATTTTATGTTTTACCTTACTTTCGAAACCTAAGGCTGAAATTTTAATTATTTAACAATTAATAAATTAATTTAATTAATTTATCACTATTATGATACTGCAATTGAATTAACTTTTAGTGATGTAACAAGCGTGAGGGAGCATCTCGTCTTTTAACTCTTCTTGCTGCTGCTCAAACACCCATCACTTACGTTTGAATAAACGAGAATTGTATCTTGATATGCTTATTTCGACCAGCGAGATCAGCTAGACCAGCTTAACCGGTAGCAGCTTTAATTGAATTGCTGTCACCACCCCCATTACGATCGACCCAAGCTGAGCTCAGTGCAACATCGCAATGGACGTGCATCTGCCTCTGGGCTGCATTTACCTGCTTCCGCTGTTATAATGATGTTATGCATTATACAAGCAGACGAGCCTAGTTTTACACGTCAAAACACATTTGATTTGGTGTTTTATTAAAACCATGAATCAAAAGTATTTCCACGGGTAATTGTTTGTCTAATTAAAATTATCAAAAGTTTTGTTTAACTTCCATAATTACCATGATAATTGTTTAAAAATAAAATTACCATAGATACTAAACATTAAATCTTTAAAGTTATCTATTTTTTACAAGAAACAATTAATTGATAAGAAAATTCAAACTCTTTTCTACGCCTATAAATCTTATTTCGTGAGCATCTACGACTGAAGATCGATGTGTAATTTGCTGAAGCACAGATCAAGGTATGCTCTTCCTAAAGTGTGTTCTGATGGTGTACATTGTGTTACATGTGTTGTCAATTTAACAATTGTGTACATTGTGTGTTGTGTTGCAGGGGCAGGGATGGCGGTGTCCAAGGCGGAGGGCTCGGGAGGGCTGGGGCTCATGTCGTGTGTGAGGGAGCCCTCGCCCTCCGACCTCGTCGACGCCGACCAGCACATCCATGGTGAGTACGACATCGTTTTGCTTTACTGTACTTCTATAATCTAGAGAGTAAGGCCGGAGGCCACAACCTTATGAGCTGCAGTCAGCCTGATGGTAGTATAGATTAGGATAAGTGTGGGTTCAGTGTGTAAAATTATGAAGTTAGAGCCCTGTCAGAGTCGTAAGAAGTAGATCAATACCAAGTGAACTGGCTTTATAAGTTTTCCGTTTCAACCTATTGATCAAAACAAATAACCTTTTCATTATAAAGATATTGAGTATGAGGCTTGTACATTAAATAAACAGGGACTCATTAGATAACCTGTGTAAATTTGCTGGTTGGCAAAAGGTTTAAAGAATCTTAAGTACAACAAAAATCACAACTTGTGTTTGATTAAGTTTAATATTCGTAAAATTGCTTACTTTTTCCAAACAAATCTTTCTTATGGCATCCGGTAGTTGGCAAGGAAAGAGAAATTGGCTAAAACAATCATGTCACGATAAACGACGCTTTTGATTTGTTAGGCCATTCAGTGGGTTGCATAAATGATTGTTGCGACTGTCAGCGTGACGTCACGACCAGCTGTTTGTTGTTAGTTTGTGTAGCCAGCTGTTCGGTGACAGAGCTGCACCTGCCCGACGTACCACCGGAGCCCTGGTACGGCCTACTTTTTTACTGCCTAAGAAAAACAATTAAACAATTTTTTTCTTATTCGTGGTAAAATACGTAACATTTGTAAATTCGCTCAGTATAAACATTTTCGGAATACAGTGCATTTCGGAATTATTACTTTCGGAGCAGTGCCATTCGGAGTTGTAACCGACAGTTGTGCCTCCATGATTTGGTCAGTCCTAATAAACGAATTCAACTGAAACTGTCAATAGTTAAAAACCAGTAACGTGGCACCCGCATACAGATTGCTATATACCTTTGTTATTTGAGAAAAGATAATCGACAACATATTTCGGACAGTTGTTTGTAACAAATATTTATTGCAGCTTTTATTTATTTGTCCGTTGGAAAATCAAAACAAACATAGGCACCATTTTTAAAACATGGAATTATTTAAAATAGGCTATTGCTTAAAACAGTTTAATGTTTAGTTTGCAATACAAATATTGAACGATTCAATTTTGATATTTTCCTCCGATGCGAAACTTCTGAGGACAGTTTTGTCGGAGCAGTGCTAGTTGGAGATATGCCTGTCGGAACATTTCCTTTCGGAGTTAGGACTTTCGGAGCATTGCCATTCGGAGTTATGAGTGTCGGAGTTATGCCATTCGACATTTTATGTTTCGCAAGACGGAAATTCGCTTCAAAAAATTTTAGAATAATCACAACTCACCAGACGAAATTCTGATAATATCTTCTATATGTAATATCGTAGGTTATATATTATTATAACTTCGAAAGGCACTGTTCCGAAAGTCATAACTTCGAATGTCACTGCTCCGACAGGCATAACTCCAAAATGCACTGTTCCGTAAAAAAGTGTCAGTGCAGTGCGGTGCCATTCAGAATTATGACTTTGGGAGCAATGCCGGCGCCCGGATTTGAGCTATATCTTTTAGAGCTTTTAAACATGAATTCACTTTTTGTGACGCCACAAAATTACGCGCGGTAGTTGTAATAGCACGTACTCGAGGGCGTACGTCACGGCAACTGCAATACAATATCTATTTGCCCATTGACATCAGAGCAGCCGTACTCGAGGGCGTACGTCACGGCAACTGCAATACAATATTTATTCGCCCATTGACATCAGATTCGACGCTTCGTGTGCGGTGGCACATCACACGGCTGACGTGTGCTCAGTGTGCAGTGCCGAGCTCACGGTGGGCCACAATCACAGAGTAAAGAGCGGATACAGAGAGTCAACCTATAATTCGCCGTGTCGCCACAGAGGGCAGGTCATGTACTTTCAGCAGGAAATGTTGCCCCGCTACTCGCTCGCCACGGCTAACGTTGCCAATTCGTGCGTGCGGTTGTTATCTTATCACCACGCACCTGCCTCTCCTCGCTCGACTCACGGGCGTCCGTCTCAGCCCGTCTGGTGTGGGTGCCTTATGAAGCTTTGTTATGATTAAGCAATTTAGTAATTATGACGGTAAATATGGAATTGTTTTCAATTAAAATAAATCAGAGTGCTGAAATAAATATAAAGATATTATATATATCTTATGTCATTCATTAAAAATAGGCTATTTATCTTCTTATATGGGGTGCTTCAAAAAATCTGGGGCGCACCTGAATATAGTCGAAAATGTTGAATCACAATTTTCAATTCGCTCCGTCCATTAGTCCGTAACGATTATATCAGTAACGATTATATCATTATGTCAGTAACGATTATAGGTTTTTAATTCAAACTTATAGCGCTTATGCAATGCTTGATTCGAATTTTTGCAAAGAGCATCAAATTCTGACATAATGCAAATTTAAAATCAAGGCAATATTTTGTCTTCAAATTTAACATGAGTATCTAAAAAACAAAGAAACTTATAAACAATTGTTTTATTTCAGTGGTAACTTAAGAAAACTTAAAATTTCTCTATTATTTCTGTTATAAACCTAAACATTTTTATTTACCTAATAGTATACCTGAAATTATGGTAAACTATTTAATTACATGACAGTACAGGTAAAAATAAGAAAAAATATTTATGTTAACATAGGTCAGAAAGTGATTCGTTTCCCGTCTGTGTTGTGCTTATGACATATTCAATTATGTCTCATCATGAACCTCTTAACGTAGAAAAACATCAAAAGTTTGAATACGGATGACCGCTGTTAAGAACTATTTTTGTAAAAAATATCAAATTTCTACCTCGTACCATTTCAAAATGGCGACTATTTTTAGTTTTCAAAGCTATCTTAAAACCGTAAATTTTAGGAAGAATATACAAAATACAATAAAGTTGCAAAATGTAATCCATTTAACGCTGATATTAAGATTATGATGATTGGGCTACTAATAACGGAGAAATGTTAACTTTTTCTGAATAAAAATATGGTTCCTTAGAACTTAGTGTTTGAAATTTGCAAGTTGTTATTCGGAAAAGTTAAACTGCAATCAGGGCCGGCTCAAGAGTTTTTGGCGCCCTAGGCGAAGGTACTGCTTGGCGCCCCCAGCCCTTGTTTCCTATCCGTTCAGAATGGACGATCAGGGCTAGAGAAAAAACTGATACACAATGAACAATTTGAATTTGATGAATGGGTAAAATCCAATCAATAAGATGCCTTTCTTGTTTTCATTTAAACGATCAAAACCAGTTCAAAATGAATTAATTTTAGCTTCTCTTTATGGTTAATTATTGATTAACACTTATTCTACAAGAATTGAGAAAAGACTTTTAAGCGTTAAAGTGTCATGTTAGTTATATGATATTTTCACTTAATTTTTGGTCAAATAAGGGGCTATCTTGGCTAAAACTTCAAGATGAAAAAGGAAACCCAAACTACATAGTATAGCGAATCACCAAGAGATGAGAATTTTGTGTGCTAAGTATTGAATTGTAGTACAGTGTACGGGATTCCACAATTGGAGATAAAGTTTTAATAATTTAAAGTGATTAAAAAAAGTAACTGCGAGTGGAGCACTTAACTCCTGAATTGAGTTATAATCTTACAATTTAAACATGATTTGAATTTTAATTTAAAGCTTATGTCCAACGTTTCTTTGAAAAATATAGATTGATTTTATTTTGCACCATACTTTTTGACCGATGGTGCCGCCCATCGCTCCCTTTGGCGCCCCTGAGATCCTGGCGCCCTAGGCGGTCGCCTAGTTTGCCTATACGTTGGAGCCGGCCCTGACTGCAATCGATATTCCTAGATCAAACTCAAATAATGTATATTCGTTTCGTTGTTTCTTGTAAAGACTGAACAAAAAGGCCGTTGTCCCCTGGTTGTCCATCTTCGGCCTTGTGTTTACGCCGAGATTACAGACCAAATACATTCAGACGACACCAGAAGGAGACGGGAGGGACGGTAGACAACACGTGAACGAAACATTTTTGACGAACCGATTAACTGCTGATCAAAGACGTTTGGGAAACCCCTGAATCATTATGATGCTTATGTGAAGTGTGTGTTCAGTATTTGGTTTACCAATCGTAATGTTTTAGAAGCTAGTTTGTTAAGTTTGTCGTATTGTTAGTTTGTTAAGTTTTTCGAATTAAACATGACTTGAACTAGATGTTCGTATAAAAACTGCAGAAGAAGCAGGTTTAATTCCAAAGGTTTAAAAATGTTTACGTTTCCGCGTGGAAATTGCGATATTTGGGTCCGAAGAGCTGGTAAGAGTGTTTTATTTTAATTTAATTTTTGTGTTTATGAATATCGGATGCCCGTAAAAGCGCTCCCTAATTTTCAGTAGTCTAAATTGTAGTATAATAATCGTATAACTATTAATAAAACTTCAAAAGATCTGTTTAATAACCACGTTTTTGTTTGAAGTCACACATTTTTCATGTTTGCAAATTTGGCCATATGCAAAACGTGAAACAAAAAATCCAATTTTCTTTGTCCATCAATGGTAATAAAAACATGATTTAAGGAGACGTGTAGAATAATTTTATAAAACCTGTGGGTTTAACCCAGATTTTGAATAATTTTATTCCTTAGAGGGAAATTTAAAAAGTATAACGTATGACATTTAGCATACAGCAATACAACAACATTACGTAGACAAATAGACAATGCATTGCATTTACCATTTGAATGGGTTTTTTTCAAACAGGCATAAATCCAATTTTTCTCCATTTCTGTTTTTGGTAGTTTTGTACTCTAAAAACGTTATTCGTAGTTCAGAACTGTATATTATTTCTGACAATGTATTATTTATTTTTATTTTATTCGATCATCCACTATATTTACTTATTTTGTATTTACTTATTTTGTATTAACTTAGGAGTCCCTTTTACAGGGCATCACTTAACTTGAGTCACCAAACTTGATAATTTTGGAATGGAGAGATGATAATTTTTCAGATAAAGGAACGGATAATAATAAAGCAATACAAAAGTAGGAATGCTGGATCATGGGACCTTCATGAATTGTAATGTTCAATCCTTGAAAGAAATAAAACAAAAACTCCTGGATTTGTATTTTTAAATTTTTTGTCTATTAGGAATGTGACGGACACTCAAGACGCCCGGGTGTTGTCCACCGCATTGTAAATATTGATAAGATAATGGTATGTTTTCTTCGCTATCTCTAGTGGATAATCAATGCGCTATCCATTCTCCACTTTACTGAATCTTTAGTCAACAGTTTTCTAGTCGAATTTCTTATTACAATACACTATAACCAAGCATTAGGTTTTATAGCTATATAATAAAAAATATAATTTTTTATCAAAACTAAATACTTGGGTTACCTGGGCTCAAAGTCTCTATTCGAAATTTAGGGAAAATGTTAAGTATCTGGTGGACCGAGCCTTGCTCGGTATTATTTTATATTTACCTGTTCATCCGATCACAATAAAACCATTCAAAAATATTAATGTATAAATACACTTTTTCACTTCTCTATGCAATTTTTATCCCACACGCTGTATTTTTCTTTGATGGATGTAGTTAGCAAACATTTGTTACTGTATGATTATTTGTTTACACTCTCTTTGTTTGTTTCGTTGATATCATGGCAGCTCATAAGGCCAATGTTAACATTTTAAAACTTTAAAATTAATTTTAATAAGTTATTAGATTTTTTTCTGGCCAACGTAATCTGCATAGATTACGTTTGTAAGTCATAAATGACTTATTTCTAGACTTCAAAGGAAATTATTGAAGCCGACGAAACGAACCCACGCAAGATAACATTGCTCATATAACAATACTTCTTTATTTCAGTACAATATACCTTCATAGCAAACTGGCATTTAGGTCCACTGTATGATAATATATAGCATATGGTTTAAAATTAAACAACAGCACCACATTTGTTCATGCAAACAATGCAGACGTTGAATCCCAATCCTTCTTGAATGGTAGACGTTTTACGTCTACCGTACAAAGATTATAGTTTGTTAAAAAAAATTATTCGCGTATCAAACTTATATTACGTAAAAAAGAACGGTAACCGAACAGGCTCACAAGAATAAACCAAGTCAATCAGCTGAGGCTGAGGCATGTGGAGCGGCGTCAGCGCGGGGAGATAAGGGGACGGCCAAGGTCGCTCATACACGACGACGTCACTGCCCCACCAGTCAACTTACATCGTTTGAATTTGGCTCGGTTTGCGTTCAACGTGGCAGCAACGCGTGCGCTTTTTTTTCTCGCAGATAAGCTCTTGACAGTGGCGCTCTGCCGTGATTTACGCGGGAACTAACTCAGCGCGTGACGCGCTTTGACTATCTGCGTCTGCTCCTTTATCTGTGGCCACAATGGAATATCAAACGCGTCTCGCGGTCGTAACGTTTTATCGCATATTGTCTCTCGGCGAACCTCATTTCTGATTTTACACCGTATTTTACGCCGTCTCGCCACTTTCGTTACGTCAACATTTTCGAACAATGTTTCATGTAGATCTGAGGTTGAATAAATTATGTAAATGTTAAATAAATCTTTACGACCAGTCCTTGAATCTCGTGGAATGAGGTGTTCACAGTGTGTCAGTAATATTCGAATGGATTCAGGTAGGTCGGTCTTAAACTTAAAATGAATGATTTTTTTGTTAGCCGTTAAAACATAACTTAAAATTTACTTTTTATGAAAATTACGCACAGTAAATATGTTATGTTTTTGTTTTTATTGAAAAATAAGATTTTCTAAAATTATATAAGGCATTTTCTTAAAATCTTTCCAGATTTTAAGGCTATTTTTTAGGTTTTATCTTTAAAGTTACTGAAAGATTACGTGGAATATGCATTTAGACTTTTTTTATTTTTAACAATAGCTTATTCTTTGTCATTAGTATTGCTGTCTTTCATTTGAATCAATTATGTCTTCACAGGTAAATTTATTTTTTTATTTTTTTTAAGTTTATGAACAATGCAGTAAATATTAAGGTAAACAATTAACAATATTATTTTGGAATAATCAGTAGAAAAAATTCTAAGAGTTAAATAGTAGAGTAGTTAATGTTAATTATTGCTATAGTGAAAGGAAGAATTACTTTTATGTCTAGGATTCCTAGATTTGCTTGAAACGTTTTGTCTTCTAGTTCACAGCACCCAATACAAATAAGTACATGCAGCCATTTGTACATACGAAGAAGGACCTTTGATTAGGAAAACTTTGTAGTGATTTATAAATTTCGCTCCCCTTTTTTAAGTACACCCTAAAAAGTACTGTCTATGTTATCCTATCCTATACTCTTATATGAGCAAAAAATTATCGTCCGTGCGTGTTTGTTTGCTTGCACAATAATCTCAAAAACGGCTCCTATGGTTTCCTTCAAAGTCTTGAAATCAGTAACATATGATTCAAAAACTTGTTCTATGCAGATAACTCGACCAGAGAAAATCTAATAACGTAATAAAACGAATTTTAAAGGTGTAAAATTTTAACATTGGTCTTATGAGTTGCCGCAGTAGCAATACAATAAACAGTAAAAATTGTGAAGTAATCATAACAGCTGTTTACAAACTGCAGCCATCTAGGGGGAATACAGCGTGTGGCATAAATATTGCATAGAGAAATAAAAAGGTTTTGATTTACAAATTTTATGACGCTGAAATATTTTTAGTAATTACGTGAACTGATAAACATGAAAAAATACCGTACAAGGCTCCGGTCCACCAGGTACTTAGATACTTAATTTAAAATCATACCTTCAACCGTAATATCATCAATCAAGGCTGCAATCAAGTGATGATCTGCATTCTGTCACAGAGTAGGCATACACGCCTAACCCGCGACTGTAGCTGTTGCCCGCACAATCAGCTGATTGTCCAGTGTGACAGCTGCTACCGCGCTGATTGCTGATTGTTCATTACCAGCTGGACCGCCCCGCCGGGGGGGGGGAGGGGGGCAGTGTTTTGGCGCCATCACTGACCTTAATCACCGGCGCAAGGCCTACTTCACTCGGCCGAGTCACTGCAGTCATCACCGCCCGCTGTCAGTCGCCGGGCGCCGGACGTGTCTGTCATTACCGGGTTGGAGGTGATCGTATGATTGTGGCTTTTTAACTTGCTCACTTGGGTTATTTATTTGGTACCAATTATATTCGAAGGTACATGTCGGCCTTAGTCAGTAACAAGACTACAAGATCGCGCCACAATCATCCTTCACTCATCTGTCATTCATACTTGGCTTAAAATACCTACTTGGGTAGGTCACCATTTCAAGAAAAGTATAAGTATATCACTTGACACGTCCTTGCAAGCTTGTTTTTTTTAAGAGTTGACCTCTTACATAAAGAAGTAAGTTTGTCGGCATCTGATGAAACGGCATGGCATCGCTAGGTGGTGAGGGGTTGAGGGAGGCGAACTGAAACGAAAACCTCGAGTGTCAAAGGTCGCGACTTTGATTGCTATTTTATATTCACTGTCTCATAATGAAAATCGAGTTCAAAGGAACTTCTTTTCTTGGTAGGCCTATGAAACCTTTACTGAGGTGTCATCCAGTTGTCTTGCGTTCGTGTATATCCGTTCCCTCGTCAAAAATGAATCAACGCGTGAATTGAGTTCTTCCTGAACACATCACCGAAACTCTTAGTTTAGTGTCTTTTGATAGCAAAAAGTCGAAAAGTTGTAGTTGTTTTCTAGTGAGCAGAATGCTACAGTCAAAACTTTAATAATTTTTTTTAATATTTCAAGAAATCCAAATTCTGCTCTCTTTGACAAGTTAGAGTTAGAATAGTTTTTCTCCTACAAAATAAGTCATGTTGTATTTTATTGTCAGTTGAGCTGGTTAGGACGATTTTACGTGACTAACACGACATCCTAACCTAAATCGTGAATCGTTTCATGGCCTCTATTAGAGGTTATGAAACGATGTCTCTATCAATGTCAAAACGATTATTCACAGTAGCAGACCAAGCTATACTCTTATTCAGTAAGCGATATTAATTATGAGCTACACAAATTGCGGACCGGCGCCGGCGGCTGTTTACGCGCCGAGGAGCTAATTAAATTTATAATTGACATATAACGAGACTAGTTAAACAGAATAATAGAAGCCCGTGGGTAAGCTTGTATTGTCATTGTTGGCCACGCGATGTCGCAAGCATGCAAGTCTGCGGCGGTGACGTAAACGCGGGAACAGTGGAACAAGGAACAATGCGGGTCAGTGGGACAGGGAACGCTGGAAACGGTCGATGGTCAGTGAGAAAAATATACAGGCGTTTATTAATTTTTTCTCGACGCGTCATTGCAACTGTTTTCGGCAGATACAATGAATGAAACATGATAAGAAAACGCATTAGTTCTTTCTCACAATTTACGTTTTGGTGATTGTTATACATGGTGAATGGTGAATCTTTCACTTGTAAGGTCGCGAATTAAATTGTTTATGCGTATTAGTGACTGACAGGACCAGAAATATTCTACGCTGCTTTTGATTGGTTTTCGAATATACCCTATGTTTATTAAATCATTTACTAATATCGAAAGGCAGAAGGCTGCTGAGCGTAAAACAGAGTCGTTCTTATGTTCTTTTGCCCTTCTTTGTAAACTACTTATTATTTAGTAATTAATGCGCTGTGAACAAGAGCCACAAAGTACCCCACGGCGCACTGCAGATGAAAGTAGATTTTCTTTTTATTTAAATTAAAAGAGACGTAAAATCCTACTGACATAACATAAATCTTTTATCTTATTTTATTTCTTAAATCCTGTCGCTACTCACAAGAAAACAAACATTCAGTAGTTCGACTACAGTTTACTTGTTTTTTTTTACAATTCTTTCATGCAGGAAAAAAGCTAGTATAAAAATGTAACAAAAATGAGAAATTAATTAAAAGTATTATTCCAATGAATTTTACTAAACAGCTTATTGATTTAGATTCACTACAAGTGTTGGTCGTTTTTATAGCTTGATTAGAACACAAATCGAACACAAATAACTCAAACAAATTTATAAACAGGAATTGTCCATTTTAGGCCGCACAAGTGGTATAAGTTTTGTAAGAGGACCTTGTTCGAAACATTTATACGCTTCAAGTGCTAATGAAAGAGTAATGATCCAGCCTCTTGAATATTGCATTTGCTTTTACCCCCTCCTTCTTTTCCCTTCCCAGAATTTTCAACTACTGCTCAGTTATATTTAATTTTTCTTAATGCTTCTTTGAGTTAAAATAAAATTTTGTGAAATTTACATTTTTTAAGTCACTATAAAGAAGAACCGTTAAATAACTTCCGTATGAATACTTGCTTATACAGAATCCTTTTCAGGTGCCGGCGCAATTTGGTTGTGAAGGCTATAGTAAGGGTTATATTCGTAAAATACTCATTTACACAACACTTGTTGATCAACTAAACCTAAAAAAAATACGAATCGGAAAAGATAAGTTGTAGTTTTAAACGAAAACTCGACACTTACACTTAATTGATCGAATAAATTTACGACCGATCTGTTTTTGTGCCGTCTCCAGAGTCCTTTGATAGTCGACACAGGGACAAGGATCAACACAACACTGTCGTTCATTAATGAAACACGGAGACACCGGGCTGTAAATAAAGCTCTATATCGGGCCGACAAAATTAGACACGGCGGTAGACACGCGGAAGTGGCTGTGAGGACACGCGACACTCGTGCTCCACACGCGTGTCGGTCGTGTCGTGTCGTGTCATCTTGCACACGGGGAGGATGTACGACACGTCGTGAACACGGCTCACGGTGTACGGTTTCGCAGTCCCCTCACTGCAAGTGTAGTGAAGCGTCCTTTGACCAGTTAATGTTTCAGGGTTTCTACTGGTACTTGAAATACTGTAATTATATTGGAATTTCAAATTTGGTACTGGACGTTTGTTGAAAACAAGTGATAAACCCGTTAATAATAGTTTGGTCCGATACATTCATATTTAAAAAGTTCAAATTACTGTTTTTAGGCTATGCCATGTGTGTTTCCAAACTTAAGAACTTCGCCTGGCCGAAGTTAGGATTTGCTAGGAAGTAGGCCTAATGTTTCTAGCAGAAGATCAGTGTATAAAATGGATTTTAGCACGTTTGATGCCACCCTCAGCTTTGGTGCGATGAACACCGGTTATAATTAGCAAAATCCTAACTTCTTATTAGTTTTATTCCTAACTTCTTATTAGTTTTATTATAGTACATTTGATGTTTTTAGCACAAGCTTTCAATTCTTCAAGTGCTTATGGAAGAGTAATGACCCGATCACAAGGATTAATAAGGAACTGATTGTCTCAACCAGTTCGGGTTGCCGTTCAAGGCTTTCATTTTACACCCGAGTCAATTTAAATATTTAAATTTCACAAAATACATGCAGTGCCGTAACTAACTGCAGACTGAACAGTACTCATTTGATAACTTAATTGAATTTCGTATGTTGCACCAGCTGCCTGCAACTGACCCACTTCTACCACACTAGTTGTCTGTCATTGCGCAATATCAAAACTAGTTCACTATTTATCAGTCGTTGGTAATGACAAAGTACATTCGTATGGAGAACATTTCCCGGGGCACAAACTCCCTATTATTAACCTGCAATCAAGAAAGAGTTTCTTAAATTCTAGCAATCAACATTCTTTCACGCCATTCTTAACGGATGACATTTTACAATCTGCCATCAGCTAATTCCAGTTGCAGTATTAAACAACCGCCGGTGTGCTCGGTTAAGCGATTAAATCGAGCGTCAAAGAGCGAGTGGATTATTGCGCATGTCCGTAGCCTGTGCGATGAGGGTGGAGGAGAAAGGCGCAAGCGTACGACGCGGACGCAAGGTTGCGCTTGGACCTTGGGCGCAGGCAATAATTGCAGTAATTTTTAGTAGGACTTATTTAATAACATATTTAGTGTACAGGGCGGTTCATTTAAGGCCCCGCCCTCAATAGGCCCTACGTGCCACATAAATAAAATTGGGCCTCCTAATTGATTTCTTTGAATTTCGAAATTCTTTAATTTATGAAACCCAGCTAGCAACGATGACACCGCCAAAAAGGTCCAAGTTAAAAGTGTATACAACGAGACATGACTTTGTTTTGATTTTTAGTTCATAATACACATATAATGTATAACATAAATCAACCTATATATGTTGGATGGTCAATTTCTTTGAAATGATGTTCTTACTAAGATTAAGAAACACCGCGTTTTCACGATAGAGGTTCTGAATTGATCGGAGAAAAGTAAAAATAACTATATCTAGGTTTTCCCCATCTTATAACTGAGCAACCGAATGACTTCTGTTTCTTATTTACTCTCCATAAGCTTACACCACAGAGAAGCATCAAATAGAGGTCGCTTTTATAATGGGTCTTCATACTAGTTATCAGTTACATCCAGTTACTAGTTTCAGTTAAGATAAATTAGGAGAGGGCAGTGACGGTGCTGCTCTCTCGCGGCGTTAATGGTGAACTAAGTCCTCGACACCCGATGGCCAGCGCTCGACACCCGCTGAAGATACTCATGTTTGATTCTTCTCTGTGGCTTACACGCACAATTTTCTTAGATCCTAGATCACTGAAACTCTAGATCACCGAAACTCTACCACCTGTGCCAGTCAATCAATGACGGAAGTCTAGAAGTCAAAGACAAGCGGGCCCAAATTGGAACGGCTTATGCGGAAGCCATCAATACGCGGTGATAATCCCGGTCCAAATATACCTGGAGGAGACTCGCACGACGGCACGGCACAGCGCACGTGGATGTCTCCGTCGTCGCTCCACTCGGCTCGTAATTAGGCATTCCTGCCGGGAACGTCGCCCTGAAATAACAACGGTCTCTTTCCGACAGTTATATTGGTCTTTTGAAGTTTTGGAACTCTTTCAAAAAAGTCCGATTTTTTCATCACGGTCGAGTTCTGAAACAACACTCGCCCTATTTATGACGTTTATAGTTATAAACGTCTTTTGATGTTGCGGAACCTGTAGAAATATTCCAGGTTTTATTTTCTTTTACGTATACCTTACTATTTTCATTAAAAATTAGAGAGGAAGAACTTTGGCGGGGACCATCGATAAAATCGAATATCAAAATTTTCCCTAATGTTATAAAATCAGTGGTTTAAGTTATGTGTCATATGGCACTTACTTAAATTAGTACCTCGCAGGTTATTGAGTCACATTTCATTTTGAGTTTTATAATATCAACCGTGAATCTGTATGTAATTCAACTGCAACTGGGTGTATTTGAGTTATTCGTTACAGCCTCTTTGTTATTTTTGGTTAATTTTAGCCCCAGTAACGGAAGCATTGTTAATATACCGACACTAACACAAAGGATAGTGTGTACAGACCGACAAAACAGAGTGCGTGTCTAGGTCTCAAGTTTGGCCTCCCACCGGTGACATTTGTGTTATGAAAGTTTACTCTAACTTTCTAAAACACCGGGAAATAACACCAACTAACTACTCAAATTGGTGTATATTGTTGCCGCAGTAGTTGAGTTAACACCGTTTGCAAGGTAGTTTTATTACAGAATAAACAGTAAGGTATTTTTAGCTTTCCTGTATTTGTTTACGTTATTACTGTTTATTATTTTTGGTGTTTTATTGTTCTACTAAACACGTTTGGGGTTGTAGTACACGTTTAGTTTGTGTAATTTTAATTGCGTAGTTCTAAAGTTCCAGCTTTCCAGGTGGGTTTTCTCACAGAACCTCCCCTCAACAAAACGCACCCCTAACGCAAATAAACGGCTTTTAAGACGTGCCACAGACGAGAAGCACGCCGGAGAGGAGTGCCTCCGGGCCAGAAATACCGAGGCGGGCGGGACAGACAGGACAGGTGTGCGGGGATTGTGCCTCGGGAACTCTCTAATGAACCGCTATGTATAGTATACGAGCGTGGAGTCAACAGTCGCTACAACTCATAGGAAAGGTTATAGGGAATAGGGTTAGTTAACTTGGCTAAAGTAAATGTGATTCTGACAGGGGGCAATATCACCTGCCCTTTCTCTTTTGTTAATTTGTTCATTCCTCCTTGATAACTTGCGTTTGAGGATTATATCAACTTTATAGATTATATTTGTAGACTTGATAAATTAGAGATTACTACACTATTATCCTTGATCAACAAATGCTGAGTGCGGTGTTGGACCGGACTAGTATGGTGGGGTTTCAACCCAGGAGTTTAATATACGCACGTTTATTAAGCAGGACTCGCCTTGAGTTTTAAATGTTTTATTATAATGAAAGAAGTATCCAATAAACAACGACCGTGCCCGCTGGGGCCCAGGTTCGGATCCTAGTCGGAGTAACGGCCGATAGCATACCCAGGATACGCAACACAGGTACACCTGAAAAATGTAGGTTAGATGTACAGGTAACTCAGAAAAACGCAATAAGAAGAAAGAGATATTATAAAAAGATTGCAAGTTAACAGGGAAAAGTAGATACAGTGCAAATCCATACGAATACATAAAGAAAAATATGAGTCAATAAAAAAGTATTATTGTATATATATTTTTTTTAACTAATGACATTAACGAACAGATGATGATCTCGACACCAGTTAACTTTTTCCACCCAAGGGCAAAAAAGAAATACTTTAGCATCGTAACGCACGTAATGAAAATATCCGTTTTCCAAGCAGTATTCTCGGCGAGAAAGCTGGTTTCTTACCTATTTGCAAGGCTTTTATTATTGAATTTGCAAAGACTGACTCATAAATGGAGACAACTATTGTTTAGAACGTCACAAACGGACATCGTAAAAACGAATCGTTTGTTGCAGCAACTTTATTGGCATTAACGTCAGTGCTTTAACTGTGAGTGAGGAGTGTGCTAAAAGCACAATGAGCAGTATTTAACAAAGACACGTGCTCGACATAAAATCCAATTTTAAAATCTAATACATATATGCGAAAGTCTTGTATATTTGGTTTTAGTTTCCATACTTATTGCAAAGATAAGCTAACAAAGTTTAAGAATTTTGAATCGGAACTGAAAATGTTTAGTGGTTTAGAAAATAAAGGGGTTTCCGTAAATATAGAAAAATTCAGAAAATGATCCTTTTGGCAAGACCATTAAAATGATAGGCCTATCTCATTTGTTACAAGGACACATAAGAAAATTTTGAGTTTTGAACCTATAACCTTCATTTCTGGAACACTTTGTAGTAGATAATTCGCGGTGAATATATGTTTAATGAATTCTTCATAAGCAACTTATTGCATGGGAATAATTTTATTAAGCGTTTTTACGTTTGTTTTTCCGTTACAATACGTTTGGTGGGGGAGGGGGGGCCTGTTTTACCCTGTGTACCTTGTTACAATAGTCCTCTGTTACAAAAATAGCTATAAAACTATAAGACCAAAGAAATCGCGTTTCTTCTGGGAAAACCTCTTTGAGGAATTAGCTGAGCGATAATTCAATTACCACGTCATCCGTTCTGGGTTTTTAACTTAATAGATTCTGTCTCAAAGGAAATGTTAGTTTAATATCACACCTCTTTTTTCTAGTATTAAATACTTTATACTGTAGCCATCGGCAGATCGTAAAAAGTCATACAACGGTTTGTGTCATTGCAAACATACATATTTATACCATCGGATTTGTTTGAATTTGCAGCATCTATAAACCGTGGGCTCATGTTCCTCTACTCTTTTATATTCAATGAATAACACAAGGTCAAGGTTAATGTATTGTAATATCTTTGTTAATGTTCAAAAGGCAATAATCTCTGTAATATAATTACAGTCCAAGTCAAATAACGTGGCCCCGGGCGCATTGAAGGCTGTTAATTTTAGTTCAGGCTCGTGGACGGCCTCGACCAACTTATTTGACGCGTATTTAATAATATATTTGTAAAAAAACTCAAATTGTTCAATAAAGCCCTATATAAATTTTATTTCTCCAACTCAAACATGGGTCCTGGGAAAGCTGTAATTTAGTCAGCAAATTAGCAAATACGAAGGCCATCAAAATTACAACTCCTGTTCTTGTCGAGATATTAGATAGCCAAATTATATGATTGCGTATGATTTACATGTAAGGCTCCTTGTGATCGGTAGACAAAGCGCCGAGGCGCGACCTTGGCAACAGTTAGGCTAATGATAACAGCTCAGCGGGCGTGTAATTATCGGCTGGCTCTGTCAAGGTCACACAAATGTCAAGGTCAGACGCTGGAACAAGTGTGGTTTCCGCTCGTGGTGATGAAACAATTGCAGGCCAGAGAAATGTTGGGGAGTTTCTTTGGGTGTGGACGAATTGTATCGTTTTAATTTATCGTTTCGTGACTCATGCAAAAGTGTTTGTTTGCCATGTGTTTGCCAAATGTGCAGTCTTCAAAATGAGTCATCCGTAGCTTAAGTTATATTAAGGATGTAAAAATGTAAAGACGTGAATAAGTTGTTTTTCGAATCGTTTTAGCGAATTCCCCTATAGGGAAGAATCTGTTATTATTAGAACTGGATTATTGCATGAAATATCCAAATTTCACATGTCCATGGAAGCAAAGCTGCATACTTATTTCCTATGTTATTCTTATGAAGAAAATTGTTGTATGCTTAGTTATGATTTAAGTTGATTTTACTCGATTTAAGGCTCTATCTAAATGATTTATTTAAGCATTTGAAATTCCCATGCAGGTCTGCTGCAACGAGGGTATTCTAATTTACAACCGTTATTCATTATTTAAGTAGGCTACTCTGATTATGTGATCAGGTACTCCGATCTATAATGCTGCAATGGGCGTAGACCTCTTTCTTCCTGCTAGTTCATCTTCAGGCCATCCCCTACTAAGCTTGCATTTTATAACCGGTTTTTAAGATAAACAGACCTCTCAGGCCTCAGAGTTCTTAAGGCAATGAATTAGATCCAAGAAGCCCTCTTTAAGCAAGGGGAATGTCAATTAATCTCTATGTCTCGAATTATTAGCCACTCAATATCCAATTTTAATGTGTAAACTTGACAAAAATATCATAATGTTGCAATTGCCATACCTTAGAACAGGTACTGAGACTTACCTTGTGTCCGCGGATCATTCTTTGATCTGATGAAACCTCTTATCTAAACATTCCTGATACTCTTGACCCCACTTCCTTATCATATCCCCTCGTCGTCTACAGTGACGTTGTGTTGCAGAGCCGAAGAAGCGGCGGTTCCGGCCGCTGCGCGGGCTGCGCCGCATGTTCCGCCGCAAGGAGCGCCGCCCGCCGCCGCCCCACACCGCCACCGTCTCCGCCGACGAGCTCAGCAGCGACCCCGACACCGACCGCCGCCGCAGGTACACACCACTACACCATACTTGCATTAATACTTTATACTTTTATATTTTATACTTTTTCTTAAAATGGCGACCTACCCAGGTAGGGATTTTAAGCCAAGTATGAATGACAGATGAGTGAAGGATGATTGTGACGCGATCTTGTAGTCTTGTTACTGACTAAGGCCGACATATTCCTTAAAATACTGTAATTTTCCTAGTTCACAAATTAAGAAAGTGGTCTAATTATGAGGATGGTCCTATGAACGTATAGTATTCAATAGTGCGGACGTTAATCCTCACATAATTGAACTATGAAGCGCGAGAGGGTGGTAAATTTATATACTTATCATTCGCCGGTGACAGGCCAACCCCTGGAAGGAAGACGAAAACACACGAGGAGTTCCGAAATATCCGAAAATTCCAAAGTCATGACTTACTTTCTAGCGGACAATGAATAAACTTTTAGGGCAGCAGATAAAGAACAACGAACCAAATGATTCATCCAATCAGAAACGACATCGTGATAAGAAAACCAAAATGTTCCAGCCAGTAAACTTAGCGGGATCTTACGAATAATACTCGTTGGTTTACGTTTGTTTTTCTGAAGCCCAGTTTCGACTCTGTCCAAATTTGTCAACGTTGTTCCCAACAAAGTTGACAGTTTAAGAGATGAATATTGTTGTCATCAGTTTTTAAGGTTCCTATTGGTCGAGCAAGTTTGTCGGCGACTATGTGAAGGCGCAATATGAAGGCTACAGATTTGGGCTACAGCAGTGAACTTCCAGTTTATATCAATGAGTCGCTCACTTCGTCCACGAGAGAACTACTGAGAGAAACCCGGGAGGCTGCGAGGACCAAAGGCTACACTCAAGTATGGACTGCGAACTGTAGTATCTACGTGAGGAAGGACAAGGGGAATTCGCCGGCGATAAGAATACTTTCAATCAGGGATCTGGACAAATTGTAAACAGTACGCTAACCCTAGGCTTAATGATATCGTGCTATATTAGGCTTAAGAATGCATGTCCATTAATATCTATCTGTTTCAATGTTATTATTAATTGGCCGGTGCTAATTTGCTTATTTTTTATTTTTTTTACATTTATGAAGCCTTTGAGGCATATTTATCAGGAATTTAATGAAATAAACAAGATAATTAATGATCTGATAAGCTTATATTTAACTAATATGCATGCATTGTTTTTTTTTCAAAATAAATTGAAATTAAATATATTATTTATTGCTTATTTATTCAATTATTTAACGATTTTGCATGAATTCAATTAATGAATATACCATTTATTATCAAAACGTAAGAGGGCTTAGAACGAAAACTAATGATTTCTTTCTAAATGCATTAGCTAGTCAATTTAAAATTCTCGCTTTAACTGAGACTAACTTACAGCCAAGTATTAGTTCAGCGGAATTGTTTACGGATGATTATAATGTATTTAGAAGTGATAGAAATTTAGAGATATCAAACAAGTCTGGTGGAGGTGGAGTGTTACTGGCAATTTCTAATCAGATATTATGTAATAAAGTAGATAATTTATGTGTTAATTTGTCGGGCTATGAATCTGTATTTGTTAAAATACCGAGTTTAAAGGGTAGAAACGTCTTCATTGGTGTAGTATATTTTAAACCTAGAACACCGCTTCAAATATTCCAGAATTTTTATGATTCATTATATGAAATATCATTTAATTGCAACGCTAGTATTCTTATTTTAGGAGATTTCAATTTGCAAATTTTCGGTTCAGGATGCAAATTAATTGATGGAAATATATTATGTAGAGAATTACATCAGTTTTTGAGCTTGCATAACTTAATTTTACAAAATAATATTCTGAACTTTCAGGGTAAAACCTTAGATTTAGTTATCTCAAATATTGAAACTGTAGATGTAAACAAATGTGATGAACCTTTACTGCCTGAAGACCCTTATCATCCGGCGCTAGAGGCGAGGATCGTTATCTCGGCACCTTTATCTTATCGGCCTAGCGCTCCCCCGGCAATGGGCTACTGTTATCGCCGCGCTGATTTCCTTGAGGTTTATCGGCAATTGTATAAAATTGACTGGACTCAAATGTACGCTTCCAATAATTTAAATAATGCTGTAGATATTTTCTACAAAAATATATATACTGTGTTGAATGAAACCTGCCCTTTAAAAAAGAAAAATAAGCAAAAGTATCCATTTTGGTTTACCCCACAGATAATTTCCAGTCTCAAACTAAAAGAAAAATTTAGAAAAAAATATAAAAAGTCTGGTAATGTTGAGTATTATAATAGGTTTAAAAATTTAAGATCTACCACAAAACAAGATATAAGAACTGCATATGCTTTGTATGTTGCAAAAGTAGAAAGTAATATTTCATCTGACAGTAGTATATTTTGGCAGTTTATAAAAAATAAGAAATCTAATAATAACAGGGCATTAGTTATGGAATATAATGGGGAAAGCTTAGATAATGGTATGGCGATTGCTGGTGCTTTTGGGGAGTACTTTGGCTCAGTTTATACAAAATATATGAACCAGCCAACAACAGCAGCGGCGGTGGAGGGGCCTGTCATGGAGGGGGTGTCCTGCCTCACCCTGGACCGGGTTTCTGAGACTGATGTACGGGATGCAATTAGAAATTTGAAGTCAAAAACTACATCGGGGCCTGACCTGCTTCCTCAATATCTTTTTAAAGGGTGTTTAGACATTTTTTCAAAGCCATTGACATTTTTATATAATTTAAGTTTAACTTGCAAACATTTCCCAGATTCGTGGAAAACTACGAAAGTTACACCGATTTTTAAGAGTGGTAGGGAGTCACTAATCAGTAACTACAGACCAGTAGCTGTGCTGTCTGTGCCAGCTAAAATATTCGAGATGATAATCTGTAAATATTTGTTTAATCATTTCAAAAAATACATCTCTCCAATCCAGCATGGATTCATTCCTGGTCGGTCTGTAACTACAAACTTATTAAATTTTCAAAGTTATGTTTCTGCAGGGTTGGATTCATCAGTTCAGACGGACGCTGCGTTCCTGGACCTGGCCAAGGCATTCGATAAGGTGGATCATGAAATTTTATTAAAGAAATTACACTATATTGGGGTTTCATTTAATTTGCTTGAATTCTTTCGGTCTTATATTGTTGATAGAAGTCAGTATGTTAATTATAATGGGTTTTGCTCTTCAAAATTTATTGTGCAGTCAGGAGTTCCCCAAGGTTCGAACCTTGGACCTTGTTTATTTTCTATTATGATAAATGACTTATATGAATGTATAAAGTCAGCAAAAGCCTTACTTTTTGCCGATGATCTAAAGCTATTTTTACACGTTTTCAGATTTGAAGATGCTGTTAAATTACAAGTAGATTTAGATAATATTTATAGATGGAGTGTTGAAAATAAAATGTCTTTTAATGTATCAAAATGCCATACTTTAACTTTTACAAGATCCAGCAACCCACAAATGTATGATTATTTTTTAAATGGGATAATTTTAACAAGAATAGAAAGAATCAAAGATCTTGGGGTAACTTTTGACTCAAATTTTAGTTTTAATTATCATATTGAAAAATGTATTTCCTCTGCAAATAAAATAATGGGTCTAATTATAAGGCAAGGCGTCAACTTCAATAATGTAGGGACTTTGGTCTTACTGTACGAATCCTTGGTCAGGTCGAGGCTCGAGAGTGCGGCTTTTATATGGGACCCAATCCATGTAGTGCATGAGGAAGCTCTGGAAAAGGTTCAAAAAAGATTTCTAAGATATTTATATTTTAAGCTATTTAATGTGTACACTTTCGATATCCCGTACAAGGATTTGTTAAAAATTTTTAATTTTGTGACCCTAAGTACACGAAGAAAGGTAATGGGATTGGTTTTCCTTTACAAGTTGGTCCGGGGTGAGGTGGATGATCCTACAAGTGTGGAGGTGCTGAGTTATCGAGTGCCTAACTTTAACTCCAGAAATAAATTTCTTTTTACTTTACCACATGCTAGAACTCAGGCACATGCTTCCTCGCCATTGTACCGGGTGATGAGGCTTTATAACACCCTCTTAACAAGAGACACAAATATTGATATTTTCTCAGATTCTTTGGCAGTTTTTAAAAGAAAATGTTACCAACTTTTCAGTTCACTGTAGATTTTTTGCTTTTTATTGTTGTTATTCTTTCTGTTTATTTATTTACTTATTTATTTATACAGATCAATTTACTATTAATGTATTTATTTATTGTTATGTTTTGAAATTATTTATTAATGTTATTATTGTTATTCAGATCAATTTACTATTCATTTATTTATTTGTTGTTATGTTTTGAAATTATTTATTAATGTTATGATTGGTATATTTAAACATTGCATTTATATGTTCAGTGCTGGTTCAAAATTTGTTCTTGAAAGTGGAAGATCAAAGACTAAAAGAGACTCGACCTCAAAAATCAATATATGTTAATTTATATAGTGAACTGCTTCTTTATAATTGGGTTGTACCTGTTTTGAAGCATGTAAATAAAATAAAATAAAATAAAATAAAATAAATAAAATGTCGACAACTTCGACAGAGTCGAAACCGGGCTTGAGGTAATGCCTGGCGCTGGCGAACGATAAGCGAAACTTCCCTCCCTCTCGCACTTCATAGTTCATAGTTGTATTAATTCTACTATAATACCACTGTACACCGTAGTCTACTGGTTTTGTTGGGAAGTTATTTTGAATTGCCAGTGGAAGACTTTGGAATTGCTAGCTAGTCATGACTTACACATGGTGGGTGGGTTTTAAAGAAGAGGAACATAGGATGGGTTGTAGAAGATGGGAATTTCTGAGGAGTCTGACCACCCAATGCCTGAGGTTCGTCAATGTCTGAGGTTCACCGATGCCAGAGGTTTGCCGATGTCAGAGGCTCACCAATGCCAGAGGTTTGCCGATGTCAGAGGCTCACCAATGCCAGAGGTTTGCCGATGTCAGAGGCTCACCAATGCCAGAGGTTTACCAATGTCAGAGGCTCACCAATGCCAGAGGTTTGCCGATGTTAGAGGCTCACCAATGCCAGAGGTTTACCAATGTCAGAGGCTCACCAATGCCAGAGGTTTGCCGATGTCAGAGGCTCACCAATGCCAGAGGTTTGCCGATGTCAGAGGCTCACCAATGCTAGAGGTTTGCCGATGTCAGAGGCTCACCAATGCCAGAGGTTTGCCGATGTCAGAGGCTCACCAATGCTAGAGGTTTGCCGATGTCAGAGGCTCACCAATGCCAGAGGTTTGCCGATGTCAGAGGCTCACCAATGCCAGAGGTTTACCAATGTCAGAGGCTCACCAATGCCAGAGGTTTACCGATGTCAGAGGCTCACCAATGCCAGAGGTTTGCCGATGTCAGAGTCTCACCAATGCCAGAGGTTTGCCGATGTCAGAGGCTCACCAATGCCAGAGGTTTACCAATGTCAGAGGCTCACCAATGCCAGAGGTTTGCCGATGTCAGAGGCTCACCAATGCCAGAGGTTTGCCGATGTCAGAGGCTCACCAATGCCAGAGGTTTGCCGATGTCAGAGGCTCACCAATGCCAGAGGTTTACCAATGTCAGAGGCTCACCAATGCCAGAGGTTTTCCGATGTCAGAGGCTCACCAATGCCAGAGGTTTGCCGATGTCAGAGGCTCACCAATGCCAGAGGTTTACCAATGTCAGAGGCTCACAGATGCCAGAGGTTTGCCGATGTCAGAGTCTCACCAATGTCAGAGGTTTACCAATGTCAGAGGCCCACCAGTGTTAGAGGTTTACTAATGTCAGAGGCCTTCGATGTCATCGTTATCGGTCCTACTAGCCTTATAAGATAAGGTCCATCCATGTTTAATTATCTAAAGATCACAACTTAATGAAAATACGTATTGTTTCTTCTGGGTACAATAATGGAGGAATCGACGTAAAAAGACTTTTTCGTTATACTGCTTCAAAACAGATGTTTTTAATGCATGTTTTGTGGACCTAAATACACTCTTTTTATTCCTAGGAATTAAAAGCTGATGTACTCGATACCAGCTGACTCTTTATATAGTCCTAGGACTATAAAAGTCAAAAAGTGCCGAGTACGTCGTAATAATCGAACAATATTCATTCGATTACAAATAATCGAAACATTCATCGTTATTATCAAAACATTCATTGTTGTCAGTTTAATCAATTTGTGGAACTCGCTCATTTCACCAATCGATTATTACATGCGTTCGATACGTCGATAGTTGTTCATTGTTGTCAGTCTACCCTAACACAAATGAAACAGACAGCTGATTGCATCAAATAGCAAGAACGAGACGGTGGCATCTTTTGAAGGCATCTTAAAAGGTAAACAAGCTGTAACATTTTGGTTTTCTTAAGTAGTTTACGTATTGTATTGAGCAATATAACGAAAAATATAGTTCATCACATGGACCTAAAGCTGCTTTTCGTTACTCGGTCATTTTTCAACCTCGTCTTACAGCCTCGGTTGTAAAACTTGACCTTGTACGAAAAGCGTCACTTTAGGTCCTTGTAATGAAATATACTATTTATATGTGACATCTCCTGCTGTCCCCACAGTAGACCTCAAAAGGCAGTTGCCCAGAGTCTCATTCTCAAAGTTGTCCTTGGTTTGGTGATGGCTGTTTAGATGGCTTAATCTGGTGGATGTAACCTTTACTGTACTGATAAGCTAATTTCTTTCTGCCAAACATTTTGTTTCTTTTATGGTCTAGCAAAATTTCCCTGGCGGTCCGGGTCCGCTATCGGAAGGGCCCCTGCAATCCGTCTTCTTAGAGAAACGTTTTTCATGTATATTCTTTTGTAGTATCCAATGGAAATATAAAATCTAAAGTTTGTTTTCTATATGAGTCATAGCTTCATGTAACTAACTACCTATTTCAACATTAACCTCTGCACTATGCCTAGTCTTGAAAGCAGTCGCTACATTTGCTATTGATGTTAAGAGCTCCTTCTTTAAACCGCCTCGATGTAATTGTACTTCAAGTTTACGAGTACATGCAATATGCTTTCGCAACAGTCATTGGTGCAAGCCCGCTAAGGCAGTCACTGCTTCCACTCGCAATAACCTCCCCTATGACTTACAGCTAGATTATGCGATCTTGGCCAGAAGCGTATTCATATTTGGAGTAGAAGATATGTTGGAGTGCAATTAAGAGTCCAAGGACACAAGTACAGTGGATGGAATGGAATGGCAGCTGCGAGCAACAGGGCTCTACGTTGCCAGCTGGTGCGTTGCCAAATCGTCGCACATGTGCACGGTACTGTTTATCGGCTGAATATAGCCGTCGTTATCAAATAGGCCAATGTCTGCCATAAATAATTAATAACCACTCACTGCTCTTTTTGAATCGATTTCACAGTTTACGGGGTAACGGCTCTTCAGTGACGTATGTTGCCCCCTCGTAAACATTTTAGTTTTCAAGACGTTCGATTGCTGGAGGATTAACTCTTTTAGTTGGAGACTCTATCCTTATGTTCGGGATCAGGTCTTTCGTGAAGATCATCCTCTGCAAGTTGGAGGAAAGGTTGTGCGATATATTCGCACATTTCACTTATCTGTTGTGTCTTTGGGAAAATATTTTAAAAATAATTTTAATTTTATGTACACAATACGATATATCTTATTCGGACACCTTTTAATTGGACATCGGTTTAACCGGACTATTCGGAGGAAAAAATCTTTTACCATACTTTTTAAAGACGTTTTTATCATAACATCGGTTTAAACAGACGTGATGGGCAGGAAACGGACGATATTATATTGACGATTCCTGTGGGGATATATTTTAGATCAGTATTGACGTGTCTAAATAATCTCTTCAATTGCCTTCAATTTAAGCAAAAGTAAGTAAAATGCAGTTTTACTTCACATGTTGATCAGGTTATTTGTTAAAAATGATCTTGTAAAAACATGAGACCTTTTACATGCAAAAATATCAAATTCCTTGATTTGATTAAACGCGAGGTGAGAGCGGAGGTTACGGAGGAGAGCCCTCGGCGGCCGTCCCTCCGTGTCGGTCGAGGGTGTTTTGTTTGCATCCCCTTGACCCTGCCAGCATTGACAGAGCCACTCCACGAGCACCGCTTTCAATTACACTGTTTGTGTCTCAGTCGTTTTAATATTTCCACCATATCGACTACAAACACTGTGTGTTTGTGTAAGGAGTTTCCGTCTATTAAGCATTCGTTAACGAGTTTTATGTTTGATTCGTCGATCAAAACCTAAAATGAGAAATGCTGATTTCAATCCATTTTCAACGCTGATTTTATTGAACTATGTCAGAGGTCGGATTCAGCGAGGAAATTAGGTAACCCTTCGCCAGCACAAAAGAAACCCATTTTGTAGTGGCAGAAACGCTAACCCAGAGGCCAGGCTCTCATCGCAGTGAAAAATAATTGAAAACGTAAATATATTCATTACAATCCGCTCTTTTTTCACTGACTCAGTACACACCTTTGGCATTAGAGGCAAAACTATTATATAAAAGCAGTTTTAATAAACGTATAAAACAATATCATTTAATAGTTAACTTAACCAAATGTTATTTATATCATTATTTGTATTGCAGTATAAAGAGATGGTATTCATGTGGTGTAATCGAATCTCGGGTTTTCAAAGCCAGTTTGCTTTGCTCATGCAAATAAACGGCTGCCTCTGAATTTCTGAATGTAAATAATGTTCGTCTTTCTTTTCATCTTTACTATTTTGCACCGAAATGATTTATTTCAGAAATGATTTTTATTTTAATTGCCATAAAAGTGTAGGTTTTGAAAAAACAGAACTTCATGTTTACATTAGTGTTTAATATGTAATTGTAAAAACTAGCCAATGATAACAATTTTCGAGTTTTCTTAGAATATGTATTTGGCATTATTCGCAGCTTCAACAACGCTTTCATTGCATTAGTACTGCAATTTTCATTCTTTAAGGGGCTTATAGGCGGGGATAGTACTAGCTTATAATAATAGCCGCTAGTATTTGCCGCTAGTAAAAGTGACGGATAGTAGCCGTACACACGAAGATAGTATTCGCCGCTAATTTCCGCAGTTATTAGCCTGGCGAGTCACATTTTTGTCATTGTTGTCAACGAGCGCTATCATGTTGGACGATGAATTTACTCGCTACTTAAACTGGCGAGTGAATGCGAGTCCCTGTTTAGACCGGGAGAGTACTAGCGGCGAATAGGTCACGTGATCTCTACTCGCGTGCTAGTGGCGAGTAAAATTGAACATGTTTGATTTTATTCGCCGCGAGTACCTATTCGCCCCTGCAAAGGCGAGTAGGTATTTAGACAGGGGTAGTAAGCAGCTAGTAACTAGCGGCTAGTACATTACGCGTCTTCTAGCAGCTAGTACTATCCCCGTCTATAAGCCCCTTTAGGAAGTTTAGGAGTTGAAGTGCAATTCGCCTACAGTTATACTCTGCATCCACCACAAAAAATGCAGAATATCCTATTTCCTCAGTTTAAGGCCGCATGTTCTTATCTTATCCCATCTAAGTTTATAGTCCTCTGGCGAGAATCTTCCTTGCACTTTCCTAACTAAACTTTTGCCATGCATTTTTTTTCTTTAGTCCCCTCAAGCGAGAAAGCTGTGATTTTGATAAGCTTCGAAAAATGTTGCTTCTGCCAAAGGTCCCAAATTCACCTCTCATCTTCTTTAGTTGGTACATAGTGCATTATAAGCCCCACTTAACTTTTTGTCAGAGTAATCGTTATCTCCATAAATAATTGCTTCTGACTAGGACTTTTAACTCATTTTTTCTAAATTAACTTTTGCTATGCATTTTTTCTTTAGTTTAATCCCCACAAGAAAGCTTTGTTAGAATCAGGAAAATGTTGCTTCTGCCAGAGGTCCTTATTCGCCTCTCTTCTTCTTTAGTTGGTACATAGTTTATTAAAAGCCTCACTTAACTTTTCATTACGATTATTATGAAAATGAATAACTGCTTCTCACTCAGAGCTGTACTATGACCTCAAAAATGAAGCAATCTCAAAGCATAAAATCAGCGAGATATAATTTTCATTTGAACGACGGATATATAAGTCAGAAGGAAAACTGGACCCAAATTCAGATCAGACATAAAAACAGATCATTGCTCTGCAATCAGTGCAACATAAATATGTAGGAGGGCAGAGTTCTTGGCCGAAAACAGCCGGAGCATGAGGCAAGCCGCCTCGCCCGCCGCTCGCTGCCGCGGGATCAAGGGCGGCGGGTCCGCAGCGGCCGCTGATGTGTTTATGACATGTGTCGCTGTCTCGCTGCCACCTGGGTCAACCTCACCTCCACCGGAGTGGCGCGACTGATTTATACCCGGTGAAAGGGTTTATGAGGTTTTGTGTAAATTTTTATTTTGTAGATAACCCACGTTTACACGTCACACAGTATGAAGAACTAGCTGTTAGACTGTTCTTCTGACTTACATATCCGTAGGTGAAATGACAATTAAATTTAGTAGCCCTCGCTTATTTTATGCTAGAGTTTGCTTCGTTTCTGAGGTAATAGTCCAAGTCTAAGTTAGAGGCAGTTATTCATTTACATAATAATCGTAACAAATGAGAGGCTTTTAATACATTATGAACCAACTAATGATGGTGAGAGACGAATTGGGGATCTGTGGCAAAAGCAACCTTTTCCTGAATCTATCACAGCTTTGTTGTCAGAACAGTAAGCGCCGGTTGTTGGTTTTTAAAATTATTATAATAGGTTACTAACCTTGTTCCGTCAACGATTCTAAAAAAGTAATCCTTTTGGTTACTCGGAGTTTCGACCTCAAAGGGTCATTTTCAAACCTAGTCAAACTGTTTATTTAAGAGTATGACGACCTTCATTAGAATGAAGAGAGAATAAACAGTTTGACTAGGTTTGAAAATGACCCTTTGAGGTCGAAACTCCGAGTAACCAAAAGTATTACTTTTTTAGAATCGTTGACGGAACAAGGTTAGTAATCTGGGCGTACTCGAACCGCGCCAGAATTTCGGGTACTTTTTAAAGCATGGAACCGCGCCGGTCATTAAGGAGGATTAGGAAGGGTCGCTTCGCCACCCGGCCAGGTAGTCACTACGGGACTGGGAAAAAAGGGAATTATATTTTTCTTTGCATCCTATCAGTGACAGTAGCTGCAGTCTTCTACTGCCGTCGACTGCTTTTCCTGTCAAGTCACAATAGTTGTTTCTGTACCAATATCACAAGCAGTTGAAATATATATGATTAATATTTTCACTCCATGTACCAAAGAACAGTGATTACCAATTACATTCCTTGTTGTTAGGTATGTATCTAAAAAAACTACCACTTTATTGAGCTTATAGATATTTGTTTAAACTTTGGAACTTAAATCAATCGTTGCCATTGTTTAAGGACATGAGAATAATGTCGCTTCTATATTTATATTATGTCTTTACATTACTGTAGAATGTAAGTGGCAAGTGGCATTCCAGTTGAATATACTTACAGAATTGAACTAATAATAGATTAATTTTAATTGTCTTGTGCCAAAATCTTATATAGGTAATTCATTAAAAACAGAACATTTAAGCAATAATTAAAAAAAAAATAATTTAACTGAACACAAGAGAAGTAAACAAAAACAATGTTTTGAAGAAATTCCAGTGATTATTTTTGCTAGATGTACTGACGATCAACGTCAAGGAGTTATAAAAGAGTCAGCGGCAATTGAAAAAATTAGTAAATATGTTTTCAATTATTTGAATACCTAATAACAGCATTTGAGAATGTTTAAAAATCTACTTAAAAATATAGCGAACATCTATAGACACTCAAATAACTAGACACTGAAATACCAAATAGAGACTCAAGTACTTACAAAATATACATCCATATACAGGGCCGCCGACAGACTTTTGGAGGCCCGGGGCAAAGTTTGGGCATGAGGCCCCTCAATAGATAAAAATTGTAGATAAAAATACCGTTGTCTCTTGAATAGCTAAAATCGTAAATCCTGCTGATTAAAAAAGTTTTGTTCTTTTGTTCTAAAAATGTTGAATATTATCTTAATTTATTCAAAACTAAACAATTTCATCGTAGGCCTGCAGTAAGCCTTTGATTTGTAAATTTATTCAAATTTAGAAACACAAACTGTAATATTAGGTAAAATTATTTTTAATTTGCCTAATGAATCTTTTGGTTGGAAACACCAGGCTAAACAATGTTTGTAAGAAACCTGTACTTGGGGTTAAAAAGGATTAAAGAAACAGTTATAAGTTATTGAGGACTACCTAATTAAACCTCTTTATTGGTTTTTCTTCTATTAACTAACTCCTATATTTCCAAAAGGCCTGTATGACGTCATCAGGAGACAATTTATCCGGTTGTATTCCAAGATCTGAAGAGAAGAAGAGAAGAGAAGAATAATGGTACACATAGGTTACCTCAGTCAAAAATGTAAACAAATCCTGACGTCTTCTGTAGACTGGAAACCTAATAATCTCCAGCTGGAAAAAAGTTAATACTCTTGACCAATCAGAGAAAGCACATTACTATTACCTCCTTTGTGGCTATATTAACCCTAATGCTAATAGAGTTGCTTAGATCAGGATATTGGGTCTATCATTGATGTCACAGGCTTGGATCCACAGGTCATATTATGGGAGATGGAATAAGACAACCTGACAGTATAATATCAGACTGTGGATTCTCTTCTAATCTACAGATCTTGGTTGTATCCTAGCTATAGCATGTTAGCATGTTACCATTGGGTAAAAGTAAAGCCTGAATCAGAGGTGCCAGTAATAAGAACTTTCTGATTAGCAAAGATATTTTATCGTATCAGCTGGAGGCTTCAGTCAATCTGCATTCTTCTAGTCGCTGATGACGTCACGATTTACTTAAATTATTTTTGAATGAGGAAAACTGCATTTAATTGTATCATGGTTCGTACGTAGCTAAACTGAAACTAAGAGGAGAAACGAAGCTGAAGAAGTTACTCATCTCTGCAAAACAAGTCATGTCACGTAAATGTTGTAACTACAATTCTTTGTAAAATATACAATACTCCGTTTAGTTGTGGCTAGGAATCCTTTTCCTTGGTCCATCGTAGGCCTGTACAACGTTTTGTGAGTAATTTTTGGGGACAGCCAATTGGACCAGGGACAGGGGCCTAGTTTAGTACGGATTTTATTGTGTGTACTATAGTTTAATACGGATAGTTATGTGTGTTCTGGCGCAGGCCTAGTCCTGGGCCTAACCGCGGGGGGCCCCTGACGAGACGCCAGAAAACCAAATGAAACTGAATCAAAATAAGACAAATAAAGGGCATGATAGTTAGTTAATACACGTTTATAAGACTACTAGAGGCTTGAAGGGGCTAATAAGCCCCTAAGCATTTACTATAGTACAAAATACCTTCTTAGAAAATAGGCTTTTGGATCCACAAAATTATGATTATATCTAGCATTTTTGGTTTCAAGTAAACAAAGCAGAGCTTTTTACATCCCAATGGTATTAACATGACAGCTATTTTACGTTATTTCTCATTTTATAGTAAGCTTAAAGCAATTTCAGTATTTTCCCCGAGTCCCTGGGATGCAGACCTTCAATTTCAGCCCCCTCCCATCATCCTGCGACATTCCAAACGCCCACAATTTTGGCGTAAAAATTTCCCTTACGTAATTAGATACATAAATAGGTCATTTAGTATTAAATCTGCATCGTTATAACATAAACTAAACAAACGTACTTAACTTTTTATAATTTTAAATTGTGAAAAAACTCAAACCCTTATTATAAAATCAGAAAATCTTAAATTTAAAATATTTTTTGTTATTGTACATTGAACGTGCATAGTTAGCTGCATTTTGAAAAAAATCCCACATGTCAACATCTACCATATGGCTTTGAATCAAGCATTAGCACCACGTGTTTAATGTAAACAAAGCAGACGTTTTTCAATCCCAATGCATTTTAAATGGAAGATATTTTTCGTTATTTCTCATTTTGTGGTATATTTGGTCTTAAGCTGCTATTTTTCCCGACCCCCTGGGGCCGAGACCTTTCATTTGAGCCATCTCCCATCATCCTGCGCGCTGTCAAACTCTCACAATTTTGATGAAAAAAATTGCTTACAGAATTAATAATATAGATAGAAATAAACAAACGTACTTAACTTTTTATAAATTTAAATCATGAAAAAACTCAAACCCTTAGTTATTATTATAATTTGTAAATATGTATTTGTTATAGTACATTGAACGTGTATAGATAGCTGCATTTTGAAAAAAACCCACATGTCATCATCTAGCATATGGCTTTGAACCAAACATTAGCGCCACATGTTTAAATGTAAACAAAGCAGACGTTTTAAGATTCCAATGCTTTTTATATGGCAGATATTTTACGTTATTTCTCGTTTCCTGGTGAGTTTCAAGTAATTTCAGTATTTTTCCCGACCCCCTGGGACCAAGACCTTTAATTTGAGCCCTCTCCCATCATCCTGCGAGCTGTCAAACTCTCACAATTTTGATTGAAAAAAATCGCTTACAGAATTATTAATATAGATAATTTTTATGTATTTTCTAATATTTCATTTCATATTGGTCTTCTTCATTTAAATATCCTAATTTTTAATAATCCACAAAAAATATACTGTGCTCAAACTGTGGCCCCCCGTCCTTTTGTGGCCCGGGGCAATCTGCCCCCTTTGCCCCCCCCTCTCGGCGGCCCTGTCCATATACGCAGTTTTTATACTGGGTGTTTTTTTTAAACGCAACCCAAAACATTATTTTATCAGAGAAGGTTCATTTCTCCCCAAGATCCCCGGATTTGACCCCACTATATTATTTTCCTTTGGGATACATAAAAAGTAAGGCCTACGAAAACAATTCACAGGATATTCACCACCTCAAAACAAACATAACAAATTTAATGCAAGAAATACAAAGAGGTACCTTGCAACACGTGTTCGGGAATTTGAAGGAGAGAGCACAACTTTATACAAATGCCAATGGCGGATTGTTTGGACACATAATGTAAACTAAATAATATCAAACTTAAATAATAAGTTGTAAAATGTTCCGGAAAAAAATTCATCTTAGTATTTCTGCAAGTGGAAATATTGTCCGTTTTTATTTTACACTTGCTTTTCGAGTTCCCAAGTTTAAACACCAACGACGCGTTTACAACGTTAATAGTTTTTTAAAGGCCAACGAAGTGGTAGTTTACCAGTAATTCCTGATATTGGTGGCAGTTATAAGACAGCAGTCATAGACAGGAAGCAGGGACACAAATAATTCCCTTTTCCCCAGTCCCGTAGCGACTACCTGACCGGGTGGCGAGGCGACCCTTCCTAATCCTCTTTAATGACAGGCGCGGTTCGATGCTTTCAAAAGTACCCAAAATGCCGGCACGGTTCGGTTGTCCCCAGTAAGCTATTATAATAATCTAGACACGATTCAGGAGGCTAACAACATGAAGGTTTTTAAAATTTTATGTTTTTAATTCTCGTTGATAATTGTTATTTACCGGAAGGGTGTCCAGGAGTGAATGAGTCTTAAAGGTCGTCGGTTTAGAGGATTAGGCTCAGATAGTGTCAGGACAGGTGCTAGGTTGAAATAATTCCCCATAGCTTCCCTATTTAACGCGTCCTACCTTTTTGTATCCCCGCTACCACTTCATTTGGGTTGTACTTAGAGTTTGGGTTGTACCTAAGCTACTTTGTCACAAGCTAATAGGTACACTAGATTGTCCAGCCCATAAAGTACTCTTGTGTTGTAGGAGCGGCAGCGGGCTCCACACCGGCCTGAGTCTGTCCCATGACTCCGTGTTCTCGCCGGAGAATGCCTCGACGCGGCAAGGCACGGACCTGGACACGTCCTCCTCCTCTCTGTCCATGCAGCGGCTCGCGAGCGCCAACACCAACGTTCAGGTAACCACCAATAACACTTTTTTCGTAACTTTTTGCAATTTTTACCCTTGACATAATGTGTCTGACGGAATTTGTCGTCATCAAGGCAAAACGTTATTTCCTTGTATCTTACCTAAACGTCATTCCACTATCAGGTCAAACAACCGCGAGAAGCTGGTGGATCCTTGATCGTCATATGAAAACTGCAGGAGATAAAGGATCATGTAGAACCCATCTGCTGTATTTGTCGTGCACATTTTTTGAGGCGCAGTCAAGAAAGCGCTTATGGACAACTTGTCTCTGAAGGTAGCACATGTAGGTAGTTTCTGAACCATGAAATCAAAATTGTTTGGGCCACCCTTAATTATTTCATCAGTACGTTAGAAGATAAGATTGGCTTACTAGTTACTGGTTATTAACTATTAACATTTTGGTCATTATATCTTCGAGAGCGATGATGATTGTGATAACAACAGGCCACGTCGGCAGTACCATGGAAAATGTTGGAACACCACATATTTGAACGTAGGAAGGCCCTTCGGATACTCTTGTACTGTATTTTAAATTGCTTAAAATCGTCAAGACTCCAAGCAAAAGGTGGAGAAGAACAGGGCACACGAGTTGGCAGCGCAGCCGGGGCGATCGCTCATGGGAACACGCCGCAGCCCCCACCGTGTGATCCAATCAACTTTATTACCAGCCGCTGAGCCTTGACGCGGTTAATCGACTCAAAACTGTTGCGTCGCGGCTCACTGTAATCCAAAGTTAATGGCACTTAATTATTATTATTTAATGTCCTGTATAACTGTTGAGAAACCAGAGAGTCAATATGCGCACTTGAGGAATTTCATGATAGGCTGTTACGAAATAAATAAAATAGCTGTAGGGTTTTAAAAATTACAGCATTGAGTTGGCAAAATAGAAATTTTATACAAATGTCTATCTGAAGTGTTGTAGCCTAACTTCAAAATCTTGTAAAAATGTAGAAGAGAAGCAAAAATTCGTTTAGTTACTACTTGTACAGTCAACTTACCGAATTCTTAACAAGACAGTTTTCTGCACATTAGTAAGGAATATGTACAAAAATAATGATTGGTAAATAAAAACCAAACAACTTACAGGTTTAGTCTGTGTTAATTGAATATTAGGTTTGATTGAATATTAATTTAATTTAATTACTTCATCGTAAATGGGCAAATATAACGTTAGAGAGTGTAAACACAAGGTATTACATTAATCTAATTCGTTATTGCTTATTTGGAGACATTTTTATAAAATAGATAAAGTAATTTTTAACGAATAGGAAGGAATGAAACATAATCAGGACCACTAAACGTGAATTATGGAGTACCACAAGGACCTTGTTTAGGACCACCCCTTTTAATACACAAATAAATGATCCACCAGCCTACATCTCAACAACTGATTCAGAAATTTTTTGTTTAGCTGACAATAATTTAGGTATTAAAATATCTTCAAATTATCTAGAAAACATCACAACTAAATTAAATCAAGTCAATGAACAAATACAAGAATAGTGCATGCAAATAGGCTAATATTAAATATGAACAAGACCCAAGATATTCAGTCTACGTATTCAAAACAAGTCAAACATAAACTATCATTCAAACCTTTCAAATTCTAAGGAATTTTTCTTCATCACAAATTAACATGGATAGGCTATAGGTCATACTAATCACCTCATTAAAAATTGAGCAAAGGAGTAGATTGTCTGAAAATATTAAAAAAAAATAACCGTGGAGAGGTTCTGATTCAAGTTTACTATACACTATAGTACTACGTTGTGGCGCATTAATATGGGGGCATTCATAATATGCGAAACAAATATTCAAAATACAAAAAAATAGAATCATTTGTTGTGTAATTTCAAAGACACACTGTAAACCTCTCTTCACTAAACTAAACAAAATGTCACTACCTTCGATTTACGATTTAAAATCAGTGCGATGCACTAAAAAAATTAGTTTGTTTGAACAAAATACTACACACAAGCATGGACAAGACATGGATAAATTTAAGTTACAACGAGCAAGATAATGTAAGACAGAAAGAACATTTGCAAATTAAATATAAAATTATACAATGATGTTACCATTAAGCATAAAAAATACAATACGACAAATTCAAAAGGCATTTTAACAGATAATTGCATTTATGATACAAATAAATTTTTTAAAATAAAATTTTAAGAGTTTTAAGTGTAGTGAAAAATAAACTGTATTTAAAACATTGTAAATCACCAAATGGTGCCATACACAACAAAGCTTATACAATATACAATAATGTTTATTACCCTTCTTTGCTAGACATTACGGTGTATTTATTTTATTCAGTGATATTTTACTGAAACTAACCATACATTTTGTTTTTCTTTAAGTAGGATTTTTGTTACAACTTCTTAAGCCAATTTCACTATTAACATAGAAATAATTTTAAAGCTTTTAATGTGTTTAAAAAGTATCCGATTTGTGCAGATTTGAAATGATTTTTAAAGCTAGTAAATCCAAAAGCTGACTTAAAATAAATCATTCTTCAGATTAACATCTGGCCTAGCTAAAAATATCAATGACATAACTTATCAGTTACTATTTCAGTTTTAAAACTACAGTTTAATGAGACAGTATTTTTATCACTTCTTATCGCTTTTTATGGAACAAGAATTTGGATTTTTATGAAGTAGGGTATTATTATTTTACCTTTTTTAATACACAATTTAGAATTAAAACAGTTGTTGAAATTTCCTTATTTACATTGTTATTAGTAAGTAAAACAGAGAGGGCGTCATTTTAAGTGCAAACTATGTTTAGCTCTCTGTGGTGCAAAATATCTAGTGACTGCCGTCCACGTAACCGAATAAACTCTGCAAAATCTCGTTGGCAATTTCGACGCGGCTCGGTGCGCATGTTGCATCGTCACGTTTGCAGGCACGCGCTTAATTCAACATTAGTGAAGCATGCCAATGCACCCGGTGCAAGTAGAATATTCTCTTAATAAAAGAATCTAACTAGTATTACGGCGAACTGTTGATTTATTTTAATTTCACAGTTTTGCATATTTTTATTAAGATTTAAAATGTTTACTATGAGGTTTGTTGTGTTCGTTCACTCATTTCCTCGAAACATTTGTGGTCTTGAACACAAATTATTCGACTTCTATTAATTGTAAGATTTTCTGATTTTGATTCTTTAACATATTTTTTTATTCAGATTTAGAAGCAAATGTGAAGGAAAGTTCAAAATATAATGCTCCTCTTATGAATCAAACTTCCTATGTAAAATTCTTAATTTACATAGGAACATTTACTCTGTACAATTAATTACTCTGAACATGTATATTACTAATTACTTAAAAAGCTGTATAAATATTTCAAAACTTCAATTACACAATTTGTTAGATATTTGTATGAACTTAAAGTTAACACCAAGTTTGTTATTTTTGAGCAATGAAATAAGGATGCAGAGGGTGTATTGAAATTAACTATAATTCTTTTGGGCCAAAAATTCAAAAGGCGGCCTTTAATGTAGACGCAAACTTTTGAATAAACTGTAAGATTAGATTCACCGCTATGTATTTACAACAAAATCTTCCCGTGACAGTTGGAAAATTTGTTTTATTTCAATTTTAATAATGATTTGGTTACATTTATACTGAAATGTGTTATTTATGTGATAGAGTTTTTAATATAAAGAAGACGGTTACATTTGATGTACTGATTTTCTATCTTAAAATATTATATAAGGCAAAATAGAAAAATCGTTACGTGCTTACAAACTTTAATTGGGATTTTAAAGATAACCATAATATGTAGACTACATTTTGCAAGTTACATGAAAAACCATACTACAGTTGCATAATTTTATTAAAAACTTAAGTATGCAACTAAAGGGTGTCTCAGGTTTAGTTTAGGGAGGCTACCTGACCGGAGGGGTTGACCAGGACAATAGCCGGACCGGCCCGGCGAGTAAATCCCATTAGTCACGCGTCGCCGAATACACTGCTTAAAAACGGAAATGTAAGAAATAAATTTGAATATGTAATCAATGCATTGCATGAGAAAAAGCATTATACTGTATTTTAAGTCATAAAAAACAAATAACTATGTGTTTGTCCCATGTTAATCGGCCGACTTTAAGTGTTAAAACTAAAAACTTTAAATATACAGTTAAACACTTAAAGTCGGCCGATTAACTTGGGACAAACACACAATCGTTAGTTTTTTGATGACTAAAAATATAGTATAATGCTTTTTCTCAGGTAATGCATTGATTAATTTTTCAAATTTATCCCTTAAATTTCTGTATTTAAGCGGTGTATTCGGCGACGCGTGACTAATGGGATTTACTCGCCGGGCCGGCCCGGCTATTGTCCTGGTCAACCCCTCCGGTCAGGTAGCCTGCCTCAACTAAACTTGAGACACCCTTTAGACCAAATTCAGGACGATCCATTAAATGTTAATATACTGTATTTTCGAATCTAAACCAATTTCCTCTTATTTGTAATATATATACCCTGTCACTAATTTTGGTCACCATTGAATGTAATTGAATGAATTGGTTGTAAATATGTAATTGAAAATAACTGTTCAAAAAATTATCTCGGGACTCTAAAACACGTGTGTTATTATAAATGTTGGAAACTAAAAATCGAATTAAACTGAAAATGTATTTCATATTATGGCGAATGACAAAGAAAGGATCAAAGAGGAAAAAGGCTCAGGTGGTTTGGAAAAGAGTAAGACAGTGGTATGGGGATGTAATATAATATAAAGGGTTTTTTTATAAACACAACCCAAAACTTTAGTTTATCAGTAAAGGATTATTTCCCCCTCCCAAGATTCCTGGATTTGACCCCACTATATAATTTTCATTGGGGTAAGGCCTACGAAAGCAATTCACAGTTTATTCAGCACCTCAAAACAAACATGACAAATTTAATTCGAAAAATTCAAAGACGTAACTTGTAACACGTGTTCAGGAGAGCACAACTTTGTTCAAATGCCAGTGGCGGATTGTTTGGACACATAATGTAAACTAAATGTGATCAAACTTAAATAATAGATTGTATAGAATGTAAAGATCAACAAAACAATAATCGTTTCATATTTATATGTGTATCATTCAATTTTAAAAATGGGTTGCGTTTAAAAAAACACCCTGTATTAAGTACTCATATCGAGATATCCTTGGCTGGTATTTGTATTATCTCTGTATTTGTTTTTGTAATATATGTTTTCTGTGTTATTTATATATTTAAAGTTAGCTGTTGAACATGGTCATAGTTTTGTTATATTTATCTAAACAGATCACTTTGATCTCTGCATATTTATTTTATTTTAAGAGTTTGGAAAGGGTATCATATTTTCATTTTTTCAGTATTGCCACTATTATTATTGCTAAGAGCAGGATCACCTCAGGAGCCACACTTGAATTGTTAAAATTTTGTACTTGAATAATTTACCAGAATTATTGGACCTTACTGTTTAGCTTTTTGTATAGCTTAGTAAGGCCAGATATTGTAAAGTTCTCTTTTAAATAAATAAATGATTATGTTTAAGTCCTATAATGGTTTCTATACATAATGGGAAACCTATATTGGTTTCTTTTAGTATTCTGAATAAATAATTTATTTTTATATTCTAAATAAATAAATAAAAAGGACTTAATTTTCCAGCGATCTTCTGTTACAACCGGTTTTTTTTAACTTTCGTTATGCAATATTATCTCATAGTAATACAAAAAAGTTATTAATTAAAAAAAAAACCAACAATAACCAAAAATCAATCAAATTTAGAACACAGTGATGGCACGTAGTCGCAGAACGGGGTACAGGACCTGAGCGTGTCGCACGGGAAGCAAGGTGATCAGCGGCGGAAGGTCGCTGTATTGTGCTCGGTTCACCTGCGCAACACACCACTCACCACTGCCGCTGCGCCGACCTCGCGACCTCGCGACCGCCGAACTGACCGGCCAACTAACTCTGCTCACTAACATTAAAAAATATTTTATCTGATATTTGTATTAGTTTTGTGAAGTTTAAATAGATAGGATAATATTATCACTTCCTTATATTTTTGTGTTATTGGGTTCATAGTCAGCAACGAAATTAATCAATATTTTAAATATTGAAAGTGATTTATGTGCTCAAGTTAAGTCTTTATCCGTCTTTTTTGTCTCCTGTTACAAGACGTTTTTAAGTTTTGGCTATCCAATTCCCCCCGCCCCCGTTCTTTAGGAGAGTTCATATGTGTTAAGTTTCAACGTGACTGATTTAAGGTTTTTTTTTAATCCCAAAGTTTTTACGCCTATATGTATAATTTAAGAACAATTATCAACATATTTTTTCAAGGAAAAAATATTCATTGAAATATTTTTACACGATGGAAAACAGTTGTCCTTATAACTTGCCCCATGACAGTTGTCGTTATATCCGTTCCTTCAATACAGTAAACTCCCGATTATCCGCGGAATTGGGTGGCGCGACTACCGCGGATAACGAAAATGGCGGATAATCCGCAAGTGTTGAAAATGAGAAAGAATAAAAGAGAAAACAATTTTAACATTAAAAGTCAATTTATTTAATACAGTCAGGGGCGAACCCAAATTTAATTTCGGGGGGGGGGGTATCCTATAACGTCGCGGTAGGCGAGTATCGCGTCACAATAGACGAATATTGACGTCGCGTTAAACGAATATCGTCGTCGTGGTAGACAAACAACATTGTCGCGGTAGACACATATTGTTGTCACGTCGCAATAGACGAAAATCGTCGTCGCGGTAGAAGGATATCGTTGTCACGGTAGACGAGTATCGTCGCCGCGGTAGAAAAAATATCGTCGTCGGGTTATACGAATATGGACGTCGCGGTAGGCAAAGTTCGTCGATGCGCTGGACGAGTATCATCGTTGTGGTAGACGCCGCGGTAGACGAATATCATTGTCGCAATAGATAAATGTTGTTGTCACGTCGCAGTTGACAAAAATCGTCGTAGCGTCGCGGTAGACGAAAATCGTCTTCGCGTCGCGGTAGACAAACATTGTCTTCGCGTCGCGGTAAACGAAAATCGTCTTCGCGTCGCGGTAGACAAACATTGTCTTCGCGTCGCGGTAAACGAAAATCGTCTTCGCGTCGCGGTAGACAAACATTGTCTTCGCGTCGCGGTAAACGAAAATCGTCTTCGCGTCGCGGTAGACAAACATTGTCTTCGCGTCGCGGTAAACGAAAATCGTCTTCGCGTTACGGTAGACGGAGAAAGCCTGCGCGCGTTTTGTACGCAAAAAACTTGTCAGTTCAGTCTAATTTTTTATTATTACGTATTTTCTCACATTTCATAGCACGCGCGGATAATCCGCTCGCGGATAATCGGGAGTTTACTGTATCTACTTTTACAGTAGGGCCTAAGCTTAAGGTTTAAATATCGACTTCCTGTGTGTATTTTTTGTTCATACAACTGCAAGCATAATAATATAATTTTGGTTTTATCATAGGGCGTGAAACCTCCTGTTTTCTTTATGTATTTATTTAGCCTTGATAACTTTTTGATTTCTTTTCCTTACGTCAGTGAACTACCTTTAAAATATTATTACATAGGGCAACAATAATTATCGTCTACTGATTTTAGTACTGTACCTGTTTAAATGATAAACGTGCACGCCGCGACGCATCGTGTTCGTGTTTTTGACTCAGCAGAGACTGTTTGTCGGTTAGGAGATGATTAATTGTTATGTGTCTGTCATGACGAGCCTAGCGACTAGTCACTAGTGGCTGGGTGACCCGGTAAAGCGACGAGGAGGTGACCGCCGACCGACAGCTGACTGTAGGCGACTTTCTCCACCACCCACCCCGTCACCCGCGACTGACCTGGCCAACTGTCTGTATTAGGCTGGGTCCGTTATTATGTTTGTCCTTTTTACTATCAGAAACGCGATGTAATATAAAATCACTTGGTATATACAATCTAAATACTTAATACAGTAAGGTTTTTTTCTGTTTGGTCCCTTTTTCAGCCGTCCTACTTAACCGATTTTTACGATTGAGGTGTCATTTTAAAGCTTATAGTGTAGCGCACCTGCAACTGATGATTAAAATGAACAATTATTTAACTGCTTCGACCCCCTAGCCTTTGATTTATTTCTAGAGAACGCTTTCAATGGTCCAATGCTGACCTAAATGTAAATCGTAATTTAACAGCTGATTATCTCCATACGAACTGTCAACCATTGACATTGTAAACAAAAATAGATACTCTGAAAATGTAAATAAGAGACGAAACAATTAATTTATGAACAGTGAACAGTCATTTTTAGATATGATACTTTTATTGATTCGGTAGATAAATCATCTTTGATGTGTCGACATGTTTCAAATATTGTAAATTATTAATTTTATTCACGTACAAAATTTCAATCGAACATTCACATTATTTTTATTTTCATCTGGCGATTTTTTTTTAATTTAAAAGCTTTTTTCCAGCCAGGAAGTAAATTTATAACTGTAAAAGGAAATTTTTACATTATTATTTAGGCCTGGATGACGATTTATGAATCCCGAAATAGAAAAAAGAAGAATCCAAAGAGAAATTAGAGAGGACACGATTAGAGAGATCAGGGGAAACATACGTAACGTTCGGCAAGAAGATATAACTGCTAGGAGACAAAGATTGAACAGCAGAGCGACATTGTACCACCTACATACTTCAACCAAATTAAAGATTATGAAAGGGCAAACGTGAAAAACACATGCGGTATCCTACTGTTGAGCGAAGTAATTTCCAGAGAAGACAGCCAAATTCAAATACATAGTGTTGGGACGATGGACAATTTGTGTGTTTGTTTTTTTCAGCTAAGCTTCTTAAAAAGTGTAACATTTGAATTTCAAGTTTAACAGGTTAAGTTTGTAACAATTGTGAATTTAAAGAAGGTCAATGAATTTCTTCGAATCTTAGAATATATTTTCTCACAACAAACACAATATTAAAATGCGCAATTTGCGCATGGGACCCCTAGTTGGATTTAGTTATTGAAGAGCACTTTATCTTTACCTCAAAGTTTTTGTTTCTTGATTCGCATGGGGTTTATATGAATATATATTATTTATCCATAACCATTTAATGGTTCATTTACTACATATACTGTTAAACATTGATTAGTTTAACGTTCGTTTTGTTTCTGCGCTTTTGACGTCTGTTGGTGGCAACAGGCTTTGGCTACTTAACATTACATAATCCTCTCTACATTCAATGAGTGAGAATTTTCATAGAATTATTTTTTAGGGTATCGACAAATAAGTGATAAATGTCTTGAAGTGAACGAATTGGCATTAAGTTTTATTTGTATTCTTCGCAGTATCGCATGAGCTTCTGTGAGTTAATATTTCCTGACGTCACTTCAAAATCAGAAATCAGAAATTTTGAAATCATCTTTTGCAGTCTTTCCCTTTCTGGAGTTAGTCAAGCGGTTGTATGGAAAGGTGACGCTGTCTGAGAGCAGTTAGTGTCGGTAGCGAGATGTTTATATAGACCAATAAACATTGGAGTGAAATTCCCGCGAAACCAGAACAAACAGAAGAGAAGACAAGCTCCCCCTCGAGGTCGAGGTCCGGGAGAGCCGCTGAGATACCGCCCGGCGACGCCCGCGTTGGCAGCGATCTGCGAAGGAAAGTCAACGACGTAGGATGGTGATCCTGGTATCTTCCGAAGGATGTAGTAATGTGTTGTTCATGAAGAAGATGGAAATTGGATCAGAACAGTCAACCTATTGGCCTATAAAACAATTTAAAATACATATTTTTTGTTACAAATACCTTTATACCTTTAGTATTTTTTGCGTTCCGATGGGGCTCAATTATTTTTTGTATGAATATCATCGCCTACGGTATTTTTTTACACTTCGATCGGGCGAGGCCCAAGCCCGTGTCTTGCTTGGATTGGCTTATAGTGTTATTTATTCCTTGCCCAATTGATAATAGATATGGACACGGATTCCAACCGGCAACATCCCAAGGCAACACAACACTAAGGTTTAAGGTAAGCAAATTATCCACTCGGCTGAGCCTCGTGTGAGCATAATATTTTGTAAATGAAATGTCAAATGATTTTTAAATATGAGAATTTTAAGGCTTCCAGTACAGCCAGCGGTTGTCCCTGGGAATTATCAGAGCCATCTCCGTTAACTTTTTATAATATTAAAGGAAGAGAACAATGTTTTTCGTCTTGAATAATGTAACAGGTGTTCATTACTTCTGACAGCAGCCTCACCCGCTCCGTCTTATTTTAAGCTACATTGGCTCCATTGCTGTTTTATTCTCAATGTACAACAAGGCAACATTCTTTTGCTTCAGTTTCCCCTTTTTTCATCATTTTACAATATATTCCTCCCTGTAGTTTGCCTTTAGATTTAAATGTCATGGTCTGATATTGGTGAACGCGGTGTTATGGTGTTGCACGGTGCCGTGTGGCCCTGGGTCCATGGGCGGAGGGCAGGAAGTGTTCCGGACGGTCGGTCCAGGTCCATCCATGCAGCCAGTAGGTGGCACACACGGGGGCGACAGCAGTATACACCGGGATACTGCTGTGTCGTGTACATCGTCCGCAGGATAGTGAGAGAGTGTTCAGTGCGATTTGTTCGAGTATACTTAACTTGTGCATTCGCGCTTTGATTGTGTGTGTAATCTGTGTTAACGACGATACATTACTTCGCGCGTGATATGTATGCCTTTTTAAATCTGTCTTGTTATTTTTTTGGCAGTTAATTGTTGGTTTTTTTTATTTGTTAGGTATTTACCCTTTATCTTTGTCTAAATACAACCCAAAAACAGTTATAACTGATTAACCTGCTGTATTATTTCACTTCTTTTGCGATGCCAAAATTAAATTATGTATACAAAAAAATAATGTTTGAAAAGGTTTTGAATACGCTGCAATGGAACATGTGTTTCAATCAGTTTTTGGATCCCATGTTCTTTTAATTGTTTTAGGAAAACCACTGAATATTTTAATGTGAGAAAATTAAAGTAATTAGCTATGTATATTTTTTACTACAGCCGAAAGGGACTCAAGAACGACCGCGTTATAAAGCACTATAAAATGATAAAGGGAACAATTGAGGCAATAAATAGCACGTTATGCCAACAACCTGTGCGATAAATTACCCTCGTGGGCTTTAACTGCAGAGCGAGAAACTGCGAGTGTCCAACAACGTTATACTTTTTATTCTTCGTTAGACTTGCTTTCAGATGGGCGAATCGTTAATAACAAAGTTTTTCGCACTCCTCCATTTAGAATCGCTTCGTTTGAGTAGTTTTTCCTCTAAATTACAGTTATTATTTTTAGGATTGTATTCTGGCTCATGTTTTGCATTTCAGAACAAATCCCACTTAAGGTTTAACTCGTCTAGGAATGTGCCCTGAATATGTTTTTCTCGTGCGTTCACTGGGTTAAACCAAACTTTGATATCTTTTATTAAGACTCCTATAGTGGTATTATTCATAACAGAATCCTTAATCACTCATCCGCAGAGTTGATCGAGCTCTCCGATTAGCGCACGGCAATGACAAATAGGGCTACTTACTAACGAGTGAAACCCAGCAAGATATAGCGATCAGGGGCGACTTATATACGGTCCACTAGTGGTAGAAAGTACGTGTATATGTTTCAGGCCGTAATAAATATTGTCACTCAAATCCGCTGGCTGGTTAAATTTGATTGAACAGCTATGGATAGATTATGTTTAATTTCATCATTCATTTTTACTGGTAAGACCGCCTCTGTAAAAAGATAATCAAGACTGTCTAAGAAAGAAATTAATCGTCTCTTTTACTAACGCTTGTCGTCTCAAGTTCCATATAGTAGAAATACTTCGTTTCAAAACTGTTTCGGATTTTCTTTTAGGTGACAGGCTTGTTTCATTAAATCCATGCTTACCATGATAAAATGAATTTGTGAAGGGTTGTTGACTCACTTAAAGTATGCGCTTGAAAAAATCTCTTTCAATGACACCTATTTGAATTACGCATGTATAATTTGCCCCTGCCTCACCAGTCTCACCCCAAAATAATACCACGAATTCCACCTCTTGTGTAGTCAGCACTTTGGGAGTCATTCCCTATATGTCGGTAAATATTTTGTGCGCTGCATATCTAAAAATGTTGAGTTTATATTCGCCTGTGGAGTCAGAGCGGGCGGGTTGAGGTGTAATGGGTCGGGTCGGTGGAAGGATGGTTCGCCAACCAGTTCCGCGGCCGCGACTCCGCGCTCCCGATCGCCAACGCTCTTGTGTTTTTCCTGAAGAAAAAGATGCTGAAACCCAGTACTGTTTCTGAAGTGGGTTCCAGTTCCTCGTTTTTATTTGCTTATTTGCTTCTCCCGTAATTGCATTGTTAAATCTCGATTTCCCCCAGCCTCTATATGTCATCCGAAATGGTTGATTTGTATTTTACGATATGAAATAGTCATTTATGTATTAAGAGCGTTAAGTAGGTCTTTCTCGCTTGAGCTAAACAGTTACCGCGTGACGCGAAGCGGAGCGCGGTATTTTTAGCAAAAGCGAGAAAGACTATTTACACGCGAAATACATACTAAATGTTCCCTACAACTGCAGTTTTAAATTCCCAAACGATAAATTCAATCACAGTGACTCACGTCCATTGTAGCTGAATGCGCCATTACGATTTTGAGGCTATAAACAATGAATAAAAATAAAGATTTTTACAAGAACAAACACGATTTATTGAACACATATTTTAGCTTATAAATAATAGGAACACGAATTCGTCATCACTTATTTCATCCATTGTAGCTGAGTGCGCCAATTTAAGGTTATAAAGAAGTCGAGCTCAATCGTAAGCGGATGGGAGCGCTGTAGCGCGCCGAGCAACAATGCAATCAGCTGACGAGCGTAAAGTAATCACATGGCGAGCGTAAAATACTTTACTCTCGCTACAAAGACCTTCAAAGACTTTATCGCTCGCTCCTCAGTAATCAGCTGTTTTACGATTGGGTTTCGGTGCGTAAACTGACACTTTACGCGCGGTTGTAGGAAAAATATTTGGTTGCAGTGAGGAAGATAGTGGTTTCACAAATATTTGTGATAAAACATTCAAAAGTCAACTATTTATTAATAAGCGTGACTTGCGTGTTTTGTAAAACTAAATTATTTGTGGCATTCAAATTTCCCCCCTAAAATCTCTGTTTTCGGTTTTATTAACATAAATAATAACAATTTCGAAGAATCTTCTGACAGATTTGGGCTGGGCGCTTTCCAAACGAGTAATATATCATGTATTCCCATGAAAATACAGCTCATTTTCACGCATTAAAATAATAATTTAATAAAAATAATTTTATTTATCGCTACTATTGTTGGCAATATTTCTGATCGCCCAATTCAACTCAAATTGAAACTGGAACAAACTAAACGACGGGTTAACCTAATACATTTTCCTCAAATCTGTTGTAAGTGAATTCCTGCCGAAAATGCTGCACGAAAGTGGCCCGGGCACCTGCGGCCTACTATCGGCCCCGATACCTGAAATTAACAGTGGGTACGACGCCGCCGGCCGCTGCGCAGCTGACCGATCGGAAAGTGGCTCAGGCTCTGTGGCGGCCGCCCGCGCCCCCCGCGTGCTAATTGTTACGGCTCCGAACTGGCCGGAGTGAGACCTCTGTACTTTTCCTTGTAAATGTGATTGGTATATGTACATCTTATATCTTCTATGTAAATAAAATTAGAGTTTTGTCTGTACATTGCTTAGAATAATTATGAAATTATTGGTTATTTTTGCGTTTTGAAGGTCAGAGAATCCGAATCAAGCCGTATCTCAATTTATGTCACTCTGTTGGTAACGCTTAACATCACACATAAGACCGCTTTTCAGGCAAAAACTAGAGTACTGGTATGGCTGAAACGTTTTTTCTGTATTGTATGCACATATGAGAAGGTTTAAGACGAATTTAAACTAGGGTAAGTCTTTTTGAAATTAAACAGCAAGCTTCTAAAAAGCGAATTTTATTTTATTTCGACCCTATAGGGAAGCTTATGAAGTTGTCATGGCAACCTTAACATTGAAAGGAAGTTTTTCTGTTTTTCCACAGGTGAAACCGTGTTGATCAGCTAGTCTGTAATAAATATTGATAGATTGATAGCTGATGAACGAAATCTTTGTGGAAAACTGGAAACATAATATTTTTAAAAACCCTGAATTTTATCAAACAACAAGCTAGAAAGAGCATTACGTTTTAACTAAAACAACGGTCATAGTTGGCTCTCTGGTCTATACCAATACAGAGGTCGGCAATGGCTACAGTAATTAGAAGCTGTCGTTGTTCTGGTAAGTCCGGATTGACCAGCTTCCTGTGCAACTTGGTTCCTCCTTGTCTCTCTGGGAACTTTGATTCCCAGCTGAGCTTGGATACCCAGTCAGGTCTGAGCCCTGTAGAGAGTTGCGGATCGTGCTGGCTGTCCATCTGCGAAATGATGAGAGACCCTTACCCGACAAACTTCGTCAAGCGTCTGCTAGTCTGGGGGCGAACCGACCTGGGAGAGACTGTTCACAACAAGGAGAGCTCCTAGGTCCTTGTCTGGGGATGCTTGGGAGGGCTCGGGTTAGAGGGCGAGTCGTCCCTGGAGGATGGGTTGGAAATCTGCCTCTCCCTTCAGGGGCGAGACTGACTGGACCATAATATCTTACCTTCCCATCCTGTCAGTCCCTTCCTTCCGCAAGCTGCACAATATCCCTAGGGAGACGTGCCTAGCTGGCAATGATGGGGCTTTCATTCCTCCAAAGTCTAACTCAAACAACAAGCCATTTTTACAGATATGTTTCCGAAGGGTCGATCTGTAAAGCCAATGAACTCGATCGTTTACAGTAGTAAACATATCTACTAGATGTAAATAAAACACATTTACATCATTTATAATGTAACTATGCGTACATTGTAATTTTATTCACAAAGTATAGAAAACGGCAGTAGATTTCGATTTGCCAATGAGTCTCCTCATTGGGCCTGGTGAGGATTGTAATGATTAATCGAAATCGATCACCATTTGCCACCTTTTGTGTACCTTACCATCTTATATGTTTACGTGGAAGTGTAGACGTTTTCTGTTTACATCCTGCAGTCTGCAGCAGACCTTAATGCAAAAACACAATATCAAGGCAATCAGGGAAGTTATTAAAAAAATTCAAGAAGAATAAATCCTAGGAACAGGTTTTCTTTTAATCTGCAAAAATCGTGTTACACCAGTGAATCTTCATAAAAAACGTAAATTCAGTCAGTCGACACTCAAATTATTTTTTTATGCCCAAAGACCACATACAGACCCCAAAAAATCTTCAACGTCATACTGAGTCACTTAATCTAGTTAGGCACCTCAATTAAACGGCTTGCTTCCCCTCCCGGCGCGACGGTACACTTGTGGCCGCGATCCGGGCTGTCGGTGATGATGATGATTATGCTGATGACAGCGGAGTGTAGGCAGTGTTGCCAATCTATGTGGGCCAGCAGGACCGGTTATTGTTCGCTGTTGGTACCCCTGCGCCGGTCGCCAGTCGCCCATCGTCTTCGTCGCGGACCTGAGGCCTGCCTCACTATCACCAGTGATAACGTCAAGTGTCGGGTTTGCGATAAGGGATTAGTTTGTGAGGGATGAGGGAGTGAGGGTGAACATGTTCTAATGATACTGAAAGAGGGTACATGTATGCAAAGCGTTATTTTTTCATATAAAGTAGTTTTTATGTAAAATTCAATTTTTTTTTCATTTTTTTCAATTTTTTAATTTCTTCAATTTATATAATTTCGTTCGGTTAAGGTCCTAAAGCCAACGCTCATTTAACTATATCACACGTTCATTCAAACCTAGTCTTATTCTCGATTTGATTATACATAGCGAAATGTAGATCCATTTGTTCAACTACTGGAATAAAGAAAATTATGATTCTTACATGACATAAAGGATAACAAACTTAAATAAATTTTACCCACCCTGAAAATTAAAATCGTTTATATCATTCAACTATTGTTTACAACTTCTTTAAAAAGGGCACATATTATTTTGAGCATAATTGATCGGTGCTTCAATCTGTGGTGATTTAACCACCGTGGTGACAGCGTTGCCGCGGTGATGTGACAGTGTCGCGGTGTGTAGTGTCAGTATGCGACTCCTGAGGATCACCAGCACGCGGTGGTCGCCGCAGAGCCACGCTCACGTCCAGGAGACCAAGACCTCCCAGGGCTGCTCCAGGGTCTGGGTAGGTCTTCAGTTATGTAGTTATGTAGTGTGAGTGTCAGTATGCGACTCCTGAGGATCACCAGCACGCGGTGGTCGCCGCAGAGCCACGCTCACGTCCAGGAGACCAAGACCTCCCAGGGCTGCTCCAGGGTCTGGGTAGGTCTTCAGTTATGTAGTTATGTAGTGTGAGTGTCAGTATGCGACTCCTGAGGATCACCAGCACGCGGTGGTCGCCGCAGAGCCACGCTCACGTCCAGGAGACCAAGACCTCCCAGGGCTGCTCCAGGGTCTGGGTAGGTCTTCAGTCAAGTAACGTTTAAGTAAGGACTGCAATGATGTTTTTTGTGGTACGAAGAAATTTAATCATGTTAGGAGTTATATTTTTTTCATAAAGTTTATGACAGACATGTAATGCATTTAACGCTTATTTACGCTGTCTTGGATGGTTTATATGGACATCGATTTTTTTAATCGTAGATATTTATGATTTTTAATAAATGCCTTGTTTGTCAGCTACTAAGTTTATATAAGTTGCATTAGGTTTTTTCATAAATGCTTTATATTGCGTAAATTTTGTCGGGATTTAAGTAGTTCATATGAAGCAAGAAGTTTATATTAAGTCGAATTTTAGATTTTGGAACTTACAAGGCAATGAAATTAAAGAAATCGTTCTTTTATAGCAAATGTTTGTTATCATTGCCTTGTGAGGTTGTTTCCTTCAATTTAATTAACACTAGTTTGTGAAGAAAGGTGAAATTAGTAGGTAATTTAAAATTGCTTGATCCTTATCTAAGTAAACTACGTATTGAAATGTTGCTGACTGTTTTGCAAACATACAATACTGGTTTATGTATTAAAAAATTTTAAATATAAAAGGATAATTTGGTATATTATTCGAATGTTTTGCGATTACTTGAAATATTATGCATTTCAAACGTATTTAATCTTTCATTGGCAAAACATTGCATTCATATTTTGCTGCATGCCATGCATTGATTCGAGAACGGATCGGAACGCTGACTCCAATTTTCCAAAGTCATCTTTTCTTCGCAAAGGTTATTCTGCGACGTAAAATGAATTAAATTTGTCGGATCTTGGTAAGTAGTTTTTTTAAGATTATGCCATTTTTGTTGGTTGTTCTCTATTTGGGATTATGATGGAATGCCTGTTACTCCGGGTGGAAAAGGTACTTAATAAGCTTAAATAACAATTTTAATTTTAATGCTGTAGCCATCGCAATGTAAGCTGGCTTTCCAATAGTAAATCAGAACATCCCAAATACATCGTACAGTAATTCTTGATACAGGAGGAACCTGCGATGATCCGTTCGCACTTACCGGTTTCGATGACCGGTTTAAATCCGACCGCAAAACCGGTCGACTAAAAATGATCGGTGCTTTCACATCGCCCCGTGAACTGCATCCCATCTCCGAGAGGAGCGACGAGGCTGCGGAGCCACGCCGTGATTGAGAATAACCTAAAAGCAAAAAAGTGTTTAAACTGCTTCAAGCATAATGCGTTTAAATTGATAAAATCTATTATGTAAAAAGTATTTAAAATCTTTTTATTAGTACAGCAATAAAATAATTAACTCGTGTTTGTTAATTGCTGACTCGTTCTATGTTGGAAACGCTTTTCTCTCCTTCTTTGAAACACAAATGATAATTGGACCATTAATGAACTGACAGCTCAAGATCTTATAGGTGATCGGTAGAAAAGTACCAATTGATTTGATGACTATATTTGATAGTATGTATCCAATTTTATTAGAAAACAGGGTGTCTACCAGTCGGGAATTCGGGAAAATTCGGGAAAATGTCGGGGATTTTGTAAGGTCGGGAACAGTCGGGAAAAAGTAATGAATTTCAACTTTTGGTCGGGAAATTTGAATTTGGCTATAAAAAAAACGAAATGGCCGTTTTCTTCGTTATTGTCATCGTCGGCCGGCAAATCTCTCGAACGAATCGTGGCAGACAAATTTTTAGCTATATCATGACCAGAAAAGCTGTCGCTTATTCCGCTGCCGCAAGTTTCTCGGTCCTAATACAGGTGTAAAAACGCTCTCTCGTTTCGCGGCCGACAAGTCTCTCGCTCTTTACGCAGCCGACAAGTCTCGCTCTTAACGTGCCCGGCAAGTCTCTCGCTCTTTACGCGGCCAACAAGTATCTCGCTCTTTACGCGGCCGAAAAGTATCGCTCTTTACGCGGCCGACAAGTATCTCGCTGTTTACGCGGCCGACAAGTATCTCGCTCTTTACGCGGCCGACAAGTCTCTCGCTCTTTACGCGGCCGACAAGTCTCGCTCTTTACGCGGCCGACAAGTCTCTCGCTCTTTACGCCGCCGACAAGTCTCGCTCTTTACGCGGCCGACAAGTCTCTCGCTTTTTACGCGGCCGACAAGTCTCGCTCTTTATGCGGCCGACAAGTATCTCGCTCTTTACGCGGCCGACAAGTCTCTCGCTCTTTACGCGGCCGACAAGTATCTCGTTAGTAACGCTACCTTAAAATCGTGTGCTCTTATCGTGGCTATCACATCTATTGGCCACATGAAGGCCAGAATATCTATAACCCGGCCGGCAAATTCCTTGGTCGTTTCAGGGTCAGAAAACCTCTCGGTCACATTGGGGCCGTCAGATATCTCACTCTCTTTGTGGCCGTCAAATCTGCCGCTCTTTTCGCGGCCATCACATCTTTCGCCTTTATTGCGGCCGGAAATCTTTCGCTTGTTTTGCGGCCGGGAAAATCTCTTGGTCGCATTTCGGCCGATGACTTCATCCCTCTCTTAGCGAGCGTTAGACCTCTCGGTCGTATTGCGGCCAGAAAATCGCTCACTCATTTTGGGACCAAAACATTTTAAGGTCGTCTCGTGGTAGACAAATGTTTTGCTCTTTTCGTGGCCGTCACATCTCTCGGTCGAATTGCGATAAGAAAATCGCTTGATCTTTTTGCGGACGGAATATCTAACATTTATACCGTAGCCGGCAAGATTTTCGGTCTCGTTGCGATCGGAAATCTTTCGCTTGTTTTGCGGCAGGTTAATCTATTGGACGCATCGCGGCCGATGACCTTACTCAATTCGCGGCCATTAGACGACCTCGGTCATATTGCGGCCGGAAAGTCACTCCTTTTAGGAATGAAACATTTTTCGATCGATTCGCGGCAAATGAGTTCCTTGCTTTTTTAGTGGCCGTTATTGCGTTAAATCGCTATTTTTCGAGGCCAGAGATATTGTAATTTACAACATGGCTGGAGAATCTTTTGGACTTATTGGGGCCAGAAATTTTTCGCTTGTTTTTCGGTTGTTGGGTGGCTGATTGGTTCTTGATCGTATTGTGTCGCTTACTCTTTTCATAGCTGTTATAGTAGGCGCGTTTTGAAGATTCGCCCCCCCCCAGAACAGGTAGAAGGACAGTCCTAATCCCCTGTTGACAAACAATGCCTTAGTGCCTTTGGGCTGCATACAAACTCGCCAACATTTTTGGGACTGTTTCTAATATTCAAACTCGCCAACTTTTAATTAGGTGCAAAAACTAGGGTCAGGAATCCGGCCGGCCATATTCAAACTCGCCAACTTTTGACCGCGGGCAGGTACCCTCCCCCGGCTCGGTGACAATTGTTTGCCGGGACCCCTGCGTACAGGCCTCCGCTACTTCACCTGCATTCAAGTCTATATTCCTTAATAACTACGCTTAACATTGCTACTTAAGAACTACTGTATTCTATAGCATTGAAATTACCTGTAGTTCGAGCAATTGCAATTAAAATAAAAAAGTTAGTAAAATCAATTATAATTGAATAAATACTAAGCATTTGGAACATGTTGGTTTTAAAGCGTTCATGGTAATCCTATACTCTTATACGAGCAGTGTTATCTTGTATGTATGTATGCTTGCTTGCTTGCTTGCTTGCACAAAGATCTCAAAAACGGCTCCGAGGATTTTCTTCAAAGTCTGGAAATAAGTAATTTATGACTCAAAAACGTCTTTTATGCAGATTACTTGGCCAGAGAAAATCTAATATCGTAATAAATCGAATTTTAAAGTTGTAAAATTTTAACATTGGCCTTGTGGGTTGCCGTGATAGCAACGAAAATAAACAAGGAAAGTGTAAACAAATGAAGTAATCATAACAGCTGTTTGGAATCTACAGCCATTAAGGGAAAATACAGCAAGTGGGATGAAGAGTCCATGGAGCAATAAAAAAGGTTTCTATTTATTAATTTTATGACATTTAAATATTTTATAGTAACTGGATGAACTGGTAAACATGAAATAACACCGAGCAAGCCTCGGTCCGCCAGGTACTAGAAGTTTAAAACCATATAAGAGAATGATAAATACAGTACAGCTTATTTACTGTGAATTACCACATGTTAAGACGCCGATGAAACTATAACAGGTGACTAGTCGTCGATTTTTGTTGATTTTGCAGCAGTAATCTTCACTTACTTGTTTTGCGCTGAGACTCCGTATGCACTCATATACATTGCTAGATTGCAAATGATCTGATAATCATACAAATCAAATCTAGCAATGTGATTAGCGGATTTTATTTTCATATTTTCCCCGTGGATGAAGGTAGGGCCTACGTCTAATTACATTGTTCCATACAAAGAGATAAATCATTAAAGAAAAAAGTTATTCTCCAATATTCAATTTACAGAATCTCTAAACAAAAAACAAGCAGGCCTATTGTTACTTTTTCATTATTTGGACTTTTCCATCCGCTTCTAGTGTTTAAACTGTTCCTTAACAAAATTAATGTAATTTAAACTCTAGAAGCGAAAGAACAATTCCAAATAATTAAATAGTAATAACCAATCCTCAGCTATAAAGAATCTTAAAAATACATGTATATTGTGTAACTTTAATGTACAGAAAATTAAAAAATTGTAATTCAAAATAAACATTAAAAATAAATCCTATGCTATTTGTAAGAAAATCACAGTTCAGTCAAATTGTACGTTAACAATAAAATAAAACAAAAATAATATTATTCTCAAATGGAAAGTATGTTAATTATTTAAAAAATATGAACAAGGTAACTTTTACATAATTTAGTAACTCCTTTCACAAAAATTTTATCGGATACAAAAAATCATGAAAAACCACAGAGAGGTTGACTGACACAAAATGTGAAAATAAATAAAATCCGTTAATTAATTACATTGCTAGATTTGATCTGTATATTTATCAGATCATTCTAGCAATGTATGAATGGATACGAAGTCTCAGCGCAAAACAAAAAGTGAAGATTACTGCTGCAAAATCAACAAAAATCGACGACTAGTCACCTGTTATAGTTTCATCGGCGTCTTAACATGTGGTAATTCATAGTAAATAAGCTGTAGCCTACTGAATTTATCATTCTCTTATATGGTTTTAAACGTTTATTACCATGAACGCTTTAAAACCAAAATTTTCCAAATGCTTAGTAATTATTTAATTATAATTAATTGTTCGAACTACAGTTAATTTCAATGCTATAGAATACAGTAGTTCTTAAGTAGCAATGTTAAGCGTAGTTATTAAGGAATATAGACTTGAATGCAGGTGAAGTAGCGGAGGCCTGTACGCAGTTGTCCCGGCAAACAATTGTCACCGAGCCGGGGGAGGGTACCTGCCCGCGGTCAAAAGTTGGCGAGTTTGAATATGGCCGGCCGGATTCCTGACCCTAGTTTTTGCACCTAATTAAATGTTGGCGAGTTTGTATATTAGAAACAGTCCCAAAAATGTTGGCGAGTTTGAACGTACCCGTGCCTTTGTTACGGGCGGCCGGCCGGGACTCTCTGCATCCGCCTGAAATTCCGGTTACTGGCATAACAATATATATCGCAATATTTGACGTGCAAGTTACGCGGCATTTTCTTGGAATGCTGGCGGGTGACCACCCGCACAACGGTGGCCACCCCTAACAAAGGCTTTGTTTGATAACAGGGGATTAGGACAGTCCGTCTACCTGTTTTGGGGGGGCGAATCTTAAAAACGTGCCTACTATACATGATTCGGTCGTATTGCGGCCGGCAAATTTCGCTGTCGCATCGTGGCTGTCAAATCTCGGTCGTTTATACCACGGCCGGAAAATCTCTTGGTCACAACGCGGCCGGAAAATCGCTCGTTCTTTCCGCAGCCGGAAATCTCGGTCGCATTACGGCTAGCAAATATATTGGACTTATCACAGTCATCTTGCTCATCTTTTGGCGATCTTTCGCTTGCATTGTAGCCGTCTAAATGTATTTCTTTACAAATATCGTTCTCAATATTCGTTATATGAGTTAATGGTCATGTTTCCAATGGTCGGGAATTTTTTTAATCTGTCGGGAAAAGTCGGGAAAAAGTTGGGAATTTCATATATGAAATTTGGTAGACACCCTGGAAAAATTCATAATAACGTAAAAAGATTATTAAGGTCAGTTCAAAAAGGATGTCCATACATTTTTACTCCTTACGCAGTCATGAACAACGTGACGGCTGCGCAAGGGAATGTTCTGTTTGTGTTGAACAGTTAAATAAACGTAGACGGCAAACGATTATAACGTGAGGGGATTTTGATGTTTACGCAGTAAGATTGTGTTGATCTTTACTCGGCTTCGGCTGTAGAACAGATTTTGTGCTTGTTCTCATAAGGCTACGAACTTAGCTCAAGTTGTTTGTACAATTTCATTTCATTCAGGGGCAATAACACTGATAAATTTTAAATGTCCCCGAACGTATGGATGAATAATATCTTATTGCGATGGGTATGTTTACTAATTAACTAAATATATATATACCGTCCCTATCGGGATTTGCAAACTATAAGTTCACGTAGGCGTAATATGAGCACTAATATAAGCAGTCAAAATATTATAATGTAAGATGGCCTCAACCAAATATTGTTTTTATCTGGTTATTGTTTTTTTTCAAATATTGTATGTCCGGATGTATGCATTTATTAAACCCCTTGATCATATTGAAATCTCATTTGTACGTAAAGATATTGTGATCGTTAAAGTTAGCGTCGTTGTATTTGTTTTGTACCAATTAAAAAGGACAACTATTTTTTCAAGCAAGAGTTTTTTGTTACGTAGGATTATTCTAAAAAACCGTTATAATCTAAATGCAGTTTTAATTAAGATTGGATTATGAATACATGAATTATAAAACATCGTGTATAACAGCTATACAAATCAATTGTTAACAACTAAAGTATTCCACCGAACCATTTTTATTAAAACTGAATGTTTTACGATAAATTTTTTATCGAAGATGCACAAACGGAAAGCAGTGTGGGAGGTTTTACCAATTAGAGTAACAAGTAACAAAGTTACGTAATCGGAAGCCGCGTCGGTGAAGCCACAGGTTTGTCAGGAAGCGCAGAGCAGCAACTGGATTAGAGGCTTATGCAACTGCGGCTGCAGCGCGGTGCATCTCAATGTGCATCGGTGCGTCGCGACGCGGCAGCTCCCGTACCCCGGACGGCGCCGGCGCGGCGAGACCAGCCGAGGGGGTTACCAGGATCACCAAACGGCTGTGGGTGTTTTCACAGAGAAGAATTGTTTTGCATTAGATAACGGGGATTTATTTACACAAATGAATACACTCATTCCACCTCAAAGTATTAAAATGTCGTCGAGTTTCTTGTGTCGTCGCATTAGTAAATATCTTTCAACGTCAAGAAATTCTTCCAGCGGTCAAAGTTGACCAACAACGTAGTCGAATAAAATTCATTTTTACTGTCGTTAAATATTGGAAAAAACATAATATTTTGAAATTGTTTGACTTAAAATAAATACAAAATTTTATAATTGAGTTGGTCATCTCACAAATAAATACTTTCAGTATTTTTGCTAAATAAAGCGTGTTTAATCAAGAGAAAAGGCAGTGGTTGTATTGAAATGTAGAGAAATGTATTTTGCAATGTAACCTAAAGCAGAAATGTATCGTTTGATATTACTCGAAAACCTACAATCGGTTTAAGTCCTTTCATTGCGGTCGTTTTGTCGGAATAAGACCTTCCATTGCGCATTGACCCTGTATGGTTTCACATGTAAGAAGATTACCTCTATAATCTTATTAACAATAATAACGTTGTTACATCAGACCTTCAGATTTCTCTCCCTGTCATACTTTATGCGACAGAGTTGAAGGAATTTATGACCCTTAATCATATATTAGACCTTTATACATATACAACTCATGACTATATATAATCCATTTGTAGACTAGACTGTATCCTTCTAATCCCCTCGTGTTGTTAATAAATTGTTAATAACTTAAAACATTCTTTAAGGCAAGAGGAACCGTAAATTACTTAAAGTCAGTTAATTTTATATAGATAAATAAGCTTCATTAAAGAGTTTTTCATACAAAAAATTTGATAGCAAACGTTTTAAAATCACTTTCTCAATTGAGCTTACGTAAAATAAATTACAAACATAAAATAATTTATTAGTGCTTGTGAAAATAAAAACACAAAATCATACTGTATACTCTATCTCTTTGAAAATAAACAACAAAAATTGCATTTTCCGTTCCATATAATTAATGACAAGACTTTGGATAAGGCTGACGGGAAACGCCTGCAAAGCTGCCAACGCGTCCGCCCAACACAAGTGTTCGGCGGGTAGCAATTGACTCGCTGCAGGCGCCGCAGCAAACCTGTCCTGATAACGGGACTCCCAGACACCGGCTGTGCCCAAATTGATACTGCCCACTCACTCTCCATACCAGATTCTGATTTATATTGCATTTCTTGCTCTTTCCCCTCCCACGTTGAGCAGGACCGTTATACGATCAATTTCACCCAAGGTTTTTCATGCCGATTTTGACATTAATTGTGAATGGGGAAAAATATTGATAAAATACGGAGATCGTCATGTGATTCTTGTAACGTAACATTTCCTCAACGTGACATATAATATATATATATAATCCAACATAAATTAGACGACACAGTTTTAATAATAGGGCCGGCTATAAAATTTATTTGGTTTCCAAACTTGACTTAATTCACAACTAATGTAATTTGTGTTAAAACACATACTCCTCAAATGTTCTTAAAACACCAAATCAAATTACCGATGCCAATTACCTAGTGATCGGATTATGTTTTTTGTAATATAACAAGTAAACCTTCAAAATTAATTTGAAGATGGCGAAGTTAGGGAAAATATGAAGAGTTGTCAATAAATATAACGCAATATTGTATAACAGATTAATCTTACCGATCCCAGATATTCTCGGTGCACTCCAGTCGAGCGTATTGACCACTCAGACAGGCGGAATGACCTTGAACTTTTCATTGTTGATATATCAGCTGCGATCAAGGGCGTCAGCAGATCCTCAGCGCCTGATGTTCTATCTCACACCTTAATCTCACTCGTGCCAACCGCCCGAAGGAAATTATAAATTTTACTTTAATGTACATGTTTTAAGTACATAGTGTCCTAGAAAAGATAGTGCATCGAAGGGAACGAGCTCTACTGATCGGTCGTAGATTGAATTGAAGATCTTTTGATTTCGTCGAAGAATTTCCAGGATTTACATGTCTGTGGACTGTTTTTTTTTAATATTTGTGAATCTAAATTCATATATTTTGGAATTACAAAAAGATACCCTGATTTATCGAATCTTAAAGGCAAAGGCGTCAAACTTCGATACTTCTATTTCAAAACAGATACGAAGAAGTCGAGTACAGTGACAAATCAACGTTGAAGATTGAGATATCCGTTGTTTTGGGAGCGTCAAAAGAAACTGTCAAACGCAATCAAATCGAAACTTAAATAATACCCGAGATTGATGGCGTTGACTTTTTTCACTGTACTGTACTTCGAACTGTTCACCACGCGGAACCTTCAAGATCGAAGTGACCGCCCGGACCTCAGCGACGACGAGGACCTGGGACTGCCCAGTAGTGTTTGATATCGAACATAGATGTTTTCAAAACATCGACGTTAGAAGTCGATGTTTTTATACTATATCGATGTTTTGGTATCGATGTGTTTTAAATGGAATTTTAAGATTGATTAAGTCTTTTTCGTCCTCTGAATATGGATATATTAAATTTCCATTTTGATTTAAGATACGGTATAATAATAAGCCTAATAATAATAATAACATTTATTTGCCAAAATGGTTTGAAACTTTGTAGCGTTTTGCAATATAATATCTATATCTATAAAAGAGGAAGTATGTGTGTGTGTGTGTGTGTGTGGGTATGGTCCCTATAGACTATAGACGCCCAAACCGCCCAACGGATTTTTATGAAATTTGCAGGGATTGTTTACCATGTTCCCAGGATGGTTTTTGTCAAGTTTGGTGTAAATCCATCCACAGGGATCTGCCCCATGGGCTCCTAAAGATACCATGTTATTCAAATGAGCTTTTGGTTTGTTTACAAAAAAACATATGATTATACTTAAAACTCCAATACACTGTTCATCAATATGATATTTTTTATTTAAATATTTAATTATCATGGGCGCAGCAACGCGCGCCGGGTAACGCTAGTTTATAAATATAAATTAAATATTCGTGTCTTATTTAAAATTGATTTCACTGAACTATCATACACATAATATGAAATCACGCATTTGTTTTTGATTGCATTAGAATATTGAATACCATAGTCAAAGATTACTACTTTATCCAACTAGGACACGTATCTATGCATTTTTTAATTTTTTAACGAATAACGGTATGTCGAGATTAGAAACTTCGATATGATTTAGTTGAAAACATCGACGTTTTTCGCTTAAAAACATCGATGTTTTTGAACCGATGGTTTAGCAACATCGATGGTATTAGTTCGATGTCAATATCGATGGTGAACTATCGATGTCCGAACACTATTGCCACTGCCCATCAGGGGTCCGGCGCCGACGTCCAGCTCGCCCCCCCCCCCCCCCCCGCCACCGACCTCCACCCTGACCCGTGCCCGTGTTGCAGGCCGAGCTGGTGGACGCTGTACGTCGCCGCAGGGCCAGGGAGGACACCAGCGACGACGAGGACCTGGGGCTGCCCAGGAGTCCGGCGTCTAGCTCGCCCACCGCCGCCACCGACCTCCACCCTGACCCGTGCCCGTGTTGCAGGCCGAGCTGGTGGACGCTGTACGTCGCCGCAGGGCCAGGGAGGACACCAGCGACGACGAGGACCTGGGGCTGCCCAGGAGTCCGGCGTCTAGCTCGCCCACCGCCGCCACCGACCTCCACCCTGACCCGTGCCCGTGTTGCAGGCCGAGCTGGTGGACGCTGTACGTCGCCGCAGGGCCAGGGAGGACACCAGCGACGACGAGGACCTGGGGCTGCCCAGGAGTCCGGCGTCTAGCTCGCCCACCGCCGCCACCCCCGACCACCTCCACGCCAACCTCAAGGTAAGCCCACTGCAGACGTGTCAGTTACCTGTAAGTAGGTTGTGTGTAGAGGAAGCTACGATCTGAGAGGGCAACGTTATCTCCGTAGCATACTGGAAGTTACGCTCCCCTCCACCGTGTGATATGGATTTTAGATACCGTAATTCAAAATGATAAAAAATTTCATTGCTCTCTTTTTGGATAATTATTTAATTTAGAGCCAGTGAGAATCAGTAAAAAATATCAATTTTGGTAAAGGTTAATCTTATAATCCTAGAAAAACAAAATTTATAGCTAATGGCCACATTGTTTTGAGAGAAGGGCTATACTGAGATCCTGAGCTATAAAAATCACAAGCATGAATGAAAACTTAATACCTTCCAGGGTAAAACGAATTGATCAAATGTTTCATGATTAAAGAGCAGCATTTCATTTGAACAAACTGCACCTGTTTATAGATTTATGACTTGCATAGACATTGTACTGCAGTGCGCCATAACTTACAACTGCAGCTGTGTCCCAGAAACGACGTATTCTCACTACAGTCGCCTGTCCCGTTACTGGGCTTGCAAGCCCGGCCCCTGCCTCCGACGGATCTTTGTCTCAATCGCTGCAGACTCGCCTAAGATCAGAAGATCAGTCTGGATTACGATTTTGACCGGTCAAGTACAACACCGAGCTCTATCTCAGAGACCTTCTTTGGAACATAAACGCAGTTCTGATAACAATATTACAGCTTGATGTCAGCAACCCTCGATCAACCGCATACAAGCTTTACTACTGCGTTTAGGTTCCCCACCAATTATTGTCCAATCAATGCACAATTTCGGCGGAAGATTCACAGTAATATTTTATAACCTTTTGGGTAGAATGTCCAAGGATTGACTTTTATCACTATTTAATTTCAATGTTTTTAAAACTATTTAATCTTAATCCTCCAGTTGATTAGTGATCAGTCGACGATTCAATTCGGTTACATCTCAATACAAATAAATTTGTATTAATGTGTAATATTTAAACGAATCATAAATTATCAGGGAACGAATCATGGGACTTACTTGAACCTGCATGATGCAGGGGGTCTGGCGCATGCGCCAATGTAGTGTAGGGACAACGTTATATCGTCTTCAGTTTTTAAAATAAAACAATAGTAAATCAGTGACAGTTTTAGTACGGCGTATTATTATCATAAACGGACACGTCTTACGAACAAATAGTGACAGTTTTGTTTCGTTTCGGTAGTGAACGTGAGCGTGAAACATCAGTTTTGTGTTGTGCCTAACCTAAAATAAGGGTTCTGACTAACTTAAACAGGCACTAAGGCACATGTGCTCACGCTCGACCGCTCAGTCAGCCGCGCGCCTTATCAGTCAGGACTGACTCACTAACATCCACTGTCGCTGTGGCCCAGCGGATAAGCCACCCTCATCGAGCTCTGAACGACCTGCGTTCGATTCCGTTTTAAGTTGTAAACTTTTTTGAAGTTTGAATTCTAAGCAAAGTTATTCTTGACCTGTAGTCCAAATAGTTCCCTCGCTCTCCACTAGATAGTGTAAGCTGTACAAAACTGACTGCTTTTAACCCGCTGTTTCGACATTTTGTATGTCAATTGAAGTTATTTCTTGAAAATATTGGCGTAACGTTTTATTATTTTCTAGAGTTGAAACATGCCTCTTGAAATAGAGGTAACTAAAAATAAAAATGGAAAGCCTAATATTCTCTATAAGAATTTTAAATATAGAGAAAGTTACACTATCAAGACTGGCGAAGTTGTGTGGCGATGTCTTGGCCGAACCTGTGGGGCGACTATTAGAACTGATATGCAAACAAATTAGAAGAAACTGAGGTAAATAATAAGCACTCAGGTTCGCACCCGGTTACGATGAGGACTCTATCTTCTCCTCAGCACTCGCCCAAGACGAGCGCCGCGGCTCCCGCCACCTCGAAGGCGACCGGTTCACCCGCGGCTGAGAGCGCTACGCCTCCCGCGTCCGCGGCTGCGACTGCGACTGCGACTGCGACTCCGCACCCGTCACCCGCGCCAGGGCCGGCCTGTCCGACACCTTACCACCTACCGACCAGTAGTCCGGCGCTACTGACCTCATCGACTCCTACTCCTACTGTGCCCGACATAATTGAGGAAAATATGAAACTGAAGGACAATATTAAAGTTTTAGAAAAACGAGTTGAAGTCATATTAAATCACTCGATTGAGTCGGATACTCGTCTACTGGAATTCACAAATGAATTATTTCCGGAAAACAGCTCTTCAGTAGTGAAAGCTGATCACAAATCCAATTCCAGAGACTGTGGAGTACAATGTGATCCACCTACAGCGATAGACTGCAGGAACCCACTGTGTGTTCAGAATCTAGACCTCATCTCTAGGTTAAAAACGTCAATTGAGGTGCTTGAGGCGGAAATCAGGTGTCTGAAAACTAAAAATACATCATCAGAGAATTGCTTACATAATTCAAATACAGAATGGACTGTTGTGGGCAAGAAAAGTCAGCCCGTAAATACTAAAAACAGATTTCAATGCCTTACGCCTAGGGAAACAAATGTGGAGGCTAAAACAAATACAAGAACAAATATTGAAACAAAGACAAATCTTTCAACGCAGCCTCAAGCTAGGAAACGAAAATTAAATAGGCATAGAAATAAACAAACAATAAACAAGTCCGATAATAAAAAAGTAGGGTCAAAACCTCATTCCGCTGCCCCTGCTAGTTTTATGCATCCTTCTATCTACATAGAAAACGACAGCCACGGCCGTCACGTAGCAGGGCTTCTTCAGCACATCGTTCCCTCTGCCACGAAAGTGACCGGAGTGTGCAAGCCCGGAGCCAAGTTGCTGGATATCACGTCTGGAAGCCCACCACCACCTGGAAGCTGCTGTATTATTAGCCGGCACAAACGATGTTGCCGCTGGAGAGCAGAGCAATATATTTCAGTGCTTAGAACAACAAGTAATCCAACGACTAAATACATCTAAAGTAATTTTATCAACACTTCCCTACCGGTACGACCTTCAACCAGGCCATTCTGTCAACAAGCAGGTTATCTTCGTCAATCACTACATACGTGAGCTGTGTAGGCGGTATGACGGTCTACATGTTTTTGAATTTAATGAAATTGGTAGGAGGTTTTTCACTCGCCATGGGATGCATCTCTCAATGAATGGCAAAATATTATTAACGGTACTATTACGCAAAGCTGTCGTTACAGTTGGCGGAGCAGAAAGTACTACACCAGCTCATTCTCCGCCGACACCGACACCAGCACCCGCTGCCCAGACGCCAATGGATGCGCCCGCTGCCCAGACGCCAATGGATGCACCCGCTGCCCAGACGCCAATGGATGCACCCGCTGCCCAGACGCCAATGGATGCGCCCGCTGCCCAGACGCCAATGGATGCACCCGCTGCCCAGACGCCAATGGATGCGCCCGCTGCCCAGACGCCAATGGATGCACCCGCTGCCCAGACGCCAATGGATGCGCCCGCTGCCCAGACGCCAATGGATGCACCCGCTGCCCAGACGCCAATGGATGCGCCCGCTGCCCAGACGCCAATGGATGCACCCGCTGACCAGACGCCAATGGATGCGCCCGCTGCCCAGACGCCAGTGGATGCACCCGCTGCCCAGGCGCCAGTGGATGCACCCTCTGAACCTCTAGTCCTTCCCTATGACAGTTTCGCAGACGCAGTCAAAGCGACACCAGCCGACAACGGGGTACTTTTGGATTTCAACCGGATGAACAAATACCCCCGTTGCAGCAGACCTGCATACTCAGCGAATTTCAAATGTAAAACAACATATTTAAATCCAACATAGCGAGATTTGACATATTTTGGTAAGCTCCATAAGAATAACATGGGGAATGAGTATGCAGGTTTGCTGCTACAGGTATATAATACCCCCGTTGCAGCAGACCTGCATACTCAGCGAATTTCAAGTGCAAAACAACATATTTCGATCCAACATAGCGAGATTTGACATGTTTTTGTAAGCTCCATAAGAATAACATGGGGAATGAGTATGGAGGTTTGCTGCTACAGGTATATTAAAACTGGGTGGTTTTAATTCAATATTTAGTAGATCTGAACTAGAAGAAGCCATTTACCAAGTTTTATAAAGATATGTTGAGAAATAAGCGAGATATAGAATTTTACTTATTTCCCATAAGGTTAACATTGGGACAACGTACTGTGTTTACCACTTTCAATATCTCGGCAACCAATGGACATAGAGCCATGATTCAAAATACTAAATTGTTTGTTTTTTTGGGCTGAATTCAATGGTGCCAATAAAAATTTGAAAAATTTTATTTTTCTATGTAAAAGTCTCAAAAAACCCATTTTTGGGGGGGTTTACCCCCCTTTACCCCCCCTTCCGGTGGTCCGATCGGGCTGGTTTACGAACTCGTTCGAATAATTACTACTTTACACGTCTATGCCAAATTTCATTCCGATTGGACCATTTTTGCGCAAGTTATCGTGCTTAAAGACACATATATATATAGATATATATATAGATATATAGATATATATATAGATATATAGATATATATATATATATTTATGAAAGTGAACGAATGGTGTTTTTGGCATCTGAGGACCTCAAAAAGAAAAGTTATGATGGTTTTAGGCTTAGGTCTTACCATGAGACCTACGGTAACAGCTTCTTCCCTATAGGGGAAATTCGCTAAAACAATTCAGTTTTTTTAGACGGAGCCATTTAGAGTGTAAAAGTGTCAGCCAGACCGCAAATAAAAATAATCAGATTAAGATCTTGCACCAAAATATACAGATTGCCACAAATAAATCTTTAGAATTAGAAATACTTTGTGAGAAGCTCACACCTGATGTTTTAATTTTGACAGAATTTGGATTCAATGAAACAAATGTGCAATTTTCAAAAATTCAAAATTACAACCTGGGGAGTTACTTTATTCGGACTAACATTAAGTGGGGGGAGTCGCTCTTTTTATAAAAAACAACATAAAATTTGAATCTTTACAAATCAAACTATCAACTGAAAAACATTTTGAAATTGCGGGTGTCAAGACTTATATAGTGGGAGGAGAAGCGCTTTTTATTTATGGTCTGTACCGCTCCCCGACGGAAACGAAAATGTTTTTTTCACAAAATTAGAGCAGTATTTGCAGCACGTCACCGCTAAAAAACAGAAATTTCTTCTGGCTGGTGACTTTAATATTGACGTCTTAGACACCCAAGACAACAAAACAAAATCGCTTCGGGAAACTTTAAAGGGTTTTGGGTTGAAGTGGTCTGTGAACTCGCCCACTAGGGTGACACAAACTTCGCAAACGGCCATAGACAACATTGTCTCCAACATCGTCGATTTGCCAATTTCGGTCGTATCCACCGCCATGTCTGACCACTATGCTCAGGTGGCTATTGTCGAAGGTCGTACACCACTTCATCTCCATTGCAGATCAAATGAAAACAGAGATATTAGGCCCGCAAATGTTTTTCTATAACAAAATAAACTTCAAACTGAAAATTGGAAATGCCTTGCAGGAACGGAATGTGCCAACAGATTTTTTGACTCCTTAAACGATTGTTTAAATTTTCACCTTGACTGTTTTTGCCCCCGAAAAACAAAAAAAATTAACAAAAGACGCAAGCAAAATACCTGGATAACTAAAGGCATTTTAGTATCTAGAGAAAATGTAAAAAAGTATTGGAAACAGTTGCAAACAACAAACAACCCCGAATTAAAAGTATTTTATAATTCTTACAAGAAAATATACAGGAAAGTCTTAAAAACCGCAAAAAGTTATGAAATAAATAAAAAATTAAAAAGTTCAGAAAATTTTTCAAAAGAAGCATGGTCTATTATTAATAACTCTAAGGAGGCCGTTCCAAAAACACAAGACATCCAACTGGAGGTGGAGGGCATGACTGTCCGGGAGCCGCTGGAGGTAGCGAATGTTTTAAATACATTTTTTGCGAATACCGGTGACACTGGACTCACACTCGCACCTTCGGCTGCCCCTGGTCAGTTGAGTCCGGCCGAATCGATGTTTCTCAGCGAAGTCACCGAGCACGAAGTGTCAAAGGCGATTTACGAACTGAGGGCAAAAAAATCGGCAGACTTGAATGGCATGTCTACATGGCTTTTGAAAAAATGTCAAAATGGCATCGTGGCCCCCCTGACTGAAGCAATCAACATTTCTTTCAAAACAGGCGTTTTTCCAAATTCTCTCAAGGTTGCAAAAGTGATTCCTATTTTCAAAAAAGGAGATTCACAACAACCAAACAATTACAGACCCATCTCAATCCTGCCGGTGCTAAGTAAAGTTTTCGAAAAACTTTTCATGCGCAGGATGCTAAATTTCTTTGATGAACACAAACTTTTGGCAAACGTACAGTTTGGTTTCCAAAAAGGCAAATCAACTGTTGATGCAATCATCCACTTAGTGGAAATGATTGTAAGTGATCTGGATAAGCATAACATGACATTAAGTGTCTTTCTCGACTTATCCAAAGCATTCGATTGTGTTGAGCATACCATCCTCCTTGACACGTTGTGGAACTACGGGGTTCGTGGCTTACCACACCAGTGGTTGAAGTCGTACCTCTCCGGAAGGTCACAGCGAGTTCAAGTCAACGGAGTGATTTCACATACAGCCAAATTGAGATATGGTGTCCCTCAGGGATCGATTCTCGGCCCCCTCTTATTCCTGGTGTATGTGAACAATTTGAACTCGGTCATTGAAATTGGGCAAATTGTCCAGTACGCGGACGACACGACTCTCTGTTTCAGATCAAACAAAATTGAGCAAATTGAAAGTTCTTCCTTTGTAGGAATAAATTCATGCATCCAATACTTTGAGAACAAAAATCTCAAAGTAAATCCTTCAAAATCAAACTGTATGGTGTTTGGAGGCAGCACCGCTCTAAACACATGCCGCCCGACTGCAATGATAGACAATACTATCATTGAGGAAGTGAGGCACACAAAATTCCTCGGAATGCTCATTAATGATGAGCTGACGTGGACTGATCATGTCGACAGTGTTTGCAGGAAGGTCTCTTCGGGAATTTTCCTGCTCAGAAGGCTTTCTGAACACTGTCCCAAGGAGTTGTTGCTCATGGCTTATTACGGTTTGATTCAATGCCATTTGCAATATGGTATTGCTCTGTGGGGAGGATGCTCACAGATAAACTTCAACCGTATCTTTTTTCTTCAGAAAAAAGCCATAAGAATCATAGCAAAACTCAATTTTAGAGAGTCGTGCCGAAATGCCTTTCGTGAACTGGGATTGCTAACACTGGCTGAACTGTACATTCTGGAAACTGCACACTTTTGCAAGTTAAAAGCCACCCGATCCAGGGCAGGGATGTGCATGAGTACGATACCAGATCCAGAAATGTTTTCAGACCAGCACAGCACAGGTTGGCAGCAATGGCGCGCCTACCCTCTCAGAGGGGGGTGAACATTCTGAACCAAGTCCCAGAAGGCATTCGATTTGAAAATTATGAATCAAAATTTAAAATAAAATTAAGACGCTTTTTAGTGTCGAATGTGTTCTACTCGGTGGACGAGTTCATGGACCACTCACCAGGGGTAGCATTGGCGTGAGCTTCTAAATTTCTACTAAATAAGCTATGGCTGATACTTTTCAATACTTTTCCATTTTTTTAGCTGTTCAATTTGAAGATTAATTCTAATTTTACGTTTTTGATTGTTTAATGTAATTTTGTACTGTAAAAATATATTACATATTAAGATTTGACGCATGCTTTACAATACTTGTATTGTCAAACAGCAATAAAGGAATATTATTATTATTATTATTATTATTATTATTATTATTATTATTATGCATCTCTCCTTTGTTTTTCTGTTTTGATCATTCGACACAGAAACTTTAAAATCATATTTAGTGAGCGAAGGACCTGTATATTTTGATGGAGAGGTTAATTGGCTATATTCTTATTTTATCTTATTTTGCATGTATAGTAGTTACAATTTTAATCAACCTAAATATGTTTTAAGTGATCTAGTACACGTCCTATGATTGTTACCGTAACAAATATAATGATTCATAACCCAGCATGATTAAAGTTGTATATGAACTTTAATTATGTTGTAAACTAAGTCAAATCGAATTCAAACTTAACTATAATTATCAATTAATATTGGTCATTGTGTTTAATGCAAATATTGGTAATTGAGTTTGCTTTAATATTCCGTTTTGAAATGTTGGAATGCGTTCCACCGCCTTTGTTCTTTTAGCTATAATTTAACAGTGTTGTGTGCACGCTTTGTTTTATGTTTAAATTGCGAACAAAGCTGCGAGACAGGTCGTCTGTTTTATCTCTATTGTTTGTATTCGCTTGTAAATCGACAATTCTTTTAAGAGAATCAATCGGTGAAGTATAAACGTTTTTGCAGAAGTTCTGATGATAGCGAAATTAATTTTTTTAATGGAAATCTACAGTAAGGCCCGCGATACACAATCAAATATTTTATTAAAAGATTTTATTTGACCGATCGAAATTCTAGTTTTTGTTTTGAAAATCGGTTGTTTAACCCAATATTTTGTAAAGTATTGGATGAAATATTTTGTAGTGTAATGCGGGCTGAAATCTTAATTTGCTTTGGATAGAACTGATGGAAAATCACATATGAAGTAGTCCAGTCAAAACAGGGTTTGACCTGGAAAAAATTCCGTTAATTTTAAAACTTTGCACACTTATTTAGAAGTACCTAAGGATGAAAATACCAAAAGTCCTGGAAAATATGTGGCGAGCTTTAGTGGTAATTGATGGAAACAGGGTACTTTTTTTGGTTTTTCGTAAAAATCTCGAGAACCGTTGGTCGGAGGTGAGAACTTTAAATGTGCAAAATAAAGCTTATTAAATTTTCTACAAAATGATGTGGTACATTTTCTTTTTACTCCTAACGGTTGCCGAGTTATAGGGCGCCAAAAATAAGGATCTTTTCACAATTTTCCCCTAAAAATGAGCAAAATTTTGATTTTTTAGTTTTTAACGTGTGAAAATAAAAATTATCTAATTTTGGTGGGCACCATTAAATTCAGCTTAAAAAACCAAACAATTTAGTATCCTGAATCATTACTTTATGTCCGTTGGTCACCGAGATAATGGAGGCGGTAAACACCCCTTGCATTGTACGTATGTAATCCTTGTGGGAAATAAAAAAAAGGTTCTATATCTCGCTTATTTCGCAACATATCTCAGTAAAACTTGATTTCTGGCTTGATATTGTTGAGATTATATCGTACTAGGGCCTATAGCCTATAATCCCCAATTTCACATTTACGTGTCAGCAAACCTGCATACTCACCTGCATAAGAATAATACGAACAATGGAGTATGCAGGTTTGCTGACACGTAAATGTGAAAATTGAGGATTTTAGGCTCTAATACGATATATCTCAACTATATCAAGCCACGAATCAAGTTTTACTGAGATATGTTGCGAAATAAGCGAGATATAGAACTTTTTTATTTCCCACAAGGAATACATAGGTACAATGTATGGGGTGTTTACCGCCTCCATTATCTCGGTGACCAACAGACATAAAGCGATGATTCAGGATACTAAATTGTTTGGTTTTTTAAGCTGAATTTAGTGGTGCCTACCAAAATTAGATTATTTTTATTTTCATACGTTAAAAATTAAAAAAACAATATTTTGCTAATTTTTAGGGGAATATCGTGAAAAGATCCTCATTTTTGGCACCCTACAACTCGACAACCATTAGGAGTACAAAGAAAATGTACCACATCATTTTGTAGAAAATTTAATAAGCTTTATTTTGTACATTTAAAGTTCTCACCTCCGACCAACGGTTCTCGAGATTTTTACGAAAAAACAAAAAAGTACCCTGTTTCCATCAATTGCCACTAAAGCTCGCCACATATTTTCCAGGACTTTTGGTATTTTCATCCTTAGGTTCTTCTAAACAATAGCGCAAAGTTTCAAAATTAACGGAATTTTTTCCAGGTTGGGCCATTTTTTAAAGTTTTTTTGACTGGACTAAAGGTTATTGTTAATATAAAGGCTGTAGTTTTGTTTGCATCTCTACAATCCAAACGAGTCGTCTTGCCTTGCAATTGTGTTTGTCTTAACTGCGGCACTTCTGGATAGAACATCATGAAAGTGTTTTTTTACACAAAGATTTTATTAACGCTAAACAAACTAAGTTCAGTGGCCAGACGAATGAAATGGAGAGGATATGTTCCCGGGCAAATCCCTCGGGAGGCCAATGTACAGTAAGGTCACGTCCAATGTAATTCTCCAACATATCAAGCACGGTCTGCTTTCGGGTTATTTGCTTTATATATTCAGTGTGTACTCTGAATATATTTTATATTTATATAGGATTTTTTGCGTCGACTGACGATCATATAATGTCATATAATCATTTAGTCAATGAATCAACCAATTTATTTCTTAAACAGTCTAACTGTCTCTATCACGTTGAATGTGAATTTAATCTTGAAAGGATGATACATCTGGTCTCTAGTCTTTGACCAGACCCAAATTTTCCAAATTTATAACCACGCCGAAATTTGAACTCCTCTCGATTTTCTTTCTTTTGGAGTTGGTGCATGAATCTATAAACCCCGTGCGTCTAAATCTCATAAATACTTATTGTAATAAAAAGTTACATATTTTTTATTCCTAAATTATAAGTAAAAACTGTTGCAGAATAGTGTATTACGTTACTAGCCCGGTAAGTACCGTTTTACCGTGCGGGCCGCCAGGCCAGTGCGGGGTTTTCATACGAGTACGGTGAAACTTACCCAGCCGCTTGACTTACGATACTTTACATAAAGTATAGTAAAGTATCGTTTCATAAAGTATCGTTATTTTACATAAAATATCGTTTCATCTGATTTACTACTCAGAAAAATTACATTTTTTTATCATGACGTATTCCTTGCATAAACTTCGTTTCTCAATTCTTCAAACCTTGCCTATAGTAAACAAACATTTGCTACTGCTACCAGTGCTGCCACTACATTACTCTTATGTAACCAATAAAATGCATTAAACGTCAGTTAGCTACAATCAGTCGATTGTTTAGATTATTTAAATCCATTGTTTCCGTTTCCTAGTGCACTATTATCGTCAGTTATCGTCAAAGAGTAACTTTCCAGCCCTGAGTAAGGCACAGAAAAAATATGTTTCTGCGTAGTGTGATGTAAACAAACTTACACGCTTCTCTCAGCTGCCAAAAATTTTAATGTGAAATAGAATACACACTATGGCAAACCACGTTTTACGAAACTTACTGTAAAACGATACGTTGGAAAGTGCGGGCGTAAAACGAAACCGAAGCGGGGGAGGTGTCGACATTAACATAGCGCCACATCTAGTGGAGGCTGGCTTCCGGTTCCGGCGATCCATCGTGTCCGACCATCAGCTGTTCCACCTGGTGGGCCGGAAAATGGAGAAACCCGCGGCGAGATCGGAGTTCACTCTCGGCCCCGGTGGCAGTGGCAGTGATTGGCAGGTGGAAACGGCAAAATATTCATGACTGGAAACACTATGCTGGAGTTTCCCTTGTTGTGAGATTGATACGGACGTTTTTCTTCGCGTATTGGGAAAAAAATATCACGCTTTTTGGGATATTAAGTGTCTTCAGGAGAGAAAAGCTCCTGATTGAAAAACAAATCCGAGTGAAAAACGATAAAAACGTACAGTGAGATATCGGAAGCAGCAGAGACAAGAAACTCTGCAGCGACAGGTCCTGAGGCTCTATGGCGTTTCGTGTTTCCGTTTTGTGTGTCAATTATTTCCTCTTTCTTGTGCTTGTTCTATCTTTAAATTTTCTGGGTTTATGTTGGGTCACTTTTGAAAATGAGACCAGATTTAAGATCTCCAAACCTTACGATTTTGTATGCCCTCCTTTTTGAGTAATGGAATAGGCTACACAGTAATCTCTTAAACAATGTAAATTTCCAAATATGAATTTCCAACAGAGCTCGTTTTATGCTATCTTTCGATAATATTTTTAGTGAAATCTCTTTTCACAAACTATTTGAAGATTTAACCTTGAAACCTCTTATAAAAATTTACATTTCTGTCTGTCAATCACCTCGCCTTGGTCCGGTGGCACCCTGCAATCACCGACCCTCAGACCTGGCAGTTGCAATGCTGTATCGTGTGTCGTGTGTAGGCAGCAGTCTGACAGGGGCGTTACCTCGCAGTTGGGCTTGGTCAGTTTTCTTTGAATGAATATTGAATATATTTTCTCCATCAGTTCTAAATATGTTAAATTTATACTGTAAGATGTATATTTATTGAGATAAAATTATATATTTCAATCCAGATTAATGTAATTCTTAATGTTGGGCAAAATACTGTATACATACCTTATATAAATATGTGGTGTGTCCTTTCTACGTTTCAGACCCTGTCTACAGTTAGTCAGTCTTAAAAAAACACTTAAGCTTAAATATCAGGAGTTTGAACCTTAGCTACCTGAGCTACTCATTTTGTGATTCTAAAGTATCAGGACCCAGAACGTATCCCAACATGATGATTTGTTTAAATTTTATCAACCAATAACCTGAAACTCCCCTACAGCACGCCATCATATCTAGTCTTATTTTTGCAAACAATTGCCATCTGTTTTGGAAACATTCATTTTAATAAGTCTTCGTCCTCCCTTAAAATGTTTATGCAAAATTTATTCTGCTACAAACTGCAAAAAAGCACTAGCATGTCACTTACCGTCGCAAACATAACCTGTAATGGGCGTACCCATAATGTTTTCCTGATTATCCTTTTCCTTTAGTGAAAATCACTAAGATGATAAAGTTATCTAACGCACACATAGACGACCACTTCATATAAATTATGTTCTAATCAGAGTGTTCATTAACAAAAGCCAATTATAGGCAGGAAGCCAGGGAAGCAACCATTAGTATATTGCCTAACGAGTCTAGCGCGCCGATGATGCGTGCTGTTGTATGCGTGCTGCTGTTGTATAACCCACCACGCTCGCCTGCTCGCCCGCCGCTACCGTATATGTCCACCCCGCGCCGCCGCTGATCAGGGCTGTACCCAGCTGCGGCGGGCCCCGGTAAAGATATTAAGCCGGCCGGGCCCCTCATGTCCTGGTACTGCACCCGTTCCACTCAAAACCGTAGCTGATTTCCGGCTCGGCAAGAGTGGTGACCTTTTTTTTTTTACTCACACGTCCCGATTTTTATCCCTTCGTTGCCGTTGCGGGCCCTTTTTACCCATTCCCGGGCCTTGTCGGGGGCTTTCCACTATTTCCAAGGCCAATTACGGCCGCCCCCCGGGCCCCCCTTCGACCCGCCCCGGGCCCCCCCTTGACCCCGGGCCCCGGTAAAATTGTACCGGCTATCCCGGTCTGGGTACGGCCCTGCCGCTGATAGTTGTAATTACTGATTTTATTTACGTCCGGAGATAGTGGAAATGTCTTGGAAGAGCAGTCCGTACTGTGTAACTAACAGTGGGTGTGGAGTTGGGGGGTTTGCTTGGAAAGCAGAGAGCGTTCAGAAGTGCACATCTGTTTTAGTTTTCTAATAATGTGGTCGATGTAATTAGTTTTAATATTATAGATTACTAGCAGTGGTTCCAACCTTTTGGCGTGTCTTTACTACCTACCGCTTTTCACTTGTATGCTTAAACTTTGTTAATTTACAAAATATTTTATCAGTGAAATGATAGCTTTCTCTAAATACATAATACTTAAAAGACTGACTTTGTAATGATTATTTTTTTTCCGGGAAGTAATTAAAAAACTGGAAAATATTGGTAGATACAGACATTGATAAAGTTGGCAACAATACATGCGATACGATCAGTACGGTGCCGCTCAGAATAGTTGTTGCGGAACTCAACCAGTGGTATCACCGGTGCGCGTATCACAGATGGATAAAATTATTTCTCGGTAGATTCCTCGGTTTTTGAAAACTTTTCTTTTAAAAGCTTTAAAGATTTCGGAGTGGCAGATATTTTGTTTATAGTGAATCTACTGTCTTTGCATACAATTTGTCGTCCCTGCTATATGTACATTTTGTCCTGACACTTTTTATAACGCTGTTTGTTGCTAAATACATGATTAAATGAACTCGTTAACTATGATAATCGTCACTTGTTCTTTTCGAAATTGCTGTCAAGGTTGGCAAGATTTCCCTTGGGGAAAGAGGGTACACCTACAGTTCAACAAACTGGGTACACCTACAGTTATGTCTTCGCATGTCACACTTATTTGCTAATTGATCAGTATAGTCAGAATCTTTCAGAGTTAAAAAAAATGATTATGTTATACATACAGGAATACTTTTTACTATACCCACCTTCCTCGTGTGCTTTATAGCCTTAAGTAATTACTGCAACACCATGCAACAATTCCAACCTTTTATGTGAAAAACGTGAAGGTAATCGCATAGTAGTTGTGTAAAAATAAATATATAGAAAAGCTTTAAATTTTTTAGCTTATGGTATACAACAAAATGATTATGGAATGGAGGGATCCTTTTGAGACTGATATAGACGGGTGAGAATTTCACTCACTGTATATTTCACTGTTTACAGTAGATTAAAAAAATATAAGTTGCTCTTAATGTTTTGGATCCAACATTTTTATTCTGAGGAAACTGTAAAACTATCCATAGTTCACACAACGTCCGTCTACCTAACTTTTGCGGACTCAAAAGTTTGTCTCTCAAACAATGCCTACTACCTACCTCCCCATATTGCATATCAGATTATCTCCTGCTGCACTACCAACCTCCCCTTGAACCTGAGCCCCCCCCGCCCGTAGTCCAGTTCACAGGCGGACAATAGCGCCGTTTTCTCCTCTCTTCACACCATTGTGCCGCGCGCAGTCCGCCTGTGAACCTGCCGCTGCCTCCGTCGTCTTGTGAAGTGCGTGTTCATTGTGATTGTTGATAAAAGGGGTTTTGTGATAGTTTTAATATTTAATTTTAATATTTTTTTCCAACAAATACAGCATTCATTGGGTGGCTGTTAATTTATTTTGAAAATAGTAGGACTAAAATTATTTTCTATAAGGACAAAGTTTAAACATTTTGTATCAAAATACAAGCCACGCTTCTTTGGTTAATTTTCTCCTGATTGCTATATGTAAACGTTACATATTATCATTTAATAGCTCGTTCAGGTTAAAGAGTCTTATAATAAATCTGTAATCTTTGTCAACAAACTATGATAATGATATTTTAATTAATGACAGTAAAATAATTTGTCGTTATATTATTAAATTTAATAAATTAAATTGGAGATTTTGTCACTTGGCATTTCCTTGACAATTTTTAAATTTCTCATTATTTATGGTACGGGGGAACCCCGTAAACCACTTTGTTAATCGGAAACTTTGTTAAAATTTTATTTTCTCAAAGCTATTGGGATCGGTTTTAACTTGTACTTTTAACTATAGCTGACTTTAGTGTTAACTACTCAAAATATGTTTAAACCACCAACCCACGTAATTTTCCTTAACGATCCCCAGAATTCAAGTAAAAAATTCCACTTTTTATTAATTTGTTTATTTAAGTTTTGAACATTAGAAGATCAAACAAGTTGTAATAATACGTAGTTTTGCCTTGGTGCATTATGCATTAATCTGAAATAAGCCCTTAAGCTAGGGTTATCACTTATCACACCTGTCACAGTATTATCAGCACTTAGGATTATTAAACCTCCAAATAAGGCAATGCACGAGAACTAAGGTATACTCAAGTAAATCATTGAGCGAGGCTCTTTCAGCGAGACTCGAATAAATTAACCTCAATGATGGTTAAACTACAACCTGTACTTTTTCAGGGTTAGTATTTTAACTGTTTAATAAAAAAAACAATCTTGCAACAACTCACTATTAATTGTTGCGCAATAATCTTTAGAACTGTATATGTAAAATATTTTAGTTTTCAGCGGGTTTTTCATATAACTCGACTTTAATTCACAAAGACCTGGTTATGGTTACGGCCAGTGGTGTGGCCAGTGAGTGTGTGCGGGTGTTAGTGTAGTGCGTCACCGAGATGGTCCAGTGCCCAGCACAGTAGCTGCAAACGATACCCAGCCACAGTTGCGTGCTATGGTCGCACTCAAGGATCCATCCTGGGACGACGATTTTTCTCAGGTAACTCTCGCAGTTCGGCAGTAACTTAACCGTGTAGTTTCTAGTATAATGGTTTCTCTTGAAGTTTTGACCTGAACATTTTAATTATTTGCTGTTTGAAGTAAATATTGCCATCTTAAGTTTTCCCTTGGTATACAAACCTTTAGGATTATTTCAGTTTGTTATCTATTAAACTGAAGATCATTCTAAATATAAAAAAATTCAGTACATTGTTTGAGAAATATTAAATTTAAATTGCAACATCAATATTTCATTAGGAATTGCTATGCCGAAAGGTTTTATTTCTTATAAACTATGTCTGAACTATTCTTTCCGAGTGTTACAATAATCTCGTCTGTATTAAAGCCATTGTCATGTTTTGAATCACTGATTTTAATAGTCATCTTTCGGGATTACGCAGTTAAGTGTTCCTCGTCGTGTAACTGCAGCAACGTTGGTCGTTGGTTTTATTTTTTATAGAAAGGGACAAAATTGCCATAGGAGCTTTATGTCGCTTAGGTGATAATTTTACTAATTCGATTTCTCTAATTAAATGACGGTAACTAGATTATAGCTTTGGTTAGAGAGGACTTGCGAGGCTGTTGTTTACTTGTCACACACAAGCGATTTTTAACTCTTTCTCCTTAGGTGTCAACTGATGTCTCCTCTAATAAGTACACAAATATAATCGTTATACTGTAAAAAGTAACAGCTTTAAGACATTCTTGAGTTCTAACGATTGTGTCATAGGGAATTCTTTATTTAAAGTTTCAAATTGCTGTTTATTTGAAATCAAATCATTCATCTACTTAAGTATTTTTTAATTAAAACCTTCGTAATTTGTTATATGGTTTACATGTTAACCATATAGTTGATTTGCCAGACTTTTAGTAAGATTAGTTCCGGTGCTGCTTTGGTTTTATGCGTCGACCTTTATGGCTTCTTGTCAAGATATTGATATTAAACTTTGACCATTGACAAACACGGTGAAGATCAACCCTCTTCATATTTCTTTGTTCAAAGCAGTGTCAAGAGAGCAACTTTTCTTTCACAACGCATCATCCAAGAGAGAAAATGTCTACTTTACATTTTTTTATTTGGAAGTACAATTATTGTATTCATACTTTAGAGTAAACTTTTAACATCCAGCTTGTTCAAAACTAGAAGTAAAAGAAACCATTCTTCAATCATGTGACAATTTTAAGCAATCAGTTTCGAAAATATATATATATATATATATATGCACTATAATTACAAAAATTTAATTTTATTATTCTCTTATGAGTTAAATTCTGAAATATTGGTCACAGACGGTTTTTTTTAGTAGAACTCTTGTTGAACTATGCTATTTTCGTCTCCAAAGAAGACCACGTCGCGCCGCGCCGTCGCTAAAACGTAAGATCGTTACGAGCGGAATTATGGAAACCATGATATTACCGAGGATATTACAGCATGTCCTCGGCCGCCGAACATGTCCGCATATCGCGCTGTAACGCTGTAACGCTGTGACGCTGTAACGCTGTGACGCAGGCCGCATCGCGTGAGTCCGCTCCTCGCTCCGCCGCCCATCTCCCCGGCATCGCAACGACCTGCATTATTCATTAGGGGTTTGGAAATTTTTATGTAAAATACCAAAGAAGACTTGGTGTTCATGTCGTGATGATTATATTTTCAATCCTACAAACATTCCCTTCATAGTTGGTTATTAAAAATTCAGCAGCGTATTGGCCTCACCAGAATTATCTTTTCTATATTAGTTTGTATTTCGTCTAAACCGGGGGTGGAAAGGATAGCTTAGGATGACTCCCAACCGCTCGGCCGTTGTGTTGTCGTACCCAGGGGCCGGCACCTGCTCTCCTCACGCGATGTGCTCCAGTCGCTCGGCCGTTGTGTTGTCGTACCCATGTGGCGGCACCTGCTCTCCTCACGCGATGTGCTCCAGTCGCTCGGCCGTTGTGTTGTCGTACCCAGGGGCCGGCACCTGCTCTCCTCACGCGATGTGCTCCAGTCGCTCGGCCGTTGTGTTGTCGTACCCAGGGGCCGGCACCTGCTCTCCTCACGCGATGTGCTCCAGTCGCTCGGCCGTTGTGTTGTCGTACCCATGTGGCGGCACCTGCTCTCCTCACGCGATGTGCTCCAGTCGCTCGGCCGTTGTGTTGTCGTACCCATGTGGCGGCACCTGCTCTCCTCACGCGATGTGCTCCAGTCGCTCGGCCGTTGTGTTGTCGTACCCAGGGGCCGGCACCTGCTCTCCTCACGCGATGTGCTCCAGTCGCTCGGCCATTGTGTTGTCGTACCCAGGGGCCGGCACCTGCTCTCCTCACGCGATGTGCTCCAGTCGCTCGGCCGTTGTGTTGTCGTACCCATGTGGCGGCACCTGCTCTCCTCACGCGATGTGCTCCAGTCGCTCGGCCGTTGTGTTGTCGTACCCATGTGGCGGCACCTGCTCTCCTCACGCGATGTGCTCCAGTCGCTCGGCCGTTTTGTTGTCGTACCCAGGGGCGGCACCTGCTCTCCTCACGCGATGTGCTCCAGTCGCTCGGCCGTTGTGTTGTCGTACCCAGGGGCGGCACCTGCTCTCCTACCGCGATGTGCTCCAGTCGCTCGGCCGTTGTGTTGTCGTACCCAGGGGCGGCACCTGCTCTCCTCACGCGATGTGCTCCAGTCGCTCGGCCGTTGTGTTGTCGTACCCAGGGGCGGCACCTGCTCTCCTTGCCCGATGTACCCCAGTCGCTCGGCCGTTGTGTTGTCGTACCCAGGGGCGGCACCTGCTCTCCTCACGCGATGTGCTCCAGTCGCTCGGCCGTTGTGTTGTCGTACCCAGGGGCGGCACCTGCTCTCCTTGCCCGATGTACCCCAGTCGCTCGGCCGTTGTGTTGTCGTACCCAGGGGCGGCACCTGCTCTCCTTGCCCGATGTTCCCCAGTCGCTCGGCCGTTGTGTTTTCGTACCCAGGGGGCGGCACCTGCTCTCCTTGCCCGATGTACCCCAGTCGCTCGGCCATTGTGTTGTCGTACCCAGGGGGCGGCACCTGCTCTCCTTGCCCGATGTACTCCAGTCGCTCGGCCGTTGTGTTGTCGTACCCAGGGGGCGGCACCTGCTCTCCTTGCCCGATGTTCCCCAGTCGCTCGGCCGTTGTGTTGTCGTACCCAGGGGCGGCACCTGCTCTCCTTGCCCGATGTTCCCCAGTCGCTCGGCCGTTGTGTTTTCGTACCCAGGGGGCGGCACCTGCTCTCCTTGCCCGATGTTCCCCAGTCGCTCGGCCGTTGTGTTGTCGTACCCAGGGGGCGGCACCTGCTCTCCTTGCCCGATGTTCCCCAGTCGCTCGGCCGTTGTGTTGTCGTACCCAGGGGGCGGCACCTGCTCTCCTTGCCCGATGTTCCCCAGTCGCTCGGCCGTTGTGTTGTCGTACCCAGGGGGCGGCACCTGCTCTCCTTGCCCGATGTACTCCAGTTGCTCGGCCGTTGTGTTGTCGTACCCAGGGGGCGGCACCTGCTCTCCTTGCCCGATGTTTCCCAGTCGCTCGGCCGTTGTGTTGTCGTACCCAGGGGGCGGCACCTGCTCTCCTTGCCCGATGTACTCCAGTCGCTCGTCCGTTGTGTTGTCGTACCCAGGGGGCGGCACCTGCTCTCCTTGCCCGATGTACTCCAGTCGCTCGGCCGTTGTGATGTCGTCCCAGGGGGCGGCACCTGCTCTCCTTGCCCGATGTACTCCAGTCGCTCGGCCGTTGTGTTGTCGTACCCAAGGGCGGCACCTGCTCTCCTTGCCCGATGTACTCCAGTCGCTCGGCCGTTGTGTTGCCGTACCCAGGGGGCGGCACCTGCTCTCCTTGCCCGATGTACTCCAGTCGCTCGGCCGTTGTGTTGTCGTACCCAGGAGCGGCTCCTGCTCTCCTTGCCCGATGTACCCCAGTCGCTCGGCCGTTGTGTTGTCGTACCCAGGGGCGGCTCCTGCTCACCTTGCCCGATGTACTCCAGTCGCTCGGCCGTTGTGTTGTCGTACCCAGGGGCGGCACCTGCTCTCCTTGCCCGATGTACCCCAGTCGCTCGGCCGTTGTGTTGTCGTACCCAGGGGCGGCTCCTGCTCTCCTTGCCCGATGTACCCCAGTTGCTCGGCCGTTGTGTTGTCGTACCCAGGGGCGGCACCTGCTCTCCTTGCCCGATGTACTCCAGTCGCTCGGCCGTTGTGTTGTCGTACCCAGGGGCGGCACCTGCTCTCCTCACGCGATGTGCTCCAGTCGCTCGGCCGTTGTGTTGTCGTACCCAGGGGCGGCACCTGCTCTCCTTGCCCGATGTACCCCAGTCGCTCGGCCGTTGTGTTGTCGTACCCAGGGGCGGCACCTGCTCTCCTCACGCGATGTGCTCCAGTCGCTCGGCCGTTGTGTTGTCGTACCCAGGGGCGGCACCTGCTCTCCTCACGCGATGTGCTCCAGTCGCTCGGTCGTTGTGTTGTCGTACCCAGGGGCGGCTCCTGCTCTCCTTGCCCGATGTACCCCAGTTGCTCGGCCGTTGTGTTGTCGTACCCAGGGGCGGCTCCTGCTCTCCTTGCCCGATGTACTCCAGTCGCTCGGCCGTTGTGTTGTCGTACCCAGGGGCGGCATCTGCTTTCCTTGCACGATGTACTCCAGTCGCTCGGTCGTTGTGTTGTCGTACCCAGGGGCGGCACCTGCTTTCCTTGCACGATGTACTCCAGTCGCTCGGTCGTTGTGTTGCCGTACCCAGGGGCGGCTCCAGCTCTCCTTGCCCGATGTACCCCAGTCGCTCGGCCGTTGTGTTGTCGTACCCAGGGGCGGCACCTGCTCTCCTTGCCCGATGTTCCCCAGTCGCTCGGCCGTTGTGTTGTCGTACCCAGGGGCGGCACCTGCTCTCCTTGCCCGATGTACTCCAGTCGCTCGGCCGTTGTGTTGTCGTACCCAGGGGCGGCACCTGCTCTCCTTGCCCGATGTACCCCAGTCGCTCGGCCATTGTGTTGTCGTACCCAGGGGCGGCACCTGCTCTCCTTGCCCGATGTACCCCAGTCGCTCGGCCGTTGTGTTGTCGTACCCAGGGGCGGCACCTGCTCTCCTTGCCCGATGTACTCCAGTCGCTCGGCCGTTGTGTTGTCGTACCCAGGGGCGGCACCTGCTCTCCTTGCCCGATGTACTTCAGTCGCTCGGCCGTTGTGTTGTCGTACCTAGGGGCGGCACCTGCTCTCCTTGCCCGATGTACTCCAGTCGCTCGCCCGTTGTGTTGTCGTACCCAGGGGCGGCACCTGCTCTCCTTGCCCGATGTACTCCAGTCGCTCGGCCGTTGTGTTGTCGTACCCAGGGGGCGGCACCTGCTCTCCTTGCCCGATGTACTCCAATCGCTCGGCCGTTGTGTTGTCGTACCCAGGGGCGGCACCTGCTCTCCTTGCCCGATGTACTCCAGTCGCTCGGCCGTTGTGTTGTCGTACCCAGGGGCGGCACCTGCTCTCCTTGCCCGATGTACCCCAGTCGCTCGGCCATAGTGTTGTCGTACCCAGGGGGCGGCACTTGCTCTCCTTGCCCGATGTTCCCCAGTCGCTCGGCCGTTGTGTTGTCGTACCCAGGGGCGGCACCTGCTCTCCTTGCCCGATGTAACCCAGTCGCTCGGCCATTGTGTTGTCGTACCCAGGGGGCGGCACCTGCTCTCCTTGCCCGATGTTCCCCAGTCGCTCGGCCGTTGTGTTGTCGTACCCAGGGGCGGCACCTGTTTTCCTTGCCCGATGTACCCCAGTCGCTCGGCCATTGTGTTGTCGTACCCAGGGGCGGCACCTGCTCTCCTTGCCCGATGTTCCCCAGTCGCTCGGCCGTTGTGTTGTCGTACCCAGGGGGCGGCACCTGCTCTCCTTGCCCGATGTTCCCCAGTCGCTCGGCCGTTGTGTTGTCGTACCCAGGGGCGGCTCCTGCTCTCCTTGCCCGATGTTCCCCAGTCTCTCGGCCGTTGTGTTGTCGTACCCAAGGGGCGGCACCTGCTCTCCTTGCCCGATGTACTCCAGTCGCTCGGCCGTTGTGTTGTCGTACCCAGGGGGCGGCACCTGCTCTCCTTGCCCGATGTTCCCCAGTCGCTCGGCCGTTGTGTTGCCGTACCCAGGGGCGGCACCTGCTCTCCTTGCCCGATGTTCCCCAGTCGCTCGGCCGTTGTGTTTTCGTACCCAGGGGGCGGCACCTGCTCTCCTTGCCCGATGTACCCCAGTCGCTCGGCCGTTGTGTTATCGTACCCAGGGGGCGGCACCTGCTCTCCTTGCCCGATGTACTCCAGTCGCTCGGCCGTTGTGTTGTCGTACCCAGGGGGCGGCACCTGCTCTCCTTGCCCGATGTTCCCCAGTCGCTCGGCCGTTGTGTTGTCGTACCCAGGGGCGGCACCAGCTCTCCTTGCCCGATGTTCCCCAGTCGCTCGGCCGTTGTGTTTTCGTACCCAGGGGGCGGCACCTGCTCTCCTTGCCCGATGTTCCCCAGTCGCTCGGCCGTTGTGTTGTCGTACCCAGGGGGCGGCACCTGCTCTCCTTGCCCGATGTTCCCCAGTCGCTCGGCCGTTGTGTTGTCGTACCCAGGGGGCGGCACCTGCTCTCCTTGCCCGATGTTCCCCAGTCGCTCGGCCGTTGTGTTGTCGTACCCAGGGGGCGGCACCTGTTCTCCTTGCCCGATGTACCCCAGTCGCTCGGCCGTTGTGTTGTCGTACCCAGGGGCGGCACCTGCTCTCCTTGCCCGATGTTCCCCAGTCGCTCGGCCGTTGTGTTGTCGTACCCAGGGGGCGGCACCTGCTCTCCTTGCCCGATGTACTCCAGTCGCTCGGCCGTTGTGTTGTCGCACCCAGGGGGCGGCACCTGCTCTCCTTGCCCGATGTTCCCCAGTCGCTCGGCCGTTGTGTTGTCGTACCCAGGGGGCGGCACCTGCTCTCCTTGCCCGATGTACTCCAGTTGCTCGGCCGTTGTGTTGTCGTACCCAGGGGGCGGCACCTGCTCTCCTTGCCCGATGTTCCCCAGTCGCTCGGCCGTTGTGTTGTCGTACCCAGGGGGCGGCACCTGCTCTCCTTGCCCGATGTACTCCAGTCGCTCGTCCGTTGTGTTGTCGTACCCAGGGGGCGGCACCTGCTCTCCTTGCCCGATGTACTCCAGTCGCTCGGCCGTTGTGTTGTCGTACCCAGGGGGCGGCACCTGCTCTCCTTGCCCGATGTACTCCAGTCGCTCGGCCGTTGTGTTGTCGTCCCAGGGGGCGGCACCTGCTCTCCTTGCCCGATGTACTCCAGTCGCTCGGCCGTTGTGTTGTCGTACCCAAGGGCGGCACCTGCTCTCCTTGCCCGATGTACTCCAGTCGCTCGGCCGTTGTGTTGCCGTACCCAGGGGGCGGCACCTGCTCTCCTTGCCCGATGTACTCCAGTCGCTCGGCCGTTGTGTTGTCGTACCCAGGAGCGGCTCCTGCTCTCCTTGCCCGATGTACCCCAGTCGCTCGGCCGTTGTGTTGTCGTACCCAGGGGCGGCTCCTGCTCACCTTGCCCGATGTACTCCAGTCGCTCGGCCGTTGTGTTGTCGTACCCAGGGGCGGCACCTGCTCTCCTTGCCCGATGTACCCCAGTCGCTCGGCCGTTGTGTTGTCGTACCCAGGGGCGGCTCCTGCTCTCCTTGCCCGATGTACCCCAGTTGCTCGGCCGTTGTGTTGTCGTACCCAGGGGCGGCTCCTGCTCTCCTTGCCCGATGTACCCCAGTTGCTCGGCCGTTGTGTGGTTGTACCCAGGGGCGGCTCCTGCTCTCCTTGCCCGATGTACCCCAGTCGCTCGGCCGTTGTGTTGTACCCAGGGGCGGCACCCGGAAGCTGCGGACGGCCAGACCCTCGTTATAACGGACGAGGCGATTTGCATGGTCCTCGGCCCTCGCAGCGGCGCTGTCATCCTCACAATGCCGCTGACACACTGAGCGGCTAACTGTACTGTACACCGCTGCGGCCTGGGTACCGCACAGCCGCTCCACCGCTGTGCAGCTTGCTGATGTCTTCTCGGAAAATATCGTATATGGTCTGACGAGAACTGTTAAATATGCGAAGAATGATTTATAAGTGTTAAAAATATATGAAACATGCTAGAATCAAAATATATTTCTCTGTTTATCCATTTCGTCTAAAAAAGTAACTCTCGACCATTAGGACTCATTATAAATCCTACTTTTGTGTTAGTTGAGTTTGGGCATTGATGATTCGGTAATAAATATGATAAAATATGCTTTTACAGCAATTCTTTTCATGAAAGGGCATTTTTACATAACGGTCAGGTACTCTCTCCTAAGAGTACAGAACTTATTTAAGAGAAGACGATAAATGTCTCCTTACTTAGGTTATGTTGAGTATAATCACAGAGAAGAAATAAGACAGAGGTCGCATCTAATGTTGCGCTAAATATGGTGTCGAGCAGTGCCGTGAGTGGTCGTGGGGGGTAGGGGGGCGCCCGGAAGTCTATTGTCTCCCTATTGTTTTACCTCCTGGTGTTAGGCAGTTACCCGCAACACTACTGCCATATGAATGCGACCTCTGCTTATTTCTTCTCTGTGGTATAATACAATAGAACTTTATATTGTATTTATGTGGCAAAAGGAGTTGTCGTAGGCCTCCTTAAGGCCATTAAGGCTCTCCTTAAGGCCATCATTAATGCAAAAGAATGATTAAAAAGGATGTTAATAAAGGAATGCTTTGACTTTTACTCTTTTGGATTAATAAATGTTTCGTCTCAGCTGACATCACTTTCCATATCACTCTCTACTAGAGCTGGAAGTAATTAAAAACCATTGTGTGTTTGTTTTTGATTTCTTTGTAACGAAACAACATTCAATTTTATCTTTCCAATCAGAAGAACTTGTAAGCGACACACTTAAAAGGTCATATTGTCATAAAAACTTACGTTACATCCTTAGGCATAACTTAAATCGGGTCTTGCTTAAAGCAAATAGAACAATTTTCGTCGAGGATGTTTGAAGTTTCAACATACTACACGGATATGTCGAACATACAGCATCTCGAACAAATCGTATGAATTTTGAATAAACGCGCGTCTTCACACGTTTCTTACCTAAATGGCTGGTACACTTTTTGTTTCGAATTCATATAGACCAAGATCTTGAGAATGTGGACCAATTGTTCAGGCTCAGAGCTCAGAATCTAACTCGGTCGCTGGCCCAGAGATCTCTTCAAAGCCACCACGCTAATGACAAAGAGGTGTGCAGGCATGGGTCAGCGTCGCAGCCGCGACAGGACCGGAGGTGGCACAACGCCGCTCGGGAGGATACACAAGTGGAACAGTGACGGCGACGTTGGGCAACCCGGACTGGGCGTGAATAGCCGCTAACTAACCTGATGTAACAGCAGCGGGACCGGCACCGTGGGCACTGGGCGGCCGGCAGGTGGTGTTTACTGAAGAGCTTCGGGTTGGACATGCCTCGTATTTGCAGGAAAAAATAGAAAGCAGTGATGAAATAAGGGCATTAAAGGATTTTCAGCAAGTTTCATATTCTTGTGGCACTGTTATGTGTGTAATTTGGTACTCTATCTGCAAAATTAACACTGCTTTCATAACTGTGTGGAGATTCTGTGTCACAAAAAAGAATATGGCCCTGATTCTGAAATCGTAACGAACTAAACCTGGCTTGATTCACTGGCTCGGTACTGCAAGTCAGTTGACTGGTCCCATGCCTTAACAAGGTCTTCGGAATGTGACGGCTATGGTAAGAAGTAAAAAGTATATAGTTCGATAATACGGACCTCCAGAACTGTTGCCTTCAAAATTGGTCCTAAGAAAACTTCACATTCACATGCCATTCAGAGAAATATATGACTCAGTCGCTCTTGTACTGTATCGCGAGCCACCAATCGTCCCCAATAAAGTACAACCAAACTCCAACTGAAAATGTTGGACACAAAATTGAAAACGTTTAACTTTTTATGTAATGCACACTTTCTTTTACATTACTCTAACCGATTTGAATAAGAGTCAAATGAACCAGTGATAGTCGTCGACCCGAAGCACAATAGGCGTGTAAAAGTACGATGAATGGCGTGGGTGAAAGGTGATCTGAATCTTATTGAATTACGGCGCGTGCGCGTGCGTGCACGGCGTGTGTACACGGCCGCGGTGTGTGTGTGTGTGTGTGTGTGTTGTGTGTGTGTGTACACGGCCCGATGTGTGTGAGGTTCACAGGGACAATTGCTGTGAAAGCTTCACTAATGCCCTGACATCGCGGTGCCCTCACTTTCGGCATCCCCCCTTCACGGACTATCATTTGTTATGGTCGGATTCGAAATCGAAAGCACTTTCGTTTCTGGACTGTTTTGATTGATGGTTTCAATTATGTGGTCTATGGTGATTGCTGTTGTGTATTTTTCCGGTTCGTCTATTGCGTGTTTTTCTATTATTTGAATCAGGTTTTTTGTAGTTGTCTATTCCTATGCAGTTTCTATTGTTACATATATTCTCTATTCAGTAGTATATTTTTTTCGAAATTACTCGAACTCTGTGATTTCATTCTTCTCACTTTGAACATTTGTCACAGTCGGATTCAAACTTAAAACGTCTATACAGATGCTTCTTTTGAAGTTGAAGTTAACGGGTTTTCGATGACTTTATGTATCTCGTGTTAATGAACCAAATCACCCAAAAATGTTACAGGGACATTTACAACTAACTGTTGGAACGAGGATTCAAATGCTGTGTTTTGGGTTGTTAAGATAAGACATTAACCGTCACTTGCACTTACAGGAATCATGCTTGCTTACATTATCAATCTTTATTAGACCACATTATGGGGGCGGTCTACCTTAACAGAAAAATCTGCATCACAGAGCGAAATAACATTGTAAAGATAGGGCTAAAGCGCGCTGAAGTACGCTTGCAGACGTTTCGTATCTGGGCGACAAAAGCTTTAATTTTGAATATTTAATAAAAATGAGAGTGGGTTCACGTTTTTCAGAATATTTTATAGGCTTCTACAATTTTTATTTTTCTATAAAGCGTTTTTGTTGTTAGTTATGAGACTTTAAAATCTAACAAAAACTACCTATTTTTGAAAGATTTACACAATTCCTGTAAATAAACGGGGATAAAATCAAAAATTCTAAAATTATAGCGACCTACAAAAACATATCCTTTTTAAAATGACACCAAAATATTGGAAATCATATGAAAATCCAGCGATCAATGAATAAGATACAAAACCCTGTTTTAGCGCTCGGAACTTGAGGTAGACCGCCCCCTTATCTCCGTGACCACTAGCACAGATGAAGGACTTTACAGATTGGCAACCTAAAGCATTTTTCGTGCCCTTTTTTTCTAGTGGCGTCAAGTTTGACGGGCTGTTATGCTACCCAAATTGCACTGATATCAAAGTTATTATTTGGTATATCTGTTCTTTGGGACCTAAAGATTTAAATTTGACGAAATAATCCTTGATACTATTGCAGTATGGGTGACAAAACAACCTAGCAATCTTGACGCCGCCCGAAAAATCGGGCACGAAAAAGTGTGTCGGGTTGCCAATCTGTATAGTTCTTCATCTGCGCCACTGGTCACATTTTGAACATAAATCTCTTTTATCATTTTAATTGCACTATTTTGGTTCAGTGTAGTTTAAAAGAAAACCAAAGGGAAATTCATGAGTGTTTGCATTGCGCAATCGCCTACAAAAATCGTGAACCTCGTAACATCCTTATTCATTCGGCAATTCCTTCGTGTGAGAGGCCACCCATCACCCATCACATTCCGTGGCGGAAGAGACGGGCGGCCTGTGAGGTAATCTGAGGTAAGGGGACGGAAATGTCTCGTAGTCTGTAGACCTCCAGAGCCATCACGACGCGATAACGCACTCTCCGGAGTCTACAAGTCCCGGCCAAATTGACTTTTACTGTCAGGAAGCTATAACCCTTCAGTCTTTATTGACAGGGTCTTATGTTGATTCAACCAGTAGGGTGACTCCGTGAGTTTCGCGTGTCTTAATCTTTTGGATTTCATAGTTTCTTTGAAATGTAAATGGTTGAAATGTTTGGGGTTTCCGCTGTTGGCTGTGATTAACTAATTCAAACTGTTAACTCTGCTGCAGTACTGTGCTGATGAAAGTTTTCCGTTCAGTGTGACATTGTTTTAACCAAATGTCATCATATTATAGTCCAATAAGTGGTACTTACAATTTAACGTAAAGCTAATTGTAAAGTGGTAAAGCTTTGTTGTGAACTAAAAGTGCAGTATAGAAAACTGTTAGCAAAAAGAATGCCAACAGTTTCTAAATATGTCAGTGATTCTTATTAATTGATTTTCACTACAGTTTGTCACAAAATAAACATCAAGTATATTAAAAGTCAATATGATTATGCAGCTTATTTGATAGGAACATAAATTAAATACTGTGTAATTTAGATAAAAACAAGTTTAGTAGTTGGGACCGGCTTCTTTATAAGACCGACCATTGACGGCGGGGTGCAATTGTGACCTCTTTATTGCGCTATTTTTACATGGCTTTGCTTGGGTTTAATTTTAATTGATCATTTCAGGCATAGTGTAAGGAAAAAAAGGAAGGTGAGTGCAGAGTCAGCTGACGTGACGTAGTTGGGCTCACGCGACTAGCGCTTACGACGACTACAATACAAACCAGTTAATACAACTCAATTAAAATATTTTGTGTACGGTTTTAGTTCTGCAGTCAAACCGCTAGGTCCGCTATTCCGCTAAATTCTCGAGCCAAACTACCATCCCCATACCAGCTGACCATGTACACACCTTTCTTTTTTCTTTACTCCATGCATGTAGGTTACCGCTTTACCATACATCGAAATACACAACCCGTTACTCTGTCAGAGAAAATAAACATTTCACTTTCCCAAGAAACTATAGCGGACCAAAATCAAAAGCAGCGTTCTAAAGGAACCCCGGACGACGACGCAGGCGATCACGCCCGCCACAATAGAGTGAAGAGAGCGGGTTGATGAATAGACTCGTTCACGTTCATTTCCTTCCCTTCCCACCGTGCGATATCACTGATCACTCTCGCCCTCGCACAATCACGACTCGTCACAATGGCGATGTGACCGCGCGCTCCGCTCAGCTGATTCAATTGTCACTCCTTTCAAACCTTCAGCTGGTCGCCCGCTCAGCTGGTCGTCATTCCCGCCGAAACAACAGCCCGCTCAGCTGATGTTGCTCGGAACCGCCACCTGCTCAGCTGATTCAATTGTCATTCCCGCCGGAACCACACCCCGCTCAGCTGACATGGTCGCTCCCGCCGAAACCGCCGGCAATCGCTTCGATCTCCCAATTCACGATCAAGTGCTCTGTTGCCGCCGCCGCGCCGATTGGTGCAAGAAGCCAAGTCGCGGGAGACTAACTCGGCCGAGATTGCAGCGCGGCGACTGGCGGGCCGGAACGCGAGGTCGATCATTGCAGGAAACTGTGTTAAAACTGTTTAACGCCAATTTTTTCAGTTCATGGTTTTGACCTCGATGGTAAGCTAAAGAAGTTTTTGTTAAAACAGCAATGTTTGAAATACTTTCAAAAAAATTCTTTAATTCAATAAAGACATTTGGCTTACTTACTGGTTTATAAAACCGACCATTGACGGCTGGGTTCAATTATGACTCTATCTTGCGTAATTTGTATGCAGCTTTGCTTGGGCTTAATTTTAATTGACTATGTCAGGTACCACTTTACCATCCATCGGAACTCACAGCCCGTTACTCCGTCAGAGAAAATAAACATTTCCCTTTCCCAAGAAACTAAAGCGGACCGAAATCAAAAGCAGCGCTCTAAAAGACGATGTAGGCAATCACACCCGCCACAGTAGATCGAAGAGACAAATAGCAGTATTTTTTGATCTGGAGCCAGATGTACTACAGTCTATCACGACTTCCAGAAACTTTATTTGGAATCTTTTTTAACATGAGGCGGAATATTGGAGATTTACTCAACTCGTCGGGAGGAAAATTTCAAACCAAACATTTGACTATATTTTAAATACATGAACTGTTAAAACTATGTGATAATTTATTAATAGGTAATATTTATTCGTAACTAATGCATACTATTAAAATTCGTGCTAAGATCCAAGGTAATTTAGCTCATTTTACCTAATACCTATCTCTCCTCAGATCCTTAGTAGATAAGCTCGACTGATGACTATATTATATAATCAACTACGGTTGTATTTGCATATTATATACCCACGCATTAATTGCACGCATTATATAATGCCTAATTAATTGCAATTAATTAAAAAGGAAGTGCCACACAAAATTGTCTTATCGTTTCTTCAATTATTGACTCAATTTATCTTGACAAGTGTCGAACGTTGCTTTGGATGTTGATTAGATTCTTTGTTGAAACCCGGGAGGTTTATCGGTATTTAGCATTACAGTTTGTTGACTGACTTTGTTGTTGTGGTTGCAGGAGACGGTGAGCAAATCGAACCACAGCACCTGCAGCGATGGCTCCCTGCTCAGCGTCGGCAGCTCCGAGATGGACGAGGTAACCAGCAAACCAGAACAATAGAATAAACAACAAGTAGAATAAAGACAGAGATTTTACTGGTAGACGTTAGGGGCCGTCCATAAATTACAAGATCGCTTTTTGGCCATTTCCCCCCCCCCCCTTCCACACACACACAATCATCCTACCGTCATAATCCGCCTGTTCCCCCCCCCCACCATTGAATAATGACGTCATAGGGTACAAACTCCTAATATAATGCCAGTCTTTGGGAAAGCCCTATAGGTTTCTTCTATTGGCTTGTTAAAAACAACAAATGAAGTTTTAAACCTATTTTGGGCTGATTTGATGTAAATCAATGATTCAAACCAAAACTTTTTCAACTTTGTAGTGCTACATTGTTATAGTAATTGGCGCTGATGCTGCCTGCAAACCTACATAGTTTCTAATGGATTTTCTGCGCTGTTTAACTTTAATTTAATGAATTTACACCGTGTGATCTCAATTTTCCTAACCAAATTAGTTTTAATACAAAATTTGAAAAATTACGTCATCTCAGCGTCTTCGTCCCTCCCATGCAGATTATCCTACCGTCAATTCCATTCTGGACCCCTCCCTCCTATTTTCAGATGACGAAATTTATGGACGGCCCATTATGTTACAAAGCAGTTGAAAGTTCCTAAAAAATTCCAATCTAAAATCAATTTTACTTGGTTTAAAAAAATAGTTTTAGTAAGTTACAGTACACTCCCGATCATCCGATGTCTTCGGGACCGAGGGACCCTCAGATAACTTGAACCTTGGATAATAGGAAGTATATGTGTGTTTTGAGGTTGTGCTGTAATAAGACCACTTCAAAATTCATTATTAGATATACTATTTACCAGTACCAATAAATACAAAAATGAAAGTCCTTTCGAGTTGCAAGTAATAGAATTTTAAATAAAGACACTTGTATCACGCATTATTATAACACTTAGTAAGAAAATAAAAACGTTTATTTAAGCTTAGAGCTGCCTCTAAGCTCTCCTGTTAACCCGGAGTCTCTGATAACCGGGGCTCGGATAATCGAGAGTGAACTGTAATACAGAACACTTATTGTTCACTACTACATCTTTGGGTATTTTAGTATTTTGACTACAATCGTGAGCAGCAAATGCGGCGGGTGAGTGAGTGCGCTGTTGGCGGAATTATTGTTTATTATTTGTTTGCATAGTTAATCAAATATAACATCATATGGTAAAGTAAACACAAATTTACATATAAAAAATCTTGAGAATCATAAACAAAGCTTTGACAGTTCAACAAACGCATTTCGTTCAATCATTTCAGCTGATGTTTAGCAGAACATTTTATGAGTTTTTGCCGCCCGCCATATTTCATGCTCTCTACACTAATGGTATTTAATAATGAATGATGGTGTTTAAGAAGATTTCGATATAAAATTTACGATTCCTTTTCTTGAGGTTTTCAAATAATACAGGCTAAAAAAGCTTGAAAACCAATTATTTAAATTTGATTGACGCAACTATTTTATTTTATTTCAACTAATTTCGAGTTGAAAGCCTAAATATCAAGTTATCCTTTGAAGAGCCAAGTCTCAGTAAGCTCTCAACTTTAATCTAGAGATCATGGGAGCACCGGTATAAAGAAAAAATTCAAGTAACCAACTCCCTGGACAAATTACCCCAATTAGATTTAAATTGGAACTTTCATAGGTCTAGGTCACTAAAGGTGAATATTTCTTTTTTTAAATCAAAGGCCTGGTTGGATGGTAACATTATATCGAAACTGACCTGTGATCGGAATTAAATAGTTTTTAATGTTGATACCAGTGAGACCTTTTACAATTTGATCTAAATACCTGTAGTGTAATTGTTTTCTCTTTATCATTCGCTGACAACTACTGTTATTGAATGAAATGGTGGAATGGGACATGCACGGTGTGTTACTCCAAGGCGAGACAGGCCTTACATGTGTTGATATGTGTCTCCAAGAATCAATCTACTTGGTACATTGTCCGTCTGTCGTCCACACTGTTCCTCTCTCTCTGCAGCGTTGTTGCCGTACCCTATTGTATGTGACATATAAGATATACCGTTCACAACCTCATGTTGTTGTATTAGTCATGGGTAAAATAGTCATTGTACAATATCAATTGAAAGTGTCCTAAAGAAATTAAATATTCACACATTTTGAATAGTCCTATTTACATTCTGTTCTAGAAGCCCCTGGGATCTATAAAAATGACTGCGCTTTTTCCCAATTTCTGAAAGATACATATATACATATTGAAAGGTTTTATGGTATGGGGAATCACAACTTTTTTACATGGGTTCGGGAGTTGTTATTGCATCTGTTGGATCAGGAACAAGGGAGAATAAGATTTGTAGTGTACCAAGGAAAATAGGGAAAACTGTATAACTCTTTCTTAAGTCACTTAAGCAAACAAACGATTGCTGAACAGACAATTAGGCTTTATTTACATGAATTAAAAATTAACATAAATTGAATGTTTCTCCATGCAATAATAATATATGACAAGAGTGATGGCTAACTTAATTGGTGTAAAATAAGTTCTAATGTCAAAGGAAAAATTAATCAACTTTCTTGAGTTTTTATCATTTAATAATGACCAAATCCTTATTTCAAGCATAATAATGTTAAACTCACACAGCAGATATTCTTAGCATCTCATTGTATAAACTAGTTCCAGTGATTGAATGATAGTCACATGTTATTAAGATTAAAACAAAAGTTATGGATGAAACTATTGATCCTTTAGTGGTAACGGACTAGTGCAGGTCGATGGATACAGTTCTGCCGGAGAATGAAGTGTAAAGAATGTAATTACTGCAGTGACTGGCTAGTCGCCACTCTCACTGCATACCGTTGCCAATCTAGGCATTGTTCATCTGACGTAATGTTCACCTACCATTTAAGTTTATGTCATGCATGAAACAGAATAAAAATACACTTTAACTCATAATATTTCTTTTTTAGTTATATTCCAATCTTAGACATCTTTTTAAAATTATTCACCTAAGGAGGAAGAACAAAAATATTTGATTTCTTTATAAAATCTTGGGCTGTTATATTTTGATTAGGATTTTTGCGGACATTTGCCATCACTGATTAGTAAAAAACAAGTTTCACGACGTTTCAGCTCCAGTCTCAGCTCAGCTCTGATTGGGTGTGGACGTGCTCTCTCCTGCCTGGTGATTCTTGATACTTGTGATTCCTGTGTTATTTTGTGTATTGTTTTTCTTTTCAGCTTATTGTTTTCGTGACTGCTTTTACAGTTCTCTGTTTTAGCTGTGTTTTTCTCCAGGTTTTCCTGGCTATGTGTTACTAATCTTGTTATGTTCTAGGTTTTCTTCCACCTGAAGACGGGATCAGATTCCAGATCCCGAAACGTCGTGAAACTTGTTTTTTACTAATCAGTGATGGCAAATGTCCGCAAAAATCCTAATCAAAATATAAAATCACCATCACCAACAATGAATTTCAAACAAAGAATTGGGCTGTTAGTAATAAATCTAGGCAGTTGGTTATAAATGATGATTTAAATCCAAAAAATGAGCAAAACACGAGATAAATAAATTCAGTTTTCACCTAATTATTTCTTCTCTATGATTCTTTGACTTTAGAATTCAGGTTAGATTGTTATTGTAGATATCATACATCAACTAAACTTGTGATGGAACACATATTCATTAGAAGTTAATGTTCATTAATCCTAGGTAGTTAACATATATGAATAATGTGTATCTTATGTATTTTTTTCCTCCTTCAAAACGTTATTCATCCTGTAAAAAAATAAATATTAACATATTTAGTTGAAGGTTGGGTTCTGTGTTGTAACATATCAGGGTTGGATAGGAGAAACAGCAGGCTTGCCTGGTGGTGCTGAAGAGCACACAAACGGTTTTGCATGCTCTTCAGCAGTTTTAACCACCAGTTAAGCCTGCTGATTCACCTATCCAACCCTAAATACAAACATAGTTGTTACCTTCCGAATTGATTCTGCTTTTTTCATTTTATCACTTAGTAAAATTTAACAATTATTTGTGTTACAGGATTCTTTTGGCCAGAGCTCAGGACACGGATCCAAGATTTCGCTGCATGATAAGAAACCTGGTAAAAATCTAAACAGTTTCTTGCTTTAGCAGTTTAAGTTCACGTGATTAAAAATATATAAGATCATCAGTACAAACCTTCCTTGCTGTTTTTTTCTTCTGCAGTATAGTTTTATTTTTGGATAGCAACTCTAAAACAATTATTTTGAAATAATTGACCTAATGAAATAAATATAAACCCTGTTCATCAATACACTTAGAATTTCCTATTTTGATCTGGTATTTAGATATATTAATAAATACAGTATTGTGTCTATACTCTTATTATGCCATAGTGCTCATTAATGGTATGATAGAAACTTAATTGAAGCAATCTGTCTATAAAATATAAATCTGCACTCCCTGCAGAACATCGCTTGGATGGCAGACTAGTTGATTCAAAACATCAACACCCGTTTGTTGAAATGAAGTATGAGTCATCAGGATAGTCCTTCGTTTCTGTCTAAAGTGGTTTAAAAGTTGTGGGAAACCCCACATTGCTTGGTGAAGTAAGTAGCATTAGGTTAACAACAAGGCCCTAGGCTAAAGTTAACGAGCTATTTTTAAATTTCAAACGATTATTCTGTTTGAAAATAGTATGATACAGCACTGGAGTAAATTCTTTTCTTTTATTTTAATTAATGATCATCAAATGTTAAGAAAAGATTATTATTTTAATAGCGAACTCAATTGATAGTTCTCTTTATATTCATATTTTTATTTTTACTTTTAGCTTTTATCCTTTTTTTTAGTTTGTTGCTAAGGAATTAAGTTTATTTTCTCCATGCAAGTCAAAATTCATATGTAGTCTTATCTGCAACTAAGGGTAGAGACCGCTGTGAAGTGCTCATACACGTTGGAAGCTACAGTCTACAGTCGTGTTTTAACAGTAAATTGAACGAAAATTAGCTGAATGAGAATGTGGTGTCTTAATCTGACTAAAGTCGTGCCTTGCTATTCTATCTTTAGATACAATTCACACTTCTTTGAAGTAAAGAATAAAGTAACCAACAAAAATGCAGGTAAAATCTTTTGCAGCAACTATATGATATTCAGATTTTTCTTAATAAACTTATTATAAACTCTTAATTACTTTGAACTAAACTTTCGATACTGTTTATCGTACAGTGCTTTATGGAAAATTCACTTTTGTCTGAACAATTCATTCACATACTATTTAAAATCAATAAGCCAATTTACAATTGAAAAAAAATTCTTAAACCAATGTCAAAACTTACTACTTTCTCAAATATGGTGGATATTCACTATCCACAGCTGTACTTTCCTCAAAAACATAGACAGTTCCCTCAGTTGCCAATTCCTTGCGTTAAATAGTAATTTTATACTGCCCTTACTAGTTGCTATGGTGTTAGTTTGTTTTAAAATTAGCTGTGCAATATACAATTATTTTAGTTGTTGTTGAAACGATAATTCCTAGTTGAACCCACTCCTTGTATAAATTCAAGGCCATTGTAGAATTTTTGATAGGATAAAAAAAGCAATTATTTCTCCAAAATCCTTTGTAAAATTTTCAAGATGTTCACAAAGTTATAAATCCTCTTTTAGTTAAAATTCCCCCCCCCCCCAAAAAAAAAAAAAACCAGTTCCAAAAGGCTGTGGACCAGTCAGCTGACGCTCATGTCGTGTTCAGATTCGACGGAGGTGGAGGTGACGTCAGCTCCACTGAGCCACTCGGCCGCGCGACACAAGATGTCCGTCAAGCCCAAGCGGACCCATGGCGTGCCGAGGAAACGCCGCTCCACACAGGTACTGAACTTTACCGAGACTCAGTTTGAACATTTTGGAAAAGGTGTTTCATCACATAGGTCTTAAAGTAAAAACATACAAACCAGAGATATAAATAAAAATCACAGGATGTAATTAAAAAGATAAATTTTGGAACTCTCAAAATATATATACTCTTACTGTAGTTGTATGCACGACAATATTTCCTGAATTGTCTGAAAATTTGGATTCACTAAAAGTGGAAAATGGTGTGATTGTCTTCAACTGGTGACACTGATAATCCTCAGGCCAATGACAGACTTTTTTGTGTTGTCACTTTATGATGCATCTCTTCTTGAAGTAAATATCGGCAATCTTTGAGTAAACATTTCTGATAGACACTGCTAATCTTGCAAGACTGGCATCACTAAATAACTTATTGATTAGAATGATACATGTAAATAATAATAAAGACGTACAGCACGCATCATACTAATCAAGAAATTTGTTTAAATTACAAACATTCAACACTATGAAATTAATTTGGTCGTTCATTGTTATCAAGCGCGCTCATTTCATTCTGGATCACCCCCCACAACCTGATTGTATGGTGGTGTCAAAAACTTTAGTCTAATTATAAAAATTCTTCTAGGAATGCCAAATTGTTAATTGTTCCGGGCAAATGTCGAATCGCTGACCTTTTTTACTGGACCAAGGCTACAAAATTGTTTAATAATTATTACCAACCTTTAGTTCTGATTTTATAAGTTCAGGAGTGAGATAGGCACAAGGTCATAGACGCCAAAGGGGAATGAAAAACCAAAAAAAAAACCGCCGCCACCGCCGCCGCCGCCGCAGCTTCGCTTCGCTGTTTAGTCTGGGAGCCATCCTTTGGTCATGTGGTGCTCTGCTGTTGCGTTCTTTCGCTCCCATACTGGTAAACTCACCACTGTATGTCCTGCTGCTGGTTCTGATTGTTGTTGTTGTTGCCAGCTGGGAGAGGTGACATTGCTGCCGTCCACACCGGAGGTAGTGGAGGAGCCGCTGCCCATGTCTCAGGTGACGGTGGATCGTTGTGGCACCCCTGACCCCGACTTGTCGCAAATACCCGACTCAGGTGAGCCAACTGTTAAACCCAACCATTCAGATAGACACTTAGCCCAAACGTGATGTAATAGTTTCTTTTATATGTAGTGATGTTAATGTTGACAACATTTTTGTTCAAAAATACCAGTTTATAAGATAAGTTAAAAGTAAGATAGGGTATTTTGATCAAACAGTAGGGTCAGTTTTAAAATTCCTTTCGGGTGATTTAATTCAGTGCTATTAAAGCTGTGCAGTTTGCTTCATTGATAAAAATGTTGTAAGTTACATTAAAAAAAACTGTTCGTTCTTTAACTTAAGTAGTGTGCCACAGAGGAACTCCGGTTTTTGAATTTCCGTATCTCAAAGTGCCCCAAATCCATAAAGCTTTTGGGACTGAAAATGTTTACCAGCCCCAGATAAGTGAAGGGTGTAGCTTTGCAAAAGAGTTTAATAGCCATAAGTTTGACTGCCTAAAACAGCCGGAGTAGTTTTATGAAAAAAGAACACGCGTGATCACCGATGCATGAAAGGCAATCAATTGTGGGTACACAAAATTATAAATGACAGGTAAACGGTAGGAATAACGTGGCAAAAGAACCGAATGACCGGGAAAGTCAAGTGACATTTTTAACAATTGCAGGAACAATTTTGACAAAGAAGCAAAGGGCTGAAAAATTTAATTTTTAGGATTATCGTTTGTGGATACCCTGCGTGGTAGTGGCAGAAGTAACCTAGCAAATGAAGATCACTTTTTTTTAATCGAGGAAAAATCACATAATTAACTTTGTAGGTATTTCTATATTTTATGAGCTACTGTGAAATTCAATCTTGTTTATTATAACTGATTTTGGGTAATCAGCAGGATGAGTAGTTTTATATAATTACAAGTTATAGTTAGTAATTATTTTAACTTTAGTAATAATCCCAAAAATTAAGTGATGAATAAAATTGGTAGAAGCAAGTGGGATTCACTGACGTTCTGCTCTAATATTTAATTTATTAAATTTGTCCATTTGTTAGCCCTATTTTAATATTATTATAAATTTATTTGAATTCATTAAAAAAATTATCAGTTTATAAACTTGCAGTTTTAAGTGCTAACCCCAGTTCATTAAATTATTAGGAAAATCTCTGAGTAATTTTATATAGGTCAATCATAGTTATAAAGCTAATAATAATCCTCAACTGTTAACTATCTGGGTAATTTTTGTTTGGTAAAATTACAACTTAGAAGACAGAATCCATATTTTGGGCGTTGGAAGAGAGAGACAGCATAAGAAGAATAGAGTTTATAGGATTAACATAACAAATGAACAAAAGACTTTAAAAGATGCAAATGTTCTTGAAAAATCATCTCTCATGAAACATGCATAACTTCACCTAGTCTAGAGCCTGGCTTGTGTCACAGCTTCGCTTAGCTTTTGCTTGTGTCGCTTGATGAAATGAGACTGAGAAATTGTTACTTGCTTTTGAGTGTTCTACCTGTGCAAATCTATGACAGTATTTTACATTTTTAAATAGTATATTTTTACCAAGCTTTAAACTATTAGTCGATATTGTAAAGTAATTCATAAATAGAATATTTTTTTTCTTATTAACTACCCAACAAAAAAGTACTTAAAATGTTATTTATTTTCCTTTGTGGTAGATATTTTATAATATCTAACTGTAGGTCCCTTAGTTGCCGTTACTATTAATGAACATTCCTATCTAAGGTACAAGTCGGCCTTAGCCGTTACAAGACTACAAGATAGCGCCACATTCATCTCTTATTGATACTTGGCTTTAAATACATCTCTGGTTTGGTCGCCATTTCATGAAAAAGAATGAAATATGATGTAGCTGTGAAATATCTTGAACGTTTTCTTTAAAAATGTACAACAAGGGTCTTGGAGGTGTACTAGACCAGTTAGTATCGGTTTTGAGTCGGGCTTAAGAATATGGTTTTTACCCGCTGCAGCAAAACTCTAAGCATGATTTTTGGTTAAATTACAGTATCATAAGGTTGCTTTATCAAAAATGTCACTATCTTAATTTATGTCATTCTCTTCTTCATTTATCTATTCTCACTTCTAATACTTGATGTATTCGTAATCGATATTCCAAAATGTAGTTAACATTTTAATACAAAAAATTACACCAATATTAATATCAGAAAATGAATTTCTGTTCCAATTACTTTGGACTTATAAAAAAATAAATACGTCCTTAGTCCACACTGTAAAACCCCATTCTAACTAACCGAATCATGGATGGTACATCCCTCCCCCTTGATCCAGCCCTCCTCATTCCATTTAGTTTATGCAAATGAAGATTAAATATGTTTTTGTAAAGTTCCAACTTATTAATTTTTCATAACAGTCAAAGAAAAAATAGACTATTCTTTCCACGCTAGAACTTAGTTTTAACAAAAATTCGTATGATGTACTTTAAATTATTTGTAAAAGACAGTTCTAATATAAGTGATTGCAAATTTCAACATATACTTATTTCGTCATCAGACCTCTAACAGGGGGAATGTGTTTCAAGATTATTTTGTTTTCATCAGATCAAAACCTATAATTTTCTTCCTTTTTTCTCACAAACTAATGAATCCTATTCAAACATATATTTTAGACAAGTGAGTTGAAACATGAGCTTTGTCGATGTCGGTGCGAGAGTGAGTGCGGCATGTCTGATGCGCATGGCTTGTTGCAGGCACGGCCACCCCCACCCAGCTCAAGTCGGCGTCGCTGCCGCCTGGCGCCGCACCGAGCTGGGACACCGGTGCCGTCAAGCTCTCCCGTAGCAAGTCCAGCGCCACCAACAAGCAGCTCGACTCAACCACCGAGCAGGACGAACCCGAGTCTCTCAAGAAAGAGGACACCACATTCTTCGGACGGTTGCTATCGCGGCGCAGTGGCAAGAAGAAGAAAACCGTGGAAGAACCGCCGTTGGACCTGCCGCAGAAGCGAATGGACGAGAAAGGGCGTTACGTCCACGAGGTGACGAAGCTAGGACGACACCACCCTGCATCCAGACAGAGAGTGGAACCCATCAACATCTCTCAGGATCGGTCCGTTTCCAGGATGAGGGTCTTCTACCCTCCGTCACCGCCTCCTCCCGACTCACCGCCTAAAAGACGCAAAGAGGAATCGCTCGATGACGATAGTATTTTGGAAGGAAGATCCCCTCTAAGGAAGATTATTCCGTTAGAAGTCGACTCTTCTATTCCGAAACAGACTTTTATCAAAAAGTCACAAAGCTTCAGGAGAGATGAAGCTCTTCCTTTTGTGTCTCTTGATACGCCCAGTCTGCCTATCGGACTCGGGACTGACCTTCAGAAAGACGAGGTCGAGGTTGAAGACTTAAATGAGTTCACTACGCTGGAAGTTGTAGACCATCATTTGGCTAGTGACAGAGAGGAAGGTGAGGTGAACGAAGTTACGACTGTTGTCACAGTGAACAGCTCAGAAGAAATTGACTCTGGGGAAGTAACGGTGACAAGAAAAGACACCTCCAGTGAAGATTTGGAATTGAATGTGAAGAAGAGTTCATCGTTGAATAGCATAAATAGTTGTGATATTGAACCAGCGACTAGAAAGTCATCATCGTCTGAAAGTGTCAGTCACCAGATAACAATTCCAGTAGGATCGAGTGTTGTAAACATTACTCAGGCTGTTATTGAGCACCAGAACCAACAAAACGTACCTCCACCGAGTATAAAACCCGAACCCCGTAAGAATTTAAAAGATGGAAACAAAGAAGTTCCTAATTTTTACCCTGTACCTGCACCTAGGCTTTCAAAGCGTGAAAGTTTGGAGTCAAAACCTCCTCGAGTGCCAGAATTTTTGCGAGTCCAATTGAACCATGTAGACAGAGAACCCTCTGTAAATGTGGTGTTGTCAACAACTCCTAGTTTAACAAATGATGAGAAAATTCAGGAAGATAAATCGATCGATAACCAAGAAGACTTTGAAAAGGATTCACTCCAAATAGATGATAGTTTATCTGAAAGTGTAAAGAAGCCTACAAGACCAGAGGATTTAAACATCAGAACTGAAGTTGATCTTCCTGAGAGATTGGAGATTACAAGTAAGAAAATAGAAGTGGTTTCAGCGAAAGAGGCGGTTGATCCTATTCAATCTAAATTTATCCACAATGTTAAACAATGGAGCGCTTCCCCGTATTCAGTTTCAAATCCTAATTACTCTATCGTTTCAATAGCTCCAAGGATCATTGATCCAAAGAAGTCACCTGAAAAACCTAATGTTTTGTCTCATCAAAATATCCAGAAAACTGTAGTCATTAAAGAACTTAAAGAAAAGTCTCCAACAGTGGATAAAAATCAAGAATTGCCTCCTGTAAAGCCCGTATTGAGGCAAAGATCATTTGTCAATGATGATAAACCTGCAAACATCTTGAACTCTGAGAAACCATCAAAGATTGAAGATGCCAAGATTACCCCTAGAAAAAAATCCCTGCCAAAAGATGTTTTTGCTTCCGAAATCGATAGATCAAGAAAATTGAGTTTAGAAAAACTGGACTCCAGAAACAGTGAGAATGAAAGTGATTTCAGCAAAAGAAAATCACGAGAAATATCTACCAGTGAAGACAACATCGTAGATCGCAACTCATTCGGAAGTTCCGACACGTTGGCCTCTCAAGACAGTGGTGACGTTGTTCTGAGGAGGAAATCCTTGTCTAGAGAAATAATCAAACAGAAAGAAGAGGAGCCTGAACTGCTAAAGGTATTTGCAAGACGGTCACTCAAAGTCAAGGACTCAGATATTCCTGATGATATTGACCAATTAAACTATCAGCCAATGAAATCAAGGGATAGCGATAAAGAAAATGAATGTGGGGATTCACCTCCTGAAGAACGAAAGAAAATTAAGGACCATCTTACAGAATCGAAAATATCTGAAAAGACTGTTCCAAGTGTAGCTTTTAAATACCAAAGGAGTATTAGTACCAGTAATGAAGAAACTCATACGCCAACTGTTCTGGCTACCTCTAAGAAAGACAACAATGCTTTTGAAAAACGACAAAGAAGTCGAACCATACCTGATCCAAAAATAATAGACCCTCCTACTTCTATTATTACCCATAAAGTAATAGCAAATATATTTAAAGAAAAGGAAGTCGAAGTAATTAATCTGGAAAAACCTGAAGAAAATAACTCTGAAAACGAAGAAAATGTTCCGCGGTTTAAAAGAATTCAACAACGTAAAGAAGAGTGGGAAAAAAGAGCACAGATGGCTATGAAGAAAACCCATCCCTGATCTCGTTTGGCTGATTTTGCATTGTGCTGTATAGGGTTTTAATATTGATGTCCATTTCGTAAATAGCTTTTCATGTGCACTTTTATACACTTTTTAACTGCTGTGAATGATGCTTACTTTTTTGCTTCATTTAATAATAAGAATTGTATATGTATTTTGTATTTGTATGAAGAGAAAATTATTTTTACTGCTGGGATAGTCTGAAGGGATTTAAAAAGCTTGTTAAAGTGTGGTAGTTCCAGGGTGGCACTGTGCCTTAAATTAGTAAAGTAATTCTTGGTTGAAAACCGGATTAAAAATCCATTTTCTATTTTTAGACCTATGTTCTTTCTAAATCTGTTAAAAATACATGTTATTTATTTAGCTATTATTCATTAACTGTCACAAAAAACAGTTAAAATAAGTAGTCTTTTTACTCAGTAACATATTTTGGAATTATAGTTGAAATTTTATGTTCGAATAGCTCATAAATAAATATTATGTAAAATTATTTTTCCACTCTTAAAAAGTATGCATTTTTATACCTGAAAAAAATCAAGCATTTATATTTGCTGTTTTTATACATATGTTTATGTAAATTTTTACCATTTGTGTGAATTTACAATTTGTGTAAATTTGTTTGTCAATGGCATTTTTAAGACTTTCTAGAACCTTAGCTTCAATCTCAATTTTTCATTAAGGGTATAGTATGTAACCATTTACTGAATTTACATTCCATCCAGTCTTACTTCAATACAATTTTGAGAGAACAAACATTCAGGAATGTTATTAACATAATTAATATCGGTGGTGAGGAACACAGTGATGCTTGAGTTTGATGTTTCTGCAGAGGAGGGGAGGAAATCATCAATGATAAATAAATAAATAATAAAATAAATAATTAATTTCTTTATTTTCAAGCGTTCTTCAAAGTTTACACTCTGCTTTACAAGACAACTTACGTAAAATATACATATAATACAAAAGAACACTAAAATAAACAGTAAAATAACAACTTAAAAAGATAGGTCTTTTATTTTTTTCTTAAATTGAATGTAGCTGGAAATTGAATGATGTGGAAGTAAACAGAGCCATGTAAGTTTATGGCACTAGTCTGCTAGCTAAAAAATACTAAACTAAAACAAAGTGTGGGTTAATATTGGAGACACTGTCTTCGAATAAAAGTCAATAAAAAAGTGAAGTGTTTTTGGTTTAGCATGTAACACGTGATTGACACAAGAAATTTATAGTTGATTCAATTGATCAGCTGTTTGTTATTATTTCTTTCCCCTCCTCTAAAAATCCAAATTCATCCGGTTTTGTTTGAAAAATCCAAGCTTCTTCGTGTCCCTTACTACCTATACCATCTTTGTTACTAAAAAATTATATTTATTTCCATCTTCTTTGTAATAATCACATAAATATGGAATTTCAAATGATTGTTGATTTTGATTACTGGTATTAAATTCAGTTTTATTTCAATATACATAATGGAATTGAAAAGAGATTAATTTGAACTACATTGTTTTAAAATCTTTTAAAGTTTTGTATTTGGAAAAAATCTTTATTTTTTTCCTTGATAAATATAATTATGCCCTAAGTTATTGAAACAATGAACCAACTTTAACCCTCGAGCGGGCGCCTGCAAAGTTTTCCTCAGCACATCTTTTTTTATTAAAATAAACAAGCATAATGAATGTCGGCAGTCGTGTCCGGCTCTGAACCTTAGGTGCCTCATTCCAGGAATCCCCTAAAGCTATTTATACCCCCCACCCCTTCCTTGGTATCTGTTGTTTTCAATTCAGTGATGCCATGTCAGTTTGCGGAGTGTCCTCTCCCGTAATAATGACCTATTTTATATTAGAAAATTACTTAATATGTTCATTTGAAATATTACACCTATTAAATTGAACAATCAACAGTATCTACGATGAAATGTGATTCCTAATGAGGTTTTTCAACATTTAAATGCAATATTTTGTAATAAAACAAGTAAAATTTGTAACAAGGTAAATTTGTGTGATTAGTGTTGCGGGGTAAAACTCTGCATGCACCCTCTGCCGTTTTACCGGTGAAGCGCCCCCTCAAGAGTTAATAAAAAAGAACATATTATGTCTTTGGATATAGAATCGTGTTTTACCACTCTGTAATAAAAACAAACAGAAGTCTGTTTTAAAAAGTAAAGGAAAATTATAATAGCAACAATTTGATTGGCATTGGAAGCAAGTGCTTAGTTTGTGATGTTCCAAGCTGTGGGAGGCTGTTCGGTCTGTATGTAACTGTGATGGTTTAGAATGCCTTGGTATACAGCTGATATTTACCTTTATAAATATTTTCTCTGATTAGAGGTATATTTTTATTGTAAAAGCAGTCCTATCTAGTACGCATAATACTTTAAATGTACATAAGTGTTATTAAAATTAAAATATGTATGTATGTTATATTTTGTATGTTTAAGCGATGTTAGTAGTTATTCATGACAATATTTTGTGTGATTTCAACTATGCTCGAATAAATTGTATATTTTATTGTGTTCTTGATATGTATATTAGACGAGTAATATAGATATTTTCAATACAGATATCTGTCTCCTTTTTCAAACCTTGAACTGAATTTTAAATCACAAAAGTAGTGTATCCTTAATACAATAAATACCCCCCGTTGCAGCAGACCTGCATACTCAGCGAATTTCAAATGCAAAACAACATATTTCGATCCAACGTAGCGAGATTTGACATGTTTTTGTAAGCCCCATAAGAATAACATGGGGAATGAGTATGCAGGTTTGCTGCTACGGGTATATTAAAACTGGGTGGTTTTAATTCAATATTTAGTAGATCTGACCTAGAAGAAGCCATTTACCAAGTTTTACCAAGATATGTTGAGAAATAAGCGAGATATCGAATTTTTCTTATTTTCCCATAAGGTTAACATTGGGACAACGTACTGTGTTTACCACTTTCAATATCTCGGTAACCAATGGACATAGAGTAGTGATTCAAAATACTAAATTGTTTGTTTTTTTGAGCTGAATTCAATGGTGCTAACAAAAATTTGATAATTTTTATTTTTATATGTAAACAACTCAAAAAACCCATTTTTGGGGGGGTTTACCCCCCTTTACCCCCCCTTCCGGTAGTCCGATCGGGCTGGTTTACGAACTCGTCCGAATAATTACTACTTTACATGTCCATGCCAAATTTCATTAAGATCGGACCATTTTTACGCGAGTTATCGTGCTTAAAGACACATATCTATATATATATATATATAGATATATATATATATATATATATTTATGAAAATGGACGAATAGTGTTTTTGGCATCTGGGGACCTCAAAAAGAAAAGTTATGATGGTCTCGGGCTTAGGTCTTACCATGAGACCTACGGTAACAGCTTCTTCCCTATAGGGGAAATTCGCTAAACTAAAAAAACAACCAAACTTTATTTTTCAAGTCATTTATTTGTAAGTGCTCTTCTTTCCAAAAATAATTGTGTTGTGGATACTTTTCTCCTTTTAAAAATATTGTATAAAATAAGTTAGTCATAATTAAATTTTTTTAAATTTAGTGTCAAAATTAGGGAGTATATGTTTTAGTGTACTCTACACTTATCAAGGGGCTTAAGCTTGTTTTAACTGTGGCTTTTTTTCATATGACTAATTGGCATATTAACAAGCTAGGGGCTTTCTTTTCACGGTCATAACTCGACAACGGCTTCATAGATTTTTAACATTTTACTTGTCATACTGAAGGTACTGTAATGTAGATTTGCCAATATATCTGAGTATTTTAAGAAATTACATCAATTATGTATATGAAGGGGCTGAAGCTTTTGAACATTTTTACCATCCATAAACATTTGAACAATTCCAGTCCACTTTTTTGACAACTAAACATTTGGGAATGTTTTGAAATACAGTAATTCTAAAAGTTAAGCATAAATTGCAGTACTTTTATGAAGAAAATCACAGATAGTCCAGGCAACAAAAATATATAGGGAGACAGTTTTGGAACACAATTTTTGACTCTGTAATTTTGAGTGGACTAGTTAGGAGGTGAACATATCGAAAGTCACCATCTGTTGTTATTGAATGTGAGGAAGGAGGGGGGTCTAAAGGTACAATTTTTTTGTTTTTCTTAATTATCTTTAAATCTATCAACTTATATTATTCCCTATTGAATTGAAAATTAAATTTACTTTAAGAAAAGTATAGAGTGAGAGTGTGTAAAAAAAGTCCTGGAACGCCTTAATATTTTTCTAACCAAGATAGATACCGTAATATAGTTTTATATCTGGACATTTCTCATTAAATCATGCATTTTTAAGCAATTATCGATTTCCTGCTCCTCTAGGGAGCAAGAAGAAAATCTTTAATGTAAGCATAGTTTGAGATGCTTAAGGCCTTAATTAGCATACCAAAGGCCTTAATTAGCAGAATACAATGCCGCAAACCGGGCCTCAAAAGGTTGGCCCTGACCGAAATGGCTGCTGTTTAAAGGTCCATTTCTATACTACAGTAATTCAAAGTCGCGGAATGGTTTAGTTGTAGACTAATACACCAAATTAACTGGCAGTTTAATTTTTTTGATATAGTATTTATAAATTAAGTTTTTTTCTAAGAATGATAAAAAAAAGATAAGTCCAGAAAATTGTTGATTAGAAAGTTAAATGGAAATCGTTCCTTGTTAGGCCCTAATATACTAGTTTTGAATGGGATCCCCTTTTTATTGATAATGGGCAGACCTATATATTTTGCAAATTACATTTTGAACTAAATATTGCTTTATGTATAAATAAAAAAATTATCTATATATTTTTTACACAATTAATAAAGCGAAACTCGAGTACTTACTCACCCCTATTCCACGAATAATGCATCCATTTCCATTGCATTTTCAGAACAAAACTTAAAGCCAGTGAAGAAGAACTGGAAGATGAGCTGGCTGATGTGTGCGAGCTGCGTCGTCCGCCGGGAGCGCAAGTGTTACCAGACTGTGTCGTGAACTGAACTTCCGCAGCAAACGCAAGTGTTACCAGACTGTGTCGTGAACTGAACGTCCGCAGCAAACGGAAGTGTTACCAGACTGGGTCGTAAATTGAACGTGTTCAATTTGCTATGGCAAAAATATTTATTTAGTCTTTATTTTTTTGTGATAAACTATTAAGAACAAAATAACAAGTAATGTTTTACCAGAAAAGTTTTAATATTCATAGAAAGAATGTCTTTAATTATTTATTGACTTATAAATGATTAAGTAATACTGTTACATCATAAGGGACAGTTTTATGAAGCTATGGAACTGAATGGAAAACTATTAGGGTGCTTTTTTAAGGGATTGGGACTACAAAGCTGGAGAGGGAGGGTAATTAATTATATACTTATAATTTGCCAAGGACTGGCTTGGGCTCATAAAGGCAGCTGGAAACACACAACTAATTCTGATATCTCCAAAAAATCTCAAGTCTGAAAAGTCACATCCAGCATACATCAACAAACCTTATGAGCAAGGGATAATGGACAACAAACCAAATCATTCAAAATATAGAAAATAAAACTGGGACCAAATATATCAAAATTTTGCAGCCAGGCACATTGCATATAAGTGAACTAAAGATTCTTTCTCACCTCATTCCATCCATTATTTTTCGTCTCACAAAAGTTTATTTAGAGGGACCGTGCAAACTAAACTCCTTAGTTTTTGTATGCCAAAGACTTGCCTGTTAACAGCGAACAATAAGTATAATTTCTCTCCCTCTCCCGCACCAAATTTTCATTGATTTAACTAGAATGATAATTACAGTATAATCTTAAGATGACTGGAAGTACTAAATTTTAAAATGAAAATCGTTATTACTGGAAAATTAGTATGCAATGATGGAAAAAAGGGTTTCTGCTTACTCTTTCTCATCATTTTTCTTTTAAAGAGAAAATCAATATTTTAAGTCATGCAAGTGTTACTTCCAGTAATAAATAATATATATTTTATATGAAATATTTGTTCATATCTTCATAATTTGTATATTAATACAATTGAATCAGGAAACCTCTTGTGTATTCGTTAGGGATGTAGAATATTTTGATTGATTTAAGGTTTGATTGCAGACATATTAAAATAATAAAAATAAATAAATAGTTGATTAAAATTTATATTACCATGGTCTATTACTTATTTATAACATCAATCGGTGTTAGACGATTAGGCCTATGTTAGTTAAAAAGTAGTCTAGGAGTGAATAGTGGATATAGTTTTTGTCACAGTATTTTACTTAAGCCACACCACAAGCATACACAAAATAATGACACCACGCCTTATTAGTACTTATATACAGGCCTAAATTTAGCTGAATAAATATGTAGTTATGCCAATAAATGAGGACTTGCTGTTTAAGCAATTTTTCCTCTCAATCTTAGAATTTCTGCTTATAAAGACGTTCTTGTTGTCAGTAGATACACAGTGTCCCAAATGAAACAAAGGCAGTGCTGGTTGGTTGTTTAGGTATACATTTAAATTTGCAGTGAAAAAATAAAAAACCTGAAGAGTTCTAAAGATTCGTGTATTTCATTCAGGAAGCAGTTAAACGCCAAAATTTGAAAAATTAAGTTTTTGATGGAATTTTTTTGTAGATAACGAAACTAATTTTTGTAGAAATCAAATCAAACGCTAGCAACGCTATGAAACGGGCCTCTGAAGTCCCGGTTGCAATGCAGAGGCCAGTCAAATGCCAGCACCTTAATGGATTCTGTAGAGCTGCAAAATGGGGAATTTTGCTGTTGATAAAAGGGTTATAGTCCAGTAAAAAAAACTTTTGTTTTGAAACTTTGCACACTTATTTAAAGGTACCTAGATGAACACACTTACATTAACAATAAAAATGACAATATATATTTAATTTATTGCCAAGTGCGCTAAAATCGATTTTTTAAACCACACTAGCATAGTACAACTTGGTATTTATGGTGATTTTACAGCCCAGTCAAATTAAACAAATCAAACAAAAAAATGCTGGATGGTTAAAAATTGGTACAGATGCTTGTCAAACCCACCTGAACGTCATACTAAAAGTCTCTGAGGGTCGGTGGGTGTCCTCTCAAGGAGTAATACTCTGGGTATTCCGGTTAGATGTCCTTTGTATAAATCTTGAAGTTTTCTGATTAAACCTCTAAGAAGTGTTACATTATTTTAAATGAATATTTTGTGGAAACAGAACTCAATTATTCAATTCATTTTTTTAATGGTAGCCATTTTTGTGAGTTTCTTATATTCTTGGAAAAAAATTTCAGTAAAAACAGTTTTTTTGTTTCCTTGAATGAAATATTGGGATTTGACTGTTTTCTGAAATAATCAGTTTAATTGAATAAAAATGTTGGAACCCATTCAATATTATTTCTAAAACAGATTCTATTTGTGTTATAATTTTTATCTAAGAAGACCAACTTTCATTTTATGATAGATTAAAATGATTACAATATTAAGAAAGTTATGATTATTTCTTTGAATCCTTACATTTTTTTTATTATTTGTTTATGAATAACACAGGACCTTTTTTTGTTTTGATCAAGAATGGTGAGTGGTCCAAACCTAGGTCAAGTCCACTGACATGAATGCACTTTTTAAACCCCAGACAGTATTTTTAAAGTCGCTCTGTGAAGAAGCCCTAGAAGATCAAAATGTGACCATCACAGAGCACATTATGTAATTTATGGTAATGTACGCTATGCCTGGCTGTTCATACAGTGTCCTTCATGAGACTTTTCCTAAAGTGAATAAGCTAACTTTTACTAAGTCAGTGGTGTGTATATGGTGGGGGGGGCAGCGAGCGCACCTCCCAAAATCATAGGAGAAAAGTGGAAAAATTTATGGAAATTTGATCATGACAATTATTTTAATAAAGAATACACTGGTTCTTCTCAAAGGAAGGTAGATTAGTGGATATATCCATTAATTCTGTGTGTATTCAGCCATTCTGATCCCTATAAAGAAATACAGAAGTGCTTATATTTGATCCTATGACTCAAAGCTGCTTAATAAAGTGAATAAGACTAAGAGGATTTCAACCGAAAAAAATAGGTAGTCCCGTAACTTAAGACGTATTTGAGTCTACTTCCAGCTGTGAATTATGAACTAAAATGCAACTGAAGGAAAATAAATTTGATGACGTATTTACGTCTACATCAGCTGGTCAGTGATGATGGGTTAAAATGGAACCACCTGGTTTTATTCTATTCATCTTGAATTTCATCCGACTATCTTTACAACTCTTGACTGGCTTTACATAATGAGTAATTTTACAAGAAAGAAATGCTATTCTTTATTTGAAATTCAGTGTTGGTGTTGGTGAGTTTATGTTTTGATTTTGACTTTTGCGGGCAGTTGCCATCACTGATTAGTAAAAACAAGATTCACGACATGTTGAAAACAAAACTAGAACAATACAGGGTGGGCCAAAGATAGAGAAACAGCCACAATATACATATACATACCCAATAGTTCACATTCCTGTTTTTTTTAGAGTACATTTGTGGTGCTCTGTGTGCGAGAGTGTCGGGAATAGCTCCCAGGAATGCATAAATGTAGGAGGTAAAAATTTTGACCTCTGAGATTAAATATGGATTTATTTATGTAATTAAATAAATATAAGCCTTGCTGTGCCTACATATGGCCAACTCTCTATAGCGCAGAAATCACCAATCAGAATCAGAACAGAATACCTCCACACCCAATCAGAGCAGAGCAAAGATTGTTGGGAGGAGAAAGATGGCGGTGACCACAGCCAACCAAAATATGGCGCACTTCCGGTGATGATGATCTACAGAATACAGAATACAGAAAACTTTAATCATAAAATAAATATCAAGTTTAGAACAGTGTCATACAATAAAAAACAATAATTGAAATAAAGAAAGGATTTCAGAGTTCATTTGCCCTCTCCAGAAACTGCCAATGGTGTAGATCGACTCCTCCATGAGCCAGCAATGCAGTCTTCTTTTCAACTTGCTTTCTTCCAGTTGCTTGTGATGGGTTGGGAGAGCGTTAAACAGCTTAGCTTTAAACAAATACTAAACAAAGATTTATTTTTGCCATAATCCTCAAGATCTTTTTTAGAATAAGTAGTTCATCATTAACATGGGGAGGGGGGAATATTTTCCCAATAAATGATACCAGAAGACAAACTGAAATAGGTCATAATACAAAATTTAGATGTGCTCTTTTGAAATTATTACATCCCTAAGCTTCCTGAAAAGGAAGGTCAGTCTGATAAGTCTGACGTAAAGTTGTTTTATGTGGAGCTCCCATGATAGATTGTAATCTATAGTCCAAGAAGGTTGACATAAGAGCAGGTGTAATGAGCTGATCAGGCACATCTTTCAAACAAAAAATTAGGGTTTTGGGCTTGTTCTCATTTAAAAGGAAACGATCTGACCAGATCGATAAACTTGAAAAGAGACTATCCACTGGGCTCTTCGTTAGCTTTAACAACATTGACCTGTCAAAACTAGTTTATCATAGCCTAATAGAGTCACACATTGTGTATTCCATAGCATTATGGGGTAGCTCCAAAACCCATTTAAATAAGATCTTTGTTTGGCAAAAGAAAGCCATTCGAGCTATTTTTAAGCTTCCACCATGGGAACACTGTAGTGACTTTTTTTAGGGAACTCGGCATATTCACTCTCCCTTGCCTATACTTATTAGAGCTGGTCATCTATATTAAGAATCAAAACTTAACATGTTATGGTTTAAGATCTCACCATTATAACACTAGGCATAGAGATAGGTATGCTGAAAGTCACAGGCTGTCTATCTTTGAGAAAAAACCTCTATTTGCCAATTTAAATTTTTTTCAAAATTTACCCCCTTTATCAAGGGAATTCAAGAAAACAATAAATTTAAAACCACCCTTAGAAGCTATCTCCTAAACCATAATTTTTACGACGTAGATAGTATCATTGAGCACATGAAGAGTTGTAGACCCGACTGCCCGATTGCAAGCCAACAAACTCACCTACCCTACCTGGTGGCTAATGTTAGAGTTGGCACCTATTGACCTGTTCACCACTCTGCTGAGTCTATGAACGGAAACAACAAGTAACAAGTAAGTAACAAGATTAGCAGAAAGCTGTTCACAACACCATAAGAGACCTTTTATAAAACTTTGGCTACAATGAAATAGTTGTTTGTTGTTTGTGTGCTGAGGGAGTAAAGTACGACAAATTATCTCATGAGGACATTGCCTTTCATTCATATTCTCCTCAAAATTAGCCTTTGTTTGTTAGTGTCTTGAAATAGTGTCTCTTATCTAGAAATAATGAATTATAGTACTCAAAATATCATACTTAAAATAGGTTACCAGTACATCACATTACCCACACAGCACCAAATATAATTTGACATGAAATTAACATTCCAAATATCAAAAATAATTTCAAACCAAAAAAAATTATATTTAGTTAATGTTTGATTGACATTCAAAATGTCAAAGTCAATTTATATCAAATCATAAACACTAATGGTGTGTTCAAAATGTTGAAAACATGTTCGAAATTTTTTAGAAATCATCACAAATGTATATTATTTCTTATTATTGTTGAAGTGTTTTAATAAGTGTTAACTTATGAGTTTGCAGCATTTGTGAATGTTAAGTTTTTACATTGTTTGACTTGACTATATATACGCAAATGTAAAATTTTTGATTTTGCTTGGTTTTCAAAATATTTATACTTGCAGATTTTAAATATCCCGAAAAATTGGGAAAGCCGGGATAACGGGAAATGTTTCCGTTAAATTTTTAATTTATTATGCCAGAATAAACTAACCCAACCTAACCTAATTTAACCTCCCGTAACTCAGCCAGTCGTTCCTTCGTCCCCATTCATACCTGAATACGTTTGATACAGCGTCATGTTAACCTTTAGGCCGCTATTAGCCGTGAGCAACTCGGTGGGCAACTCGGCGGGCAACCGATTGCCGGTGAGTTGCCCGGTCAGTCTCCCGGTTCAATAACTGAGCTGGGCAACTCTTGGGCAACTGCAGAAACCAATACTCCCGTGCTTTTGAAGACTCATCTATTGCCTAATAGGTAATAACAATAAAATTGTCTTCAATGAAAATTTCTATCTTATTACAAACGCCTAATATATTCTATGGATTATTTTTAAAAGATATAGGCCTATTATAGCATTTACCAGTAGTGAAAAAAATCTACTGATCATTTAAAAATGTCAAGACACAAAAAAGATTCAAAATTTAATTTTCTTTACAAAAATGTAAAGTTTTAGTTGGGTCATATAACACAAATAACCGAGTAATGTTTAATTTTCTGTGGTTAATAGGCCTACTGCAAATTTGAGTCATTTTTGCATGTAATAACTATAGAAAATTGAACATTGCTCTCTTATTTGTGTTATGATCATACTGAAACTATACATTTTTGTAGAGAAGATTAGATTTTGCATCTTTCTTGTCTCTTGGCGTTTTTACCTAAAATCAGTAGTTTGTGAGATATTGAGCTGTGAAAAGTAAAAAAGTGGTTAAAAATATATAAATGGCCGCCATTTTGAAATGGTAAAAGGCAGAAACTCGAAACGCCACACCAAAATAGTTCCTGTTGTTAGTCCTTATTTATTTTCATAATGTTTGACAGATCGGTGAAGCGCATGCGCACGCCGTCATTTGCCCAAAACGTCGCGCCACTGGTTGCCTACGGCTAATAGGCGCCGTATACTCCAATGCCCCCCGACGGCAGGGAAACTCAAACGGTTGCCCAGCGGTTGCCCGCGCAGTTGCCGGGGCCTGACATGCCCGGCAACTGCGCGGGCAACTTTTTTCAGTTGAGCAACCGATCGCTCACGGCTAATGGCCAATTTGATTCAATGCCCCGCTACAATACCGGCAATCGGTTGCCCGCCGAGTTGCTCACGGCTAATAGCGGCCTTACTACTGGAGTTCGCGCGGCAATGCAAAATTTTGGACGAAAACATGACACCGACACCCTTGATTTTGTCAGGTTGGCAGCGCCAAGGGGAATAAATTCCGTTCTTTGAACGACTATGTAAAGGGGCTTATAGATGGGGATAGTACTAGCTTCTAATAATATCCGCTAGTATTTGCCGCTAGTAAAACTGACAGATAGTAGCCGTACACACGAAGATAGTATTCGCCGCTAATGCGCTAATTTCAGCAGCTATTAGCCTGGCGAGTCACCAGGGCCGCCGAGAGCCAAGTCGGGCCCCAAGTTTGCACACCGCACGGGCCCTCCGGGACCCCCCAGTGAAAGGGGGGTCCGGGGGTGTTCCCCCGGAAAATGTTTGAAAATTAGGTCCCTAAACTCGCGTTTTTAGGCAGCCTAGAGGTAGAACATCATACATTATCCGAACCCAAAAAAAAAAACAAAAATTCGAACCAATTTAGGCTGAATGGTCGGTCGGACTTACAAAATAGTCTACTCTAATTAAAATCAAAAACTTAAAAGTTATCAGCGATCCCGCACTATTGGATTTTTCATTCATTCGTCTCTTTCCCATAACTTCCGCATTCGTTCCACTCTCAAAGTTACTCTTCCGTTTTTTCACGATCAAGGCGCACAACGGTTTTTTCCGGCCACCTGCATTAATTGCAACATATGTTGTGCTCTTTTTGTTTACTATCGTGGATAATTAAAGTTGTTGTCAATATATTTTAATGCAGAGGAATTGAGAGGGAGGTATGAGCCGCTCAAGCTCATTACTCGCTGGCCGCCACCGCCGCCCCGCCGTAGCTAGTGTACAGTACAGTCAGCCGCAAATACAATAGTACAGACAGACAAAACAATCGCTTTTGCCTTAACTAAATACTGTATTGTATTATCCAATACAATTGCCAGCAATTGTATTGCTGTATTGTAATTTTAGTTTATAATTTGTCTGATAAAGTTAGATATTTTATTTTTTAACATGCAGGCCAAATTTTATTTCCAAGAAGTCAATGCCAATATTTCCTCAATCTAAAAAAAACATCCGCTCATCCTGGGCCCCTCCGGAGCCCGGGCCCCAAGTTTCAGACTTGGCTGACATGGCCTCTCGGCGGCCCTGCGAGTCACATTGTTGTCATTGTTGTCAACGAGCGCTAACATGTCGGACGATGAATTTACTCGCCACTCCAACTGGCTAGTGAATGCGAGTCCGTGTTTAGACCGGGAGAGTACTAGCGGCGAGTAGAGATCACGTGACCTATTCGCCGCTAGTACTCTCCCGGTCTAAACACGGACTCGCATTCACTCGCCAGTTGGAGTGGCGAGTTAATTCATCGTCCGACTCGTTGACAACAATCACAACAATGTGACTCGCCAGGCTAATAGCTGCGGAAATTAGCGGCGAATACTATCTTCGTGTGTACGGCTACTATCCGTCACTTTTACTAGCGGCAAATACTAGCAGCTATTATTAGAAGCTAATACTATCCCCGTCTATAAGCCCCTTTAAGAGAATTACAATCTTTAGGGAACAGGAACGACAAATCGTTTGAATCAGTTAGTCGGTTCTTTTGTTCTTAAGAAGGCTAGTAAGTTTGTTCGTAATTAGTTCGAGTTCGACGTTTATGTAGAATGTTTTGTTATTTACGAAAGAGCGGTATTGTATTTACATTGGTGTTGTGTAAAAATGTAATGTATGAATAGATCGTTTGATTCCATATAACTCACTTAGGCGAGTTGTACTTTTTGGGGGAGTAGTTCAAAGATCGGAATTTATTCCCCTTGGCGCTGCCAACCTGTCAAAATCAACGGTACCGCTGGTTTTCTATTACGCGCGAACTCCAGTAGTAAAGGTAACATCTCACTGGTTTGATAGGTTAGGTTAGTTTATTCTTGCATGATAAATAATAAAAATATAAAAAATCATGTCGCCTTGATTTCCAGTTTTCCCGTTTTCCCATCTTTCCCGATTTTCCTGACGTTTCCGGCAAAAACGATCGTCAATTTCCGAACCAGCGAAAAATCCTACTTATGTTAAAAACAAAACAGGAAAATTCCCGTGAGGTCCAGTGTTCGATATAATAACCGGTAGAGGATTTAATTTACTTAAAAAAAAGTGCTCTCGGTGAACGAGACGAAAGTTGTAAGTTGGGCCACATTTTTTATATCAAGCAGCAGCGCGCGTTGTTTTTGGTCTTTCTTTCCCATGTTTTTGTTCTAACAGCCCCAGATGACGTCACTCACAACAGCTGGCCCGACAATCAGCTGACGCTGGATGCGCCGTAGCAGCACACCAACCATTTTTGCTTTGTCACCCATCACCGTCACCCCGTTGTTATTTCTGTAGTTTATTATCTTTGTTATTGTTGTTGTTTTCGTAACAGTAATAAGGTGCAGGTTCTTTGTTCGTAGTCAAATTTTAAGTTGCACAATTAATTAGGATTTATATCATCTTTCTAAATTAATAATTTGACTTTTTTATGCGATGTGTTCTGATTTGAGAAGTGAAGATATTCTTGGTCGAGTAAAGGAGGAGTTGAACAAGGGAAAAATTAAATTATGGTTAGATCCTTATTATGATGAAAACAGTGGAGTCGGCAGTGATCAGGAGCAAGCTCTTCAGGTAATTTTGATCATTAAACTTTTTATTTAAAACACAACCTATGTAATAACTAGCTTTTGTGTTGTAGGTGCACAATCCATATTGCACCTAACCTTAAATTGTTACACTGCAATTATGTCTGTTCTCCCCCTTAAAATTAATTAGCCCCCCACAACCAAAAATCTCCCCCAAAACAAATTACCCCCTTGCTCTTCTATTGATATCTTTTGCCGAGAATTAATTGCAAATTGTTAATAGCAAACCCCCCCTTCTTCCCCTGAACACAACCAAAGATATCTGTTACAGTGTTTTTGTAACAATATCTATAAATAATTTTGTTATTAGACAAACTCACTGTCCATAGCAATCCATTGTTCTTAAAGTCTTCGCAAACAATATTGTTTCGCCCCTATCTTATCAGTGGCATCATCAGCGCCTAGTCCTTGAGCAAGGCGACACTAAAAAAACAGGCCGTAATGCTCAAATTCACATATGATCGTAAGCGATGGCTATGACGTAATTACTTTCTAAGTAATCGTTTATTTGTTGATTGTTTTGATAAGCTGCTGAAAATCATAACCTTTTTAGAAGTTTGGAAAAATTCAGGTCAGGGCTAATTCGCAATTGATGTAGGAAATGCCTTCATCCTCTTGTATGCTACTACTACTAGTGTTTCAGTTTTCAGTGTTCCGAAAAACGAGACACGAAAACAGCAGTGGTTAAATTCGATACCACGCTCCAGATTCACACCGACAAAACGATCAGTGTCCCTAGTCTAAGGTGGTTTCATTGTTTTGAAGAGCGTTATATTGATCGAGAAAATGTAATCAGTCGTTCTGAAGGATCTACTTGTAGGTACCGTCAAACGCGATCGTCTAAAGATAACTAATGATGCGGTTCCCTCTCGCTTTAAAAATGAACCATCGCCATCATCATCAGAGCTGTCTGCAAAAGTTGTGGCACAGAGATTGAAAGTGTAGCTGGGATGGAAAAAAACGACAAAGAAATAGATGACGAAATCGTGAGCTTCGGTGAACTTGAAGCGAATTGGATCCCGAAAATGACCGCGGAAATCAGTGCATCAAGAAGAAATTAGGCTATGTACTTTCAAGTTTCAACAGCACCAGATTGTATCTTCTCCAGGATAACTTCGGCGGAAAATGATTCGCCGAAAATTGATGCGTGTGTGGTGCTTGAAAATGATTTAGAATTAAGATTGTACCTAAATAACGAAAACTATTTAATATTTGTTCATTCATAAACAATCATGGACAGAAAATCACTGCTAAATTTTCTAAGAGAGAGAAAAGATTAACATTTTAGGTCCTAAATACGTCCCTTTATTCGTTCTGGTCTTATAAAACACTCAAGTGATCTGTAGCTTTCATTAGAGCCATTTTTAATTAAATATGACTGTGAAAAAGAGATCTTGTTCAGTACATCAAATAGTTAGTACTATAATGAATCATATTGGCTATATAGGCATCATGACATTTAGTCCTGCCTGCGAAAGCAAATAAGAAAGAAAGAAAGAAGAAAGAATCATATTCTAGGATAGTAGTATGTAGAATAGTATAATAGAAAATAGTACTAGGACCTTGCTTCAAGGTCACATGGCCAGCCTACCAGACTATTAAAATAGTTTTTAATCCACCCTTGTATAAAAAAGTAAAAATTTGTTTCAAGCAAAATAGTTTGTTTTCTTTTAATATGATTTAAAATATTTTTAAATAGTTGAGTACATAAATATGATATTTTTTTACTTTCTCCCCTCTATAGGCTACATTATAGTATTTAGAGAAAGTATTGTTTTCGTAAAATTTGTCGAATTTGTGTTGTTGGTGGGTATACGGAAGAGTAAAAAATGACGTTAGCAGTAATAGTAAAAAATAGTAATAGTAGTAAAAAATTTTGTTCAAGCAATTGTTAGGTTTTTTGGTCATGTTTTTATTTTGACTTAATAATTGACATAAATGCTCAAACAACAAAGCACCTCCCTTCCTCAAGAAAATCACAAATAATCCTCCTCAAATAATCTTCCGATTATTTTTTTTATCGGTTCTGTTGATAAATTCTGGAATCGTGACCTTCAAAGTTGTTGCGGTTATTAAAGAAATATTACATCACATAATCTCTCTGCTTTTTATTACAAAGTTTATAAAATTGTTAGCCTATTTGAAGACACCTTAATTTGAGTAATAGTAGGAAAATTTGTCAATTTTGAATTTAGAAACACTTGTGTTGAGTATAAAATATGCACGTGAATCCGTTTTTGTGTTTACACAACAGCTACGATGACACTTCATGGTTCAGACTGACGTTAATCAAGGAGCAAGCAGCTGATCACAAACGATTCATTACGTCATAGCCATCGCTTACAGTCATATGTGAATTTGAGCATTACGGCCTGTTTTTTTAGTGTCGCCTTGCCTTGAGGCTATTCTTGCATATTATGAACATGACATTTATGTCACAAAATACAATTTCACTATAACACATACTAACAAACACGGTGAACACATACTGACTCTGAAACATTAAAAATACTAATACTGCAGTTTCCTCAAAACTAGCCTAACCTCAAAATTGTTTACTAGTACAAAACCCTGGCCTGAACTCGGAGTTCTAACCGGTCTGTCTACTGCAATTTGTTGTGGTCTGTCTACTGTTGCAATCCTCAGTTCACTGGGCAGACAAGACAACACGCAATGACACTAATGCCAACTGGCAATGAATCAAGTGCAAGATGGCAGTTCTATATAACTTACATCAAGTTAGTTAAAGGTAGTTGGAGGTTTCATTATATTAAGGTTAAATTTTGATATTTTTTGTTGTTAGATCATGTAATATAAATGAATGAGATGTACATCGAGTACATCGACAAATCGATTGAAAATATTAAATAGCTTATGATGGAGTTGGATATCAAAGTTTTGCTGGCAGTGGTGTGGTGGGGCCGGAGCGGTCACATCTGAATGTTGAAATTGCCTTAAAGTAGTCTGGCTTTCAAATCCAGAAGGCTAAAAAATTTCAATCGAAATCAATAAAATATACTTTTCAGCTTTTATGTCAACAAATCGTGGAAAAATTGAATATAGATGAAGAACAGTGTTTATCTACACTCAGAGATCTCCAGAACCTTGCCCTTGACCACCTCAAGTCCAATAAAGTGTTTAGGGAAACTGGAGTCGCAAGTCTAAAAGTCAGGGTATCGGGAGAAATTCCCAGGAACTTAACATTAAAGATCTTGTTGACTGCTACCACTGAAGAACTCATTGGAGAAGTGGCTACAGCGATTGACTTACCCACCACTAGGTAAGTGGAATAAACATTTTCATCCATGTTTTTTCTCTGTTAACTTGTTGTAAGCTCTGAAACCACAAACTTTATTTTTCACACTGTCTGATTTAAAATTGTATATTGGGGAACAAAGAAATATCACGTTTTTACGAGGCTCTCCAGTGTTTCTTGTAAGTTCTGAAATTAGGTAAGTTATATATAAATTTTAAAATTGTGTTTTTTAAAAATAATGCACTATTTTTAATGATTCATTCAACTTGTAAGCTATGAATTTAAAATGTTAAAAGCTTTTTCAACGAAAGATTTTAATTTTGTAACAACATTATTTCTTTATAGACGAAGCTTTATTTATACCTCCTCCTTTCCTAGATTAAAAAAAAGTTTAAACAAAACACTGTGGTTAGGCCACAGAGAAGTAAAAATGTGTACTTCTCTGTGGTTAGGCTTTTATTTTACCTCTTTAGAAATTTAATTATTCTTGTAATTGAGCTGCAAGCTATGATGGATGACGGAAATAATAGGCATGTTAACATTGTACTTAACTATCTTTGGTAGGGATTGGACTTTCCTTTTACGACAGTAGTTTGCTTCTGCAATAGGTAATTAATTATGCAGATATTGTTTGTAGAGGAAATAATTAGCCCTCAACTGTCAGCTAATAATAAAAATTATTTATTATTTAAAAATATTATGTTTGTAAAAGATGAGAAGATACTCCAAAAGCCCAAACTGAACTCACGACAACTCCTGTAACTTCTAGTTTTTCCCAATCTTTTTTCAGGCTGGAATGTGGTAGTTTTTTATCAGGATCCCCCGGAGTATATGTACTATAGTGGGTTTTTTTTTTCATCATCTTTGGTAATAATAACATTAATTAGTTTAGGATTATTAATTTTATTAAATCTAGACAGGTAGGTACTACTTTTATAATCAATTTCATTCAAAAACTGGATTAATATTTTATGAAAATAAATTGAAAATGTTTAGGATCAAGTTAATATCTGCTGGAAAGGTTTTAATACCAACTGAAACACTCGTGACTCAGGGGATCAAGAATGGAATGCACCTTATGGCTGTCATACTTGCTGAAGACCCTGGGAAATTGCAAGTAAGTAACAGAAATAATCATAGATAGAGAAACTATTTTAATGAGTACCGGTAGGTAGTTTAGAATCTCTTTAATAATCATAATGGTTTTCCTCATCTTGTCCAACCTGGTTTACGTGATGGCTAGTTCCTTGTCTAGTTTTAGGGTTAGTCAGGCCTTACATTTTTATGAGGTCGCTTTTAATCTTTGGCTAAGCAGAGTTTGGGAACAAAGGGAAATAAATTCCTTAGAATATCTATTAAAGCATTAATTCCAACATGCATTTAGTTGAATAATGTGAAAACCTGAACACATGCAAAATTTAAAACAGATAAACTGTTGGTGTAGTCCCTCTTGTTAACTGTGCGTTGCTTGTGAAATATTTTGGCTAAAGGAAAATTGCACACCTTAAATTTGATTCACTATGAATAAATGCTGAAGGAAAAAATGTAATTTAAAACATAATCAAGCACTGTTAGGTTTTGAGACTCTGGCAGATCTTGGAACATGTACCGCTAAATTGCTGAATGACGCTCATCTTTACCCTCAATATTTTTACATTTTGGAGTGGATTGAAAACTGAAAGCAGATTTTGAAAATCCCGTTTATGTATGCATAATTGTATGAAATGTGTGAAAAAATAAAGTTAGCCATATAATTCGCCAAGTTGAAGGCAAGAGGGTAAATTAAAATCAACTACCGGCAATTTACAGCCTGTTGGTTTTACCCCTATCAAAGGAAAAAAACAAAGTGAAAGTACGAGAATTATTGATGCTCTCTGAATTTTCCTAGGAAGCTGAGAAGCGTTTCAAGACTCTGGAGAGCACCAAGAAGGATGTGAAGTTGTTGGCCGGGAGGAGCAATGCCAACAACGAGTACTATCTAGAGGTAGGTTACTATTTTATTTGATGCTTGATTTCCCTCAGTTCAAGCAAATATTTATAGATACATACAGTTTTTCCTCTACTTTTTGATATGACACATTTTAATATTATTTAATTCTTGAGAATAATTGAAAATTATATATCTCTGCATGGTTGTGCTTTTTATCTGCAGTGTTGTTTTACAGACATTATCTTTGCCACCCTTAAGTGATGTTGGCCAACATAGCTCATTACAAAGTTGATTGTTTGATACAGAATTTGGTTTCTGAATGAAAAAGTATAATCAGCACTATCCGTTGATTTGAGGTACAGAAAATATCATTAGATGCCGTGATGATTACGTGGAATTTATCCCTTCAGAGAAAGTTCAAGTTTAAGTTCAAAATATCTTTATTGAATTAAAATACATAAATGAAATATATATTTCATATGCCAAATGTGGCATGAGCGAAATTAAATTTTAACATTTATTTATTTAATCGTACAGTAAACCAAAAGTGAGAGCTCTTAGTTTCTACAACAGTCACTAAACGATTTAGCGAGGGACAGATTTCTCTCGAGGCCCTTGATTCATCCGAGCACATGCCTAGGATAACTATACTTGTTTAGTGGTCTTTTTATTTGTGTTGTATTTTTGGGTTGTTTTTAGGTTTTTTATTGCCAATTTGGTATTGCCGTTCTAGTTATTCGATTATTATTAACTTCCAGTCGTCGAAGAGTTAATGAACATTAACAAAATAATTAAATTTATTTAATTAAAACTTTTTGACAAGTTGTCTGAATTGGCAATTTGCAGGTTGAAAATCAATCTGGAGAAACATTGAATCTTCCATACCACGAGCGCAAGGCCTTGGTCACGGCCATGACACTGCATGAGAAGGGGCGGGCGGCTTTGAAGAAGGAAGACTTCTCCCTGGCCCTGGTGCTATTCCTGGAAGCTGACAAGGAGTACAGGTGACGCTCAAACAATGGCTTTCAAGGGCCTTCTTGATTTTTTAAATAACATCAGTCAATCCATTCGCAAGTTAATCATTTCTTGTCATGTGTTTTTATTTTTTATATTTTCATTTTCTCTGTTATTGGTTTTATTTTTAGATTATTAAGTCCATTTTTAATGCTCACATTTATCTAAAACATACCAAATTAATGATCAAAAATATGTGTTCTGCTCCAAGTTTAAAAGAAGCGAAATGTGTGTCTGTGCAATCCCTACTAAACGTACAAATGCTGTCAACTTCCACCCGAGCTGGACATTGTTTATTTTAGGTAAGCCTTCCCGCCAACTTGGCCAAACACAGTCACTTGCCACGGATCATTTGCCAGTCATCAAATTGACCGTGTTCATGCAAGTAACTTTTCTTACAACATTTGATTGTAAACTGTCAATTGACCATGTTTATGCATTACATGTAATGTAACGAACAATAAATGATTTGATTTGATTTGACCTTTCATAGTCATAGTCATGGTCAAAAATCTTGATTCATTTCATGCACACACCAAAAATAGCACACATGAATGCGCATTTAATGAATAGTGTCACATTTATATATAAAGCACAATATAATATTGTCTTTACATAAACAACGATTAGATCGCAACTTTAATTTTACAAGTACATCTATTCAAAGGTAAAACCTAAAGAGGGGTGGCAATTTCTTGAACAGAATAAAGAGCTCTATTTATGAAATAAAGTCTCAGCCTGATTTTAATATGTTTCATTTTTAATATCTTTGGGATATATTTCAAAGGTATATTTCCTATGAATTTCGGTTTCTTTTCAAAGAACTTCAATCTATGGCATTGAACAAACTCATCTCTTCCTGTAGCGTTATAGGGATGAGTTAATAATTTGTTATTAGGGTTCGTTTTTTGGGATTTTGCAATCACAATTGTTTTGAAAACATATTGACTGAAAACTGAAAACCCCTTTAAAAGAGGTTTGCAGTTTGATAGGGTTGAGTTAGTAGAGTTGAGGGGAAACCATTATTTTAATACCAAGTAAACATAAGTTGTATCAGAGTCTTTGCTGCAATTCACAGTATTAAGCGATTTGCAACATATCTTCCACTGAATCTTAAGACCATGCTGGTAAAGTCCCTCGTACTAACTCACTTTAACTAATGTGATCTTGTCGTCGCTGATATGACCGTCGAGCTTTCGAACAGACTCCAGTGAGCTCAGAATTACTGCATTCAGTTCATTTTTGGTTTGAGACGCTATGATCATGTCTCTCCTTATTACAATTCTTTGTCTTAATTAAAGTTGAAAGAGCTTCATGAATTTCATTCTCTTCGACTGTTGCATTGAATAATCAAGAATAAAGTTCCTGCGTATCTCTCAGATAATTTTATATTTGTTTCTGAAATAAGCTGTTGTTTTACTCGTAGGGGGTCCCTTCTAATGTCCGTTCCAACGCACAGAACAACAATTTATAGTAAATCTTTCACTGTTTCGGCCTGCAGACTCTGGAATACTCTCCCTGATTCTGTTAAAATTCAGGGGAGCCATGCAACTTGCCAAGTTCGAGGCAGAAGTCAAAGATCTTTTACTGCGTGGTGGGTGGGAGTAGCAGCTTTTTGCAGTGGCATGACGGGATATAGGGCGACTTGTGTTGCGTGAATGTTTACATGTTAGATTAAGTTTTGTTTATAAAATATATGCAGATGCTTATTTTATTTTTATATAATTTTTAGATTTACATAACGATGTTATTGTTAGTTTTATCCGAAGATGAGTGGTAGAGAGGACTTGCAAGTCCTAACTTCGCTTCGTAAATAAAATATTTTTTAAATTTAATTTCATTTCATTTTACTGTTAACAACGGTTATTTTTAAGACAGGGTGTCTACCAGTCGGGAATTCGGGAAAATTCGGGAATATGTCGGGGATTTTTTAAGGTCGGGAATAGTCAGGAAAAAGTAATGAATTTCAACTTTTGGTCGGGAAGTTTGAATTTGGCTATAAAACAAAACGAAATAGCCGTTTTCTTCGTTATTGTCGTCGTCACGGCCGGCAAATCTCTCGAACGAATCGCGGCAGACAAATTTTTAGCTATAGCACGACCAGAAAAGCTGTCGCTTACTCCGCTGCCGCAAGTTTCTCGGTCCTAATACAGCTGTAAAAACGCTCGCTCGTTTCGCGGCCGACAAGTCTCTCGTTCTTTACGCGGCCAACAAGCCTCTCGCTCTTTACGCGGCCGACAAGCCTCTCGCTCTTTACGCGGCCGACAAGCCTCTCGCTCTTTACGCGGCCGACAAGTCTCTTGCTCTTTACGCGGCCGACAAGTCTCTCGCTCTTTATGCGGCCGACAAGTCTCTCGCTCTTTACGCGGCCGACAAGTCTCTCGTTCTTTACACGGCCGACAAGCCTCTCGCTCTTAACGCGGCCGACAAGTCTCTCGCTCTTTACGCGGCCGACAAGTCTCGCTCTTTAAGCGGCCGACAAGTTTCTCGCTCTTTACGCGGCCGTTATATCTCTCGGTCGTATTGCGACAAGAAAATGTTTTTCGGTTGACGGGTGGCCGATTGGTTCTTGATTGTATTGTGTCGCTTGCGTTAGACCTCTCGGTTGTATTGCGGCCAGAAAATCGCTTACTCATGTTGGGACCAAAACATTTTTCGGTCGTCTCGTGGTAGACAAATTTTTTGCTCTTTTCGTGGCCATCACATCTCTCGGTTGTATTGCGATAAGAAAATCGCTCGATCTTTTCGCGGACGGAATATCTATCATTTATACCGTAGCCGGCAAGATTTTCGGTCTCGTTGCGATCGGAAATCTTTCGCTTGTTTTGCGGCAGGTAAATCTCTTGGTCGCATCGCGGCCGATGACCTTACTCATTTCGCGGCCATTAGACCTCGGTCATAATGCGGCCGGAAAGTCGCTCACTCGTTTTAGGAATGAAACATTTTTCGGTCGATTCGCGGCAGACGAGTTCCTTGCTCTTTTAGTGGCCGTTATATCTCTCGGTCGTATTGCGACAATAAAATGTTTTTCGGTTGACGGGTGGCCGATTGGTTCTTGATTGTATTGTGTCGCTTACTCTTTTCATAGCCGTTACATGATTTGGTCGTATTGCGGCCGGCAAATCTCTCTGTCACATCGTGGCTGTCAAATCTGGGTTGTTTATACCACGGCCGGAAAATCTCTTGGTCACAATGCGGCCGGAAAATCGCTCGTTCTTTCCACAGCCGAAAATCTCGGTCGCATTACGGCTGGCAAATATATTGGGCTTATCGCAGTCATCTTGCTCATCTTTTGGTGATCTTTTGCTTGCATTGTAACTGTCTAAATGTATTTATTTACAAATATCGTTCTCAATATTCGTTATATGAGACAATGGTCATGTTTTTTATGGTTGGGAATTTTTTTAATTTGTCGGGAAAAGTTGGGAAAAAGTCAGGAATTTCATATATGAAATTTGGTAGACACCCTGTAAGAGATACATTAACATCAGAATGTGTCCGCAGTGAGTGCACTTCAGACCTGCTGAAGGCCGTGGACAACTACGCCCTACTGCACCTGGACATCGCCTGGTGCTACCTCTGTCTGCGCAACCCCGCGCAGATCCCCGACGCAGAGCGCAGACTTGGCCTCTGCGAGCAGAACTTCCACCGCAGCTACGGGCCCAACCTGGAGCGCCTCTTCGCCATCAAGGGAACCACAGGTGTTTGTAACTGTCTGCAAATAATTTTGGATCAAAATATCAGGGCTTGTAGCGGGTTATTTTTTTTTTGTTATTATTTGCTCTCTTAGTTTTTTTTATTGTTGTTATTATTTGCTCATAGTTTTTTTCCTGGAATTCGGTTATTTTTTTGGAATTCGATCTCGTAGCAGCATTGTGGCAGACGAATCTTGTCATCCTACATTGCGTGAAAACCAAGTCTAGTTGCGAGAAAACCAAGGCTCACTGTCCAATCTAGGCAGATTTGTGATTAGTCTGTCGAGATTTTCTTTTTTACCGTGGTTAACAATGTATTATTCCCAACATAACGCCGGTTTTTATAATTTTTAGCAACACTTTTTGTTTACAAAAGTTATTTTGTTCTTATTTTAATTTTTTTTCAATCTCAACAACTGCTACAAGCCCTGAAATATGTTGTTTTTGCTCTCCGCTACTGGTCTGCAGGTTCTATAAAAATCAGATGATCGTTGAAATTGGCAAAGAAATATCTAAAAATTACTTAACAAGCAATGGCTGTCATACTCTGATTCTTTAGTCTAATGGTTATGTCTAGGATCTAATATGCTCCTGGTTCAAGTTTTAGTTGTGATTGATATATATTTTTTACTACTTAAAATAGTTTTTGAGACCGTTCATAGACACAATATAGAATAATGCAATCCACAAGCAATGAACAAGAGTAACCAATTAAAGAAAAATGTCCCTGTACAGTTTATTAGAAGATTCAGGATTGAACTGGTCTGCCTGAGAACTTGGGATGTAAAAACACTGGCACAACAAAGTTTACGAAGAATATTCACTATAAATTGAAAACTTTCAGGGCAGCATGCCTCTTTCCCAATCAGTAACGGAAGTGGAAGTCCGTTACTTTGGGAATTCTAGGAACGAGGAAAGCAGTAAGTTAGACTAGAACACGAATACTATAGATCTACTAGTTAATTCATCATGCTTACATTTATGTAATTTCTTATTAATTACTCAACCTTCAGTTTGCTATCACATCAATGACTTGGTAGATCTGTCTCTTCCTGAATCCATCATGAGTTTTGATTAAATTAGTGGTAGTTCAAATGTTATGTTTTCTTTGGATTTATAACGCTTGGGTTGAGTCGTTGTGTTGAGCGTGGTGAGTGGTTCGCAGGCAGTGAGGCTGCTCTGTTCATGAGGCTGCACCTGTTGCAAGGCGTCGTGGCGTTCCACCAAAACAAACGTTCTGAGGCTCGCATCTTGCTTGAACGTGCTCAACAGGAACTTAACGGATTAAGAGTGAACGATGAAAGCCTTGTTTTGTTGATGGGACTTGGTAAGTATTCTAAAATTCTTTGAGTCCTTCTTAACAAGACTTTGAATTATTATTGAAAATTAAATAAAATGAAAAATTCTTTATTTCAACAGACAAAGTGAAGGCCTCATGGCCCTGTCTTACACTTAACCTGCTTGAACAATTTATAAGTAAATATAATATACAACAGTATCATTATAAGAATTTTGCGTCAAACTTAGAAAAAAATTATTTACATACACTCTAGCGCATTCATTCTCTGCCAGTAACCCTGCAAGACTACAATAATGTACTTCTAAATTTTGTTAAATAAATTCAATTTCAGTTCTATTGAGCAACTTTGATTTTGTAAATGACAATTTCCTATTCAACATAACTTGATATTACTTTTATTGCCATAAGTATTTATATTAAAAAACAAATGAATAACTGAAATGTTACTTCTTATTCACATTAAAAATTTTGTAATAAAGTTTTAATAATGCAGCAACAAAACTACTTATATTTTATTTTTAACCTTAAGAAAAATCCATGGTATTGGTCTTGATAATACTTAAATATATGATTATATAAAAACTTCACTCAGCTAATTAGCTAATTTAATCAAGCTGTATTACCTCTAAAGGCTTAGTATTATATTTGTAGAGATTTATCTTACTGTCTGCAGGTTATTCGAGTTCTGAAGCTCGCATCGCTTTGCGGTCCACACAGGGTAACGTTGAGTTGGCAGAGGATTTCATCAATCGCAGGCGCACTGAGAGGGAAAAAGTCCGAGAGGCAAACCAGTTGAAACTGCAGAAAGAAAGGTGGCTATTCAGCTTTGTCAACTAAACATCTGAATCATAGAATTACAAACTCATATTTTTCATTAGAATGTTAGTTCTTTTCTAGAATTAATGGGCTCAAAAACAAGCTTTGAAGTGTATTCGTCAAAAATAATACAGTAACAAAAAAATGCCAAAATATCATTGCAATAAAATACTTTTATCCAAACTGCTATGTTGAGACGCTTGCACACATGCAAATATGTTGCAGCTGAACGAATATAGGGACCAACAGCCGATGTTAGTGGTAAGATTAACATTAGCAACAACCAGCCCTGAGAACGTCTTTAAGAATTAAGCAAGTTAGAACGTTGCAACAATCAGCTGATCGCTGGCGGTTGCAGCTACACGGATACAGGTGCTATTAGTAGAACGAAACAAAATGGATATTTTTATTACTTACTAAGTTAATCAAATAAATTGTTATGGTCAAGATGTTTATTATTGAAGGTGGGGGAAAATGTTGAGCTTATTTCAAGAGTAAACCACATTGGCTCCCTCATGTAGATTATCGCCCTCACAAGCTTGGGTGCCATTATTTTCACTTGTGAGACATTGTTATACAGTACACCTCGGATTATCCGGATTAATGTGGCGGAACACCGATCTGGATGACAAAAAATCCGGATGATCCGAGGTCAGTACATTATCGCCTAAATAGCGACCTCGTACCTTAGCCCCTGCTAAATTGATGATGCAAACGGTGGCGTATCAAAACTGTACAACATGTTAGTCTTTCAAGCTTTTTCCGCATACCATTTTTCCAACTGACTCGTTTCTTTTCCAACCACTTACCGTACTTGTCCCAACACCCAGTTCTAATCCCAACCCTTAGCTAATGTTTTACCTGATTCTCCCGCATAAGTCTTTTGGCAGCATTCAGTTTCTATTCTAAAGTTAAAACCACTTTTTTCCTTTTACAACCATTCACTTTGAAACTCAATATCAGTTCACACAGAGTTTGCAACTATAAACACATAAAGTGACAGCAATGAATAAACTCAAGAAATTGCCGTAGGCTAGGCAATTGTTGATTACTATGCTAGCTCCCCAAGTAGCAAACCAGAAAACTACGTTCACAAAAATGTTGTGTACTGTTTACGCAATGCAACTGCATTCAATTTTGTGATCCCAATTGCGTACATTAAAGAACTGAATTTGCATTTTACTTTGAGAAAGGCGTATTTCACTCGCGAACTTCTCTAAAATCACGTTTTCGCCGTGATTTTAATTTTTAAATTTCTTGAATGGAGCGGTCCGGATAATCCGGAATCCGGATAATGTGGGGTCCGGATAATCCTAGGTGTACTGTACTTCACTCACACAACACACAAATAACTATAGCAGATAGATAGCATGCAAAATCATTTACGCTTCAAAGCAATGCTAGATTAGAGTTCCGGCCAAATCATTAGGCGGGTGAGTGAGTGCGCTGCTGGCGTTCAAAATATGTTTTTGGCCGATCATTTACCCATCTGAAGTTAAAGACAGTTATGCTCTTTGTTAATGTTCTCCAAATCAGCTGATTAAGATCTCCAAACATACCCAAGTAAATGTGCTTCTATCTGTTGGAAATGTACAACTACTTAACTGTGTAGAGGAGCGGAGGTGTCTTTAACTTCAAGTAATTTATACAGCTGGAGTTTACATTTTTCGCCACCCGCCTCATGATTTGGCCGGAACTTTAGTAGGTGAGTTTGGTTCTGAAAAATTTGAAGCCATTTTTTTCTACCATTGTACCATCCTATTATTTCTTATCAGCATTCATGAAACGGTTCCTGTAACGCAAATTTAACAATCCACAAAATATTCCAAATGTTGACGTGTTGTGTACTTGCGTAGGGAGCGCATCGCCCTGGGGCTGTGTGCAGACAAGCAGCAGTACGTGGAGCCCGAGTGTGTCGCGCGGCTGGTGGCGATGGGCTTCGACCGAGGCCGCAGCGTCCGGGCCCTGCGGCTCGCCAACAACGACATCAGCGACGCCATCGGCCTGCTGCAGGACCAGCCGCAACTGGTGGCCGGCCCCTCCCGCGCCGTGCCCCCCCACCTTGTCACTCAGGTCGGCCCCACAATGATAACAACTGTAGACATGTCACTTACTATAGTAAATTCACTCAAATATATCAGTCAGTTATAGTGATAACACTTTAAAAATACCGACATGTTTGTAACAGAACAAACTGTAGTGCAATGGTTGTTTGTTATCCTAAATCACATAGGACTTATTAAAGTTGTGGTCTAGTTCTAAAATTGTAATACACCAAATAAATTTTTGAAAAGTCTAGGATTATGGGAAATAAGTCAGTATTTCTCTGTTCAATTGGCACCCTCCCAGGCCACATTGCCACGTGTTGTTGGGACTTTACTGTAATCCTCAAAAATGTTAAAGGCTACCTGGCTAGGTAGACCCATCGATGTAAATAAGTACACTGGATTGGTAACTCAAGCCGCACAACGCGAGCCGCCGGCAGTGGTTGCTTTTAAGATTTTGCAGGGGAGATGGGGGAACAGATCTTTTGTCGGTCAAGTTGTACTGACCGTCTAGTTAAATATTAACTGTAATTACTTAATAGTTATAGCAATGCAACTATTATAACAAGATTTACCCGTAAAACTGCTCCCAAATCCGTGCGGTTTTAATACGGTTAACAATACAGTCTCACGCTTTTTCCCCCAACGTCCCTTCAATTCGGCCCGGCTGCAACCCCAACACACAGCTGTGTTGGCTCGGAAATCACTACACGAGACTTACGGGGAGCGAGCTATCCAGTTGTATTTATTTACGTCGATGGGTAGACCTAGCTCATTATGAAGTTTTTTAGTTAACTATCAATTCCATAACAATAAAAAAACTTGAAAGTAGCAGTTTAACCCTTTGACTGCCAAGAGCCCTCTACACTGGCTTTGTATTACATCGAGAGAACTGCCAGCTGCTGATGTGATCGTTATCGTCGTTCGTCGCAAGAACTGTCCACAACCGGCCAGATCGGCTCGCAGCTGTTGAGATGATCGAATCGATTCCATGAACAACAACCAATTCGGTTTTTTCCATTATAAATCCTCAAAGATAATCGATTAATTTTTTGATTCAATACATTGATTGCTGCAATAGTCGACTATTCGGTTTTTAACAGAATTTTACAATAAAATCAGCTGTTTTGTCCTGGCAGTTCTTAGACTGACGTAGAATTTTTACGATGGCAGTTTAAAACTCATAATTTCAGTAAAAATGGTAAATATGCAGTATGGTAAAAATGCTGACAGTCTGAGAACTGCCAGGATGAATCAGCTGATTTTACAGTAAAAATTTGTTAAAAAACCGAATAATCGAATATTGCAACAATTGATATATTGAATTGAGGGATTGGTTAATTATCTTTCAGCTTTTTGATTGGAAAAAACGAAAAAACTGTAACAGTAGTCGTTCATAAATCGATTCAAATATTTCAACAGCTGCGAGCTTATCTGGTCAGCCGCTAGCAGTTCTCGTGACGACGATCAAAGCCTATGAGATCGGCGCCCAACAGTTCTCGCACGTACGTCAAATGCCGATCTCGTCAGCTGCTGGCAGTTCTCACCTTCTAATGTAAAGCCATCCAAATCGGCCGCTAGCAGGCGCCAGTTAAATTGATGCACTGATTAGTGTAAGATTTTTGGGAAAATAAAGTTATATAAAATTTGCAGTTCAAACATTGTCTGATTCTTTTCTATACTTTATGGGTTGTAACAAATAGACTTCTTCTTTCAATGCAGTGCATTGTAAACCATTATAAAACAACCATTATAAAATGATTTGATTATGGTCAAGAATGTGTCATTACACTAAATTAAAAGCAATTATTTACCTTCGTCAGTCAGCTCATGAAGTTGTAACAAATGTTACGGCCGTTTCATTTGTTGCAACTGTAACAAATGTAGGGAAAATGTTACGGCTGTTTCAAATGTAGGGAAAACGGGGCACACATTCAAAACTAGGTATAAAGAGCATCATCCGAACCCGAAAGCTGACAAACAAAAATCTACGTTTGCCCAACACCTAATAGATGAAAATCACGACTTTAATGACCTTAACAATGGCTTGGAAATCCTTCACACATGCACAAAAGGCAATAGACTAGACACCCTGGAAGAATTTGAGATTTACAAAGCCCACATACAGAATGACAATAGTGAACTTATTTTAAACGATAAACTGCAATTTAAATCACACTTCATTTTCAATAGTATTTTGGATCAGAGGAGGGAACCAAGACCAAGGGGGCAAAGTACAGCAGCTGATAACACCGCCACCGACACGGCAAGGCAAGGATGATCCAGTCGACTGCGTGCTCGGGTATGGAAATGTGCGGTACCAAACAGGCCTGTTTTTGTAAATTTCGTTTTTTAAATAATGTGTTTTGTGTTTGTGTCAGTTTTATATTTTAACGACGCCTTATGGCTGAACTTCACTGTCTGAGGATGGCACAGTGATGCTGAAACGGCCGTAACATTTGTTACAACTTCATGAGCTGACTGACAAAGGTAAATAATTGCTTTTAATTTAGTCAAAGGAGCAGCTCAGGGGCTAAAAAATATGGATTTTAAGTGTCATTACAAATGATATTCAGTTTAAAAAAGTTATACATCATATCACAGATAAATAACGAATACCAATTGGTAACCCAGTGAGTTTTTAGCGAATTTCCCCTATAGGGAAGAAGCTATTACCGTAGGTCTCATGGTAAGACCTAAGCCCCAGACCATGATAACTTTTCGTTTTGCAACCCCCAGAAGCAAAAAACACCATTCGTTCGAATTTTTAGATATATATATATATATATATATATATCTATATATATATATATATGTGTCTGTTAGCACGATAGCGGCCGTAAAAATGGTCCGATTTTGATGAAATTTGGGACAGACATGTAAAGTGGTAATCGATTGGACGAGTTCGTGAACCAGCCCGATCGGACCACCGGAAGGGGGGGTAAAGGGGGATAAACCCCCTCAAAAATGGGTTTTTTTGAGATTTTTACATAGAAAAATAAAATTTATCAAATTTTTGTTGGCACTATTGAATTTAGCTCAAAAAAATAAACAATTTAGTATCTTGAATCACTGCTCTATGTCCATTGGTTACCGAGATATTGAAATTGGTAAACACAGTACGTTGTGCCAATGCTAACGTTATGGGAAATAAGTAAAATTCTATATCTCGTTTATTTCTCAACATATCTTGATAAAACTTGGTAAATGGCTTCTTCTAGTTCAGATCTACTAAATATTGAATTAAAACCAACCAGTTTAAACATACCTGTAGCAGCAAACCTGCATACTCATTCCCCATGTTGATCTTATGGAGCTTACAAAAACATGTCAAATCTCGCTATGTTAGATTAAAATATATTGTTTTGCATTTGAAATTCGCTGAGTATGCAGGTCTGCTGCAACGGGGGTATTTTATCTGTTTTTTGAGCAATTTCAAACTTGTTGGATTATACTGCCCAGATTGCAATGGTATAAAAATATAAATCTTGTAAATGTCGAATCTCCAGGTCCCAAAAACAGATATACTCAATACTAACTTGACAGTTAGTTCTTCATTGTGTTACAACTCTCTTTTCATTGAAAAATGTGTGTTTGACCGCAGGTGGCGAGCCTGGGGTTTGCGCCTGAGTTGGCTCGAGAGGCCTTGGCCCGTGTTCCTCAGCTGGCAGAAGCAGTCAGAGCATTGGATGAGTTGAGCACAGGTAAATAATTTAGATGTGTTTGTATGTAACTTTTACTAAAAATAATCTGCTTTGCCAAAATATAAAATTTGACTGGCCATTGAAAAAAATGGTGGTTGTTGGCTTAGTTAATAACCTATACGATACTACGAATGAGCAACTATCAAAATAATATGTAAATAGGGTGATATAGCGTTTCAGTAAATTGAGGTTAGTAGTTTACATTTAACACCATTTTTTACTTTCTCCCCCCATATACATAGTATGGATTGTTTTCGTCAAAATTTTCGAATTTGAGTTGTTAGTGGAGATATTTGTTTTAGTGCTCCGTGGTTCCAAAAAAGTGGTTTTCGGCCTGGTGTCTGTCTGTCTGTCTCTGTCTCTGTGTGTGTGGGTGGGTGGGTGTGTGGGTGGGTGTGGGTGTGGGTGTGGGTGTGGGTGTGGGTGTGGGTGTGGGTGTGGGTGTGGGTGTGGGTGTGGGTGTGGGTGTGGGTGTGGGTGTGGGTGTGGGTGTGGGTGTGGGTGTGGGTGTGGGTGTGGGTGTGGGTGTGGGTGTGGGTGTGTGTGTGTGTGTGTGTGTGTGTGTGTGTGTGTGTGTGTGTGTGTGTGTGTGTGTGTGTGTGTGTGTGTGTGTGTGTGTGTGTGTGTGTGTGTGTGTGTGTGTGTGTGTGTGTGTGTGTGTGTGTGTGTGTGTGTGTGTGTGTGTGTGTGTGTGTGTGTGTGTGTGTGTGTGTGTGTGTGTGTGTGTGTGTGTGTGTGTGTGTGTGTGTGTGTGTGTGTGTGTGTGTGTGTGTGTGTGTGTGTGTGTGTGTGTGTGTGTGTGTGTGTGTGTGTGTGTGTGTGTGTGTGTGTGTGTGTGTGTGTGTGTGTGTGTGTGTGTGTGTGTGTGTGTGTGTGTGTGTGTGTGTGTGTGTGTGTGTGTGTGTGTGTGTGTGTGTGTGTGTGTGTGTGTGTGTGTGTGTGTGTGTGTGTGTGTGTGTGTGTGTGTGTGTGTGTGTGTGTGTGTGTGTGTGTGTGTGTGTGTGTGTGTGTGTGTGTGTGTGTGTGTGTGTGTGTGTGTGTGTGTGTGTGTGTGTGTGTGTGTGTGTGTGTGTGTGTGTGTGTGTGTGTGTGTGTGTGTGTGTGTGTGTGTGTGTGTGTGTGTGTGTGTGTGTGTGTGTGTGTGTGTGTGTGTGTGTGTGTGTGTGTGTGTGTGTGTGTGTGTGTGTGTGTGTGTGTGTGTGTGTGTGTGTGTGTGTGTGTGTGTGTGTGTGTGTGTGTGTGTGTGTGTGTGGGGGTGGGTGGGTGCGTGCGTGCTTGCGTGTGTGTGTCAACAATGCTAGAAACGACACCAGTAATCCGATTTTCATGAAATTTGGCATGTAAGTACAAAGCCGTGGTATCGCCAGGCGTATTTTTCATTTTTTTGAATTTTTGATTTTAAGGGTATTTACCCCATAAAAAATGACAAAAATCCAAATTTCTCAAAGACGGCTCTAACAATTTTGATGAAAATTTCATGATTTTTAGTGCTTAAGATGGCAAACAAAATGACACCACCCGCATGTCTGTAAAAATTCAGGTTTAGAAGTTATGGGGGTTTAAGTGTTAAAAAATTCATATTTTTCAAATTTCACAAAATCTGTGACCATTAAAAAAATATACTTGCAACCATTAAATTTGACTTAAAAAACTAAATAATCTAGTATTTTGAATCATTAGTCTACGTCAACTGGTAGCGGAGATAATGGATATTTTAGTTCGGCGGTAAACGCAGTACGTTGTCCAATGTTATTATTATGGCAAATATTTTTGAGATAGTTAATTGTTAATTTGTTTTATTTCAGTATATATGTTTTCTGGTTTTAAATGACTTGAAGGGAGAAAGTATGTGTCAGTTTCCTGATACCGTTTATTATTGCTTGTATTTGCTTTTGCTGTTGGAGAATCTCTCAGCAATTCATGAGCACCCTTGTCTCTTAACCCATCGGCCTCCCATTATTGCAGCACTTTAGACACACCGAAAATCCTTTTTTTTGCTCTTTTTCAGACTTTTATAACTACCTCTCTCAAGCTTTTTTTTATTGAAACTTTCGGAGAATGACTTTTACCAAGTTAATTTTCACTTTGCGGATATGGTCCGTCAAAGTAGGCCAATAGGTTAAAGTAAACGCCAAGTGATTTACGATATATTATTTTGTCATGCAGATCTCTTTTAATATTTAATTTTAATATCTGTTCCAGTTGCTGGCTCCAGTGAAGCTCAATCTGCTGCACATGCCTCGGTCGCCAAACTTATCGAGGAGTTTAGCAATAAGCGCAAACAGAGAGAACTCGAAGAACAGAAAGCCTTTGAACGAGTTTCTGAAGATTTGATCGGCAACAACCTAACTGATGACCATTTGGACCTAAATCTTACACAAGAGGAACAGTTTTTGACTGAATACCTTTCACTCCTGAACTGAGTTCAGAGCAAGCCTTACTCCAAAAGACTCGATACCATTTCTTCCATCAGTTACCAAATGATTGTGATAAAAAATATTGTGATTCAGTGGTGACTGAGAATTGATTTTGTATTAAAATTAAAAAATGGTTCATAGCGTCACAATTTCATGACAGAAATGTTATGTATTTTAGCCAAATAACTTTGCTTCTGAAAGAAATCAACTGATTGAGTACTAGCCACATTAAATGATTGTTTTTACACGTTTCATATTCATCATACAGTTTATGCATCTAAGATGTTATTGGAAAAGTACAATTTCACTGGTTTCAGAGCTCTCCTGTTGTAGTTTATAGCAAAAATTGAGAAGCAAAGTTATTTGGCTTTACCTAAACTGATTGCTATTTTATTGGTGTATATTGGTGTATGAAGCTGTCGATTCGATCATCTTTTTCCATTTTAAATAAAACTTTTATACTGATTACTTTTCTGGTTTTTGTTTTGTCTTCTTAATTTTGTTAATATACCATAGGACCTCGGTCATACAACACTCGATAACACGACAACCTCTACAATTTGTAAAGTTTTCAAATCCCCTTGAAATTGCCATAATACCCAATGTTAAATTAACCTCCATAACTCGACAGTTCTGGTCCAAACAACCTTGACAATATGAATTTTTCCCTATTCACATTGTAACTCAACCTCTACACACGTCCTCTTTCAGAATCAACTTCGTTGAGGCGACTGTAAAGAACAGATATAAACATATACTGTAAAGAAAAACCTTGACCAGATTTTTGTCTGGCAAAAAGCGCTTTCAGAACAATTAATTTTAGGCATGTCACCGTAGACCAGCTGCAGAAATGTAGTTAAAGAGCTTGGCCTTCTCACAGTTCCTTCACTTCTTATTTTTGAATCAGTTTGTTATTTAAAAACTCAGAATATCCCACCAATTTTTACAGATCACACACTCAACACCCGGAAAAAGGGCATACACGCAATTCAACATAGATCAACCGCTTTTGAACATAAACCAGATTATATTGGAATTAAATTGTACCAAGCGCTGCCAGAAGAATTACTTGGGATCTAGAGTATCAATAACTTCAAGTTTGAAGCTAAAAAATGTCTGGTGGAGTCAGTTTTTACCACATTGACAGTCACCTTAATGGTAACAAAGTTTAATTTTAAGTTAGGTTAAGTTATTCTCTGCTAAGAACCTTGACTTGTCCAATTCCTTGTGGCAAAGGACCACGGACGGAGACATCATGTATCATGTATGTATGTACCTAATCATCAACTAATGATTCTATGATTGCATGATGTGGGTACAGAAAAAAAATTTACCAGCAGAGATGATGGGAGGTAAATCTTCAACAATCACAAATGGATACAGACAGTTCATGAGGTGTAAAAAAAGCAGAATATTCTGTAAAAATCCACTGATAGAAAGAATGTTACCGGTACCACAATTTTAACTTTGTTTTGGAAATGTCAGGTTGCCAGAAGTTAACACTTACTCATCTTCAACTCTTAGATGCAACGTGTAAATTAGTCAATGTATTAGACCGGGAGCTGGGAGGTCGAAAATTACGTCATAAGGTGCACATGTAAAGGCTATGCCGTTTTGAAGAGCATCCTGCATCCTGGGGGGTTTCAAAAATGGGTTTGTTAGCCCTCAATCTGGGGGCTTTCTCCAAGGTGGACAAACTCAAAAATTCGAAAAAAGGTCAAAATTTACGTCATAAGATGCACGGATTTGACACATACCATGACGTGGGAAAAGTTGAGGGGATCACAAAAACACCTAGGTGGACAAAAATTTTGGGGGCTTTGACCCAGGTGGACAAACTTGAAAATCCAAAAAAATGCCAAATTTTACGTCATAAGGTGCACAAATATAATATGCGGCATTTCATTCCTCAGGTATTCAGGGACCTAAAACCGCTGAGGTGGACAACAATTTTGGGGGCTTTACCCAAGGTGGACAAGATTGAAAATTTCATGTTTCGAATTTTGGATTTTTTTAAATGCGTCTGTACCCCATCATAACTAACCGATTTCGATGAAATTTTTTTTGGGAGGTCTTGGCATGTAACTACAACGATTTATATCAAAATACCTGAAATATATATAATTTTTGACTAAAAAGGGCAAATTTTTGGAAATTTTTCAATTTTTTGGGAAAAAAGTTTTTTTACGCTCATAAAAATTATCCGATCTTTATGAAATTCGGCACGGACGTGTAAAGTGATAGAAACTTACAAAATGTCGAAAACTAGCTCATTCGGATTATTATAAGGGGGAAAATAGGGGGTTTTATCCCAAAAAAATGGGTTTTTTGGAATGTTTACGTTTAAAAATTTAGAAAATCAAATTTTTGTTCAAGCCATTGAGTTCAGCTTGAAAAAAAAACAATTTGGTATGTTTAATCATTGTTCTATGTCCATTCGTTCCCGAGATATTGAGGGTGATAAACTCAGTACGTTGTTCCAATGTTAACCTTATGGGAAATAAATTAAATTGTACATCTCGCTTTTTTCTGAACATAACTTGATAAAACTTGGCATATGGCTTCAACTAGTTAAGGTATAATTGATTATGGCCTAAAATCCCCCATTTTTTAAACCCCCATTGATTTCCGTGGCAGCAAACCATCATACATTGTTCCCATGTTATTCTTATGGGAAGAAAATAAAATTCTCTATCCTCCTTATTTTTTTACATATATTAATAAAACTTGGTATATGGCTTCTTCTAGTCGAGGTTAGTTGGATATTGACTTAAAACCACCAAATTTATACGTACCTGTTACAGCAAACCTACTTACTCATTCCCTATGTTATTCTTATGGAGAATACAAAAAAGTCATGTCTGGCTACGTTTGGTTGAAATTCTTACTTTCACTGAGATTCAAAGACATTTGAGTGAAAGTAAGAATAAAAATACCAAAACATATGGGTAATTTCAATCAAACGTAGCGAGACATGACTTTTTTGTATTCTCCATAAGAATAACATAGGGAATGAGTAAGTAGGTTTGCTGTAACAGGTACGTATAAATTTGGTGGTTTTAAGTCAATATCCAACTAACCTCGACTAGAAGAAGCCATATACCAAGTTTTATTAATATATGTAAAAAAATAAGGATGGTAGAGAACTTAATTTTCTTCCCATAAGAATAATTAACACATGCGAACAATGTATGATGGTTTGCTGCCACGGAAATCAATGGGGGTTTTAAAAATGGGGGATTTTAGGCCATAATCAATTATACTTAACTATTTAAAGCTATATGCCAAGTTTTATCAAGTTATGTTTAGAAAAAAAGCGAGATGTACAATTTAATTTATTTCCCAAAAGGTGAACATTGGAACAACGTACTGAGTTTATCACCCTCAATATCTCGGGAACGAATGGACATAGAGCAATGATTAAACATACCAAATTGTTTGTTTTTTCAAGCTGAATTCAATGGCTTGAACAAAAATTTGATTTTCTATATTTTTAAACGTAAAACCCCCTATTTTCCCAATTTTAATAATCCGAATGAGCTAGTTTTCGACATTTTGTAAGTTTCTATCACTTTACACGTCCGTGCCGAATTTCATAAAGATCGGATAATTTTTATGAGCGTAAAAAAACTTTTTTCCCAAAAAATTGAAAAATTTCCAAAAATTTGCCCTTTTTAGTGAAAAATTATATATATTTCAGGTATTTTGATATAAATTGTTTTAGTTACATGCCAAGACCTCCCAAAAAAAATTTCATCGAAATCTGTTAGTTATGATGGGTGTCATATGAGTGAATTATGAATTATTATCACATGATTTTGTTTATATATAAAAGGTTGAAGGTTATGTTGTTGTCTAGATAGAATTTCTTATTTATTACTTGACTGTAAATAAAATCTAATAAATAAAGTCAAATATCTTATTGGTGGCAGTAGTAAAAAAATGTTGTAAGTGATTAGATAAGATTATAAATAATGGATATAAAAGCTCCAACTGGTTTTACCCTAGATACTAATGTTGTCCAAAACTGGAATAAATTTAAACAGAAGTTCAACCTATACCTAGAAGCATCCGAAAAATCAAAGAAATCAGGAAAACAAAAAGTAGCTTTGCTTTTATGTTCATTAGGAGATTCTTTTTTAGACATATTCAACAATTTTGAATTAGATGAAAATTCCAAGAATGATTATGATAAAGTTATTGATTGTTTTGATAAATACTTTAGACCTAAGCAAAACACTGTCGTAGATAGGTATAAATTTTTCAATTTGAGACAAAATTCAAGTGAACCTATAGATGTTTTTATTAATAGGTTACAAACTCAGGCAAAAGTTTGCCAATTTGGAGATCAAGAAGAAAGTTTAATTAGAGATTTACTAATAATTGGTATAAATGACAATGAAATAAAAGAAAGACTTTTGATAGAACCTGAATTAAAACTAGGAAGAGCAGTCCAATATTGTAGGGCTCGAGAAGAAAGTGCTAAACAAGTAAGATTAATGCAGGATAAAGACAGAAATTGTCAAGATGAACAATCAGACTCATATTCTAATGAGCTAGGTCTAAACAAAATTAATAAGTCTACCTTTAGCCAGAAAATTAAGTTATGTAGTAAATGTCTGATGAACCATGCTTTTGGACGGTGCCCAGCGTGGGGTAAAGTATGCCTTAAATGCAAAAGAATGAATCACTTTGCAAAGGCCTGTAAGGCCAAAACGTTAAATTCAGTAGATTTAGAGGAAAACGAAAATTTTAGAGAAGATAAAGACGATACTGTTAAGGATGTTGTTGACGTTTTAACACTTAAATCTGTTTTTACAGTAAATCCGCACAACAATGAGTGGAATCAAGCGTTGCTCATTAATGGTACAGAAGTATCTTTTAAATTAGACACAGGGGCAGAAGTAAATGTCCTGCCATTGAGTGTGTTCAATCAACTTGCTTATCCAGATAATTTGAAGCCAACAAAAAAGTGTCTAAAATCCTACTCTGGCCATGAAATAAATGTTGTGGGAACTTGTGTGTTAGATTGCAAACCTTTGAATAACAGTAACTTAATTTTCAAGATAGAATTTTATGTAGTTAACGAGACAAGCTGTCCCATTTTGGGGTTGGTAACATGTCAAGAGGTTAAACTTATTTCTAGAATTAATTCAGTGGAAGGATCTAGCTCAGTCATTTTCGACGAGTTCGCGGATGTTTTTGATGATACCTTAGGGAAACTGCCGGTATTATATGACATCAAACTTAAGGAAGATGCAAAACCGCAAATAATACCCCCTAGACCTGTTCCAAAAGCTCTTACAGAAGCAGTTAAAAATGAAATTGATAAAATGGTTAAGGAGGGTGTACTTGAAGAAGTTACAGAACCTACAGACTGGGTTCACCCTATTGTTATAATTAAGAAACCTAATGGGAAAATAAGAATGTCCATAGACCCAAGAACTTTGAATAAAAGTATTAAAAGAGAGCACTACAGTATGCCAACAATACAAGGAATATTGTCAAAGTTGGAGGGTGCTAAATATTTTTCCGTGCTTGACGCTTCTTCTGCTTTTTTACAAATTCCCTTAACAAAGGCTAGTTCCCTATTATGTACTGTTGGGACACCATTTGGAAGATATCGATTCTGTAGGCTCCCTTTTGGAATAAACAGCGCTCCAGAAGTGTTTCAAAAAGCAGTGGATAGTGTTATACTTGGACTAGATGGAGTAATTGTGTATATGGACGATGTGTTAGTGTATGGTAAGACTTTAAAGGAGCATGATGAAAGATTGATGGCTTTCCTAAAGAAGGCAAGGTCAAGCAACTTAAAATTATCAAAGGAAAAGAGTCAGATTAGAGTAGAAAGTGTAACATATTTAGGACACAGATTGACACCTGAAGGTGTGACTGTGGTAGACTCAAAAGTAGAAGCGATACAGAAATACCCTACTCCTAAGAATAAATCGGATGTTCAAAGATTCTTAGGAATGGTAACATATTTAAGCAAGTTTGTACCGAACATGTCTGATAAAACAGGAATATTGAGGAAACTAATCGGTAAGAATAGTGAATTTAAGTGGTCAGACAAAGAACAACAGTGTTTTGAACTCCTGAAAGAATCGGTAATTAAAGCACCAGTACTCTCTTACTTTGATGACAGTAAGAAGTCTGTTCTTTCAGTTGATGCAAGCCAATACGGCCTAGGTGCAGTTCTCCTCCAAGATGGTAAGCCCATAGGTTATAGTTCAGTATCCTTAAATGACACTCAACAAAGATACAGTCAGATAGAAAAAGAGCTTTTAGCTGTAGTCAATGGATGTAAAAAGTTTCATTATTATTTATTTTCTACCGAATTCGTGATTGAGACAGACCACAAACCTTTGATTGGACTTTTAAATAAACCAATTTCATCGTTGTCTCCTAGGTTACAACGAATGGTTATGGAGTTGTTAAGGTACAATTTCACTATTGTACACGTTCCTGGAAAAAACATGTTTGTGGCAGATTCTTTGTCTAGAGCACCTCTAGATAAACATATAAACACTGATTACCTAGAAAAGGGAGCTCAAGTTGTTTATTCTCTCGTGTCTGCTAGTGACGAGTTCCTTAAACGAATAAAAGTATGTTTGGAAACAGACAGTGAACTTAAAAAAGTTTCACATTATATTACAAATGGATGGCCGATTCACAGACAAAATGTGGACATCGAGGCAAGACCCTACTGGGAGAAGAGATCTGAACTACATATATCAGAAGACTTAATATTTTTAGGAGATCGTCTAGTAATACCAAGTGAAATGCGTCATGAGGTTTTGATGCAAGTGCATGCTTCACACCAAGGAACTAATTCATGCCAAAGAAAAGCAAAACTGTGTATTTATTGGCCAAGAATGATGAGTGAGATCAGGAATATGGTAGAGCAATGTACAATCTGTCAATCTTATCAGCGGTCAAATACTAAACAGCCCCTAAACCCGTACCCAGTACCGCAACTGCCTTGGGAAGAGCTGGAAATTGATTTGTTTCACTTGGACAATGCTAACCATTTAATGGTAATTGACTATCACTCCAAATTTGTTGAGATAAGGAAAATGAACAGTACTAATGCCGAAAGTGTGACTAATAGTTTAACTCAGATTTTTAGAACACATGGGTTGCCTAGTGTGATACACAGTGACAATGGACCACCTTTTAGCAGTGCAAACTTTAAACTGTTTATGGAGAGATATAACATTAAACACATTTCTTCTTCTCCACACTATCCAAGATCAAACGGAATGGTAGAGAGAGCTATACAAACAGTTAAGTCAATGTTAGTGAAAACTAAATCATCAAAAGGAGATTTAAATTTGGCTATAGTTGAGTATAACAATACTCCGAAAGAAAATCAGAAAACTCCATCACAGATGTTAATGGGAAGAGTACTGAGAACTGTATTGCCTCTACACAAAAATACTTTAAAACCACTCTACCCAACAGAAGGAACTGTAGAGAAGTTACAGGATATACAAAAGAAACAAAAGATATACTACGACCAAAGAACTCACAAACTAAGGGATATGACCGAAAATGATCTGGTGTACGTGCAAAAAGGAATTAGAAGATGGATCCCTGGAATCATTGTAAGAAGAGATGAAAACCCAGACTCGTATATTATTAAAACAGATGAAGGGGTATATAGAAGGAATAGAATACATCTCCGGCCAAGAAAAGGGAGTGTGGAAAAGAATCCAAGTAGTCAAAATCCAACAAACTAAAAAAAAAAAAAAAGGACATGTCATATGAGTGAATTATGAATTATTATCACATGATTTTGTTTATATATAAAAGGTTGAAGGTTATGTTGTTGTCTAGATAGAATTTCTTATTTATTACTTGACTGTAAATAAAATCTAATAAATAAAGTCAAATATCTTATTATGGGGTACAGACGCATTTAAAAAAATCTAAAATTCGAAACATGAAATTTTCAATCTTGTCCACCTTGGGTAAAGCCCCCAAAATTGTTGTCCACCTCAGCGGTTTTAGGTCCCTGAATATCTGAGGAATGAAATGCCGCATATTATATTTGTGCACCTTATGGCGTAAAATTTGGCATTTTTTTGGATTTTCAAGTTTGTCCACCTGGGTCAAAGCCCCCAAAATTTTTGTCCACCTAGGTGTTTTTGTGATCCCCTCAACTTTTCCCACGTTATGGTATGTGTCAAATCCGTGCATCTTATGATGTAAATTTTTACCTTTTTTCAAATTTTTAGTTTGTCCACCTTGGAGAAAGCCCCCAGATTGAGGGCTAACAAACCCATTTTTGAAACCCCCCAGGATGCCTCTTCAAAACGGCATAGCCTTTACATATGCACCTTATGACGTAATTTTCGACCTCCCAGCTCCCGGTCTATATTATTTAAAATCAAAATAATTCATTAACTTTATTCTTTTCAATGTGAAATATAAATTTTGAAATTTGTTGACCGTTTACTTATTTAAACCTAGATTATAGTAATTCACTAATTTTAAATTAGCTATCCACTATCCAGTAATCTACTTTGGTCTCCAGTTTGCTTTTTTTTGTACGAATGGCAATAATGGCTGCCAACATGGCAGTGCCCATGAAAGCTTCATTTTTTTTATCATGAGATGAGCAGATCATATATTTTAAGGTCATTACAATCTCTCTGTTCTGAATGGTTATCGTGAATCAAGCATAGGTCAGTGTTTCATAGCTTGTGCCAGAGCAGTGTACCTGGTGTCATATCCACAGATATCAATAGACAAGTAGCGTGATGTCAACATCTCAAATTACATGCATCGACTATATGCCATCTTGCTCACTATCTGGGATATATTGTCAAGTACGTCTCGGAAATCCTTAAATTCTGAATAACATCATAGCATTAAATAATCATAGGTTGGAATGAAAAATTAACAATAGAAACAATATTTTATTCTTAAAAAACTGATGATACAAAGCTTAAAACATAGCAAATATAAATTTCAAGTGACTTAAGAAACAGGGGGGAGATAATTATTTAAAATTATGATTTGTGTATTTTACGGTAATAAAATTGCATAATTTATCAAAGAAAAACAAAAAATAAAGAGGCATACATGACTTAAAAGCAGACACCAACAAATCGTATAAATATATAACAATTTTAATGGATTGTTTTTGCATCAGGGTACTTTGAAAATGAAAAGTTATCATGGTACCATAAGACCTACAATGATAGGTGAAATTCGAAAAAACTTTTTGGAAAAACTTCGAATAAAATACTTTTGGAGGAAATAAATAAAAGAAATATGATTTAAAAATATAAATTTATTTTTTATGAGTGATTCAAAATGAATGAGTTGTCTCAGAATGTACCTCAGAATCTACAATCATTCCTTAAGGCTTGAAATAAAATTGCAAGTTTGCGAGTTTGATTGTTTTTTGTTTTTGCCTAAAAAGTGGATGAACATGAGAATATTGGCAAATATTTTACACATTAAATAAAACTAAGGAAACAGTGTGGCACAGTTGATCAGATGTTTTTTTGTTTACATTTCCGTTTCTCTGTAAAAATAAACTTTATTTTAAAACAATTAGTTGAATCAGTTTTTTGTGCTATTTTTTGTTATATTGCCTAAATTCAAAATCTAAAGCCACAGACATTTGTTTTAATATGTAATATGTGGGGGTACATCTTAAAACAAAAAAGCCTTATCGATTGCAATATTTCCATGTAGCGTATAAATAATATAGATTTCTCTTGACCTCCATCTTAGCCCATCAGAGATGAAAAATAGTTTTGGGATGAAAAAATAGTAATAGTTATCAATAGTGTTCCTTATCTAGGCTTATGTTTTTAAATTGAGAGAATTCATTGATTTCCCAATATCAAGAGCCCACCAACAACTAAAATTTTACAATTGTACCGACATACCCTCCAATAATCAGCACCGATAGAAAAGGCGGGTCAAGGTTAAGCTCTGAAGCATGCCAGCTGATTTTAGCGAATTTCCCCTATAGGGAAGAAGCTATTACCGTAGGTCTCATGGTAAGACCTAAGCTCGGGACCACTATAACTTTTCGTTTTGGGGCCCCCAGAAGCAAAAAACACTATTCGTTCGAATTTGTATATATATATGTGTCTGTAAGCACGATAGCGGCCGCAAAAATGATCCGATCTTTATGAAATTTGGTACGGACATGTAAAGTGGTAATCAATTGGACGATTTCGTGAACCAGCCCGATCGGACCACCTGAAGGGGGGGTAAAGGGGGATAAACCCCCCCAAAAATGGGTTTTTTGAGTTTTTTACATAGAAAAATAAAATTTATCGAATTTTTATGGGCACCATTGAATTCAGCTCAAAAAAACAAACAATTTAGTATTTTGAAACACTGCTCTATGTCCATTGGTTACCGAGATATTGAAAGTGGTAAACACAGTACGTTGTCCCAATGTTAACCTTATGGGAAATAAGTAAAATTCTATATCTTGCTTATTTCTCAACATATCTCAATAAAACTTGGTAAATGGCTTATTCTAGTTCAGATCTACTAAATATTGAATTAAAACCACCCAGTTTTAAAATACCTGTAGCAGCACACCTGCATACTCATTCCCCATGTTATTCTTATGGAGCTTACAAAAACATGTCAAATCTCGCTATGTTGGATTGAAATATGTTGTTTTGCATTTGAAATTCGCTGAGTATGCAGGTTTGCTGCAACGGGGGTATTTGGTCATTATATCTAGTGGGCATGATCAGCTGACCTGCTTCAAAGCTGGATTGACACTAAAGTTCCGGCCAATTCATTAGGCGGGTGGCGAAAAATGGAAACTCCAGCTGTGTAAATGACTTGATGTTAAAGACACCTCCGCTCCTCTGCACAGTTAATTAGTTGAACATATTTCCAACAGATAGAAGCACATTTACTTGGGTACGTTTGAAGAACTTACTCAGCTGATTTGGAGAATATAGGAAACACTGTCTATAACTTCAGATGGGTAAATGATCGGCCAAAAACATGAACGCCAGCAGCGCACTCACTCACCCGCCTAATGATTTGGCCGGAACTCTAATTGCTTACTTGACTATAAATTTGACAGTAAATAATTACTAAACCTCCATCCATATGGCCCAGTTATAGCTCGTTTATCTGGACCAGGATTTGAATTTGTTGTAGTTTGACTAGCTACCGACAGAGGGTGCTCCTGACAAGTTCAAGTGATTCAGGCTTTAAGTGATATATGCCCCTAAATGCAGTTAAAACAATCTTACATGCTTAACATGATATTATTTCCTCCTAAAAGGGTGGTTAATAGATGACAATCACATTGATTGCTGAGAGTAGGTATTAACTCTTTTAATCAACTCGGACAAAAAAGTTGATACACTTTACAATGGGAATGGGAATTATACTTTAAACTGCTACTACCATCTGAAATCAGTCAGACCTGAAGTGATAAAAGCTCCAGTTACCTCAAGTGACTTAAAACTTAAAACAGAAGGTATGATACACTCATCAGCTTAGTTTTCATTTTTACTCTTATTCTTTCTTCTCCTTTTCTTCTTCGGTTTTGCTTCACCATTAATCGGTACAATAATGGAATTGTGGTTGATACTAACTTTAGGAGGTTCAAAAACTTTCTTTTTATTTGAATTTTTATTCTTTTTCTTTACAAACCTATTCTTTACCTGTAATGCCTCGACTTTAACAACTTTAGGAACATGAGGTTTGAACGTATTACCGGAGATTATTTTATCCACAGTGAACTTATACAGATTTGAATTGATGGATTTGAGGAGATCGATTTCTTTTTGTAATGACTTAAGCCTATCGTCAGAGGACGAACCGACTTCAATTGGTGCAGCGAAGGACAGTTCAACACTCTCTCTGTCGTCACACAAGCTTAAGGACTGCTCGGTGATAACCTCGACGCAGTCCGACTTCTCACTACCCGCAGACTGGAAAGAGTTCAACACAACACTAGGCTTCAGTTCGTTTTCAAACATCTGTTTCGGTTTGGGCGCGAAGAACGCATTGGTGACAGGGCTTTATGGACGAAGGTTCGGACACACTGCTGGGCTCTTGCCTCCGATCGGCCACAGCTTGACTGTCCCGTCGGCGGAGCCGGACATGAGCAGAGCTCCGGACGCCGAGACGCTGAGGCTCCGCACGGCCTTGGTGTGTCCGCAGTACAGCGGAGCGGCCTCCACTGGTGCGACGTGATACTCCGCCTGGCGCGGGGGCGATGCCAGACTGAACCGCAGGATGGCGCCACCGTCCGTCCCCACGTAGACCTCGCGCCCCAGTGCCGATGTTGCCACGGACGTCAGCGTCTGGCCGAACACACCGACAGCAGCAGCCCGCCCTCCAGCAGGTCGTAGATCTGAAAGGCATTTTTTTATGATTTTAATTTTTTGTTGGCCCCAAAATAATGTATTATAAATATATATTGATTCATCTACAATTTTGATTAAAATTTATGTTTACAGGAACCATTGATAAATAACTCTCATTAATATAGTTATAATATAAGACTGAAGCAAATAATCTATTAGCGAAAAAATCTTTTCACAAACTTCCGAAAATGATTTCTATTAGGACTAGAATAATAAACTGTACTGGGTTTCTAGTGTTTTGTTTTAAAACTAGAAAATTATTAGCGCTGTTTTTTATATTATGACAAGCTAAATGTGAAAAAAAGTTAAAAATGCACTATCAGAAAAGTGATACAAAATACTGATACTAAAGTTCCGGAAAGTTTGGTTAATGCATGCTGCCAAAAATTCGTCAAGAACTAGGCATCTTCAACCAATTTTGTTAAGTTCGACCTTTCATTAAAATACAGGGTGTTCTTTTAAAACGCAACCCATTTTAGCGAATTTCCCCTATAGGGAAGAGGCTATTACCGTAGGTCTCATGGTAAGACCTAAGCCCGAGACCATGATAACTTTTCGTTTTGGGGCCCCCAGAAGCAAAAAACACCATTCGTTCAAATTTCTAGATATATATATATATCTATATATATATCTATATATATATGTGTCTGTAAGCACGATAGCGCTCGCAAAAATGGTCCAATCGGAATGAAATTTGGCTCAGGCGTGTAAAGTAGTAATTATTCGGATGAGTTCGTGAACCAGCCCAATCGGACCATCGGAAGGGGGGGTAAAGGGGGATAAACCCCCTCAAAAATAGGTTTTTTGAGTTTTTTACATAGAAAAATAAAATTTATCGAATTTTTGTTGGCACCATTGAATTCAGCTCAAAAAAACAAACAATTTAGTATATTGAATCACTGCTCTATGTCCATTGGTTACCGAGATATTGAAAGTGGTAAACACAGTACGTTGTCCCAATGTTAACCTTATGGGAAATAAGTAAAATTCTATATCTTGGTTATTTCTCAACATATCTTGATAAAACTTGGTAAATAGCTTCTTCTAGTTCAGATCTACTAATTATTGAATCAAAACCATCCAGTTTTAATATACCTGTAGCAGCAGACCTGCATACTCATTCCCCATGTTATTCTTATGGAGCTAACCAAAACATGTCAAATCTCGCTATGTTGGATTGAAATACGTTGTTTTGCATTTGAAATTCGCTGAGTATGCAGGTCTGCTGCAACGGGGGTATTTAAGATTGAATAATTCACAAATATGAAATATGTATTGTTATATGGTTCTTTACGTTTTATACACTCTATTATTTAAATTTGATCACATTTAGTTCACCTTATGTGCTCGAAAAATTTGCCAGTGGCATATGTATAAAGTTATGCTCGCTCTATCAAATTCCCGAACACGTGTTGCTAGGTACCCTTTGCATTACATTTGTTTTGTTTGTTTTGAGGTACTAAATATGCTGTGACTTGTTTTATAGGCCTTACTTTGTATGTATCCCCAAAGAACATAATAATATAGTGGGGTCAAATCCAGGGATATTGGGGGGAAATAATCCTTCACCGATGAAATCAAGTTTTGAGTTGCGTTTTTAATGTGTGTGTCTTCAAGCACGATAACTCGCATAAAATGGTCTGATCTGAATGAAATTTGCCACAGACATGTAAAGTAGTATTATTCTACGAAATCAATTCACAAGATATTCAGCACCTCAAAACAAACATAACAACTTTAATCCAAGAAATTCAAAGAGGTACCTTGTTAGGGTAATGTTAGGGAATTTGATGGAGAGAGCATAACTTTATACAAATGCCAATGACGGACTGTTTGAACACATAATGTAAATTAAATGTGATCAAACTTAAATAATAGGTTGTATAAAATGTAAAGATCAATAAAACAATCCTCATTACACATTCATGTGGGCATTATTCAATCTTAAAAATGGGTTGCGTTTTAAAAAAAACACCCTGTATATAGGCCTAGCCCAGGGCCGCGACAAGGGATTTTTCTTGGACATCCGAGGGCCTAGCATTGGCGCTCCTTTTACTTCTATATTAGTTACCTCCAGAGTTGTTAAAACTAACATTTGCGAAAAAAAATAATAGTTTGAAAGTACTGTTTCGAATTTTATTTATAAATTTAAAGGTTTTCATATTCTGGATGCTGGCTGCATACATTAAGTCAAAAAAATTATCTAAGTAAAAAGAGGCACACCGCTAATCGGGTTTTTCTTGCTTCAACTTTAAGACATGATTTTTAACATTAGAGCCCAGTCAAATTAGACCAATATAAGTCAAAATAAACAAAAAAATATATACTGAACAGCTAAAACTGACACAGTTATTCGTTGCTCATGGGGAGAGTGTTGAATTCGAGTTTGTAGAAGTTTTCAGTTCCTAGGTCTTAATTTTAAATATTGAAATTTGTTTTGTAAACAAAATTGCAAATTTAATTTTATTCAAAAGGTCTTACTAAAAGGAAACTGGTAAAAAAACCTCTATTACGTCACCCATTCATTTCAAATTGACAGCCATTTTGTTAAAATAATATTACAGCTACTATTCACAAACCCAAAAAATATACTCTTTGAAATATTTGAATATAATAGTAACTCCACGGGTGCGGGTAAACGGCCACCAAATCGAAAGTTTTACGAGTTGAACAATTTTAAAAGGCTCCATGGGCCCCGGCATGCTCCAACACAAAAAGCATTTTGCTCTTTGAATTGTTTGAAATAGATCGGCACTGGTAATCGCCTCCAAAACTCACATTACGCACAATAACAGATTTTAAAAGGGCTTCGGGCGTCGGTAAAAGCCTCCAAAACGGTCAAAACTCACGTTTAACACGTTGAACGATTTGTAAATACCAACAGTTACATAGATTTGGTTACCAACAACAGTCGCCAAATTAGATGATTAACACTTTTATTCATTTGAAAAACTCTACAAGTGCTAGTAAACGCCACCTAAATTAAATTTTGGCAAGTTGAGCAATTTTAAGAGGTTCCCTGGGCATCGGCAAACGCCATCAAAAAATTAATATAGTTCTTAATAGTCTGAAAAAGCTCCACGAGCGAAGGAAATTGCCACCTTGCAAGTGTGGTCGGCGGAGACGGTGAGCAGACGGGGCCGGGAGCCGTAGGTCGTAGTAAGATCGGTAACAGCGAGAGTGTGGTCGCTGAGTACGAGGCGGGGCTGGGGCGTGGCCGAGGCAAAGGCAGCGAGCGGCCACACGGTCACGAGGCCGTCATCGCCGCCACACACCGCCTCCGAGCCGTCGCGTGCCCACCGCACCACCCGGACTGGCTGGAAGTGGCGCGCACCCGAGCCGATCAGCCTGCCACTCCCAACCTGCCACAGGACGAAATCAGAAATCAGAAAATCTTCATTTAAGGCAACTTAAACAAGACAAAGTACAAAAGTCCCATGCGCCCTGGTTTGTGCGTGTGGGATACAAATTTAAACAATGTTCAATTAAAATTGTATGATAATCCTACAGTGAAATAAACAGAAACAGTGGATGTGTATTTAACTTAACTATCAATTATGATTTTGCATGTCCACCAATTTTGCTCAGTATTAGGAGGACCAAGCAAGGCTTGGAAAAAATAATGCTTCTTCTATGTTAATATGCACTCAGTGTGGTTATCTCCAAGCTTTCTCTGTGCACTTTACCACAAAAAGTACGTTATAACCAGCCATGTTTTCAAATAAAATGTCTGATTTTCTATACGCCTTATGCAAAATTGTAACAAGTTAAATTTCGTTTACGAAGGCCATAATTAGATATTTACTAGCAATTATTTGCATAGAACTTGTTTTTTAACCAGAAGGGGTTTATTTCTAGAATATCAAGGACCTTGAAGTTGAAGCTGATTTTAGGATAGGCTTTATTATGTAAGTAATATGTTTGCCAGCATTCAAGTAGGCCTATGCACAAACACTGCTCAATAATTATAAGTTCAAGGATTATATCTAGTGAATTTTGTATTTGGAACATAAAATTCATAAAGCTAATAAAAAGTTATCTGAGCGTTTTTCCAGTTTAGGAATAAACTGCCCTAAATTGCCTTTACAAGAGAAAAGAGGTTAACAAAATCTGCTTGGGTATCAGAATAGGATTGATTATTACAAAGCAAACACTTAAAAAACTCTCAATGTAATTTATATCTTACACTTCTTATAATGTTATTACTCTTCAAAACTGGAAAACACAATTCCAGATATTGGTTATATTGTATTGGATACAGGTGATTGTTGTCCTTTACTTCTACAATCTAGTTTTAGTTATAGAAACAAACTACATATCCTCTAGAGTAAATAAGTCCAGATAATAAAACCTCACGACAATAAAATACAGTCATTTATACCTGATAAATATGCAGTTTCTCAGCAACAGTTAGAGCGATGTAACATCCGTCAGGGCTGGCCTGAGTGTGGGTGACTCGGCCGGGACACACGAGCCGGACGGAGCCCAGGCAGTGCTGGCTGTTGACCGGCCAAGCTCGCAGGAACGGCTTGTCCTGCAGTGCTGCCACCACGTACTGCCCGGCCAGGAGACTCAGTCCCAGGGGCGCCACCGCGCAGTCGCCACGGTACGTCGTCAGCGTGGCACCCGTCTGCACATCCCACGCGTACACACTTACCACCTGGAAACAAGTGTTTTTTAATCAGACACGTAAATTAAACTAAGTTATCTTGTACTAACACATATTTTTTAAGTTTAATTCATTTTCTCTTTTTATAATTTTATTTTTTCTTATCTGATATTATTTTTATATTATAAGCTAAATGTGAAAAAATTACAAATGCCCTATCAGAAAAGTGATACACATAATACCATTTTACCCTTGATGTACGCTGCCAAAAAATTTATCAAGAACTAAGGCATGAGCTACAGAGTTAATTTACTGTTTCAGTATCAACAACGAGGAAGAACAAGATAGTCCACGTAGCGTCCATACCTTTCTCTTCCTGGCATCAACTCTCTACAGTGAATGTATTAATTGTAAATTAGCAATAACAGGTTAAAAAAGGAAATCTTATTTCCCTATAGGCCTACATATTCAGATACTTACTGCATCATTGAGGCAACTGGTAACTGCGATTTCTTGTGAGAACTCCATCCCAAGATGGAAGTTCAGTCAAATAATCCTGTAACGGTCCATGAATTTGAAATTTATAAGGTTTATGAAAAGTGAAAGAAATCTATAAAAAAGGTTTCAAAAGTAGGCGAACTTTGAGCACAGATTTTTCAAGCGTTAATAAATGAATATTTAAAAAAAATAAAATTATGCTTGTAGGTAAAAGTTATGGCAGGAATGAGTTTTGAACATCGAAATTCCATGACGACCAGCATAATTGAGAAACACACTACAAGGATGAGGGAGACATTATCTACACTATATATGTGATAAACAATTAAATACAAATTTTACAGTTAAACTCTAATTAATATGTATGATATAAAAATTGCTATCAAAAGAAGTCTTAAGAATGTAATTTTAAAATAGTGAAAAGATTAAAAGTGAGAGTGTTAACGAGTGTTAATTCAATGGCAATTAAATAATATCAAACTATTGAAATTTAAGTATGCTATCAAACTTCTCACTCCAATTGATAATTTTTTTTTCTCAGGTCAAAATCAGTTGCTTACCTTCATGCCATTACAAAGGTAGCCTAAACTAAGTTAGGCGTCACAAAATTGTACATCAGTGGTTCCCACCCCAAGTTTGTTGTGGAGAGTGGGATAGAGAGGAAACTGCAGTAGTTATCAATTGCAATAGATAGGCCTATTTCATGTGATTATGAAACTGTCTGATCGTAAATTTTTAATTTTATATTATACAAGTTACTACTTCATGACTTGAGGAAGTTTAAGAGGGCCTTATCAAAAGTGTCTAAATCCAGCAGCCTAGTTCTGAGGGACAGTTTAAATAGGGTCACGAACAACACACCATAGCTGCTCTGGGACCTGGCCAGGCGCTCTCTTGGGATGTCCAGCTGGGCTCGATATGTCTAGTAGGCTATAGTGGGAATGCACATCCTGTCAAGTGGCAATATCATTAATATTCCTCCTGACGTGCAACAAGCAGAGCAGGAAGTACTGGCCAAAAACGTTCAAGCCGTGCAAACAGAGGCTTACAATGGGCACGGAACTCACTTCTCATTATAATCCTGACGGCACGTTTCTGGAGCTCGAGCACATCCTGAACCCTCGATGAATTCCCCCACAGTAGCAAACCATAAGACCAGGGGTGGATTTACATAGGGCTTAATGGGCTATAGTCCAGGGCGGCAAATTAGAGAGAGAAGTCACAAGTCCCCCTGAATTAGCCGAAATAGCCTTCTGTAGCGGGGCGGAACTGGTAAAAACGGCCAAAAGGGCCACAACGGGATCAAAAAGTACACGCTCGAGTAAAAAAAAAAAAGTCACCACTTTTGCCGAACCGGAAATCCCGCCGCCCGGCCCTGGCCAAACCCCCTACTCCCCCCGTGTAGTCCAGGGGCGGCAAATTTACAAATCCGCCTCTGCATAAGACACATGGCAGTGAAAAAGAGCATGGTAAACCATGACTAAATATGACTCGGTTCCTAAATATGACAGTTCCTCAGCTTGAGTAGGAGGAAACAGATACGAAACAGCCTATCTGTTTGTCTGGTCGATATGGTTTGCCCAACGCAGTTTGCTGTCCAGCATAAACCCAAGCAACTTGACAGGACCCTGGTTATCCAGTAGATTTCTTGAAAGACTGCATGTGATATGTTGTGATTTATCCCCATTTAAACAAAAACAGTTAGCTTGAAACCACGCAGTTGCAGCCTCAAGACGCCGGGTAGAAGTTTGAAAAAAAAGAAAAAAAAAAAAGTCACCACTTTTGCCGAACCGGAAATCCCGCCGCCCGGCCCTGGCCAAACCCCCTACTCCCCCCGTGTAGTCCAGGGGCGGCAAATTTGCAAATCCGCCTCTGCATAAGACACATGGCAGTGAAAAAGAGCATGGTAAACCATGACTAAATTTGACTCGGTCACACAGTTCCTCAGCTTGAGTAGGAGGAAACAGATACGAAACAGCCTATCTGTTTGTCTGGTCGATATGGTTTGCCCAACGCAGTTTGCTGTCCAGCATAAACCCAAGCAACTTGACAGGACCCTGGTTATCCAGTAGATTTCTTGAAAGACTGCATGTGATATGTTGTGATTTATCCCCATTTAAACAAAAACGGTTAGCTTGAAACCACGCAGTTGCAGCCTCAAGACGCCGGGTAGAAGTTTGCAGAACCTGGTCAAGGTCATTGCCAGCAGAGATCAGAGAGGTGTCGTCTGCAAACATTTGAGTCGTTCCAAGATCACCCAAGTCGTTGAACATGACAAGGAATAGAGTCGGCCCAAATACCAAACTCTGGGGAACCCCAAACTCTACAGGAAGTTCTTTAGACACGGCTTCGCTTATCTTGGGTCCTCTTCTGAAGGTAAGAGTATAAAATGGAAAGAGCAGTATCTTTAATGCCATAGAATGCCAACTTCCTGATCAAGTCATGTGAGACGCAATCAAACGCTCTGCTGAGATCACAGAGCGTAAGAGATAGAGCTTCACGATTTTCAAAAGCAGCCCCAATACAATCTACCACCCTGGCCACTGCATCAACTATTGTCCTGCCCTTTCGAAATCCAAACTGCATGTTGGAGAAAAGTTTATTCCACTCAAAAAGTTGACTAGCTGCGGCTTCACCACGGCTTCGATAACCTTCCCAAAGACAGGTGTTATTGAAATTAGCCTATAGCTGTTGAGCGACTGGTGGTCCCCTTTCTTGTAAACAGGTACAGTTCTTGACATCTTAAGAATATCGAGGAATACACCACGTTGAAGGCAATCATTCAAACTGCAGCAAGGGGAGTATTTTGTATTGTGGCTTATTATATTAGATTTTACCTTGTGGAGGACCGTAGGAAACAAAATCACTTTGAGAATTACAATTAACAAAAATTAAACTTTATTTGATTACATTGGTACATGATTCATTCATTTTCAGTAAAAACAAAAACATAAACAAAAAGAAAACCCATTTGACAATTAACATCATCTGATCCTTTACAAACATCAAGTATTCAAACAGGGAGCTACGAGTGCATCAACAATCTCCTTTTGAGCATTAAGGTGGACATGCCTAATACATCAAGGGTTTTTTTCATGGTTTAAAGGAGCGGATGATTTTTTTCAAGACTGTTGTAGTAAATTACCACAATGCCGCTTCTAATTACCACAATGACTTTTGGTTGATTTTCCTTAGCAAAAGGACATGGCTGTCACCGAAGATTTGGTCCCAGTGGGAAGGTATAGGTGACAACCAACCAGGGGTTAATTTCAGCCGGAGCACACCGGAGCGCAGCTCCGGTTCTTTTAAGGAAACCGGAGCTCACCGGAGCGCGGTTTCTCAACTCACTGGTACTGCTTCGGACCCTTTTTCTGGCCACGTTATTTATTAAAACTGTATAAAAAGCGATTTTATAAAAGTGTACAACTCTTTCTAATTCATAAACGTTAAAAATTCATCAAATTTAATCGCAATTAATGAAAAATTCCGGGGGAGGGCCCCTGAACCCCCCCTTCTGCTAAGGTTTCATACCCTCCCAGCGGCCACTCGTTGAGCCATAGCTCCGGTACTTTTTTTTACAAATTAAGCCCTGCAAGCAACATTTTTTTTGAAGTTACATATCAAGAAACAAAACAGTGATTTTCCAAGCTGTCAATTATTGACAATTGAATCTTGTTTGATGTGGGGTGAAAAGGAAACTGCAATCTTTTTTAATTCATATTTTTAAAGGGACAGTTATGTTATAAAACTGTAGCCGTTGTGTAAACAATAAAAAATGAATTAACACTGCAAACTAACCAAGTCTACCATTCTGAGGTTAGGACCTTAACCAAAACAAAACAGTGGAAAGTAACTTAAATAGATGAAGAGTTAGACACGTAATTTATATTTACCTCAGATACTTTAAAAATTACTTACTCCTATTAGAATGCAAAATAAAGACACATCGACTATTTTAATTTTGGCTCACGTTGTTGATTATTAACATAAAAAGCAAAATTAATTGACATTTGCCATGTGCCATGTGACTCACTCAAAAACTTAGCTATTTGATATGAAGAAGAAGACGACCGAGAAGAGGATACAATTTATTTTTAAATCGTCAGCTGTTACCATAGAGTAATAAAATATGGTTACCTGAACATATTTTTATAAAGCAAACATAAATGTTCCTACAGATTATATTTCAACAATATTACGAATTGAAATTTTTATAATGATACTGGCGGAAAGTTTGGATGAAATATTATTTTCAAATATATTTTGTTTTTGTTTCTGGATTCTTATTTCATAGAGATATGAGTTGAATCCACTCCATTACATGAGTGAATTGGGGCGTCATATTGTACATACGTGTAAACAAAACCAAAGTGTGTCAAACGAAGTGTCAATTCTCAATTCTCGTTCTCAATTCGTCTATCCTGAAACAGGTTTCCTCGATCCTGATGACCACGACAGATTGGATTCTTCTGTCGTCAAAGTGTAGTGTCAAGTTGTCGTAGTTTATTTTCGTCATGCCTCAGGCATAGTTCTAGTTTAATTTTAAATTGTTCGCATAATATCTTGAGTGTCCAAAAGTAGGTTATTCTGAATAGATTTTACCAGTATGCTACCCAAACTGCAAATTTCTCAGAGTGTCATCACTGTAAGTTGATCAGTGGTTATGAAGACCTGTCTTTACATTAGGCTTAGATAAGTACAAAGCATTTTAATCACAAGCAAAAAAATATTTAGCATAATTACTAAAATCCTAACTAGGCACAAGCCTAATCATATTAACATACACAAACATTGGAACTTGAAACTGTGTCAATATCAAATTACTTATTTTTTTATGTGGATAATAATTCATAAACCTTAAAAATTCATCAAATTTATTCACAATTAAAAAAGAAATTCCGGGGGAGGGCCCCTGAACCCCCCCTTCTGCTGAGGTTTCCTACCCGGTAATTGTTCACTTTCCAATGGTTGTCTAGAAATTGAAAAATTGTTTTTCCATATTATAGGAAATTTTGCGCTGATTCCGGAAATGATAGTCGTTTTCCGCGGAAAACGTCGGAAAATGCCGGAAAATCGGAAAAACCGGAAAAAACATTTTTTCATGTAAATAGGTCATGTGGGTACTCAAATTAATCGGGAGAACGAGCTGAACAAGAATATGTAAGAATTTTCAAGATCCGACGGATATTAACGGAGATACGGCCGGAAAAGCGTCGGAAAAGCCAAAAACAAACTTTGTCGAAAACATATCATGTGGGTACTCAAATTAAAGGAAATTGCACGCTGAACAACAATCTGCAGTAATTTTCACGATCTGACGTACAAAAGTCGAGATAAAGCCAAAAAACATAAAAAAATTTTAAATCAACTTTTGTTTAAGTTATGTGAAGATGGATTTGGCTGGAATACATTAGATAGGGATTTGTTATGTTAGTTTAGGTTGTATTTGGTTTGGTTAGGTTAGGTTAGGTTAGGTTATGTTAGATTGTGATAAAAGTTGCATTATTTTAGGTTATATTAGGATTGGTTTAAAACGTTAAGTTAGGCAAGGATAAGGTTGGTAAAAAGAATGTGATATTATAATCCTAATCTAACAATACCAAACCTAATTTAACATAACCAAACCTAATAGGTATAATCTAGGGAGGGCCTAACCAAATTCAATATATAACCTATCCAAATTCAATATAACCTAACCAAACTTAATTTAACCTAGTCAAACCAAACCTAACATAGTCTAACATAACCTAACTAGACCTAACATAGTCTAACCTAACCTAAACTAACCTAACCTAACCTTAGATCCCACAGTTTAGCGTAACTCGCCTAAAACTAACCCATTTTGTGCAAATCCATGACTTTTCCAGCACGTTTCCGGCCATAACTCCGTTAATCTGCATCTAATCTTGGAAATTCTTGCATATTCTTCTTTATCTCAATCTCCCGATTAATTTGAGTACCCACACGACCTACTTCGGAGCCAAAAATTATTTTATCGTTTTTCCGATTTTCCGGCATTTTCCGATGTTTTCCGCGGGAAAAAACTATCATTTCCGGAATCAGCGTAAAATTTCCTACATTTTGAAAAAAAAATTGTTCAATTTCTAGACAACCAACCATTGGAAAGTGAACATTTACCTCATACCCTCCCGGCGGCGGCCCTGGCTATATTAGCTAGGTACTTTCTCAACTGAAATGGGATTTGTTTCAGACGAATATTTATTAATTAAAAAAACCTGTTCTACTGTAGGGCCTATACTCATTGTCCAAAGTATGACTAGCCTAGCTGTAGGCCTAAACTCATCAACAGCCTTCTTAGTATATTACGTTTCTAGGCTGAGAAGTACTGTTTTACCGGACGAGCATGATAGTTCCCGCGCAAGTGAAAGCGAGTGCGGGATTTTCATGTGAGTACGGCAAAACTTCCCGGCCGTGTAATGTACGATATTTTTCATCATACTACTCAGAAAAACTTACTTTCAATCCTAACGTAGTCCTTGCGTAATCCAATATGGTTCTCAATCCTTCGAATATAACCTAGCCTATAACAAACAGAACAAAAATTTGCTAGCTACTGCTACAAGTGCTGCCACTGCATTCCTCTAAAAAATAACCAATAAACAAGCATTAGCCTAAATGTTGGTTTGCTGCAAATCAGCTGATTTATCCGGCCTAGGCGGGATAAAAGTTTTACTGGCCTAGAAGGGCCATGGGTAACTTTCGAGCCAACGGGAACTGAAATCAGGTGTTTCTGTGTCAGTATGATGAAAAACATTTTCAGGACTGGTAATCATGAGGGGTTAAGAATTGTTCAGATGGTTGGAATTAATTGTTGTCCAATGGTCCTAATTGTTCCAATGGTTAGAATCGATTTTTATCCACTGGCGGGTAAAAGTCTTCTGTGAAAGAACGATGGTGAAGAACGATTGTAAACATCAATAGCCTAAATACGATGCAGTCGGATATCAAAGTTTTACCACCTTATAATTTGTTAGGCCACCAGATCATCCCTGAGGGGTTGCTAGCCTTAATTGAATGTTTGTGAACCCAGCTGTCATTAATCATTGGACTGAAACACAACAAAGTTTGTTGTTTGTGTGTATCATTAATCAGTTGGTAGCAATTTATTTATTCGCAAAATGAACTCTTTAAGGACCTGTTGATTACCCTGTATACGATACCTACTTAGTAACCAGTATATTAGATAAGGGTAGCCAAACAACACAACAAACTTAAAACCACCCAAAAAAACAGATGTGAATTAATGCATGCATTGTGTTGTGAATCTGTTATTTAGTTGTTCATCTCTGTTGAGCTATGAGCCAAGCTATTTTCTATCATCTTATTGGCTTATGTTTTAGTCACTGGCCTAGATAAGAACCATGAGAATGTTATTCTAAGTTTGGTGTCATAATACTCTATGCATATAACACTGTTAGCACTTAAAAGTAAGTTTAGGCTACTGTGGTTTTAACAATAATGAGTCACATTTTTATCAAGGCTTTATTTCCACAGAAGGGTTATACTTAGCCTCACTATTTAGGGGACTCGATGGGAACCGGGGCTACTGGGTGGGGAACAATTGATGGTAAAATCAATAAAAAATCAACTAGCCAAACAGAAACCAGCATTTGTATCCCGCTCCATTTCTGATTGGCTGGTGTGTTTGAGCAGCCAAACTCCATGAATGAATGTCAACGTTTGTCTTCTTATCAACAGTGCTCTGTCTGATCTGAGTCATTGAACTGAGAGATGTTGCAATAAATATGTTTGGTGGAGATTATGGCTACTTGTGGTATAGTAGGCCTATGCGGTATTGTAATTGTCTGATTCTTTTCTTACGATTGTGTCTATGACCGCATTATTAATGACCATCCGTCAAACGTTGGCCAGGCTGAAATTTTCCGACATTAAAATTTGGCCAGACTGCAAATTTCCTTTTTAAAAGAGCTCGACCGACGCTTTTGGCAAGGCGCCACTCTGACACCGAAGGCAATAACCACCATAACTTCCGATTAAAGTTTCCCGATTGAAATGGGTTATTATTAGGCCTAAGAAATATTACATAGGCTAGAACATAATATCATTCTATACTGTTCAACTTAAATATGATCACTTTTATTTAATTTTTTATTTACGTATCACTTCTATTTAATTTTTTATTTAATCCCCACCTCTATTGTATGGGAATTTTTTCCTTTGTTTTCAGTTGCTAGGCCTATTATATTCCTGATGACGAACGGTGGCGGCACGAACACAATATATCTATTACAGACCCCGAAACCCGTCACTGCCTAATCGGACGTGTAATATACGGTATATCGATATATTTATTGGACGAAATTATCAAAACATTGAACCGATTCGATTGTTGGCTATCGATAGTTACTTCACTACCCGATCACCCCGTTTCCCACCATGCTCCAAGATAGAGTGGATCTAACCCTTCTGCAAAACTCGTTCCCTCATCAACAGTACTTAGCTTTTTGGTTTCCTATTTCAGTCTTTTTATAACTTGAACACACTCCTGGAAGGTGAACTAAACCAACTTAGGAAAAGTATCAGATTAAAATTTCTAAGAAGAAATTACAACTCATGTAATAATTTTGCTTCTGGTAACAAACAAGTAAATGAGTTACTGTACCACTCTATTCAGTCGCACTGCATTTTGAGAAATAAAAAAATTGATAAAATTTTGTTGGTTGTTCATCAAAATGTTTTGTTTTAGCGCCTGAGTGAAGCGAGGAATGGAAAGGAGGGGGCGGTTTATGGCACAATGTACGACAACACATTGCTTATCCTGGGAGTAAGTGTCAGCACTTCCCCCTCCAGTGCCGACCCTTACATTGAGCTGCAGACGCACTTCCCGACCAAAATAGATTTTTGTGGCATTGTTATCTTCACAGATGAGACTGATGATACTCAATTGTCACCTGCTACCCTTGAAATACTAAAGGTAATCTTTAAGTAGCCTATAGTTAGAATATATATGAATCTTATTTATCATCAAACGTTTGGTTGGCCAAATTCTTGTAAAAAAGTTTTGATTCATCAGATTATTAAAGATTAATATTTATTTTGTAGTTATTTTATCAAATCCGTCCTCGTAATAAGGAACGGCTGTTTGTTATTTAAAATAAGAATTAGTGATGATTAAAATCATCATTACTGTTCATTTAAGAAAAGACGTACCGTAGTTCATTAAATAAATACTACTTAGGTTCTAAGTCTAATTGATCTTAGCTTGTAGAAGTGATCCGATTTTTTATGGAGAGAATAATCACCTCTTGAAGAATAATGATGATTAAAAGAGCTGGGGTATCTGATCAACTATAATGCCTAGAACAAACCTAATTTAACTCCTGTAACCATTTAAATTGAAACCAAACAACATATTATATATTCTAAAGTCTTTGCAATTAACCAGGGCCAGATTTAGGACTTTTGGGCCCCTAGGCTCACTCAGTGATGCGGGCCCCCAGGGCCTTAGTGCCCAACCGTCCGTTTTTAGGAGGATATGTCATCCTTTTTAACCATTGTTCTTCACGACTTGTCTATCGCATTTGCGGCCGAAAAATATCAAGCCTCTCGTTCTTTTCGTGGCCGTCACATCTTTTGGCCTTCTCGTGGCCAGAAAATCTGTCGTTTATACAGCAGCTAACGGGTATATTTCTCGGTCGTTTCGCGACCGTCAAGTCTCTCTCTCTTTTGTCATATCTACTGACCACACTGCGGCCGAGAAATCTAAACCTGGCCGTTTATACCCTGTTTATACCGCACCTGGCAAATCTGTCGGTCGAATCGCGGCTGTCAAATCGCGGTCCACAGTCATAATACCCCTGCTGGAAAATCTCTCGGTCATATTGCGGACGGAAAATCGTCCAGTCTTTTCGTGGCCAGCAAATTTCTCGGTCACATTGCGGTCGGTAAACCTTTTGACATATCGCGGCCGGTAAATCTGTCGGTCGCGTTTTGGCCGTCTGTATTTTACATCAAAGATTGTGCTAAAGTGTTCGATTTAAAAGCTACATTACCGATTTTACTGGTCGGGAAATTTAATATGTGAAATCTGGTGGACACTCTGCTTTACGTTTACAGCGGTTAGCAAATTTCTCGGTCACATTATGGACAACAAACAGCTCTTGGATAGGCTAGGCTTAGGCTATATCGTAACCTGCGAACATCGGTCGCATCGTCGCTGTCGGTAAATCTCACTCATTTTTCACATTCATTTTTGTCCTAGCTGCAGGTTATGTTTCCGGTCCTCAAAAGACGTCACAATTTGTTTAAATTTTCGACTGAGATAACCTGAACACTATCATTATTCTCTTCTCTTCTCTTTACCTCTACAGACCTTGCCCCCATCCCCACTTAGAGAATTTTGCGGCCTACAACGCGGCGCCGTCCGCAACAGCTGACCTACAGTGGACATGATGTCATATCTTTTGAGCTGTCTACTACTCGTACTTAAGAACTTAAATTACGCTGTTTATGTTTCACGTTCAATGAGGATAACAATTATTAATTCACTTTTTATTCTTGGTCGAGGTTTATTGTGTACCAAACCACGATAATTTCTGGATTTAAAAAAATTTATATGTTTTTGTGTGGCGCGGGCCCTCTTGTGGTGCGGGCCCCTAGGCGCGCGCCTATGGCGCCTATGCTTAAATCCGGCCCTGCAATTAACGTATGTGCAAAGTTATTCTTGGGTTACTTCCATCCAATCACACAGAAGGATATATGTTGCCAATATTTTTCCAGGAAGTTTTGGTTACGGATAATCCTCTGGTGATGAAGAGGGCAATCAACTCAAGCGCTCTGCGCGCATATTTCTACTGTAACGAGAAGCTGGTTGAGGTGCCTCACGTTGTGCTCTCGGAGGCCGATGTGTGCCAACGCTTTGTACATGTTCGGGTGCGCACCAGGCTGCCTCTGGTGTGCGAGCCGGAGCCTAACGCCATCAAGGAAGCCATAAACAATCTCCAGAAGAAGGTAAGGGATTATGATGATTATAATTTTATGTTTTCTATGATTGGGAATTAATAAATCCAAGTACAGTAACTAGGGATGTTTTGAGTACTCAAGTATCAAGCTATTTTTGAGCCAAGTTTACCCTACTACTTGATTTGACTCAAAGTTTTGTAAAATACCGAAAGTTTGAGCCGGGTAGTTTCACCCCCCCCCCCCCTCCTGAAATCGGTAATCGGTAAACCCGAAATCGGGTTTTCCATCTAATTTTATGACAGTTTCACACTAACACCCATAATTTTTTTGTTTTACTTGAATTTATATGTTATTTATGTTTAAGTTATATCAACAAAAATGTATATCACATTATTCCTTTCTAGAATTCAATGAGGCAGGTTTTATTTTTGTTTTTTGAATCTGAAAATATTTTTTAAAACCCAGTTTTTTATAAGATTACTACTGTAAATGTAGCTGAGTGTGTTAATCATCAGGCGAAGAATTGATTCAAATATTGAGTCAGGTTATGAAGCCTTGTTAAAGATTCCCTGAATTAACTTTTAATTTGCTTTTAACTTAGGAATACTTCCGAAAGGCGCCTCGCCGCCAAATGACACAGCTTTTTTTGGCATTGAACTAAACAGGAGTTGTATCACAATACGTGGCAGAGTTACTTTGCAGAAGAAACAGCCACCCTAGTAGAAAAAACTGTCACTCGTTTACTAAGAAATAAAAAGTATTGAGAACTGCCAGCTGATCTATTGACAGATACAGCTCTGACAACACATAACATCTGTCAAAATTCTTCTGACTTCAGCCAACAAACAACAGCTGATCCCATCTTCAACGTGGCTCAAACATTTAGTGAGTTAGGGGCCTAACATTAAAATATCTCATTGCGTCTTATTAATAACTAGCTGATCAACACGGTTTTACCCGTGAAAAAACATAAAAACTTCCTCTGTCCTTTTTTAGGATTTGATTTGTCATACTTTTTAAGGTTGCTATGACAACCTTATATCCTTCCTTATAATTTAACATTAAAACTTTCAAGTACCATAGGGAGAAACCCTTTGGGAATTTTTAAAAACCGTTTCTTAGTGTGCATCTAAGACCCAATGAGAGCGCATGTGCCAAATTTCAACTCTTTAAGTCTTATAGTTTTGGAGATTTGCTGTCCGATAGAAAACCCCTTCTCCTTTATATATATAGATTATTTTTTTTATTTGATAACTAATTCTCTACTCTTCAAAACACTCAACTTGAAAAAAGCTTGAAACCAAAGTATTTTTTTCAAACCCAACTCGACCACAAAAATTTTTCCCGCACACCCCTAACAGATTTATTTTATAATTTATTTATAATAAAAACAGATATTTTATTAAGCCTTCAAGAACCACCTTACTCAAGTGGTTTAATTAATTTTATTGCTATGTCAAACTGAAATATGGTGTAACATATGATGAACGTCAGTTAAATATGTAGTTATAGACCGGAGATTCCCAGGTAGCAGACCATGAGTGTGAAGGACATCCTTGTTTTGTAACAGCTATCAGAAGGAATATTTCTCGAGTATGAATTTCTTTATATAATGCAATTGATTTACTTATTAAAGGTATCGTCAGGCACAGTGGCATTCCATGTGACTAAAACCAAGATCTATTTATTTGGGACGGAGCTGGAAGAGTCTGGTATACGAGTAGGTGAACTGTACGACACCATTCAAGCATCCGAGAGCAAGAAGAAACCTCACACCTCTCTGGAGACCATGGTACATGCTTGTTGCATCATTTTCTTATAGATTTGCCTTCTTCACAGCTTTGTTGATGATAAGTAATGTTACCTTTTACTCAAAAGTAAATTATAAATGCAGTCCTATCAAAAAATTATGAAAGATTTTTCATGTATCAAAGCATTAATGGTAATTGGAATAAAGTATAAGTTTTAATTATTTTTTTTAATCCTTGTAAGATTTACTATTATTTTGTTATGAGACTTGAGCTTGGATAATGCTTGAACAGTTTGCAGATCCTGGAAATTAGCGCTTACATATGTTTTGTATACTTTCATAAAGTCTATTTTCCTAATATACTCAGTGACACTATGTCGACTATCGCCATAGCAGTGATGATGACAGAATGTCAATTGAAACCACACAATTCATGAAACCTGGAAACTTTACAATCGATGGCAAGTGATTTTCATAGGGCTTCAGCATTGTTAGGATTTAACTCGGTGCAGTTAATACTCCTACTAGTCCAAGTATTTTGTTGCAGGAAGTTATAAACGTGGCGATGCTACACAAGGCTACGAGGGACAGCCTCAGTGAAGACACGTCGCGCATCGCTCCCGTCATTCACCATCTCAAGTGTAAGGTGCTTTTGTATCCCTTGTCTTACGTTTAAATCGGCCTAAAAGCAAAAGAATTTATGTTTGTTTATTTCCTATGTTTAATACTTGAATATTTTCACTAAACACTCTAGTCTTGTAATGAGTCATGAAGCTAATATCACTAAATGTTAATGGGAAAACAATAAAGAATCCAAGAGAAATCAGTGAACTCATGAATAACTATTTCATAAATATAGCAGGAAAACTGAATGAAGATAGTAATATACAAACAATAGACAGAGGAGATAGTGTAACTGATTATGAATTTAAAAACTTTGAGCCAATAACAGATGAGGCATTAAGGAAGATCTTTAAAAAATTTAAACCTAAAACTTCTGCTGGACTGGATGATCTGTGCATGAAAATCTTTAAAGCATGTGAGACTGAGGTAATTAAACCGATTGCCCGCCTTATAAACGTCTCTATCTCGTCCAGGACTTTTCCTGAGGGGTGTAAGGTGGCCAGGGTCCGGCCTATCTTCAAAAAGGGGGATGAGGGGGAGATGGGGAATTACCGACCAATCTCACTGTTGCCAACAGTTTCCAAATTTATTGAGAAAGTAATCTGTGACCAGCTTGCCTCCTACCTAGAGACTAACAATCTACTGTGTGGGAGGCAATATGGCTTCAGAAAATCCAAATCAACAAAATTGGCATTAATTGATTTCCTGAATGACTGTATCGACGCGATGGAGGCTGGCGAGTATGTAATCGGAACGTTTGCAGATCTCAGCAAGGCCTTTGATTGCGTCGATGCAGCCATACTTTTTCAAAAACTCTCTGCCCTTGGTATTAAAGATGCTGCTCTTGAATGGATCATTTCATACATGAGTGGCCGATACCAAGTGACAGAAATTGAATTTGAGACGAAGTTTAAAGTCAAGTCCGTCCTGTCACAAGAACGATTGATCACAAGCGGAGTTCCACAAGGATCAATCATGGGCCCCTTGCTTTTCTTAATATACATTAACGACATTAAAAAGGCAGTCCCAGAAAACAACATATTTGTGTTTGCCGATGACACGACTCTTGTCACCAAACACAAAAAGTGTGATGACCTAGAGGTCGACACTTTCGAAAAAGTAAATTGTCTGGCCCAATTTTTCCAAGAAAACAAACTGAGACTGAATGCAGATAAAACCAATTTTGTCTGTATTCAGACTCATCAAAAAAGGAACTCAAAGTTCTCAAGAACTCCTAATCTCCTCATTGGGGAAACGGAGCTTGAAATTGCAAATTCAGTTGATTTTCTGGGGGTGAGATTGGACGATGCCCTGGACTGGAATGAGCAGTTGGCCAAAATTGAAAGTAAGTTAGCAAAAGGCATGTTTGTCCTGCGCAACTTACGAAATCTTCAAAACCTTCAACTCATGAAATCTGTTTACCACTGCTTATTCGAGTCATACATCTCCTACTCAGTGATCTTGTGGGGGGCTTGCGAGTCAAACCTGAAGAGAATTCTTATCTGGCAAAAAAAAGCCATCCGGTGTATATTTAGGCTACATCCTCTAACCTCTTGCAGAGAATATTTTAAGAACTTTGGTATTTTAACTGTAACTAGCCTATTCATTTTAGAAATTTCAATTTACATAAAGTCAAATAGCCTAGATAATTCCAATTCATTCAGAAACCATTCACATAACACTAGATTTAAGAACCTCTTTTCTGAACAACATAGACTTACAATTTTTGAGAAAAAACCCTCATATATAGGTAAAAAAATATTTCAAAAACTCCCAACTAGCTTAAGAAATGAAACTAATTTGTTAAAGTTTAAAAGTGCGTTAAAATCATTTTTATTAAGCCAAACTTTTTATTCTCTTCAAGAATTCTATGACTTTTGCAAGCAACCAAATATCCTGACCATCTAGCCTAACTGCCTGGCCCAACCAACCCCCAACCAACATACCATGTCCAACATAACCTGTGTCCCTCTTGGGATCAGCTTGACGGATCCAACGTCGCCTGCGACCAATTGGATGACTCACAAAGTACCAAGTAAGTAAGTACCAATAAAGGCAGGAAATGAACATGACACAGTGAATGCAAGAATGAATATTTCAATAGCTATTAGTTACGATACAAAAGAACTTCTCAAAACAGGCCTTGAAATTAATTTGCATGTGTCTGAATATTGATATGACATGAGTAATAGCTGTTCCTAGTGATTCTTCACTGTATATTGATGATTTTAAATCAATGTGTAATTTTTAAACATGGTCCTCTTTTTATTTATGTAATTAGTTTCCTTTCTTGCCTTACAAAAATAATTATGTGCTTGAAGTATTAAAACTGTCTATTGTAATATTCTGGAGTTACAGATGTTTTGATTGCTGGCTAAATTGGTTTAATAAGTTATGAATTATTGAATATATTTTATCTCTTAGTGAAGGTGCAAGAAAATACCCTATGAAAAGTTAAATTTTGTTACGAAGTGTTTTTGAAAATAGGGATGTTAATTTGAAAACCTGTGAACAATGTAATTTAGTTATTTATGAATTTTAAACTTTTCACAAACTATGCATAGGCCTAGTTAAATTATTTAATCTTTATAATATTGCCACTAGCAACAGTGGAAAAGTATGTATCTGTGGAATCATCTTCAAAGCTGTCCAAGGATGTAGTTTCCTTCATTTGAAGATTGTCGTTGATTTAATAATACATATACATATACTGACGGACACGAACATTACAAACAACGAACTTTGAAACATTAGAAAATAACAAATTATAATTGAGTATTTTTAAATCAGTGATGATCTTCAAATGAAGATTACTACTCCTTGGGCAGCTTTGAAGATGACTCCATATAGGAGTTGAAACTAGTTGCCCATTACCAACAAGCTGGATTGCATGAAAACAGCCCTGTAAATCAGTTTTAGTATTTCGCTGTAATCTGGAGGCAACAAAAAGTGAAATAATGAATTATTGTCTATTGTAGTGCAATAATTAGCTGTGCCCGTCAAGGACGGGCTAACGGGCACAGGAGCTAAGGAGCTGTGTGGTAATTAACCCAAAAATGGCTTTATGGGAATCACTTAGATCGAGTGGCAGGAGTGTTGGGAAGTGGTTAGGGCGATATGTAGCCCATCAAACATCAATTATAGACTAATTACATAATGGGCCAAAACTGAATCTCAGATCTCGAAACTGCTGAAGAGACACAATTCAAACTTGATAGCAATCTGCGAGTTTGCTGCATCAGTGTCGTGCAACTAGAGATTATCAGAACCCCTTATCGACTTTGTTTACATCAGTGAACCAGCTAGTTGCTTTGTTTACCATAACTCAGTTTACAAACAAGCAGGGTTTAAGCTGGGAAAAAAATTCTTTGAGCAAAAATGCTACAAGCTCTTTGAGACTTGTAGCAAAATTATTTTCCTTTTAGCATTTTGTATCGCATGTCATTAAGTTATAGCACATGTCATCAAACCAAAACAACTTAATCGAACAACATAACCTCAAACTATATTTCGCATCACCGTTTTCGAGACGTCTGTTTTTGCTAGTAATGCCAGACTGGCCATGAGATTTTACCCACCGTGAGTTTCGAAAATCCCCGCTTTTACACGGCAGTTTCTTTAAAAATCCCCGCATAATCCACGGCACCGTTTCTTGCCCCTTAAATAGGGTATTCATGACTTGGAACTGAAATTATCGAATGACTATATTGATTATTCGACTCCATATCATTCCAAGCGGTGGCGAACTAGCCCCCCACATTTTCGCATTCGCCACCGCTCGGCTAGATTTGGTGACTCGGCCACTACAGAGTGCGCCCCAACTGCTCTTTAGCACAGAGAACGTATAGAACGCCTCCACATTCTGTGTCTATTTATTTATAGTCTTCTTTTTGAAATGTATCTTCTTCTTCTTCTTACAGTGGATCTTAATGACGCGGCATCTGATCGAGGGCTACGTTGACGACTACATTCTATAATTAACTCTTATTTTATTTTAAAGTCATACAAAGTAATTTTTGGAAGTAAATGGACTTTTATTGAGATTTGTATTGGTTAACTTTGTTGTTGGTTAACTTTATTTTCTGCAATAAAGTTAAATAATTTCCACTCTTTACTTTTTAGCAAAAAGCGACAGCCTGTCCGAATATTGTCGCATTTTCGTGGAGCATGTCACATTTTGCGACAAATGCGACCGCAGCTTAAACCCTGCAAACAAGATTGTTTACAGCAACACAATGATGAGTTTGTTTTAAGACTGGTTTACCTAAAGTCCAATTAATCACACAGACTAATAGCACAATTATGTCAACAAAATTTATTGGCCTCCAAAGTGGGCAGAAAGAGCGGTTTCCAAACATCGCTGGCACGGGCGTCTCACACTGTCCGGTATAATTTGTTTGACGATTGACGTTGTCTAGCAAATCGATCTTTATTGCAACACAAAGAGCTCATTACAGCAACACTAGAACGATTTTGTTCACAACATTGTGACAAAATTATGTCATTGATAACATTGCCACTTCTCATCTATATAATGAAGTTTTTTAGCAATGATTTTTAGCGCTCTAAATGCTGTGAGGGAGCTTCACTCCACACCACTAAAGCCTCACTACACAACTGGATATTAGTATATATAACAAATAAATTTCACTCTAGAGTCTTCCCTACATGACTTGGTGTTGGTTGCAGGCAACAAGCGGCTGGTGCGGATGCATCTGTACACCGTGCTAGTGGACACTGTCGCAGTCAGGGCTACATGACACGGTGTCGGTTGCAGGCAACAAGCGGCTGGTGTGGATGCAGCTGTACACCGTGCTAGTGGACACTGTCGCAGTCAGGGCTACATGACACGGTGTCGGTTGCAGGCAACAAGCGGCTGGTGCGGATGCATCTGTACACCGTGCTAGTGGACACTGTCGCAGTCAGGGCTACATGACACGGTGTCGGTTGCAGGCAACAAGCGGCTGGTGTGGATGCATCTGTACACCGTGCTAGTGGACACTGTCGCAGTCAGGGCTACATGACACGGTGTCGGTTGCAGGCAACAAGCGGCTGGTGTGGATGCAGCTGTACACCGTGCTAGTGGACACTGTCACAGTCAGGGCTACATGACACGGTGTCGGTTGCAGGCAACAAGCGGCTGGTGGGGATGCAGCTGTACACCGTGCTAGTGGACACTGTCGCAGTCAGGATACATGACACAGTGTCGGTGGTGCGGATGCAGCTGAACACCGTGCTAGTGGACACTGTCGCAGTCAGGGCTACATGACACAGTGTCGGTTGCAGGCAACAATCGGCTGATGTGGATGCAGCTGTACACCGTGCTAGCGGACACTGTCACAGTCAGGGCTACATGACACAGTGTCGGTTGCAGGCAACAATCGGCTGATGTGGATGCAGCTGTACACCGTGCTAGTGGACACTGTCGCAGTCAGGGCTACATGACACAGTGTCGGTTGCAGGCAACAATCGGCTGATGTGGATGCAGCTGTACACCGTGCTAGTGGACACTGTCGCAGTCAGGGCTACATGACACAGTGTCGGTTGCAGTCAACAATCAGCTGATGTGGATGCAGCTGTACACCGTGCTAGTGGACACTGTCGCAGTCAGGGCTACATGACACAGTGTTGGTTGCAGGCAACAAGCGGCTGGTGCGGATGCAGCTGCCCATCGACCACCTGGCGCTGGTGGACCGGGAGAGCCACACAGCCGAGTTATACACTGTGCTCGTGGACACTCTCTGTCGCTCGCTGCGAGTGTTCGAGCGCTGCCTCAGTCAGGGCTACAAGCGGCTCAGCCTCCCGCGAGCGTACCACTTCCTGCCGCCGCACCTTGGACACTACCTCACCCTCGTCTACCTCTCCGGCAAGAGTGACGACGACTTGAGTGAGTGCACTCGGTTATGTTTGGATTGAGTTTTTTTTTTTAACTCAAATGCCTGTTGCCATGGGCCAATAAGCCTGTGCGGCGATCTAAAGACAGTGAGGTACCGTAGCGGCAATAGCCATCAGAGGTGACCACTCATGATGGAACAGGAGTCGCCCGCCGCTGGGATGAAACCAGCGACGTTTGAAACTCAAGGCAAGCGCTTTACCTCTGAGCTACTGCCTCGGTAGAGCTACCTCACGGTAGAATAAATTAGGTATGATTTTGATGGCAGCATTTAAGTTTTCAGTATACTTTGGCTGTTGAAAATAAGAAATAATTAACCATAAAACAGGCTATTTTCATTTTTTTGTTAAGTCCTGTACTCTTATACAAGCCGTTTGGTGTGTATGCTTGCAGATTTATCTCAAAAATGTCACTGAGGATTATCTTCAAATTTCAGAAAAATTTATTTCCGGCTCAAAAACCTGTTCAGTGGTGGAATGAAGATTGCATGGAGGAATACATAATTGTATTTATAAAATATTACGACACTGAAATTGTTTGTAGTAATTGGATGATCTGTTTGACACGAACTACTGGATAAAGCTCAGTCCACTGAGAGACTTCACCAGGAGCAAAATTTCACAATATTTTGCTGTTTTAGTTTTAAAATTTTGTATTTTGTACAAGATTACCTATAATATACAATGCTGTTTTCTGTCGAATTGTAGGCTACTATAGTTTAAATCATTATTTTTAAATGAAAGAAACTTGATTGTTATGTATTGTTTTACAAAATATTACCAAAAAACTCATCATCTTTTCAATTATGTTTAACAAACCATGAATATATACAAAAATACTAGCTTTAAAAAGTGGCCCTAGCTTGTAAAATTTAAGAATACTCATTTGCTATTATTGCTTTTAATTATCTTGATTTCCATTTATTTTTAACTTCTCAGTGATTCATGCATGGTGTCCTTGGTTTTAGAGAGCAGAAGAGAATGGTTCCACGACCAGCTGAAGATTCCCCGAGACCGGCCGGTGTTCAGGAAAGGCAATGCTCATGTGTTCAAGGACGACATTCCACCGAAGGCTCCCCTCATCAATGTCCACGAGGGACTGAGTCCAGCCCGTGAGTATCTGACTGTTGGAGTAAATGACAATGAATCATGTTACATCTATTTCAATTAGTTGCTTTCTCATAGGATGTGTAGGAAGAAATTGGAGATATTTCTTTTTTCTCAGCTGAAAGTAGATATGAAGGGATTGAGATAAAAAAGAATTTGTCATAATTGAAAACTGAAGAACTCTATACTTAAGGTATTATTTCTTTCTAGTATGTATTCATGTTTTCAATGTTAATGGTGTAGACCTATGGAATTAAAAGTAATGGAATTACTTATCATACCAGGAGACAAGTTACATCAATATGAAGCTATTTATAACTTGCTGAATCAGCTTAGGACTTCTGCTGGTCCTAAATGGAGGTAGTTTCATTTTACTTATCATACAATCCACAGCTTGATAAAACATTATCCTGCCTGATGAAGAACATGTTAGTTTCAAAACAAATAGTCTTCATCCAGTTTAATCACTTAATCACTTTATTAAGACAGGTACCTCATGGAGGACGTTACCCTGAATATGAGTGAAGGATGATTGTGATGATAGTGGCACGATCTTGTAGCCTTGTTACTGACTAAGGTTGGCAGGATTGTTAATTAATAGCCCAACAACCAATGGCAGCTGGCTCCAGAAACAACCCTTCAAAAAGCTACTAACTTTTCTCGGGATCGATCCGGCTACCTACAAGTTTGTAAGTGGGCACTATAACCACTACACCAACCAGCCCTGTTTGTCTAAAAATATTGATTTCCTCAGTCGACAGTAGCAGGTAACCGTTGTGTTTTTGCGGCAGTGAAGGGCGGGGAGGTGAGTGTGGTGGCCGGCCGCTACAGCTACCACCACTACATGCAGGATGACTTCAACGACGACGGCTGGGGCTGCGCCTACCGGAGCCTGCAGACCCTCGTCTCCTGGTTCAGGTCTGTGAGGTTATCTATATTTGGCAAGATGATCGGCAGATTTGAACTATTGAATTTGATGTATTAAAAGCCTAAATTTAACAGTCATGTTTTGTTTGATGGGAGCACTTTCAAGACTTGCATGTTCATAAGGTGGTCATTACAATCAGTTGTAGGTGTTACTTAAAGTAGTATGTAACTAAATTAAATGGTAGACACTTTTGTCAAAACAATAATTTTTTTCTTAATGTTAAAAAGTATTTTTTTTAGAGAATTTTCCTACAACCACACGTAAACTTCCAGTTTACACACTGTAAACCAATTGTAAAACATCTGTTTTAACAGTATCAGGACTGGAGACAGTACTTAGGAGCGAGCGATAAAGTCTTTATCGCTCGCCATCTGTTTAATTTATCGCTCATCAACTGATAGTATTGTTTCTTTACGCGCTCCAGCCAATCAGAGTTGTTGGCTCCAGAGCTTTTGCTTCCGTTTTGATGCAAGTGAGCTCGATTTGTTTAAAACCTCAAAATCATAATGGCGCATTCAGCTACAATGGACATAACTGTGATTGTATTTATCGTTTGGTAATCCAAAAATTCAGTTATAGGAAAGATTTTGTATGCATTTCTCACTTTTGCTAAAATTACCGAGCTCCACTTTGCATCATGCGGTAGTTAAGCTCAAGTGAGAAAGACCTTTTCGCTCTTAATTCAGAAATTAATATCCTGGACTTTTTTTCAGTCTAGGATTTGTTTATTTTTGTTGGCAACTGATTGTTAGGCTCCAAGTTCCTATCATTGAAAGAATGATTTCTAAACAAATTCCACTATTCAAATTTAATACTAATTCCATTCATTTTTTTTTGTTCTGACTATCTTAACCCTCGAGCGGGCGCATGTGGAGTTTTCCTCTGCACGTGTTTTTATTTTATTTTATTACAATAAACAGGCATAATGGGTCTTGGGAGTCGTGTCCGGTTCCGTACCTCACGCGCCTTATTCCAGGAATCCCCTAAAGCTATTTATACCTCCCCACACCCCTTTGGTACTTTGTTATTTGAAATTCAGAAATGCCGTGTCAATGTGAGGAGCGCCCTCTCCCGTACCACCAACAGTGATACCTATTCTATATTAGAAAATTACTTTCTATGTTAAATTTAATTATTACACTTGTTAAGTTGAACAATTAATAGTATCAACGCTGAAATGTGGTTCCTAATGAAGGTTGTCAACATGTAAATACAATATTTCGTTATAAAAAAGTACAATGGGTTAAAATTGTATAATTTAGTGTTGCGGAGTAAAACTCCATAGGCGCCCGCTGCCGTTTTACCGGCGGAGTGCCCGCTCAAGGGTTAAGTGCGGTAGTTTTTAATCTAAATGTTCTTTAGCTAGTAGAAGAAATCAAGGAGTAGAATAATTTGATTAAATTTATAATCCGTGTGTTCAGGCACCAGGGGTACACGGAGCGGGCGGTGCCGTCGCACCGGGAGATACAGCAGTGCCTGGTGGACATCGGGGACAAGCCGGCGAGCTTCGTGGGCTCGCGGCAGTGGATCGGCTCGACGGAGGTGAGCTTCTGTCTGGACTCGCTGCTCGGCGTCACGTGTCGCATCGTCAACGTGAGCTCGGGCGGCGAGCTGCAGGAGCACGGCGGCACACTGGCCAGCCACTTCACCACCCACGGCACACCCGTCATGATCGGTGGGTGCGACTGGTCGATCCAGCTGTTAATGTTGAAAGTTACCACCTAACTGTGTTCTAAATTCATTGCCAAACAGAATTTTAATATCCTACTGAATATCAGAGCTTTACTATTCGAAAAATATGCTTGAAGAAAAAATAATTGGGAACCCTCAAATTTTGTTGTTTATCAAATTTTGCCATATTGCAGCTGACATTGTTGTCAAATAAGATAAATCTCATTATTGTTTCTACTGAAAGAGATATTTTTTTTGTTTTCATCGAGTTAATCGTCTCATTCTGAACTTAAGTCAATTGATTTTCTCTTCAGTAAGATTGCTCAAATAGAACAGTTGTTCTTGCTTCTGATGATGAATTGTAGTCTCCATAGTCGATCACCTGTAATTCATCTCCATTTCATAAATAACAAATTGAAACTTGATAGTTTGTGAAGCATAGTCCTGAGGGATTTTAAGAAAGGACAACTAACTATTGGCCATTTCAGCTCCAGAACAACTTGATTTACAAGGGTCTGGTCAAGTTGGCGGGTGAGCTAACTCGGTCCCTCTCCTTCAATTATTGACCAAACTGCCTACATGAGGCAACCTATCCTACTCCCCTATCTCGCCTGCCAATTCGACCCATGTGAATTAGGCCAATAAATTCTAATTCCAGGTCCTAGATCCTGATAGGAATTTTTATTATTGAAATTTTTTCCACAACTTTTCCACAACTGCCAAATGCAAATGTATTTTGATTTGGGAGCATCATGTAGTATTCTTTTTTACACTGTTGAAATCTCCAATCACCTCTAATTTGTTTCTCTAATTCTAAACTTTTCACGCCACATGATGTAAAGCTATGACTCGTGTGGGTGTGGCAGGGGGAGGGGTGTTGGCGCACACCATCCTGGGGGTGGACTTGGACCGAGACTCGGGGGACGTGAGGTTCCTGGTGCTGGACCCGCACTACACGGGCGCCGAGGACCTGCGCACCATCCAGGCCAAGGGCTGGGTCGGCTGGAAGAAACCCGACTTCTGGAACAAGACGGCCTATTACAACATGTGCTTGCCGCTGCGCCCCCAGTGCTTCTGATAGGCTGATAGGCGACCAGCCGCGCCTCAGTGCCACGCTATATTTTTATAAAGATATTTATATGTATGCCTCAACTGTTGTACCAATTTGGAATAAAGTTTTATTTTTGTGCCTGCTGTTTTTATAAATGAAATGGCTGTTTTCTTAATCTTTGGTTATTGTGATTGTTTTAGATGGCATGTTTACCATTTTTATCCAAAGAAAAAAATAATATCAAAATACGTACAAGACCAGTCAGGGCCAACGGTTGTGCAAATGGGAAAGGTCAGTTGGAAGAAATAACATTTGATGTGGTCATAATTGGTACTGGAAACTTTTAACCTGTATGAAGTTGAGACTAAGTTATTAAAATATTACTAAAAGGTCATTCGAGGGCCTCCAATCACAATTTGATATCTGTTGCAGGAAATGATTGCCTTGAGTTTATCTGAACGTTTTAAAGTTCAGCGAAATGCTTTAGCAGCATTAAGGAACATTAATTCTTTTCTCCAAGAAGGGCAATTAATTCTTCATCTGACACACAGCAGACATTACCTCTGCAGTTGCAAATGTTTTACAAATATGCAAATATTTTGCTTATGTGAATACATTTTGTACTTCATAAGTTAAAATATCCTCATATTTGTGTTTGCATGAAATACAAGAAATATGATCCTTCCTGTTGTAAGCAGTGGCGAAGCGTGCGGTCATCATTGGATTCGGCGATGACCAGAAAGAATAAATTAATTTCATTCCTGGCAAAAATCTCGTCAGTGTATCGCTAGTGGCACCCAGCGACCAAAGAATAATATTAATTTTACTCTTTGGTGGCGCCCAAGCGACCACTTCAAACTCTCGACCTTGACGTGGCCGCGCATCCGTTGCCAACGCAGCGGTAGCGACCAGGCCGTCGGCGACGGAGCCGCTAATCGTGCGATTCAGGAACACCCCTCCCGTGCCTATTGAAGAAGGTCTCCTCCCAAACCTCCCCTCAACCCTGCAGCCAATCACATCACCTTTAGACTCCTGCTCAACGCGACTGTTCGGACGTCCTCGGAGATTGTCGGCCGCTTTCGTAACTTAACGGTAGCTCCCGCGGGGGTTCGGCTATGTGTACCCGGGGCCATAGAAGACACGATGTCTTCTATGGCCCCGATGAGTACGACCACAGAGAAAGAAGATATTAAGATATTGTTTACTTCTCTTGGTACCCATAGAGAAAGAAGATATGTTTACTTCTCTATGGAACGACAACACGATTTAGACAGCGCAGCGAGCACAGACGACTGCGATATTGTGGTATGCAATTCTCGACCTTAGTCTGCGATTTATAAACGTCAGTATGCGTTGCCGTGTGTTCTGATGTTTGTTTTTGAGTTTTTGTTGTGATTTAAAAGATACTCCGCTGTCTCCGCTCATGGAATGAATGTAAGTTCAAGTTTATTAAATAATAATAGTAGAAGACGCGGATAGTTAAAAAAAAATAAAAGAAAGACCGTTCAGTTTTCTTCGTTACAAATGGAAACTACAAACAAACAATTCAAAATGGCAGACCATGTCCAAATCTGCCAAATTTGTCTGTCGTTAGTCGTTGTTTTCGATAGGAATCGGTCGTAGGCTACACAAGACATTTTACAGTAGTTAAGCTCGGCAGACTTTTGACGTTGACAGACGACGCGACGTCGGCAAACAGTGTAATGGCTTACGTAGTGGAAATAGAAGTAGTTTAGCAGACAATGAAGAAACAGCGAAACAGCCAGTCTTATTGTAATAAAAATCATAAATAATTTCGTGATTTTTTTCATTTTTTCCTTTATTTCCTTAAATTTGCTCTCTTTCATTATTGCAGAAATAATTAAGTATGTGATGACCTAGCAAAAACTTCACTCTTCGCCACTGGTTGTGAGCCTCGCAAAATAGCTTGGTGGATGGCCGAAAAACAGCTAGATGGGGGTCTCTAACGTGTATCGCCTGAGTTACTTTTCTAAAAACATTGTTTACCTTCTGTTAATGAGCAACATATGCTTTCTAAATCAGGTGATTATTTAAATTGACTAGAAGTGAAATCTCATAGGCCAAGTTATTTTATGACCCTTATAAACATGTTTTTAACTGTTGTACTATACCAGCTCTCCTTCCAACAAAAAAAATAGAAGATACAGAACTTTCAGCTTAACGGATAAAGTATACAATATAAAAAAGTAATTTTAAAAAGGAGAATTTTTTCATTAACAGTTGACCATTGTTTATTTTTAGAACAGTGAGGGAGATAAAATAAAACTTGGATTTTATTAGCCTAGCTTGTGATTATTTTCCAAGACACAAGACAATTGTTGGAAAGGTCATGAATTTAGACAGATTTACTACTTACTACAATTTAATTAACTAAGACACAATACATAAAAAAACTTTAAAATAATATATAAAATACTTAAGAAAACTATTGTAAATGGTAGTGTAGTGGCTTGTAGAAACGCAGCACAAATTTTCAAGTCAGAGAGGTGTCGCAATAAACGTATCTTGTTGTGGATTTCACTGACCCTTCCAAGTAAGAAAAGTATCATTGTCAAATGAAGGTACAAACAACAGAGTTTAGTCCTGAGATGAATGGAGCTTAAAATTGATTGCCACAAGAGCGAAGAATGGAGCGCACAAGGCATAATGACCCGAGGTTAGCTAAGGTGAAGAATACTGAAGGAGAAACCTCGATGGGGCAATTGCACACGAGTTTGACAAATGATGCTGAACTACCACCTAAAAAATTATAACTTTCCCCAGTGGACGAGACAGCTGGAAATGACAACTCAATACGAACAGATGTATAGAAATAGTACTTAGCCCATTAGAATTAAGAAGTTTTTGATTTGGCCAGTCCTTTCACCTAAAATTGAATTACTCTTAGTCCACAAGCTGAGTGGGTGGTTTCAACACTACCCCACTGAGTAAAGATATTCAATAACAACAGACCTCTAATGATAAAAATAGGTACCGTACAATGATTGTACAATGCTAAATGAATTTTATAAAGAGAAATTAAATTCAAAATATAAACTACAGTGACAAATACAACTTTCACAAAAGGCAATACAAATGTTTATACTTATTGCGAACAATAGAAATGGATTACTCAATTTTACTGTTCACTGGTTACACACAATCATCATTCTATTACTTTGTAAGCGATTTCTAAAATGTGAAATGGGTCTTCAAAAGTTACGATCATTCCATTTCCATCATCGTAAGTTGCAGGTATGGAGTAGCGGAATTTATGTGTTGTTAATGGAGGACTAGCACATATCTTCAAGGTATACTCATTTTTGGCCTCTAAAATTAAACAATCACCATTACTCCTCTTGACAGGAAGAGTTATCAACTTATTGGGGAGAGTTCTGCAGTTGACTGAGAAATTCTCAGTGATTGTTAAAAGCCCATTATTTAATGAAGCATACAAGGTTATGTAACACGAAACATCAATATATGAGTAGGAGTCATCATTTTGTGGACGGGTATAGGCAGTTTTACATTTAAATGAGCTAATTTCAAGTCTTTTAGTGGGTTTTAATGTCAGTGTTGAATAATTTTTACAGGAACTTTCATAAGCTGAGTCTGGTATAAAACTGAATGACTGGATTTCTTTGTAAATGGCTCGCTTTTCCTGTATATTGCAAAACCCTGGCATTTGAAGTACATCATTATTTGTTACTGCTGAGATAAATTCCACAAATTCTTCTGGACTCAAGATTTTAGTTGGCAAAACATGTTTTGCGATTTCCTCAACACTGAGCAAAAGAAGTCTTGTATGTTGGAGAACATTTTGAAGGCACTCTCTCACTGTCTTCTCAGGATGTTTCTTAACCTGGTTTTCTGCCCAACGAACAATATTATTCCAAAGTTCAAGTTCGCTTATACGTAGTGTATCTTGTTTCACAATGTGAAGAATTTGATTTTCATCAATTTCCAAAAAATTTGGATCCTGCACAATTTCATCTGTTTTCTGTTGAATCATTTTAGTTACTTCCATTTCAAGGTCTGGACATTCCATGTAAGTGACAACTTTTAAAGCAGGGAAGAAGTCTTCTACTGTTGTCGGCTTTAGACGTTTCGCTGCTTTCCCCACCAAACGCTGGATATTGTATTTGTCAGCACAAAAGGCCAATTCTGCTGCCTCCTCAGCAGTCCTCTTTTTTGGTAGTTTCCCACCATAGACATGCCTGAAAAATAAAAAAAAGTTTGGAACTTGCTCATAAGTACCGGGTGTCCATAAAATATTCATCGGGTTTTAAAATAACGTATTGAACTTACAGATACATGAATGCTACTATAAATTGCATGGATTGAAAGGGAAAGCTCTCAAGTTTTGTTTGATATCACTAAAGTTGCTTAATATGCTGCCCGGTTGCAACTCTGCCCAAACGTTGGAAAGCATATCCTGGCTCGCTGTTGTCACTGCAACGCGAATCCTTTCTTGGAGCTGTGGCAGGGTTTGAGCTAATGGCGGGATGTATACCCTGTCCTTCACATATCCCAGAGAAAGAAACCGCATACAGTAAGGTCCGGGGAGTGGGGTGGCCCCCTTAGGAGAACTAGGTCATCCTCATCATAGCGGTCAATCCAACCATTAGTGTATCTCTTTTTATTGTATCAACAGCTACACTTGGTCGTCCGGGATTCTTACGTTTCAGCAGGCTTCCTGTGTTTTTGAGCTGCCAATAGCATCGCAAAATGCTCTGTTGAGTTGGAGCAGATCTTCCTAAGAACCCACGCTGGACAGTTACTAAAGAAAAACTGTTATCATTTCTTAAGACCCAGAATTCTTTTTTCTTCAATTAATTGTAGGCATTTTAAAAACAACCAATGAAAGTAAATAAAAAGGGTAACAACAAACAATGAATAAATGCTTATAAAACTTAGAAAAATTCTCTGTATCCACACATGAGTCACAGTGTTGTGGCACAAAAATTTAGTGAGATAATTGTAATTAAAACCCGATAAATATTTTATGGACACCCGGTATATAAAATACTTTTGCCTATATGGAAATTGGAAATAACTTAAACTTATAAAATCATTCATATTAATTTATCTTTTATTATCTAGCTAAAATACACTGGGGAATAAAGATATGAACATAATATCATGTTTCACTGAGATTATACAAAAACGTAATAATTGCTACATTCTATGTTCGAACTTCAGGCCCGCAGAGAGAAATCTCGGACCCCTGGGCAATCGTTGCCGCGGGCTCACTCCAACCCCCCCCCCCCACAACGCAACGGCGTGGTGGTTGATGGTCTTAAACTTATTAATAGCACTTATCACACCATCTCAGATTTTAAAAACATTTTTAAGTTAAGGCCATAAAGGACTTTTGTTTTCTTTTCTTTTTCAAAAGAGATCCGTTATTTAAAGATCTCTCACTTTCGTAATAAAAAGCTAGTTAAAGATATCTATATTTTCATACTCAAATTACTCAATCTATATTTTCATCAAACATCGGACTGATACTAAACCAGTGTTTCCACTTCGCTTTGACAGTTTCTCCCTCGCCAAAGCCCAAAATTTCCCTTTTTTCCCTCAGGCTGGAATTAATTGTCCATGGTGGCTAAACAATCCTACGACTCGAAGCATCACCCGTCGTGCGTCGCGATCGGTAATAATATCACATCAGTGCCAGTTGCCAGTGCCCCACAGCTTACGCAATAAGCCTTAAACTTAAAACTTTTGTAACAATTACCATCAATAAATCTTAGGAATACGATAAAAATATTTTATTTAAAATACAACATGGATTGTGAAATTATTGAAAAAGTACGTTCAGCAATATTCTCTATATTATATTATAACTACATACTACATTTTAGACCAGGCCCGGGCCCATGGGCAATGCCCGCTAGCCCCCCCCCCTCTCGGCAGGCCTGTCGAACTTTAGAACTATGTCAAATCATCACCATCTGTTAATGTTCATGAACAAATGTGAATTAAGTATCGTTCAAAAGTTGATTAACAGATAGTAGTACTTTCATGTAAATTTTGAAAGCCTCTAAGGCTGTAGAATCTTATGTTTTCCAAGTCCTCAAAAGGCATATCAAGAGGGAAATAGCTGTAATTTTATAGCAAATACTTTGATAACAATAAATATTTAAGGGTCAATATGCTGCAAATAAAAACTGAGAAATTATTAATTCATTTCTTGAGGGAGAAATTTCAACTATAGGCCTTGGTCCCTTTTAATTTTCCAATAGCCTAACGTACATTGTTTCACTGTGGGTGTAAATATTAAGGTCATCCCCTGTTTTTTTTTGGATTGCGTTCCGTTTGGACCCTCTTAAAATTTGAGTTCAATGGAAAAGTCCCATCTTTATAAAAAAAATATAAAAAACTTTTAACAAATTAATCCTTAATTCAAATAACCATCCTTAGTAGAATATACTACAGAGTTAATAGTTTTTTTATCTTATCAGGCTATGAACAAATGTGTTCATGGACTAACAATGTACCTCAGCATCAGTTTAAATGTTGCTGGAGAGACATCTTTGATGTGGGTGTTGGCTCCTGATGGATCTGCCAGTTCGCTGTCTGCCAACATCTCTCTGAACACAGAACTGTGAGCGATCAGCTGTGTGGATGACACTCCTATTTTTTCCTAGGGCAAAATATAAATTCTCTTCAATCAAGTTCAAACTGTTAGTTACTGATTTTTATTTGCCAATGATTTGTGCTACTGGGGTAAACAAAAAAGTTGGAATATTTTATTACTTCCTTGAAATATACAGGCTCAGTACTTAAAACCGCCTCCTCGCAGTACTAGCATTAGGGTAGGGCGAGAAGGGCGGCCGCCCAGGCCCTTGCGCTTTTGGTGGGAGTTTTCCCTTGTTTAAAAAATAGGTGACAACAAAAATAATAAAATGGCACAAAGGTATTTTTTTAACCATAAGAATGATTACATGTTAAATTAAAACTACAATTTAAAAAAGGCTGCGAATTGGTAAGCCAAGTATGATCTTTACCTTTTAGGTTATTTGATAAAGGTGTACGGTTTGCAAAAGGCCTATAGAAAATAATAAGGTGTGAAGTAGTGGAAGTAAGTATTCAAGTAAATTTACAGTCCTAACTAGATACCAACGGGGATGTAGCAGCGAAGGCAGATTTAGAAATTTGCCACCCCTGGGCTATCCGGATTCCCCCCCCCCCCCCCCCATCAAACACACGCCATAAGCTGCAGCCCCGTTGTATTTGCATCAAAACAAAATTTTGGGCAGACTCCACAAGGCAAGAGAGCACTATCTTAAAAGGGGGATTTGTTCCCAGCAAGCCACACGGCAAGTATGACTCACTCTCTCACTCCTTAAGGCCTGTTTACATTAGGCGGCGTGTTACGAGGAAGCCGCGACCATCCGCCTGGTGCGAACACTAAATTCGCCACTGATATAGAAACTAATACCTTGTTGTTCTGCCAGCGCTACTGCAAGCCGCTACTAAACACCTGATCGCCTGCGCGAGCAACCCACCTACAGTGAACGGGCCTTTACCACACTGTCTCTTTTGATCTTTCTACTGTCGAACCTGGCCGCGCTGCAAGGTGTGCCCGGCATTCATGCCAAGCTTGTCAAATTGCTCCAAAATTGGGATGAACTCAATTGAACTGAAATTTTAACAATTATCATGGATCCCTAAAACGGTCCTATGTCCTGTGGCAATGCCCATGAAGATATCCAAAACCCGTAATACCTTTAATACCTCTTAAGACCGGGACACAGCACTGGCTGCACATTTTAACTGGAATATGAGTGAAGGATGAGTGTAAGTTATACGGATGTTTTAGATTCCAAGCTAGAATCAGACACCAACATCAGAGAGCACACGTATTTTTATTGACACCATTTATACCAACGTAAGACAAAAGACAGTTAGTCTTGTAAAATTAAACTTCTTGAAAATGTAATTTTTTAATAGGATTTTAATAAAATAGATAAAAAAAGAATTCCTCACCCTTAATATTTACTTAATAATACTTGAACCCCAGATCGAAGTTAAGCAGTTAAGAAAGATTCATTTACAAATTGAAATACTGATAATGCTCTGTGGTGATTCAAATAATAATACTATGAACAATAAACAATCAAGCATATAAAATAAGTAAGTCGTAAAAACTGAAATACACCTGTCTAATTATCAGTGATTAAACCTCATTTATGTTGGCACTGCCACATAACCTATGATTACAGTCCAGTGTAACAAACACTGGTGACTGAACAGCGGTGGCGGTGGCGCAGAGCGCGAGGTTGGTCGGGAAGGGGTAGCAATCCAGCAAACTCACTTAACGGCGCTGGCGGGAGCGGCAACTTCAAACGATATCGCCATCCGCCACGACTACCACTACTACCCCCAGAGCTGACGGCTGATATTTTGCAAGCAAACTCTATCGTGTCTCGCAATTCCGTGATCTGTTTTTGGGAGTACTTGTGACAAAATATACAGATTGCACAAGAATTATAATTATACAAGTATAATAACAATGGCATGTCCTGTAATCCAGCTACTTGGAGGTCACGATTCGCTCAGGATGGAACTTGAGCGATGGCTTGTGGACGCGGTGTTCCCTAGTGGGGATTTACGTCCGCAATATTAAATACTATGTTCATATAAGACCGTCCTCATAATTAGAACAGTTCGTAAATTGTAAACGAGACGTAATTGTGGTTCGGATCCCACGTTAAAATGTAGGTCCCTTAGTTGCCATTGGCTGTTGGCCTATTAATTAACAGTCCTGTCTAAGGAACACGTCGACCTTCTGGTCAGTGTAACAAGACTAAAAGATCGCGCCACAACCATCCTTCACTCATCTGTCATTCATGGGCGGATTTCTGGGGGTGCCAGGGGGTGCCCCTGATTTTTGGTGGGATATGGTGGAAAACATGTTTTCTAGTTTAAATTATAATTTAGTTTCAGTTATTTTTGCTTTTCGATTTGGTTTTCGCCCCAGTTTTAAGTTTCAAATTTTTTACTTGTGTCCAAGTAGCCATGCCTGTTTCAACCAACAAACTAAAAGCGGCTTTAACTTATAATAGGCTTTAATATATTCTGTTTGAAAGCATGAATTACATATAGTCTCAAAATTATTTTCTAGCTATTATCAATAATAGTAAGCCTTTCCAATCTGTTTTCATACTAATATCAGAAATGGATTATGTTACTTTTCATAATTCAAATCATCCATAGAAAATATATAAAATGTAAATGTAATGTGCTAGTTGTTAAACAAAATAGATAGCATTTTCCAATAAGATTAAACGTTAAGTGAGATGGCACCCCCTAAGATTATGACCCAAATCCGCCCATGCTGCCATTCATACCTGGCTTAAAATACCTACCTGGGTAGGTCACCATTTCAAGCAGTGTATCTAATGTATGTAATTAATGTCAGCACAAGAATAATTTTTGCACCTTTTTTTAATTTTTCCTTCCCCTAAATTTTCCCGCCTCCCAAATTCTGCCGCCCTGGACCATAGCCCTTCAAGCCCATATGTAAATACAGCCCCGAGTGGCAGTGAATTAATGTTCTTTAGTTTCATACTTTCTATCCAGAAAGGTTATTACTGGAGAAATACAAACTTTTTCAGGTGCCGTACGTCACAATCACACAACTGTTGGGAAAGGTGACCATCGAAAATTCCCAACTTATGACTGTGAATTACCTAACTCTCCTACTTACATTTTTTTTATTAATGATGTTCAACAATTACTAAATTTCTAGAGTTGTCAAAAAATATGGTTAGAGATTTTCAGAGTTTAGAGTTGGAAAATTTGTTTTTTCAAGTCTTAGATGCACTGGAACAGACAATGTAATGATGTTCACTCTTGGAATTAGAAACTGCTCAAGTGATAGGTTCTACCATTTCGTAGAGTCCTTTGAGTCCTTAGGTTCTAACATTTTGAGTCCTTTCCCACGCAATGGCCTTATGGGAAAAGTATTAAGAACTATACGATGTTTCCCATCACTGGTCCGCCCTTATACTTAATTAGCAGATATACCCGCAACTTCGCCCGCTGAAAGGATAACTAATTTTATGACTTGTGCAATTTTTAGAAGTAATTAACAAATGGATTGATTTATTTGGGCCATGGGCTTGTAATACACCCTTAAGATGCAGCTGATAATTCCACTCTAGATGAAAATGAAAAAGTGTAACGCTTCGTCTAAAAATGTTCCCCTCACGATCATCAAATGGTTTGAATTACCTTCCTCCCATTTCCCAATACAGAGATTGAGGATAACCCGGAATATAAAACAGAGAAGACGGTAAGAATTGATTACAGAATTTAGCACTTCTTTGAAAATAAACCGAAAACTGTAAGAAAAAGTAAGGAAGTAAATGTCTTGGCCAAAAACATCTCTCCAAAAAAATTCTCATTAAATTTTGTAGTTTTATTCTTTCAGTAGACTGGTCCTCGTACCTTTTCTGTTCCCTGAATATATTGTACAGGACTCCCCTCCAAAGTTAGGGAAAACTAAAATGGTCGCCGTTTTGAAATACTCTATTATAGCCGTCTGAGAAAGAATATTTTGAAAACCTTTCTTTTTTGGCATCTAAAGTCTATAAAGAATAAATTATGCCAAGTTCCATGGCCCAAAGTCTTGTAGTTTTTGAGAAAGTAAGCTTTGAAAGCTAAAAATGGCCACCATATTGTATTTTACAACATACCATTTAGGCCTTTAGAGACAAAATATTGCAAAATCCTTTCTTAGTACACATCTAGAGCCTGTAAAGAATATTTTTGCCAAGTTTCATGGCTCTAAGCTTTATAGTTTTTGAGAAACTGTGATCTGTCAGTCAGTCAGCCAATGATTTTTGGATTTTATATATGGTATACTGATTTACATGTGATTAAATGTGTTCAAAATGAAGAATGCATTGAGTAAGTTTGACACTGGGGGAGGGGTTATTTGGGATGTGAAGGCCTCCCAAACCTTTTCTAGCCCGGGGTCTCGCACTCACTACCTCCTCGAACTAAGTCTGTTTCTACTTTATATCCCCAACTAACACAGAACATTTCCTATGAATAAGTGGTCTCAATAACATTTACAAACGTGATTCGTAATGTAACTTGTACATTTGCAAATGTAATTTGAATGTAAATCATATTTTTCCTATACATAAAAATAATTAAAATACTGGCAAAACTTACAACTTCATCGATGTCAGGATTACCAACAGTAAGATGACAATCATGGTATTTAGAATTGGAGAAGATGAAGTCAACAGGGTCCCCATCTAAAAACATTTGATAGTAAATATAAAATTTGAATACACTCTAGTGATCAACTCAGGCCTATTTTAAGGAGCACCAAATAGGGCAGGTGGTAAAAACTGTAAACTCATCAAAACAATATTTCAAATACACTATATTATTATTAAAAGAGGGCTATAGTTCCGCAGGAGGTACACGCTTCGCCTCACTATCTAGGGGACTCAGGGGGAATCGGGGTTATTGCAGGGTTTAAGCTAGGAAAAAATTTCTTTGAGCAAAAATATGCTACAAGCTCTTTGAGACTTGTAGCAAAATTATTTTCCTTTTAGCATTTTTATCGCATATCATTAAGTTATGGCACACGTCATCAAACCAAAACTACTTAATCGAAGAACATTGCCTCAAACTATATTTCGCATCACCATTTTCGAGACGTTTGTTTTCGCCAGTGTTGCCAGACTGGCCATGAGATTTTACCCACCGTGAGTTTCGAAAATCCCCGGTTTTACACGGCGGAATCTTTAAAAATCCCCGCATAATCCAAGGCAATGTTCCTTGCCCCTTAAATAGGGTATTCATGACTTGAAACTAAAATCATCGAATGACTAAATTGATTATTCGACTCCATATCACTCCAAGCGGTGGCGAACTAGCCCTCCACATTCTCCCATTCGCCACCGCTCGGCTACACTCGGCGACTCGGCCACTACAGAGTGCGCGCCAACTGCTCTTTAGCGTCTATGTATAGTCTTCTTCTTGACTGTGGATCTTGATGACGCAGCATCTGATCGAGGGTTACATCGAAGACTACATTCTATAATTAACTCTTATTTTATTTTAAAGTAATACAAAGTAATTCGTAGAAGTAAATAGACTTTTATTGAGATTTGTAATGGTTAAAACCAGATTTTCTGCAATAAAGTTAAATAATTTCCACTCTTTTAGAAAAAAGGTGACAGCCTGTCCAAATGTTGTCACATTTTTGTGGAGCATGTCGCATTTTGCGACCGCAGCTTAAACCCTGGGTTGTTGGGTGGGGAACTATCGATAGTCAAACACCTCATACGAATGATATATCGATATTTCACAGATTTACTTCAAATTACTGACTAGGGGATTCGGTAGGAACCGAGGTAGTTGGATGGGGAACAATCAACTGTCAACAACTGCTTGGCCCGGCTGCAAATTTCCCACACTGGGAATTAGGCCAGACTACAAATTTTCTTTCTTTTAAAACTTGGCCACTGTTGCAGCCAGCACCACTCAGGGCGTCCCACCAAAACGGATACCACCAAATAAACGGACACTAGTAAACGTAATTCATTTTCCCACATAATTATTTGCTATTTCGGGCACGGTGATTATTTTCTTTGTTTTCATGCAATGACAGCGATCGTGGAATTACAGCAGAGAAAACAAAGCGCTACGCAGTACTGAGTTAACGCAGTGTCACCCCATAACAGTTCAAATTTACATATCGCTATGTACAATCGATAGAACTAAGCAAACTAATTTGATTGCGGGCTTTCGATAGTTCCCAACACAACCCCGGATAGACTGACCCCGGATTAGCCCACCGTGGCCCCAAGATAGACTGGGTTTGCACCTTCTGCGGAACTCGTACAAAAAAAAGTGTGTTGGTATTTATTTATTTGAAATGCTACAAAACAGATAACATCCACCAATTACATTGTAGCATATATAACTAATCAGTACAAATTATTGCAGCATACAAATGGGACATATACAAAAACATAATACATAATATACATAATACAGCACCACTTATTATTCATTATAAAACTTAAATAAAGCAAATTCAAATAAATTCAGTTGGGAGAAATATTTAAGTTATAACGACAGAATTAATTTATTAAAATAACCTTTATTACAATTGAACTAAGATTGAGAGAGGGTTAATTTCTTTAATTGTTAGACCCTAACTAACTTGCATTTATAGGAGGTATATTTTGGGCTGCAGCCAAAACTATATGTCACAGATCTTGGTGTCAAATTTAAGCGAAGAATCTCATGATGTGCACTGTGGTGGTTTGGTTTTGATATATTAAAGGGCTTAGGCCCAGGACGGCAGGATCGTCCTAAAGTGACCTATGTCAGGGATTTTGGGAGTGCTTTGAATAGTTGCAAATGCAAATTGGAAATTATGTTGCTAATGCTAACCTGATTTAATGTCTGGAATCTCCTCTTCCTTAACTTCGTCCGCCATGGTTGCTAAATCATTAGATGCTCAACAAATTACAACTCACCCGATGGATAACTTAACAGAATCAGAAACTAAATTCAAGAACGACAACGCCCATAGGCCGGGGTCTCGTGTAATCGAAGTTGTTGAGTTATCAAGATTACCAAGTGACTCGGCTCACAGCATCGATGGCTCACAGTGATGCAATCCCTGCTCCCTCTAGCTCGGTCTGTCGTGCGGTTTCCGGTTTGTTTAGCCAGTGATGCGTCGTCAGAGCCTAGTCCGAAATTTACCTTTTTTCCTCTACCATACTGAAATTTCTCTGATTGCGCTTCCCTCCCCCCCAACAATAAAATAAAACGAAACCAACAAAAGGACTGTAATCGAATTATGAAAAATTAATGACTAGAGGGCTATAAACCCAAAACTTCACATCCCCCTTCCAAAACGTCAGGCTTGTTGAGGAACTCTTCCCTGGGTTGGGTTCTTTTTTCTGTACGTCCCGGTTTTCATGTCCAAATCCCGGTGTCCCAAGAAGGGCCCTTGGGACGCGAAATTTCCACGATTTTCTGAAAACTATTACGATGATTCTGAAAATTTGTAAAAGATTAAGTGTTTGTTATTGGTAAAATATCGATAAAATGTTGATCAAATGTTAATAGCTCATTCTACAGATAAGTATTATTATACTTTCATTGGATTGGCATAGCGCAATGAACAATGACATGTATGCCAGGTTAATTTATAGAAGTATTTTCAATTATTGCCAAGTGTGAAATTTTGTTATCTGGGTTTCAAATCCCAATTTAAATTTTATATCTTAATCTTACTAAAATTAAATAGTATTAATGATTCGAATATTTAAGCATCATATTTAATTTTAACAAATAGGTGATCTATAAATTTTGGTGACTTTGATCTTCTCCAAAGCTTGTCTAGCTAATACAAAATGTGTTAATACATTGAAACATATGTTAAAAGATTATATAATAGTCAAATTGGTTTTTAAGCATGAGCATTTTTATTTTACATTCTAATCAGCTTAAACGGCTTCATAAAAGGACCTGAGCTCAGTACCCCTCCCCCCCAATACAACCCTCGCTCTTCAGAGTGTGTCCCGATTTCTCGCAGCAAAAATACGGCAACCCTACCCCTTTTAAAACGAGGGATTTTAAAAACGTGACTTGTTTATATAACAAATTTGTGAGCTGCAGTGGCGGATGAGTTCGGGGGGGGGGGGGCAAGTAGGATTATAAGGGCAACCTTCCGGAGGGGTCCGGGGCCCTCCCCCGGAAAATTAGTGAAAATTTGAACTGAAAAATCGTGTTTTTAGGCAGTTTAGAGACAAAACATGCTCAATTTTCAATTCAAAATAACAGCTTTTATTGGATTTATTTTTTAAAGTATACTTGATTAGGTAATTAGGAAATAAAAAAAGCTTGTTTCGAGATTCAAGCCTTAAATTTATTATTTACAGTACTTTCTTCAGAAAACTTAAATATAAAAAAAACAATAAGTCCTAAGTCGAGCCTTCTTTTTCCAGTTTTTCCTCCCTTAGCATAACGCTCGATTATATTATCAACATTCACCTCAATAATATCACAATGTATGTATAAAAGACATAATCCGTTCTACCTCTCTTCAACCATTCTTGTCCGTTGCCACGATTTAACTAGCTTTACATTTGCCTTTTATCAGCGATCGGAAAATACTCGCGATCATTTTTCACGACCGATCGCGAGTTCCGCAAAGCTACATCGGCCATTTATCCGCGATCGGCTGATACGCGCTATCGTATTTCGCGGCCGTTCACGAATTCCACAAAGTGTTTTTAGCCGTTCACCTGCGACTATAACAAATTCAGTACTTGCGACCGTTATCGCGGCCGATCGCGAGTTTTGCAAAACGATGTTTGCCGTTGTTATTCGCGATCGGCTAATGCGCACGATACTTTTTGCGGCCGATTGCGAGTTTCTCAAAGCTGGATTTGCCGTTTATTCGCGATCGGAAAATATGCGCGATCGTTTTTTGCGGCGGATCGCAAGTTTCGTGAAGCTATACTCTTGTTGCGATTGTAAAAACGATCCCGTCTCGAAAATTTCCTTAAGCTAATTTATATCCCACCCGAAAATCGGGAATTCCATTTTCCCGAAAATTTCCCAAAATATCTGATTTCCCCCCTTATTTTCGGGGGGGGGAGCAATTGCCCCCTTTGCCCCCCCTTGGATCCGCCACTGGTGATCTGTTGGCAATTTGAAATCACTTCTTCCCTATTCGATTTGTAAATTCAATTCAATTCCATATGCTTTATTTTTTATAATAAATGAAATTTCCGTATTTCCCCAAGTGCAAGACGCTCGCGAGGAGCTAGGGAAATTACATAACGAAATTGTTGTTTATGATGAGGATTTTGTATGGTGGATTGAGGCCGAATTTGAATGTTAATAATGGGAAAATCATGTAAAAACGTGATATTTCTCGTGAATGGACCCCCCCATATGATTATTTGTTAACGAAGATTGAGACCCGCCTTATAATAGTGGTGGGCCGGTGGGAAGGGAAAATAATATGTAATATGTAACACTGGAAGCTCCTCTACCCACCTTCCCCTCAAAACTCAGAAGTTACTGGTTAATTACCAGTTTGGAATTGTAAACGCAAGAGCACAAATAAAAGTTCCTATAAGCAGTTCAAACATATTAGAAAACTTAATTACACTTTCTTTGTCTTCGACAAGGGCGTTAACAAACCAAGTGACGCCTATAAACATAAATTGAACGACACCTAAACCCGTGAGAAGACCGAAGCCACTGAGCATAAAATGGAATTAGGTTTGTTGATTTACAGCGTTTAATATCCGCAATTAAAGTCGGGGTGCGAACCGCCGTGGGGGGGATGCGCCGGAAGCTCCCAGGACCTGCCGGCTAGGATTACCCCAGGTGCAATATGGTAAGCGCCACTTCCTCTTCCGGTTCCGCCCTGGCACTCCTACACCCGTCACTGTTTCACTTTGTACTTTAATCTGGTATGGAATAATCCAAAAATTTACTTGAAACGCACATTTTTTTATTAGCCCAGTGCTCTTGTATTAATATTCAGAAAAATTTTCTTTTTTAATAATTTCAAATATATTCCATTGAAATATACTTCCTACTTATGTACTTATAAAGTGTGTAAAAAAATCCGCCCCCTCTTTAATTTTGTTGTTGTCAAGACAAACAATTAATCTTCGGTGAATAATTCTTAACTCAAACTTAACTTAACCCAAATTATTTTTGGACGTTACAAACAATTTTGAGTTACTCAAAATTTTTAAATGCAAACCCCTTTTAAGTGACCCCTCATTTTAAAGAGCTTTAAAAAAAGGCGGATGGTGGAAGTTGAAGGTCTTTAATGTGTTTCTATCCAAATTGGCAGCCTGTCGAAGTGTTGAATACAACACATTCTTGAAACCTAGCATCCAAGACCTATGGAGTTTTAATTTCAACTTTGGTGACTTAAAAATGGAAAACCCTTGGAAAAATATTAGTAAATGAAAAGTGACGCCTTCTGGTAGTATTTAAGACTTTGAATGTCCCCCAAAAATGGGGGATTTTGGGGGCAACTCAAAGTTTTAGAATGCAAACTCCTTTTGAGTGACCCATCATTTTAAAGAGCTTTAAAAAATATGGGAATTGTGGATGTCGGAAGTCGCTAACGTTTTGGTATCAAAATTGGCAGCTTTTCAAAAATTTTGAACACAACTCGATCCCTCTTGAAACTGGTGTTTAAGACTTTTGGAGTTTTAATTTCATTTTTGGAGACTTTAAGACTAAAAAGACTCTTGAAAAAAAATTATTAAATGAAAAAGTGGCCTCTTTTAGTAATTTTTAAATTTTTAAGCGTCCCGCAAGAATTTAGGACTTCGGGGGCAGCTCAAACTTTTCTTATGTAAATCTCTTTTAAGTAACCTCTTATTTAAAGCGCTTTTTTATGTTTTTAGGTTTGAAAAACTATTTAAAATGAGGGGTCACTCAAAAGAGGGTTAAATTAGTGAAGTTGAAGTTACTCCAAAAATTCCACATTTTATCGGGACACTAGGATACTACAAGTCTCTTCTTGTTTCTTTTTTACGAGTACAAAAGTACTCATCAAAGATTAACCATTTAAGGAAGTAAACTCAAATAAGTATAAGTATAATTTAAATAAAAGTACTAAAAACTTAAATGATTCAGTAATTGGATTTTTTCATGGTATATACGTTTTTTCTCTAGCACTGATAGCAGCGTCCCCTTTTACTAAACTAGAAAGTGGGGAGCGTCAAACGATACTTTCGCCTAGGGCGACTAAAAATCTTGAGCCCCCCCTGAGTTCAGGTTCAGGTTTCATAACGTCCAGATAAAGAAAGAACGTCTGCGTTAAAAAAAATTAATATCAGATCAGACCTTATATTACAGCTGTTTCATTAAGTCCAGATTCATTATTAAATACAAATTTATGTTTCAACTTCAAATCGGACACTTTTTTGGAAAATCCGTTTTGGTTAATGTATATTTAAAGTTGTATAATAATGTCCAGGTATCATAAAGCTAAAAGAACCAAATTAAATTAATTGAAATAGGTGTTTCAAAACGTTTAGGCTTCAGAACGTCCAGGTCAGACACTCTCGCTCCACTCCAATGTCGTTTCCAAACAAATAAATGTCCGTGGTCGTTCCTGTTTCCGTTTCGGGGCCAAACACCATAATATCATATCATATCTAGGCTAGAATTCCGCAAGTCTGGGACTGGACGATATATGAAACGAGGACGTTTTAAACAGCTATTAATATTTAGGTATTTAATAAGTTTTGACTTTGGCATTCTGGTACCTGGACGTTATGAAATTGTATTTAATCTTAACCTGGGCATTCTGCTCTGAAGCCTAGACGTTTTGAAACAATTAGTTATTTTTTAATAATTCTAAGAAGTAAAAGAAGATTTTATTAAGATCTGGAGTTATAAAACAGCATTGATGGGTAATGATTTAATAAAATATTCCTAGTCATTCTAAAACCTGGACGATTTGAACAGCGAACAGCTGTTTTTTTTATTTCAATTTTTTTATTTCAACTACCTGGACACATTATTAGGAATCCTGGACATTGAAATTGCTCTTAGTAAAACCTAAAAATGTTTTGAAACTGTTATTTTTCTGATAATTCCAAATAGCGAATGTGGACTTATGATATCTAAACGTTAAGGGAAACCTATTGATAATCAGTTGTAAACTGGTCGTTTTGAGAGTGGAAGATTTAAAATCGCTATTTTTTATGACGAATCTGGTCGTTATGCATCTGGATATTTTAATTGAAATGTCCCGATTAGAAACACAAGATTTGATCGAGGTAATATAGGAGAACCTCGCGATAAGGAGACTCTCAAGGATATTCTGAAAGCAGTCTTGTTGGGACTCTTTCATTGAGATATACGACAAAATAAAAACGGCGCTTGTTACATGTGCGTGTATCGTTGTAAATACATGAAATGTAATTTCAGATTCAAGGTTATTTGAAAAGTGCACTTAGGTTTTGTGTAATCGAGTGTCTTTTTATCTACAGTATAAAAAACTATAAAGGAACACTTTCAGCCTCGTCTGAAGTCTCTTATAAACCCTGAGCCCAAATTTAAGTGCAGCGTGCATTTAAATACATCTAATCTAAAATAATAAGTACACTTAGACCAATTATTGTTCAGAATATAATTTAAAGCTTTTCAGTCCCGGACCCAAATTTAAATGCAGCTCATAATTTTTTAATACCTCGAACATAAAAATGCACTGGACCAATTACTTTTTAGATCCTCGTATTTCAAAGTGTTTCATGTCCGAGGTTGTCAGACTCTAAAAGGATATGGAAGCAGTAAAATCAAAACGCTATAAAATCCATGTGGCGACTATAAATCTGAAGCAGCGAAGAGAGAACCTTAAACAGTTTATAGTTGTGGCACATCTGGAAACTAGATGACTTCTCAGCCAGCGGACTTCAGAATTTTTTTTGTCATTCCATTTGATTAATGCTGCAGGTTAAGAACAAAGAATTCGTAAAAAAATAAATAGCTCCAATAAAATTGCATTGCAGGTATATGAGAAAACCCGAGAGCGTATGGACCAAATTCGATAATTCCTTTTTGTCACGTTCGATATTGTTGGGAAATTCTTAGAAAAGGTTCTCATATAATAAAAATTTCAATCTGACTTCAAGACTCTGCCCCACGGCCTATTTGAGCCAGTATGCATTCTGTAGTGAAACGTAAAAACTATTTATTTCATACATGACCATCTATTGAGACATCTATTGTTATCTATTAACATGACCATAACGTATCACCAATGTGAATGTGAAAATGATATGGTTCCCGAGTTTGAGACATCATTTAGTAAAACTCGATTTTCAAACCTGCAATAGTAGTTTTCATTACTAGTCTCGAAAGTGACCTATTGCGGGGAGAGATTGCATTTACGCGCGAGACGCAGCCGAGCGTAGAAAAAGCTATCGAGCCCCGCAAGCACTTTTGAGACGAGTAATGAACATTATTTTTTATTACAATATCGAAAAACTTGTAAACAACATGAATATTTTTAACAAACAATCCGTCACAATGACTATAACCTAACTGACAATGTCAGTATTTACTAAGCGATGAAACGGTTTGGTTTGAACAACAATGCAACAGCTGATCGGCCTAGTGCAACAGCTGATCGGTCTGCACCGAAAAATCCCATAACGGTTACTAAGGATTACAGCACATACGCACAGAAAGTTAACGTTATGTAATTTTGCCGTGCAACAGCGGGAATAACCTATTTTCTTAACTCATTTTACGTTTAGAAAGTGTACTTTCGTGTGTAGAGTAATGAAAAATGCTTATCTATTTAAGGCTTAAGAGCTTTAGTTTGAATAGCTTAATATGAATACGTATTATTTTTTTTTAATTTGGTTCATTTACTTTGTGCGTAAGGGATTTGGAATGCATTAGGTTAAAGCTTTTAAAATATATTGTTAGTTTAATCAAAATTAAGCCCAACTGATTTTTACACCCTGTAGGCACAGAAAACTTTAGTTTTCTGTGCTGTAGGCCTAATTTGCCTGGTAACAAAAAATGCAAATGGGCCTAAGTACAATTTTTAAACCGAGGAATGTCGTGGGGTTGTCAGTGCGTTTAACGTACATAGTGTAGGCCTACTTACTACTTCAACGCTGAATGCTGTTGTAGTCTGCTGGCGGTGACGTTGCGTCTTTTTTCAAATAAGATAAATACGTTTAATTTATTAAGCGATAAGAATTTAAATGATTTTTCAAAAAGTAGTAGGCTAAACCAGTTAAAAAATAAATGTAAACGTAAACAATAAAGAAAATGATAAAGAATTATACTAACGTGGATCGAGAGCCCGTCATCATTGATTTGAAAAGTATTTTGATTTGGATTTTTGCGGATATGTGTCATCACTAATTAGTAAAATACAAATTTTTACGACGTTTCAGGATCTGGAATGTGATCCCGTCTTCAGGAGGAAAAAACCTAGAACATATCAAGATTAGTAACTCACAGCCAGGATAACCTGGACAAAAACACAGCTAAAACAGAGAACTGTAAAAGCAGTGAAAAACTGTAAAAACTTGTGACACTTATGGTTTTATGTGTTATTTTTTTCTCGTTTTTCTTTTCAGCATAGTGTTCTTGTGACTGCTTTAATACAGTTCTCTGTTTTAGCTATGTTTTTGATCAGGTTATGCTGGCTGGGTGTTGCCAATAATCTTGTTATGTTCTAGGTTTTTCACCTGAAGACGGGATCAGATTCCAGATACCGAAACGTCGAATAATTTGTATTTTACCAATCAGTGAAGGCAAATGTCCGCAAAAATCCAAATCAAAATATAAAAATATAATCACCACCACCAACAATTAATTTCAAACAAAGAATACACAAAGTGTCGCGTATTTATTATTTTTTAATTTATGATTTCAGATAAAATGTTTAAAACTTAATCTATTACAAACTTTGAAAGAGATAAGGGGATGTGAGGCAAGCGAGGGGTCACCGAGGGTCAGAACAAGGCGGTTGTGTTGCAAGACGGCAAGACAGAGAACGCGGACGGCTTAAGTCACTCAGCGACCCAGCTCCACGTGTGCTGCGAGAGTGTCAATGTGTGAGTGTATCCCGGAAGTTCAGTCACTTCCCGGGTCACCCTTCCTTCCCCTCTCGATGACACCTTTATGCCTTTATGTGTAGCCTGGAGCGCATCTTTTATGTTTTCGCGGCTTTTTCACGTCGTTGTTCTTTTCTTTATTTATCAGCCTTTGCCTTTGACTCTATTAACCCTTCAACTATCCTATATGAAATTATTCTAAAAATTAGCTTTTTACAACAAATAAACTTTAAAATTACTGCACTAAATAAATTTTCATCCCACTAAGACGTAACCAACGCCACCAAAAATCACTTGTAATTTTATGGAGGCCGAAAAAAAGAAACTAACGTTGTAATAGATGACAGGAGACTGAAATTTCGGCCCTGGGGCATAAAGCTTGCTGTTCGTTTATTTTGTTGAAACAACGCAAACACACGATATTCTCAAGCCTCAAGTACACAATCGCCAAGGCAGGGCGAGTCCGCCACGCCAAAACGTTCGGCGAGAAAGATGAAGCCAAAGAACTAAACTAACTATAAGAACTATAGTTGTATAGTTCCTTGGATGAAGCACGAGACTTGAGAGGGACGCCCCATGTACTCTCTCCCCTCCTGGATTAGTACTGCCCCGTCAAATCCAGGATCTGGGCATCCATGACTACGGAACTGTGTCATTGTTCTCCAAGTTTCATTATTTTCAAGTGTGTACAATAAGTTCATTTTTAAACCTATGATCTTTTTAATGGCAATTAATAGCGTTCAAACTACGGACGAAAGCGTTTTGCTGGCTCTGCAAAACGTCACTTTCTGCTCTAGGTGCGACATTTACTGTTATATTACTTAATGTTTTATTCATCGCTTTTTTACACTTTAAATGCTTTTTGTATTTTTCTCATGATTACCAAAAAAGAAATAATGTAATTATTTTAATTTTTGGACTTTTCCATTCACTTCTATGTTTAAACTACATACGTTTCGAGAGGTATTGAAACTCCTCTCGTTTTCAAGTGACTCTACCTAAAGTTACATTAACCTACTTTTGTTTTTTTACACCAACTTACACATTCATCAAACATTCAACAGCACAGAAATCTCACTCACGCAAAAGTTCTGTGCTGAGATTTCTGTCCTGTTGATTGTTTGATGAATGTAAATTGTATGACAAAAAATAAGTATGAATAGAAATAAGTAGGTTAATGTAACTTTAAGTACAATCACTTGAAAACAAGAGGAGTTTCAATACCTCTCGAAACGAATCTAGTTTAAACTTAGAAGCGAATGGAAAAGTTCAAAAAAATAAATCCTATACTCTTATATGAGCAATGTTATCGTCCGTTCTTGTATGCTTGCTTGCTTGCTTGCTTGCACAATTATCTCTAAAACGGCTCCGAGGATTTCTTTCAAAGTCTGGAAATAAGTAATTTATGACTCAAAAACGTTTTTTATACAGATTACTTGGCCGGAGAAAATCTATTAACGTAATAAATTGAATTTAAAAGTTGTAAAATTTTAACATTGACCTTATGGGTTGCCGTGATGGCAACGCAAATTAACAAGGAAAGTGTAAACAAATGAAGTAATCGTAACAGCTGTTTGGAATCTACAGCCATCAAGGGAAAATACAGCGAGTGGATGAAGAGTCCATGGAACAATAAAAAAGGTTTCTATTTATCAATTTTATGACAATCAAATATTTTATAGTAACTGGATGAACTCGTAAACATGAAATAACACCGAGCAAGGCTCTGTCCACCAGGTACTACTGATTACAAATCCTTCGCTATAATGAATTTTAAAAATACAAGAAATAATGACAAATCCAGCCAAGAGTTAGGACGTGTCAACTTCACAGACCCTTTTAGGAGTGAAGGGCCGTGTTTCTCGTCCATTTAAATGTATTTTCACAAGTCTGCACCCTCAGGGCCGGGTCGCTTTGAAGCGTGGTGCCCGGTGTCGGAGCAGCCCCTTGCTCGGGATGCAGCGGGTGTCGCCCCACATCAAAGGCGCCGCCGCGACACGTCGCGTCGCTCCGTGGAAGCCTTTGGATTAAATTACTCCAACGATTACCAATTACCTCGATTGAATATTGTAGTTTCTAAGTAGTGGCGTTGAAGAGCGCCTCGCCACGATAGAAAAAGTAATAAAGAATTATTACGATTAAGTCTGCCTAGAAATTTTCGTTAGTTTGTCAAATAGACTATAGGTTTAATTTTAAAACCAGTATGCACATCTTTAAAAAAAATCGTTGAAGGTTTATGAACACAGGCAGAAAACTGAAAAACGTCTATTGCATTCTGTTCTAGAACGAAATTTTTTGTACGAATTTTTTGAAACGCTGTATAGTTAAGAAAAAATAGCGTTCTTTTGACTAAACCGACTAAACTACGAGGTTTTCTAGGGTTCGCTTTACAGTTGAATTTCTCGTCTCTTTTTTGGAACTGTATAAATATCTACTCGATTCAATCTGGACACAGAGATACAGCACCGCCATATATCGATTGTGGCAAACTAATTAGAACATTCTATTGGTTTGTATTATGATATCTACCAGTAATTTCATATTACATACGGTGGTAACAGGATATGGCAATCGACATGATCTGAACCGACAGTAATCATTTTCTTCAATATCAATAGCTTTAGTAACAAACAAAAAAATAAATAAAACTCCATGTTACCCGCAGTTTGTTAATTCAATACATCGGATCCAGAAACAAAGTATTTCAAGAGAAAAAACTGAACTTATGAGGGTTTTGGTCAATGAGTATTCATATGCGGGGAAATGTTAGACAAAGAAGAACAGGTTAACTCGATACAAAGAGAAATCGATTACCAACACGTGGCTCGATTGTTGACTATCGAACACCTTTTTTAATGAACAAACAACAAACAGAAGTTAACGGCGGCGCACCAAACATGCGCACTCAATTAATCATACGCAACTGTTGAAAGCTTGGTGCTGCTCTCTACCGTAGACAAACAGACACCACAGCCACCACAGCTCTGAAGGCAAGCACGTGAGCTAATGTAGGCCTGAGCCTAAGTCAAAATGTGAGTTCCTCTGTGCCATGAATTGGATGAGCGGGCAGTAAAACAGAGCTGTATTGAATTCTGGATAGCGATATTTACCCTTCACCTTAGGTCCTCTCTGGGGGCGGAATTATTGAACTAATTTCGATAATATCAAGAGGGGGTGCAGTCACAAAAATATCGCTTTTCTTTCAAATTCGGTACAGCCTCAACCGCTGAATCAAAATCGTTGATTTATAGCTCATTCATTTGAAAGAGCACAAAGTTATCTAGCGAATCCAATGATCAGAAAAATATAAAAACGATTAAAAAAATATAATTTTTTTGAGATTTGTTAACAACCAAACTAAAAGCTACTCTGCTTTTAGTCACAAATCTGCTCACTGGTATCGCCAGAAAATGTTTTTCCTCTTTCATATGAGTTATGAATTAACGATGTTGGTTGAGCGGTTGAGTCAGTAGCAGAATCTCACAAACTCAACTCCCGGTAACTCGAGACTTTTTTGAGTCAGTAGCAGAATCTCACACTCAACTCCCGGTAACTCGAGACTTTTTTGAGTCAGTAGCAGAATCTCACACTCAACTCCCGGTAACTCGTTACTTTTTTGAACCTGTAGCAAAATATTACTCACTCAACTCCCGGTAACTCGACACTTTTTTTAGTCTGTAGCATAATCAGACACATTTTAAATATAAGCACGTATAATTTTTATAATTAAGAATAATATACAGTAGTTTGTAATCCATAACCATTTTCATCTCGTTGTCGTTATTTTACGTCGTTTGATATAACTTTATTCATACCATTTATGAGTTTAAACATTGAATATATTCAATGGTGTAAGTATAAGCCAGAATACAATTTAAATAAGTTATTTTTGGGCTATCTCTATCCTCTCCAATGTATTCTGGAGAATTTGACATTCCCCCAAAATCTACATGTTCAAAGTCCACATTGTGTTGAGTATTTTCTGTGAATGTTCACTTTCAGGGGAAATCTTCTATAAGTTACTTTTTGAGCTTTCTCCATCCCCCACAGTGTATCCTGGAAAACTGCCCCAAAATCTAAGTTCTAAGTTCACATTGTGTTGAGTTTGTGAGACCTTATTTCAACAATGCAAGGCAAGGTAAAGTTATTTGTTTTCAATTTATGCTTTTGTTTGCTTTAAGGGGATCTCTTCTAGTACATGGATAGACAATTTTCAATGGTCATGGCCAATTTGAAGTGAGTCCAATTTTTTAATTATTTTTTTTCTGTATTTCTTGACTTCAAACCATTGTTTAAGAAATCCCTTAAACATTACTTTTATATTAATAACAAAATCATTTCCGTTACGTTCATAGGATGTAAAAGGAAAAACTAGTTTAAACAGATATACAAATATAATAAACAAATATATAAATGAAATAAAAATTTACAAATTTTGAGACGGGGGAATAATGAGGGGAATTGTCAATCAAACACAAAATTTCAAAGGTAATGAACATTTATTTGTGATTGTTGTAACACAAGATAGAACATATAAACACAAAACAGGCCACAGTCCGTGGCGAGCCAACCATTTCTGAGATCGGACCTTAGACTAGACACAAACAATTTACACAAATGTACGTACGATCTGTACGTAACTACCTACGTTTACAGCACTAACTTACACATAGAAATACAAGGCACGAGTGTATGTTGTATTATGTAACTCTAAAAATATGTGATTAAAACACGAAAACAATACAGTATGTATAAAACTAATATTATTATGTACGCACCTGAAATTAGTACTTTCACAGAATAAAAATGCAATAACCCATTAATTAATTGAGATAAAATACTATATAATTCTAAAGGCATATTATGGGAATTAAAGTACATACATTTTAAATAGGTAATTATTACGTACGCACCTGAAGTCAGTATTTTTACAGTAAAGTAGAAAGTGTTATAATCTATAAAATTACTATAACACAAGTAATTACATTATTACTTGAAATTACATAATTACTTAAAAGGTATGGTGGATAAATGATTTTACAATAATATTTTGTGTATTAAAACTGTGATGTAGGCCTACAAAGTTTGTAAATATGGTCGAAGACCAATTTTGTAAAATAATTAACTAACTTTATCATCTAATCCAAACAAAAAAGGAACTCTTCGATGAGCCAATGTTAAAATACGCTTCATTTAATCGGGAAATTATCTCATTGTAACTGTTTACACAACATTTACAAATAAAAAAATAAATCTTCTTATTGAAACAGATAATTTAAACCTGATTTAACTGAAACAATGGTCAGTAAAAAATCAAATGTAGACTTGAACTGTAAAAGTGTAAGTGTACAAGTGAGTTTTTACTGTTGTAAAACAGAATAGAATGTATAATCACATAAACATTAAGTCAATATATTTATTAATAAAATACATAAAATGGAATGTTGTAAATATGGAGTTAAAAATAAATCTGTACTGACAGAAGATTTCTGAATGTATAAAATAATTTTAGCTAAAAATATAACAAGCGAGTGTGAAAGAACAAAGGAACTGAGAGAGATTTGAAGATGACTCAGACCTGACTCAGAGGCTGAGTCAGAAGTTGAGCTACGGAGAAATTCGGACAGAGAGGGACCACCTGAAGATATGACTCAAGATTGTGGGTTTATGCACATAACTGCTGCGAACTAGAAACATTTCAATTCTAATTTTTTAACTAGCAAAGTTGTATCAAGTGAACAAAACAGGTTCGGACTATTATTTTAAATTCAGCCATATGGTTGGTATAAATGAATGTCAATCAATAGACCTAATAATTAATATTCAGAATCGCCTCTGCTACACTAACTTTTACTGACTCTAATTATGGCTCTTAAAGAAAATATAACGGTGTTTTATAGTTGTAGAGAATTTAATACAAAACAATACACAATTGAATTAAATTACAAGTAAAAGTGTATTATTGGGTATATGGCATTAAGTTGCAATTGTGTCAAAGTAGTACAAAATGCGTCTTCGGAATTTTGTACTACTTCGAGACAGAATATGCAAGGTATAAAAATGTTACAGAGGTAAGCAAAAATATAAATTTGTATTTTTGTTATAAAATTTAAAATTTCATCAAAGTAGTAGAGTAATTTTGGAACCAGATCATTCGAAAAGTTGTAGAGTATCATTCTGGTTACGATACTGAATAACTTGTGGAAATACAGTACAAGAAAATCAAAGAAACATATAAAATCATACTTATTATTATGTAAAGTTTACGTTGGTAATTGTGTCAAAACAGTACAAAACCCAGTCAGTTTTGTACTGTTTTGAGACTTCCATAGACTTCTTTTAGTACTTACATTTCTATTATGTTTCTTCATTTTCACTCATATACTAATCTACATATATTATTATGTATATATTACAAAATCACCATTTGATACATTGGAGCTGTATGTAATTTACAAACTAGGTGACTGACTTAGCCTAGAGGGAGGGTGAGGCTGCGCCGGACTAGAGAGGGACTTGGGAGGACTCAGTCCAGCTTGGGCTGAGTCTCCAGGAGGTCCTTCAGGCTCTGCAGGCTGAGGGCGCGGGACTTGGGCTTGCCGAACACGAACGACACGGACTTCCGGGCCCGCCAGAACTCTGCAACAGGATAAAATCATAAGTTACTAACTGTATGAGGGAGAGCAAGGTTGGTAAAGGACTGGGTTTTAAAAAGTTTAAAAAAATCTTAGTTATAACTTGATTGGATGTTGTTATAGTATATTACTTTACTAGACCAATAAGTACTGCTTACTGGACGAGCATGACAGTTCCCGTGCGGTAAATTTACCGTGCAGTTGTCGGCGTGGAGTAACTTTCCAGCCAAGAGTATACAAGGAACAGAAGACGAAGACAGATGTTTCTAAGTAATGTGATATAAAATAATTTTACATCGTCCTACACAGAAACATCTGTTTTCTGCGCCTTACTCTTGGCTGGAAATTTAGTCTTTGCCAATAACTGCACGGTAAATTTACCGTGCACTAGGAAACGGAAATAACGGAAGTAAACACCAAAACAATCAGCTGATTGCTGCAAACTGACGTTTAATGTATGTTTTAAATAGGTCGCTCCAGAGGAATGTAGTGGCAGCACTGGTTAGCAGTAGCATTTGTTTGCTTATCATATAAAACATGCCCATAAACTAAATTTTTAGCCTACATTTTTGTTGTGTGTTTATGTAGACTAGGTTTGAAGAATTGAGAAACGTAGTGATTTATGCAAGAAACACATTATGATTTATCTGAGTAGTATGATGTACAGCATCTGGCGCGCGCGTGAACTATCATGCTTGTCCGGTAAAATAGTACTTACCGGTCTAGTAACGTAATATACTATAATGAAATAGCAAATACATGAACAATTACATAATTTGCATGAATTATTGCAAAAATAAGTCCAACTACGTATTTAAGGGAACCTTGTCAAACAATGTAAATCCGAAATATCAATTAGAAAACCTCATAATCTTTAAAATTCTATATATTAATGCAGTATATAATGGCAATTGTAACGCGTTAAATCAAAGTTAAATTAATTTAGCTAATGGTTTGCCTCATTGTTAAGTGACCTCGTTTGAGCGGCCTGCGGCGAATCCTTGACTTCGGTGTTCATTCATGCTCAATCGCCCCTTTGCTCTCTGTTTTCGTTTTATCAAACGAAAGTTTTGTCTCGACAGAAACCCTACTGAGTCGCGCAAAACACAATATCGGGTTTCAGCTTGTAATAGCGATACAAGGCCTTGACGTGACCTTTGCTTCTGACCTTGATTTGAGGATGCAATTAGAAACATAATTAATTGAATTAGACTCATTAATTACGACAGTGTAACAGTCTAAGCGGTGGAATGGGCGATTCCATATTCCATTTTTATAGTTTTTTTAACTGGCCAAGAGGGGGAAAATGTTTAAAGTTTCTGTGGGTATTTACACATCATTAGGCCTACTTTAAAAATTTACAACTAACTGGAACCAAACAATGTGGCTGCTATTAAAATTTCAAACCAGTAAAAACTAGTTTTGTGCACTTTACAGCCTTCCTCAACAAATCATCAGTTGACTCTTAATCTTTACGTAATGAGGAGCTCTTTCAATAAACAATGCATGGCTTGATAACTTTATAAAATTGCCATCGAGTAAAGTGCAAAGTGAAATATTTGTTGAGGAAGTGATAGTAAAATAAATATTTGCCGATTGTCTAGGAAGAAATTGGCGCCAAAACATAAAGCTGTTATGGAATGTAAACAAGCTAATTGTGGTTTTTGATAATGTCAGTGAAAACACGAGCGAATGTTGCATGTGCTGGTAATGACAAATGTTCGTATTAACTGATGAGATAATCGACTTTGCTCTCGCACTAACTCGCTTTGAGTAAACACTGACATTTTCAATCAAACACCAGGTCAATCACCCCTTTTCTGGCACTTGTACACACCTACACGTCCCGTTTATAGAATCATATTTTAACAACAGATTAATAATACATTAATCTCTTCCACTTAACTGCACATGCAGGAAAACAAATAGTGTTTCAAAACATATCACAACTAATCAACTAATTTGCTGATGCCAACTCTTTGCTTGTCATCATTATTTACAGTATTTATTCCTATTTAAAACAGTTTCCACTAGGACTAAATTATTTAAAAGCTGGAGGCCTAGCTAATTTGCTAGAATGTTTTGTTCATGGTTTAATGTCTTATGATATTCCATTGACATGTGATTACCACTCGATGAATTATTTTTTATCGTTAAGTATTGTTTTTCAATACTCATCCCGCTTAAGGTATAAGGGGAAATTCGAAAAAGGCCGAATGTTGAAGGTGAATGGAGATTTTACTAAAACTTCTAAATGTAAATGCTAAGCCTGAGAATAAATCACTTGACCACGAGCTTATGGCAATAAAGCATATATGTACTGCAGCACGCGGATGACGGAGTACCAGACCTAAGTTAAAATAATTCAACTATACAGACCACAAAATGATTTGTTGGCGAAACAAACTACAAACTTTCATCATACACTTATCAATTTCTCTCTTCCTGTAGACTTTCAGGAGGTCAAGCCGACATCTTATTGCATAATACAACAAATATTTATTCACTAAATCCTCAAAATAGATAATTATCCAACTATCTGCATTGCTAAAAAGCCCGCGCGAAGTCGACTCCGTCTGCTACCACTGCTGTTATCTCGGTTTGTGGCCTTGACATTGAGATAACACGCCTCATAAGACTGATATCACATAACATTCCATTCACTTTAAACCGTCTCTATTGTTCAGCTAATCATTCACACCTCATTATTTAATAGAGTGGGGTTTACGTAAGCACTTATTGCTGTTAAAAGCCCTCGTAGTTTATATTTTAACATTTAACTTGAATAATACAAGATAACTTATATTTTTTTCAAAATTCTTCCTTTTCTCTAGCTTCGTTGATGTAGCCAATAATTTGTACCGAGTGACAAACATGAGGTAAAAACCTTCACTAATGATAATGTCTGCGAGTGGCGCCGATGTTTTGCGTAGTACGCCGGGCTAAGTGCCAGTGTCAACTGTAAACAACCTTGTCGACCACGTGGTCCCAAGGTTCCTTTTGGCGGGAGTTTCCCCCCCTCAGCGGCCTTGCATAACCATTTGGCGGTAAACATTCCTCACCATTGAGTCGCCTAACTGTTTTTTACCTCCAGAAATAGAACCGGGACCGACTGGTTGGCGGGAGAACCAAGGCCGCGCGCTACGCTGGCCTACTTCAGCGCTGCGCTCACCACGTGGTTTGCGATGTTGCGTCTTCCAGACGGCAGCTCATGGATGGAGGGCGAAAACGTCACTGGAAATACCGCGAAGGCCTTCTCAGAAATCGGAAGACGGAAAGTTCCCATCTCATCGGAGTCGATGCGGCGGATCAAACAGGATTTTATTCCTTCCGACTATTTCCGATCAAAAGATCGTTCTCCCGGTTTCAAACAAAAAATGCGAATAAAAACCTAGTTACAAAATTTAAAACTGCTAAAATAATTATTTTAAAAGTGTACCAGTGGCGGCTGGTGGGTTAAATGAACAGGAGGACTCACTTACTACTAACTACTTAAAGAGTATATTTATTACGGATTTTAAGTATTAGGTACACCTAGGCCTACCTTCGATTGCTATTCACATTTCATGTTCTGTAATATTACCAATATCCGCTGAATTCACTATTAAAATCACAGCAATCACTTATCACCATTACTGATTCCCAACTCATTGGAGTAATATAGATACATGAAACACAGCATGTAAACAAATAACCTCAATTCAGCTCCCATGCCTCAACGTCTAGGTTAAGTTTTGGAGGGTACAGAGATTGGCAGGTTGCTATGGTTACTAAAACGAATAAACAACAGGTTCGCCAACATGAATCGTGCAATAATAACGGCAGCAAAGGTTCAGTTTCTTATTGCCCTAAAGGGATTGTGGTGGCTGCACTGATTACTGATGTGCGCGCGCATCTTCGGACGCTGCCCGAGATTCCCTATATCACAATATGGCAGTGACGTGAGAGCACCCTACCGATTGTATGCAGGACTTTCCATTAGATAGTATGCGTTGGGATTGGGACGCTCCGGCCAGAGTCCGCGGATATACGCGCAATAGCAGTTGACGCCTAAATACTTTAGCAACATTGTTTGAGTTTGATGCATACAGTTGAAATTAATTTATCATTAATGGTCAGTATAATGAAAATTAGTAGTTTTTTACACGTTTATCGGATACATTTGTAAACCAATTTTAATTCTGTATGTTTGAAAATCTTCTGGGGGGGCGGCGTCCGAGAGTCCTTATGGGCCGGCCGCCACTGAAGTGTACCCTCACTGTAGGGCACCATTATTAGTTAGTATTGGTTGTGAAACTAACAATTGAAAATTAAGGGAAATCAGCACTATTGCAAATTCGAGAATGAGCAGCACTTCCATTTTGTACAAAATCAAAAACTGTTCGTTCGGAACACGTTTTTGAGAAAAGTATTAAAAAAAAACGCCCACATACTACAATATAAAATACAGTAGGCTATTATCTCTTCAAGATGAAAAGAATTTTCAACTATTAGATTATCGATTCAGAACAATTCTCTTGCAAAACAAAAGAAGAATGTAAAGAGGGACATCGTTATCGCGAGGACATATAAGATAACATTGAGTGGATTAGGGCTTGTTCAAATTATTACTAAAGGAAAAACACAAAATTACTTCGGTAAAATTTAGGATTAACCCCTCATTTTAGAGTATAGGTCTACAATGCGAAATTATTATTGAATCCAATCTTCTTACATTTCCAACTCAGTTGTATTTCCAATAAACCACAAGCCATTGACGGGTTCATGTGGGTACATCACTCCCACTCGGCTGCGATATTTCATCCCATTATGAAGCAGATGTCCAACACAGGGGATGACAGTGGGGCTCATTCATTTGGGATATTGTCAACTTAAATTGATTAGAAGGCAGTTAAAGGGCCGCCGTTGGAGCCTCCCCCTCCCCCGCCCCTGGGAACGGCCGTTAACCGTCACTCAGTGAGGGGAGGCAGGTGGGGAGCGATCAGCTGTTCTAACGTACTTTCCGCCTCTGGATCGATAGAATGCAGCCAGTAACTGACCTAGTTAATTGTTCTACGACAAAAGTTACGGTACCAATTAATTAATTGAAGTTGTTAGAAACTACTTCCTTAAGTGTTAAGTCGAAGAATAAGAAATAATAATAAAATCTATCCTACCAACACCAACCAGACACCAATAATTAAAATGACAGTTATTAAAAAACATTAATACAATTTTTTTTCAAATCCTTGTTTGAATCCAATTTCAGGTCCAAGAAATATTCTCTGCTGTATTGTACGCGATTAATTTGCCAATGCAAGCAAATGCAAGAAAATATTCGGCAGATAACTCGATGACTACCTCGTTAACATAGATGTTTGATATTTTTATAAATTATGTTAATTATAACAAAAGAAAGTTTTACAATCCTAAGTATGCGAATGGACATATATATGTCTAATAGGAAAATGAAGGAACAAAACAAAATATTCCATTGTGACAATTTTTTAAAAACATGTTTCTTACACAAGAGTGATGTAAATTAACAAATTAGAGAAATAAGGAATTTTAATTAATGGAGAGTAACTTAAAGTCTCAAAATTGATACGTGAATCGCTCTTTAATAAAAAGTCATTGTGCATGTTATTTTATTTTAGGCATTTCTTTACAAATCGGATTACGAAGATAAATTAGCTGGCTGAAGTTTTTTCTCCTCGCACAATACAATGGCGAGGGCGGGGGTGACAGAAACATCTAGACCCGGACCGACGGACCCGGAACCGCGGGCAGAGAAATGGCGGGAAGTGGCGGTGAAAGGCGGGAGACGTTTGGCGCGCGAACGGAGCTTTCTCAAGGTTGTGCAACAAGTATTGGGTCAAGCGCATGCGCGCGTGGCGCAACACAGCGTACTCCGAGCCTGGGACCCGCACATTCCCACACACCACACACTGTGTACCGAGCAAACCGGGGGCGTGTCCTCAGCTTGTCAGGGATATTGCGCGAGATATCGCGTAATAGGTGTGTTGGTGTAGGATTATTAATCCATTGATTGGTGGGGCTAAGTTACATATCGGTGGATGGTGGAGTTAAATATATCGTATTACTGTCTTATTTTTTAGATTTGCAATTTGAATTTGTTAGGATAATTTTTAGACCAAAAATAAAAGAATAAAAATGGTTTATTTTGAAATACAATTTTGTTAATCAATTTAATGCAGTAATGTGACAAATAATTTTCTTCTTTACATGATGCCAGATTCCAAATTGTAAGTTGTGCCACAGATGAAGAACCATACAGATTGGCAACCTAATGCACTTTTGCGTGCCCGTTTTTTCGCGCAGCGTCAAGTTTGTTAGGTCGTTTTGCCGCACATATTGCATTGGCATCAAAGTTATTAATGGCTATATTTGTTCTTTGGGACCTGAAGATTTGATATTGACGAAATTATACTTGATACCAATACAATATGTGTGGCAAAACGACTTAACAAACTTGACGCCGCGCGAAAAAACGGGCACGCAAAAGTGCATTGGGTTGCCAATCTGTGTAGTTCTTCATCTGTGGTTGTGCGAAGTTGACGATATTGACAGGGTTAGCTGAATTATTTACAGCACCCTTTCCATAACAGATACCGTACTTTCTTTGCAAATATTGAAAACCGCATATTTAAATTAATTGTTATAAAAAACTAGAACGAGAAATAGTTAGCGGAAGAGAGGGGTGTTTCAGATGATTGTAACTTATGTTTGGAATCGAAACTTTAAAAAAGCTTTGATCTTTTAAAAGGGGTTCTCATGAAAATGTAAATCTGCAGTAAGAACATATTCAATGGTGACAAAGTAGAAAAGTGCTTTAGGTACAAAGTACTCTGCAATAAAGCCGGTAATAAAACGACCCACAATAAAACCCCACCGGTGTACACAAGTACCGTACACCGTTTGACCGTGGGACTAGGAGAGCGTGGAAGGGTGTAAACCGCTAGAGTTGAGAGTGGGCCATCGTGAGTCAGCGTGGACCAGGGGCAGTGGCCGCAGTTCCCAGGGACCGTGGGAGGGGTGCGCCAGGGGAGCGCACTCGCACCCCGCATGTTCTCCCCCCCGTGCAAGTCCGGTAATGACGTTTATAACGGTAACTGGTAACTGAATCTTTCGGAGAGCGCAGGCCTGGATGCAGCTGCAAGACCTGGACCGCCAAGATAGGACTGGGCCGTAAAGAGATGGTTTAGGGACGTCGAGATGCTGGACCGGTTGACGTTGATCGGGCGAGTTTTCTCCCTTATGAACATCGTATTGCTCGTTTGTAAGAATATATGGGCAATTACACAGATGTGAAAAGAGTGGAACAAATAATTCCAGGAGGGGGTTAAGAAACTGGAATCAGAGAATAGAACGCGTCAATAATTTACGTAAGGGGTTTTATTTCGTTATGAAGTTGAAGTTGAAACAAGATTTCTCCCTTGTTTGGAGAGTATTGCATTGCAAGTTTAGAAGAATAGAGGGTTTATCATCATAACAAGAGAAGAAAGCATCGCTGGTCTTACTCGAAGAGAGGCCAAGGAACTCGAATAAGTGAAAAGTCTATAGACTAGGCCGTCGGATAATTTGCCTTTCTAAGACCTTTGTACTCGTCTCTCCAGTCCCAAGTTTCTACTCGGATTTTTTTAAAGGCGATGTTCACTTTCACATTCTTTCGCTTCTAAACGGGCAAACCATTCTATACCTATTTCTTTACAAAAAGCAAAACTATTTCAAAGCAGACATTTATTTGAAATAGCAGTAGTTTTAGAATTTTTGAAATAAAGGGAGAGAAATTCCTGTATTGTGAAATATTGACATTTTTGTCACAGCTCTAAGAGAACATATTGTTTAAAGAAATTGCTCACCGAATTGCCTACCTATTAAATCATTTATATTATGATTTAGTATGAACAACAAATTATGTGGCCTATTTTGGATTACTGATTGGAGACAGGAGAGTGACAGATAAAAAAAACATTAAAGGAGTCGGTAGAGGTAGTTCCACTGACAACGGTTAATATCATATACGTATGATTTAATTTTAAAAGCAAGCGAGCCTATAGCCCCGACTCTGCTCTATCTCTAGGCTGATCTATCATGGTAGTTGCAGTCTAGACAAAGGCACGGGGCTGGGGCGTAGTCTAGGAGCGGCACGCGAGGACAGTCCGACATAAATCACTCCACTACTCGACTATCCACTTACCCAGAACCCAGGCGCCGCCCCGGGCACAACTCTCGCCGTGCGGAACAGTTGTAAATGAAATCGGCCTTGAATAAAGAGTTGGGAGGTCAAGGAAATCTACTTTGTGTGTTATTCTGAAACTGAGAGTCATAACATTCTAGTCTGTTGTCGGAGGTAGAGGATAGGCTCAAAATTTGAGTAGGTGGTAACATTTCGTCTTTGATAAAAATAGTTTAGTTAATCCAAACAAACGGTAAAGGCAGAAAAGATTTGGATAGACAGTTTCAGTCTTAGAGGATATTTCAACTACTGAAACCAAAGTACGCATGAAAATCAACAGTGGGTTAGATTATTTTGGGCCCGTATAGTCGTATATAGTAAAATTCAGGAATGACTATATTTTTAGTGTTACCTAAGCGATGTAATAACGGTGTTCTTACAGTGTTCTGTTTTTGAACGTCATAATTTTAGGCATGGCCTCGAAGCTTTAGATTGCAGTTTTTCACTCTCTTTTGTGTATGTTTCAGGAATCGTCAATATTCAAAACACAGACGACATCATTTACAAACACAATATTCAAAAGTACATGAATGTTAACAACCGACGTACAGCAGGAACGGAACATGAAAACCGCCCCGCACCCTAGAGGGGTTTTATTGACGAGTCCTAAAAAAAACTCAAAGGTGAGTGAAGGCAAAAAATATAATCCTATTATATGTCGAAGTTCGCATCTTAATCGAGCAATTTCTCCTTAATTTCTTCATAGAAGCCAGAAGCCAGAAATGAGGATCGAGGTACATTATCAATCAGTAAAGTAGGTAATCAAAAGAGAATCGTCTTATCTAGGAGCGCATGGGCGGATTTAGGTCATAATATTTGGGGGTGCAAGCTCACCTAACTTTTGAAGTATTGTATGCTCAAATTCAAACATCAAACTCCTATTGAAATTGTCCGTTTCAATGCCTATTTCAAGTAATTAACTATTTTATTTAACTACAACCAATTGTAACTGCTGCAAATATGTACCTCGATCAAAGTTATGTTGAAAATATTTTCCCCCGTCCCTGCCAACAAATCCACCAAATATTAGGGGGTACCAGGCACCCCCTGAAATCCGCCTATGTACGAGCGTCGTCAACAAAACCGAAAATCCCAAACCAAACGCCGAAACCTGACCGGGGCGCGGGCGCGAGGCACCCGGCGACCCAAAAACGGAGTCAAAACCGACGCGAGCCCACGCCACGCGGCTACAAAAAGACCAGATATAATACCGGCCGGCTACTGGAATTGGCCTCAAGGACGCCGACTGCATGTGCATGTGGCGGTCCGCTGCCTCCGCCTACTGCCGGCCTACACTGCCTTCACTGCCTTCACTGCCTCCAGCTACCGGCGGCGGCGGCGGGGGCGGGGGCGGCTCACGCTGGCAGAAAGAAAAATTGCATGGAAGAGTCACCTAACTCTTGATAAATAATTTTAAAGGCGCGAAAGCTTAGTTTAAACCTTGATATCCACTTACAGAGTAAAATTATTATTCACAATGAGAAAATTATTTTCTGCGTTTCTTTGAGCCTCAGTTCCCACTAATTGTTCCTAACCATGTTTCCTCGTAGTTTCGTTGTAACGTTTTCCGCGTGAGGTAGGCTACTGTAGTGATACCATAAGACAATGGAAACCCAACACTATAATGAAGTTAAATGAATAATCAATATCCATATTGGATTATTTATTGGATGCATGGATTTTCGGTACTTTACCGGTTTTGACTGTGGGAAAAACTTTTCCTAAACAATTTAAAACTTGGCACATTAATTGGTAGAAGTATGACAAAATGTGTAAAATGTTCACGAAACTAGGTAAGAACCAATGTCTGTAGAAAAGAAGGGAGGAGAATATAGGAGAAGGGTATTGTAATCGGAATCAGGTTATCCAAATTAAAAATTTAAACAATTCGTGACGTCTATAGGAGGCCAGAAACCTATAGTCTCTAGCTGGGGAAAAATAATCTTGACCAATCAGAGGAAGAATATTACTGACACCTCATTTGAGGCTACAGTATATTTTTACCCAATAGACTGATAAGAGCTCGCTTGTAACCGGTTACTGGGTCAACGATTGACGTCACAATCTTTTGGTTCCTCAGGTCCTGTGGCAGTTAGGTATTAGGCAATCGGACAGTATCGGCCCTTGGGTAACTTTCAGTAAATTGATGGTTGGACCTTTATAAACAATGAAAATAGAGTGAAATTTAATTTCGAAGGCAAATATTTCTATGTGGTCGCTGGTTTCGATGTTAAAATGCTAAACTGAACAAATCTATGAAAATCTTTCTAAAAAAGTCGATTTTAATTAACATTAAATTTAGATTTAAATGTTTATTAAAATGTTATATAATTTACATAATTTATATGATCAAGTCTGAGTACCAGACGGATCGCCAATGCTGTGACTGTTCCCTATGTAATATTTACGAAGGTTAGGCCTATGTGTAAAATTGATAAAATCATATTATTTATGGGATGCTACGTTATTTGTGCGTGATAAAAAGTAAAGTTATAATTTTTATAACGCTGACGAAAAAATCTAGATTTTTGTAAATATTGAACTGTACGTAAATAAATAAAACTTAAAACAACACAAAATATATTTGCACGTTTACTATATTACCACCCAAGACGGTAAATAGGCCTATACACAAATGGTGTAAATATAGATATTTACCGTCCTGTGTGTAAATACGGTACATTAAAATGTGTAAATCTATCAGGAACATGTTCTTTCCAATCATGTAATTATTCTTTGGTATCCAGTAATAAAAATCTAAAAATAATGGCCTCCGTATAGTACCAAAGTACCATATATTTTTAAGTGTTGCATAAAATTTAGTTATTTACCCACATCGAGTGAATAGAACAATACGTAACACGCTATTCAAGAAATCATAGAATACTGAAGAGTACGTTTGAAAAATAAGAGGTCGAATAAAAATATAGCTTCAGGTTGTAAAATTAAAAGAAAACAAGCTCACCGTAGTAAAGAACAGTTTAGTTTTATAACGTTGGCAAACAAAATCAAAATCAAGATACGTGTGAATATTACAGTGTGCGACTGAAAACAATAAGTTATGGAAAAGGATAACTTGATACTTAAAATAATAAAAAACAAGCTTAGTTAGGGGACCTACTAAAAAAAAAATCAGAAACTAAAACCAACTGTTGGACATATTTCATTCAGAAGGTTTCGTTCATCTCTCAATTTCTACACTAGGCTACATTGGACTACGGACTACCTTTTTCAAATTCATTTAATACGGTAGTCTGAGAAAAGTTGCCGAACAGAATTTGAGTACGAGTTGGAAAAGTTAGGTTGAGGTAGGTATTCAAGAAAAACTAATGCTTTGGAAGTTTTATCAGGGGGCCTATACATACTAAGTCAACAAGTAAAATCCTTTTATTAGCCGAGTTTGCAAGAGATAGAGATAACAAGCGAAATTCTAGAAAAATAGGTTCTCTCAGTTTTGCTAGTCAAAATAAAACAGTGATTCATACATTTGGATCAACGACAGAAGTGACTCATACCTGTGAGGTGGGTTTGTCTCTTGAGGTTGCCCGTGGCTCGCACTCTCTTCTGGAACTTGGAGCAGGGCTTCCTGCAGATCGCGGACCTCCTGAGGGGCGCCACGGGGCACGAGGGGTTCCTGGACGTCTTCTCCTCTTCTTCCAGTCTGGAGGGCGAAAGTCTCTCCTCGACCTCCGCAGAAACCTCGGGTATTCTAGACTCTTCTTCCGTCTTAATTATTTCACACTTTCCTTTCTTAGCGGCTTTGTCGATCGCGGCTTCGAGTTCGTCCAGGTCGACTCCCCATCGCTTCTTCGCTCGTTCTCTCTCCTTCTGCAGGAACTCCTCGAGGAGCCTCTGGTTTTCCGCTGGGTCCGGAGGTCCGAAGAGGCACTTGGGCACAGCTCTACGCCGCACTTGACAGATCTTCTCGCTGAAATTCATCGGCACGTTTGAAATAAGAAGGCAGATTTCACCACCGGCCATGACCATTACACTGACGAGCCTTGTGAGACGCAGAAGAACCGTTGTTCACTTCACGAACGCACGTTTCACTCTGGCCGAGGCGACGACGGGCGACGGTTACGGGAAGGCTTGGAAAGTTTTGAAGCTCCCACCACAATTCGAATTGTTCCCTCTCCCTCTCCCGCGCCGCCGGCCAATGAGCGCGCGCGTTGCCTCAGTCGTCTGCTAAGCTCGCTTCTCATTGGCCGGAGCGCCCACAGCGTCCTTCGCGCGGCCTTCGTCAGTTACAAATAAGTATAAACAAAACAGAACTGGCTTTTTATTGAGTGTTTTGCTTTATTTTGTCTCGTACGGATCTCTTTATTTTCTTTCAAGTAAACTTACTTCCAAGCTCATTTTTCTATGTTTAAATAAAATTTTAAAATTAAAATCTTTACCGGTACGTAAAAATAACACTCATTGCATAGCGTTAATGGTTATAACAGAACGGAGAAGCTTTGTTTGACCATTGGAGACTAATTAATTTCGCAGAGTAGAGCATTATTTTAAATTCATAAGCGCGATATACACCAAATACGAGTAGAGTATTACCAAACATGCGTGGGTTATTAAACATGGGTGAAGAGCGCCTGCATAAAACAGAACGCAACCTCACCTATATATCTGGCCAGCTCGAAGTATCACGAGCAAGCGGGCGCCAGAGAAATCCTAGACGTTGTTGAACCCAATTCGGTCTCACGGTTGCTGTTTTGCCGTAATATAGCAGCTTGCATTTTTGTTGCTTGTTTGATTTTTAATTTTGTGGTACTGTATAGAAGTACAAATCACATTCAGATTGCGATGTAAGCAAATAAATAAAATAAGGCTAGTTTATACATATTTGTATTTATGAATATTAAATTTATAGGCTCTTTGTTTCTGTACATTGATTTTCTTTTAGTGACACACATAGTATTTTTCCATTTGGTTCAGTTAAATGGGCGTTCTCTTTTTCAAGAATATAGCAGCTAATATTAGTCGTTACATAAAAGTTAAGAAATAATTTAGTTCTTTGAGACAGAGAAAGATAAACATATTTGCCGACAGGCCACATTTTTTAAAATATTTAATTTTTATGATTGTTAATACATTTTTTACAAGTTTTATATTAACTCCAGTAAGTAGCTTGCCTGGGATAAGTAACACACAAAGTCAATGTGAACACTTCTACCTTGCCTCTGTTGCGGGTTATGTCAAAACCAAGGATTTTGAGTTGATGTTTGTTTGGGAAAATATTAGTTTAGTATCTTGATTGTTGGTCACTTTTATTTTGATTATTGGCACATTATTTATTTATTTTTTTGGTTAACAACCAAGAAAATATTGCTGTAGATTAACATATCTCATAAAATAAGCTCAAAAAGTAATTTTAATACGCCTGTACTTCAAAATTCGATGGGCAATAAATCATTTCTACTCAATAAAGGAAGCATCGTTTCCATCTCCAAACACCTCCCACTGCCGGCGGACCGGAACCAAGTTCGTTAGTTCATTGTTGAGCGGCCGGAAGTGACTGCAATCTCACACCACGCTCCGAGTCGTTCCGTTTCGCTCCGTTCGAGACGTTTAGCTCCGACCGTGGCGAAGATTCCAAGTCCGACGTTCCGAGCCGTTGGCGTGGAAAAGGAGTTTCGAACCGCCGTTCCCAGGACAGACGCGAGTAACGAACTGTGACATCGGCGATGATTGCCAGGGCCTTGTAGTGTAGGTGATCAATTTGGAGATTTAATTGATGGGCGTTTCTTATTCCTTGGCTCAATTGGTTTGAGAATTCTCAAGTAAGTGGGGGAAGGGGAAGACAGCTGACAAAATTAGTTTTTAATTTTTTAACTGGGGGGGAAAAGGAGCTGTAATTACTAGTTTTATGTTAAAAACCCTTATTATTTTCTTTTAAATCTTCCTGTATCAATAAATAAGCGCAGTATATAAACCTGTTTCAATTGAGAATCAACAGGCTATAAGAAAAACTTAATATTTGTTTCTGTCAGAAACTTTAAAATTGGACGTTTACAGTTATCTTATGATAGGGGTGCAGACGTAAAAAATTATGATTTTATGTTTTTTGCAACTACAGTATTGTCTCTTTGTTCTTTGTTGCTTTGTTCGATGTCAAGCCAATTGATAGTAGATTTAAATAGGTTAGATTTAGAAAACTCCCCTAACACTGTCTTAAACTTTGTTTTTCTTAAAAACGATTGAGTTAAAATTGGCTATATCTTTAGACCTACTCAAACTTATAAAGGTAATTTAGCGTCGTTTCCAATTTATTTCCCATGAACTATGACCGTCAAATCCTGCAGCAGACATCTCCCTGACACATGTCCGAATTTCTCAAAAACGAAACCACAAATCCCATTTTCTGACCCAGTGATTTTGGGGACGCGGAAGTTGTGGTCGCCCGGGGCCAATTAGAGGCACGGACCAAAGTTCCTGCCGATTGTAGGACAAATCGGATAGACGGACAGACGGACAGGCACGGCCAATACAACAAGCGAGTGGTGGAAAGCAGCAATGACAAGCGACAGCTGGCTATTAGAACGCCTGCGCTGACGAGAGACAATAAAAATAAATTTGGATAGAATTATTTTAGTTCAAAAGCCGTTTTAATTGAATAGCAAAATAGTGCTATAAACGTGCATGTTGAGGTGATCTATTTTGAAATACAGTATTTAAAAAAAGTCCGTCCCCCCTCTTTAATTTTTTTGTTTGTTACGACAAACAATTAACCTTCGGGGAATAATTCTAACTTAACCCAAATCATTTTTCGACGTTACCTACAATTTTGAGTGTACCCCAAAGGGCAACTCAACATTTTCAAATGCAAACTCCTTTTAAGTGACTCTCATTTTAAAGAGCTTTACAAAAGGAAGCGAATGGTGGAAGTCGGAGGTCTCTAACGTGTTTCAATCCAAATTGGCAGCTTGTCAAAGATTTGATACATTCTTGAAACCTGGCGTCTAAGAGTTTTAATTCAAACTTTGTTGACTTAAAAATGGAACGACGCTTGGAAAAATGCTATTAAATGAAAAAGTGGTCTCTTCTGGTAATATTGAAGATTTTTAGTGTCCCCCAAAAATGAGGGATTTAGGGGGCAACTAAGAATTTTCAAATGCAAACTCCTTTTGAGTGATCCCTCACTTTAAAGAGCTTTAAAAAAATAGGTGAATGGTGGAGGTTGGAGGTCTCTAACGTGTTTATATCAAAATTAGCAGCTTGTCAAAAATTTTGAACACAACTCCTTCTTGAAACTTGGAGTCTAAGTCTTTTGGAGTTTTAATTTAATCTTTGGTAACTTAAAGACTGAAATGACTCTTAAAAAATTACTAAATGAAAAAGTGGGCTCTTTCAGTAATTTTTAAAATTTTAAGCGTCCTGCAAAGGTTGAGGATCTTGGGGGCTAATAAAACTTGTCTTATGTAAATCTCTTTTAAGTAACCCCTTGTTTTAAAGCGCTTATTTATGTTTTGAAAAACTCTTTAAAATGAGGGGTCACTCGTCAGGGGTCAGGTTAATAGAGGGTTAAATAAGTGAAGTTGATACTATCCGAAAAATCCCACATTTTTAGCGATACACTCACGGTTTTAAATATTACCAAAAGAGCCTTTTTTCATGATTCATTTAAGTTTTTAAGTCACAAAAGGTGAAATTAAAACTCCAAAAGTCTTGGACGCTATAGGTTTCAAGAATGTGTTGAATTCAGAAACAAGCTGCAAATTTGGATAGAAACACGTTAGAGACATCCAACTTCCACCTCCTACTCTATGACCTCTCGCCTTCTTTTTAAAGCTCTATAAAATGAGGGCTCACTCAAAAGGGGTTTACATTTGAAAATTTTGAGTTGCCCCGAAAATTCCCTATTTTGGGGGGACACTAAAAATTTTTTGTGACGTCGAAAAATAATTTGGGTTAAGTTAGTATGATTCCCTAAAGCTAAAGGTTAATTGTTTGTTTTAACATACAAAAAACTTAAAGAGGGGGGGATAGACTTTTTTACACACTGTATATTGAAATCCTGATAACTGTTAACTCGTTAACTGATCTGATAATTGGTTCCTTGAGTAGTGTTTTGTTGTTAATTGCTTTATCTTACTGCTTGAAATTGAAAAAAAAATTGATGAAAATGCAAGCTTATAAGCCATCAAAAGTTCGTAGTATATTTTAATTTGAATGACCATTTCTTAAGTAAACGCTTTTGAGGAAATATTATTTTAACTCAAGGCCGAGTAAGTCAGGGAAACCATATTTCCCAGCTATTACCAACTTCCTTGACACTTTTCTTAAGGTGGGGCTATACGTACGCGTCACGTCACGTCCATTTACGAGGTGAACTGAACCTGTGTAATCAAATAGAACCGATTATGGTCCATGACTTCCTTCGACCCCTTCAAGTCAATACAACCCCTTCCTTTCGACGGCTACAAGTCAATACAGTAAACCAAAAGTCCCAAAAAGTAATACAAATACTAGAAAAAATTGGTCGCATACTGCGCATTAAGCCTATATAAGTTTTTTTAACATAGCCTACGACAGCACTAATTTCAGGAGACCGCCATTAGTGAAAAAGGATGTCCGAATGGAGCATCTAATCCCGATAAACCGCAATTTCCATAATTGATGGTGTAATAAATTTTTAAAAAAGACAATGGAATTAAATGCGGCGGGCATTTAAACGTCTGTCGGTGGCGGTGGGGAAGGGGAAGGGGGAGTTTCTACTTAGCCACCTGGCGATATGGGGGATGAGTCATTGATAACAGCTGATATGATACGGGGCAGCTGCCAGTGTTGCCACCCCCTCAACTGATTAATTCAACAATGTGCACCTCCCCTCCCCGCCATATCGATCGCTTATCGATAATGTGCGCTGTGTGTTTTCGGTCTTGCTTCGATAAAATTTGTTATGATCGGCAAGTTCAAATAGAACAAAATAAAGTTTTAAAAGTGTAATAAACTGCAAACCGTACTGTTTTTTTTTTCAAAACGTACTGTCAAAATGAACTTTGAATTGTTTTAAAAATTATTAAAATTATTTTAGGGACTTGAACCTCTACAAAATATACATTGACGGACCTACCTAAGTTTTGAACAGTATGAGCATTGATTAGTCGAGTATATAAGTCGGAAAATATGGGGTTGCCACGCAAAAGGTCGGGTAGTTGTGACTTTTCGATATGTTGTTGGGCAAATGACATAAAATCAAAATTTTTGACCTCGAGGAACCCCAGCGTCACTTGCTGATAATTTTTCAAACTTCTACATATATATTTCAAACTATGAGTCCCGCAGAAATTAATTAAAATACAAACTTAAAGAAGGCTAAATTCCCTACAATTTAAGTTATTTTGCAGCTCTATAGTTCTGGTGGATTCGGAGATATAGTCATTCAAAGATAAATAAAATTTTTTGATTTTTATTTCGAATAAGGTCCGTTCGATAAAAATAGAAAATTCCGAAAATATCTGGACCACTAGGGCAGAGCTAAAAAAGTCAAGACAAAATGGGTAGCTTAAAAATATTTTTCGTGAAAACATATATAGGTATACCAAAATTTGTGACAAACGGTCAAACAGCATTCGAGCCATTTAAGGTCAAACAAACTCTTCCCATACAACCAAACGCAAACATGTAGAAAGCTACAATTTAATTTGGTCAATTGGTTCAAAGACAGTGTTTGGCCGTTTAGCATTGAATTTGGCAAATGTTAACCAAGCAAAGAATATTACGTAATTAAAAAACCATGGTGTCCTAACCATCTAGGGCTCTGCCCTGGTGACCGCCGAAATTTTCAAAATTTCCCATGTCGATCAAATGGAATAATTTTGTTCATCTTTGAAGGACCATATCTACGAATCCAACACAGCCATAGATCTGCATGCAAAGTCATTAAATTGTAAGTAGATTGGTCTTCTTAATAATTGTAATTTGTCTAATTTCTGTAGGATGCATAAGTTAGTAATATTTTGATTAGTCGGGAAATATCTCACTTACAGGTACTTCACTTATAAGTATGTGAAAATTAAAAAAAGTACCGGAAGGTGGCGCGCCGGGGTACCTCAAGGTCGTAAGCTTTTGTTTTATGTTATGAGCCCAACACTAACAACATACACAAAAATCCTATCCACCCGACCTATTAATGGTTTAAAACACCTGCTTCAAAGTAATCCAAATAGTTGCTGTGGCGAGTAGTTTCGGTTCTGGCGAACCATCATCGGGCCATACAAAGTGTCTTCATTTACTTCGATAATTGGAGGCCATACAAGACACCTTGTATGGCCCGATGATGGTTCATCAGAACCGAAACTAGTCACCACAGCAACTATTTGGATTACTTTGAAGCAGGTATTTTAAACCATTAATAGTATTCTACAGAAATCCGGAGGCTCAACAATTGAAAATGAAGCTACCCGACCTTTTTTACACCACAATGCATGGTTTTATGGGATGTAATTTTTATCATAAGCGTTGTCAACGGTATAAGTCATAAACGGTATTTATTTCCAGATGGGTAAGAGTATGGGCCAAGTGAAATATAATAAATGTTGTGTTTACTGAGACTCATGTCTTATGTAGCCTTTTTTTGGATGAACCAACCAGTCAATTCATTGATTATAACATTAAACTGATAAACCAATGATCAAAGACAGGTTATCTAGATTCATTCTATACAAAAATTTTTCAAGATTGCTCTGGACATTTCCAACCAACCAAGCTTTTCAACTTTTCAAAGAATTCGTGTGCTTCGTCCTTAACATCCACACACAACTACAACTCTCAGTCTCAAATCACTCAAATCCTGACGCGCCCCGCCCAGATCCGCTCGGATATGCGGCCGAGGAAGCCTCATTACTCTATGTAACCGCCGGTGATTACTCTATGTATTAACATACACAGCGCCAATTAGCCTCCACCTCCACTAGTGGCGAGGCAGGCGTCACGGCGCGTGCGCGAGGATTCCCCGAGTATCGGAATATTCATGCAGGATCTTCACCCGGTGAGCTTATGAATATCTGCAACGGCCACCTGTATCCGGTACGGGGATGGTACGGTGGAAAGGGCGCGAAAACAGATGAATGGGCTTGGGTGATATATTCTCAAAATAATTGTTTTAACAAAAGGTCAAAAATGCAAAAAAAGTCGGAATATCTTCGTTGGTTGTATTTTTAAGCAAAACTAGATAGATCTAAAGGTTTGACCTGTTGACGTTAATCAATGGTTTGACACATCATTGATAGCAAATTGGAGCTAGATGATTTTGAGGAGTTTGGCGTTTTATTTATTAAGATAGGGTTACACCTTTCATGGTTGACACAACGCAATATGTTACTATCCTAAGCTATCATAAATTGATCAAATAATTGTGGAGTATGGTTTCCCTTAGGCCTAAACTCTATACGATTATCTTGTAGACTGGTGGGTTCAAATCAGTTTTTCCTTCTTCTTTTCTCAGGACTTTAAACGAAAAGAAACTCTAATATGTTAATAACGACTGAGCTACCAACACGTTGGAATGTCAACGTTTGGAAACGTGTTATATTGTAGATTGTAGATTGTAGATTATGACATGGGCATGTGAATATTTAGCCGGCTAAAAAGCTGGAACGTACAAAGAATGGTATGAGTGGATTTGCTTGAATAGTAAGCTATTTTCCATGGGCGGATTTAGGTCTTCATTTTGCGGGGTACCAGGTCACCTCACTTATAACGTCAAGTATTGTATGCTCAGATTCAAATATCAAACTCCTTTTCAAATGTCCGTTTGCTAGCACACTCCAATAAATATCTGTTCATTTTATTAGACAACAACCCTGTTGTAATTTATGTAATAGGTTATTCAAAATTCTGTAGAAAATTGATTCTCCATCTTCTAACAAACAATCCAGCAAAACTCAGGGGGTGCCGGGCACCCCCGGCACCCCCAGAAATCCGCCCATGCTATTTTCGCCTCACAAACAAGTGGGTTTATCTGTGATGTTTCAAGGCAAGAATACAATCGCTAAATGGACCAATTCAAAAGTTTGAAGTCGCGCTAGGGCAAATTTCTGGCCAGAGCCGCATGGCTCGAATGTCTTACTATATACAACATGCCCGACATAATAATTTAGATGTATCTCCAAGCTCAAAAACACTCGAACCTCTTGAACCCCTCGGTGTCAGCCTGATCTGTAAACACAGCAGTCGCCTCCAGTCCCCAGACGTGACACGACGAGGTCGAGCAGGGCGACACGGGAGGGTTGCGGGGATGGAGGGGGTGGAGAGATTTGCAGGTCGTGGGGTCGTGAGAAGTTGGCTCTTTTCAGGGACTTCTATTTGGGTTGCAAACGTAAAAAAAGAATCGCTAGGTAGAAAGAAACTATGCATATAATTTGAATACTTTCTTTTTAAGGACTACTAAAGAGTGGTAGGGCAGATTAAGCTACGTACATGATGGGCATATTTCGTTTAGCCTACATAGAAGCTGCGATAGCATTTTGAAATGTTAAATACTCTCATTGTTTTTATTAATGTAGATTACTCGGTTGCAGCACAGTTGCAGCTTCACTTGCAACCACTTCAATCTATGATTTGCCTGTTAACTATTTCAGTGATGACCAATATGTTTACACTTGGCGCATTATATCTTGACCCTTGGGTACCCTTTTCACCTGAAGCAATTGGAGTAGAGTTAAATTCATTAGGAGACCACAGCTGATACGCAAAGGTGCACTAGCCTGAAATGTAAGCATTTTGCAACAGCTGTCAGTGTATATCTTAATTGTCATTTGTAAACAAACTACAGTTGATGTTTGTAGAAATTAGTTTTTATATTGTTTGTTGTCCAAAATCATTGACAATAAACAATATCTGACAGCTCCAGCAATGGACTAGGCCAAGGGTCAAGATATAATGTGCCAAGTGTAGTTGTAAACAAAGTGAACTGAGCTTGGTCAAATGTCGATGGATAGCGCCACTGTTCCGAGACTTCAGCCCTTTACTGCACTTTAGTGACACCCTTTTTTAAAATTCTGACATCAATACCTCTCAGACTTTAACGTTTAAAGAAGTCAAATTAGAGAGATTTTTATGTATAGATTTGTATTGACTCAACAACATCCGTCTAGTCATTGTTGAGGTATAACTGTGAAAGGGAAACCGCATGCGTATCTATAAGTATAAAAGAGGATGTTGGTATATATATATATTTATATATTTATATATTTGGCACTGATAAACTCAGACACCGCTGGACCGATGACCACGAAACTTGGTAGATACATGTAGAATTTCATGGAGTACGTTTATACACCATCAGTTTCGTGATAACTTTCAGGGCTTAGCCCTGGGACCGTCTTAAAGGTACCCATGTCAGGGATTTTGAAGGAAGTTGAGTTAGATTTGTTTACTAACAAAACATATGAAAGTAAAATTTAAAACAGGTGATGTATTTCTTTCTGCTATTTAATTGTATTTGTTTACGTGAAGATTTGCAGATCTATTCAGCCAGGAAGTCTTGTAGGGGTGGAAGTGCGAGAGAGATCGAGAATACCCCCACTACTGTTTTTCTTTCATCGGTTGTGTACAGTCAACTTAAAATCCCACATGGCCTATGACAACATTACAAATATTGTCGAAAACAAAGAATCATATGTTTTGACAGATGAGTTATTTCGAAATTTGACTATACTGAGACTCGCGGTAGGGGAAATCTTCACTGCGCATGCGCATCCCACCGGACTTCTGGGCTGAACAGATCTTTACTTGGTGCCATGTGGTTAATGAATTAGACTTTTGCATTTTTTCAAAGTGCAATACACTATATAAAATGTTGGTACGTAGTATAACATGAAATAAATAACTGATTACTGAAGGACTTCAGTGATCACTGATCACTTATACTTGAAGGACTTCTTTTTTATGACAACTAACTGTTATTTAAAGAGGAAGAGTGTGCTACTGTAAAGAATCAGTTTTATCTACAGCACTTTAAAAAAATTGCCGGGACGGCTCATTCAATCTTTTTGTTCAATATAGAGTCAAAAAACGTGTCAGCCCTTTTTAATAATTGCTGGATTGGCATTGTAAGTTTTGTTCAAGGTAGACCCTAAAACCTTAAGAAAATGATCTTTTACAGTGAATAAAATTTCAAGCCATGTTCTATGGTTCCTCTAACACGTGTATGCCTTCATGAAGGAAAGAAATAGTAGAATTCCTATATCTTTCCTTCAAGAAGGCTTACACGTGAAGACATGCACATACGCAGGCCTGCTGCGACGGGGGTGCACAATAAAGTTCTAATTAAGGTAACTAATTAAGGGCTAATTAAGTTGAATATGCGAGCAGATTCAAAGCGCTGTCGAAAAAGCCAAGGGTGCCGTTTTGTATAGACAGGCACTTTATACAGGAATAGAATACCCCCGTCGTAGCAGACCTGCTTACTAAGAGCGGATTTCTAAAAACTTTTTTTGCTTTATGGATGTACATTTGATATGTTCAAAGAAGTAGATTTTACAACAAGAAAAATAAATGGGAAAGCAAAACTATATAACTGATGGGTGATAATGTATGTTTAATTTTAATCGTGAGCGAAGCCACGGGTTCTTCTAGTTAATATATAGATAGGTTAAGAGTCTATTTCAAATCACCGAATATGTAAAGAACAGAGGGTACGGGGTAGAGCCTTGTAGGTGCGAGCCTTGGTGCTTGAGAAGGATCCATTTTCAGTAGGCCAAAAAGGCCCATCACCAATATTTTAGGACTATAAAATCAGACTTATCAATTAATATGTCCTGATTATTAACAAGCAAAATAAAGTATTTCGAATCGCCGAATATTTAAAGAACGGAGGGTACGGGGCAGAGCCTTGTGGGTGCGAGCCTTTTGGTGCTTGAGAAGGATCCTTTTTCAGTAGGCCTGAAAGGCACATCACCAATATTTTAGGACTAAAATACACATGTCTCAATTGATACGTCCTGATTCTTAACAAGCAACCACAAAGGCAAAGAATGTTATAAAAACAGATTTGGAATACATAAATCAAATCGGATTACAATATCAACGATAACCTATAACCGAGACACGTGAAGACGACTCCTGCCCCGGCGTCCATCCGTCACCGCCGCTGAATATTTACACCTATTCATGTGTGATATCGGTGATCTGTCACACGACACTCCATCCGTCACCCGCGGCCTCGGGTCGTCCATCACCGCCGTGAATATGCAGATCTGGAGTCTCCAGGCTCCGGGAGTCGCCGGGTCCATTGACAAGTCCCTTGTTTGTTTTTTGTGTCCACTGGCTGTCGCGGGCTGGGTCACGGGATCTTCCCACAGGGACACTTTTGTCATGGCAATTCACTTCTTATCTGAGTTTATTGTTGTGAAGATGGCTATTTAAAGAGAGTTGAGATTGGAGTTTAAAAGTGTGGAAATTTGGTTTGCTGAGGGAATTTTTTGTCCAACATGGGAATTCACTTCTTATCTGTGTTTATTATTGTGAAGATGGCTATCCAAAGCACAAAAGAGAGCTGAGATTGAGTATTACAACGGTGGAAATTTGGTTTGCTTAGGGAATTTTGTGTCCAACATGGGAATTCACTTCTTATCTGTCAAGTAAAGTCAAGTCAAAATAATTTTATTCATGCAAATTATTATATTAATTAATTACAGGCTCCCATGCGCCTAACACGGCGCGCGCGGGAGAGGAAAATTAAAATATTAATTTACATTCATACATTATGACAGCCAGCAGTGAGCAAATGAGTTTGGTCTTATCAGTCCATGTAGATAATATTTTCAATTTTGCATGGAATTAAAATTAATTAAAATAGAATTGATTAGCCTAGTTATTTCCAATAATTTATATATTATAAGGTAACAATATTTATATACTTATAAAAAACAACAGTTATAAAATTTGAAAAAATTAACAATAACAAAAATAATATATATAAAATTTGAAATATTTAACAATAACCAAAGTTAACATAAATAAAATTTCTAAAAATTTATTAACAAAAATAACATATAAAATTTCAAAAACAACTAACCACAGCAAGATAACAAGGTCAACATTCCTTTCCTGATGTATGCATATTTCAGGCAAGAACAAAGTTTTTAACTTTCATCTTGAACTTTGGCTCGACCTCAAAATAAATATCGTTACCAGAAAAAGAAATTAGGCTATTAAATATTTTTGGGCCGCAATAACTTAATTGTTTTCTACATTTTTATTTTATAAAATTAAGTTCGTGCAATCTGTGTTTATTGGTGTGAAGATGGCTATTTAAAGAGAGGAGAAATCTATATAATTAATACGCCAACACGAAATTTGTCTTATGAACTCCTCCGTCATTTCTTAACCGATTTTGATCATTGACGGCTCATTGGAAAGAGCGTGTCGCGTAGATTTGCAAACTGGCCTTACATTTTTGAAAAAGTCCCTTGGGCTCTGCCCCATTGGCTTTTAAAGTTCCCATGTTATCCTTATGAAGAACATAATGGTTTACATTTTGATCAGCTGGATAATTTAATTCCTGTTATTTTTTAATTTGTGTAAACATAACCCTCAAGACGGATCGTGTTAGCATGATTGTGTTTTAAATTTGTCGCCATTTGAATTATCGCTCTCCTAGAGTAGCGCACGATTCCGTGCGCTCGGATCCACTAGTTGGAGTTTAAAACGGTGGAGGTTTGGTTTGCTGAGGGAATTTTGTGTTCAACATGGCAATTCACTTCTTATCTGTGTTTATTGTCGTGAAGATGGCTATTTAAAGAGAGGTGAGATTGATGGAGTTTAAAACGGTGGAGGTTTAGTTTGCTGGGGGAATTTTGTGTTCAACCGCTCGTAGACTTTGTAACTGAAGCAGTAGTGTTCAACTTGCGTTAGCTTTTATTTTACCTTTAGGACCTCCCATTCTTATGGCTCAGCTGTAGCTAGTTTCGGGTGACCCAGAATTGAAAGTTGATGTAGTTTGATTAATAACCAACAGAGGGTGCTTATATCAACCCCTTTTTTAGCCATTTACAAACATTTTGTATTCCACACTGCATAAATCAATAATTAATTGACTATTGTTTGTTTTCCGTGTCACTAAATGATATATTACCTCCTCTTGATACCTAAAATTAAGAGTTTGCATCAGCACACACTTTGTTGGTGATTCTCTATAACCAGGAGCTCTGCCAATCCTGGGTCACTCAAAACCTGGTACACATTTGATAATACAAAGGAAGGTCTTCTTCAGATTCAAATTCAATGATTTAATTGAAATATTAGAGTAAAATTAAACTAAATAAAGTTTTTGATTCTACACCTTCTTCGACTTTTTCATCGGAGTGGCGATGATTTCACATATACAAGTTTCTGCTAAAATAATATAAACTTATCAGGAACTGAGCAATGCTTCACAGCAACCACATTTGACTATGAATTTTGCTGCCACCAAACAAATAAATAGCATTTCCATTTCCTCAACAATAAGCAACCATTAATCACTAGTTAGAGTTACACCTGGCAATCAAACAATGATTCACGGTCGGGTGAAATCAAAACCTCAAACGAAATTAATGGTATTGTTGACGTTTTCATTTACTATAGTAGTGGGAGTCGTTGCGGCTAGTATTTGTCGGACAGGTGGCAACACTGGATGTTAGCACGCGCCAGCTGACAAATCCGCGCTTTCCGCTTCGAGTCAATACTACAAAGCACTTCCGGCCACCGACATCGATACAAGTCGTTATTGGTAATTACATAACGGGGTGGAGTTTTAGTGAAAACCCTTCGCAAACCTGAACCGCTGACCAAGTATTTAAGTGCTACATATTTAAAACATTTCGTTTCTATAAAATTTTCCAACTTACTAAAATTAAAATCTTTATTATTTTTGGATACCCAACATTTTCCACAATGTTTTAACCCATTCATGTAAATAACACCATGAAATAGTTCGGATTAAATGTTTAAAGATAAGACAGCACAACGTCTGTAAGGGCAGCTAGTAAAATTGTAAAGTCCAAACAATATTAAGGTGTTCCTTAGGGAAGCTGTTTAATATTTATGTCGTCCAATTGGTTCACAACTGATTTGCTCAGACATTTAATTAGTTGTTCAGAAGATCTGAACGCTTCAGACTGCCATTTGCACTTTACGCACTTGAACTTTACCCCAGTTGACCAGTTGCAACTACTTATGAGCAAGCAACATACAGTGTCAGCCTGGCAAGAAACTGTAAATTAAAACTGGCCCGAGAGCTTATATGCAGATTTTAAAGAGATCAACAAGAATGGGTGTTAAAACTCCGTGACAGCAGCAAATATTTCTCAGTTAGTTATGAATGGTTCCTTCAATAGGCAATATTGAAAACATTAGCACCTTGAATTTTATGAATATGGTATTTAATATGCCATGGAATACAGTCAGGGAAAATACCTCGCAGCCAACGAAAGTAATCCAAAGCTTATAAAGACAAAAGTATTTTTCAAATCTGATGAAAACTTTGTCACAAAATGAATGGCGTAGCGGTAACAAGTAATGGCAAATTGACAACATTACAAACTGACAAAACACTCGTGGCGTAACAAAAACAATGATTGCTTTGATTGCCCTCGAATTTAATTTTTCATTGGAGTTGGAAGAACACCTCACATAACAAACTTGACATGCGCGAATTAAAAATTTGTAGTTTCATTCTGTAATGAAATTGAGAAACCCATGTGGATTGTGGCGTCCAATATGAGACCACACTGGCAACCCATATGGAATCATGGAGACTTCTTCCTTCAGGAAGAGAGGGTTGTTGTAAATAAAGTTAGTTATAAGAAAGCACTAATCTCTCTACACATAATATAACGAGGTGAATGGGGGGGGGGGGTAAAAAGCTATTAACGATACCATGATTCTTATCTAACACTAGCCGATTGTCTAGCTAAGGGACTACCGATCCCTACTATGATTTCATCTGTTCTTTTTCAGAATTCCTTAGAATAAATAAATACGGTTCTGCATATTTCAGGATTGAAAAAAATCCTTATAAATCAGATCACTGAGTACTTTATTGAACCTTTAAAACCCAAACATATCAGATTCCAGCGATTGCATTCGGGCAGCTGGAGTGGCTTATGATCCAAATTAGACGTAAACCGCGCCAACAAAGGCTCAAAACGGCACAATCCCGGGGGCGGGGCGCGTCAATCATCGATGTCCACCGAGCTCGCCGCCCCACCTGCTCCGGCCCCCCGGTAAATTATCGTGGTTTTATCCCATTTTCCCTTTTTTGACCGGGATAATTTGACCGGAGAATACTCCCCGGAGTCGGCCAGTCAGCCTTCGGGGCCCCGGGGCCGAGCAGATGTCCCGTACTGCACGCGACCGACTGGAGCGGAATTGGCCGCAATATCCAGGGGTAAGGTTTGCATTTGGGTTTTTACAAACACAGCATGTGACATGGGTGAAATTCGCTGAGCGACTGGGTCGGAATTGGCTGTAATACTGAGGGGTAAAGTTTGCATTTGTTTTTTTTTACAAACAGGGGTTTAGGGTGCATAGACGATGAAACGATCTCGTTTGTGGATTTCTGGCTTGGGTTGGATTTCACAATTTTTTATAGGTTGTACAAAGCTGATAAATAGATCCCTTGAAATGCAACTGGCACCACAATTTCTCAGATTTCTAAAAAAAGACAAAATCAATAACCATATGCCATTTTTTTTGTTTCGACCTTTTACAAAATCTTGAATCCTGTTTTGAATAAATTTAAAAATCATCTCTATCAAAATGAAATCAAACTTAGTAAGCAACATGGTTTCATATCCCAGGCCGATCATTAGTAACAGCTTTTGGAAAAATCATTGAGCACATCATCGATAACCTGGATTGTGGGAACATGATCATAAGTACATCCCTCGAGTTAAGACCGCACTCGCCTGCCTTGACCACTGCTCAATTCTTAACAAACTCAAACTTCTTGGGGTTTAAGGAACAACACATCCTTGGTTCTCCAGTCACCTAAGCAGTTGAGTGCAGATCGTGGAGTTGAAACAAACCATCGATGGACGAATAACAGCGGATAGGTCCAAACCGTAACAAATAAAGAGAGGCGTTCCTCAAGGCTCAGACTTAGGACCGGTGCTCCTTCATATTGTTTACAGACGACTTTCCCTGCCATGTTAACCAGTTCAGTAAAGCCGTTTTGCTGATGACATCGTCAAGGAATCAGCACAAGCAATGGAAGTGGAAAACTTCAACGCTGTCAACCTGGCACAGCATTACTGTTTGGATAATGACCACCTGTTTGAATTCAACGAGGATAAAACGATCCAGCTAATCAATAGAAGACTGAAGAATCAAGTAAGTGGCCCTCCTATCATTAAAACATTTAACTACGAAGCATCCGGGAGTAGTTCTTGATAAAGGGCAGTAAATAATATGTTGCCTCATTAAATGGGTATAAAATCCGATTACTTAAGTTTTTAATTTTAAAATCCCTCATTGATTCATCCATCAAACCATAAGGCATAAACTGGCCGAGTAGTTGATAGTTTCTTGGATAAAACAAAACAAAAATTCAATAAAGAGAATTAGTTGAACATGAGGGCTTATATATTTTTAAACTGAAAGTTTATTTTAAATAAAGGCATATTTGGCCTGTAAAATAAAATAAATCTATAAGAAAAGAATATTAAGAGTACAGTTTTACAATAAAAAAGGGCCAGTTAAAAAATATTTATTGCGGTCCCATACACACTGAGAAAATGTTTAGTGGCCGCTTAATGGCACCAGCTCTCGTCTCCAACACCGTAATTGTTTTCAAATTAAAACCGCTGACCGTTTATTTCAATTTCCTGCCTGTGGCCGTGCAGTATGGCATGGAGCGTCCAGCGATGCGGCAAAATGCTCGTGATTATTTCAATTGCGGCGGGATGGGCAGCGATGGACGAGGTAATTGTTTATTGGACAGATGGTTGGATGGTTGGTTTATTGGCCCATGAGACATACAGAAACCATCTCGTGGGATATGATAAATACAAAATTAAATGTTACCGTGTAAAAATTCTTTATCTTACATAAAATTGTGCGAAAATGGTTTAAATTACCTTGCTACCAAGTAATCCGTGTTTTGGTAGTCACACTACCACGGTATCGAAACATTCATGGCTTCATTTTCAAGTGTTACAATGTTTCAATGCCCGTGCTCAATGTCCCTGTGTCTTTTTGATTTCAAAATCTTTGAGACTGACAACTTCATCCTCATTCGAAGATGACTGCTTAGTTTTTGTAGCACTTGAAAATGAACCTATGAATGGTTCAAAACCGTTGTAGTATGAATACCAAAGCAAGGATTACTTGACAGAAGCAAGGTAATTTAAACCATTTACGCTAATATTTAGTAATCCAGAGGCTATTCAATGATGAAAATAAAATAGTGTTTTAAACATCGTTTCCAGAGACATTATTCAACTTGTTTGTAGGATTTCGAATTCCATGATACATCACCAACTATCAATAGCTAAGGCTAAAGTACAAGCAGAGCTATTATTGTTCATGTATATTGCAAAGTCATAGTCTATGTAAGAAGCCTTGACATAATACAGGTCCCCTTGGTGACGAATCAAATGATGGGTCTTGTGCTTGTTTGTCTACTTGTGATGTAAAGTCATACTACTTCCCTTCTTTTTTGGTCTGTAAACGATTTCTTATATTTTCCCTGTGTGCCTATCCTTGTTTTCCAACAATCGTTGGTGAACTATGCGGTGGAACCAAACGCCTTATAAGAAGTCAAGTAGGATAGCCGTGGCTGAATGCGCCAATATTTTCTTCTTAATGTGAATCAACCTGGGAGTCCACTAGATCTTTGTAGACTTTCTTCCTAGCAGTTCTTTGCGGAACTCATGTTGGCGTGAATTCTTGCTAGATTAACTCTGTATTTCTTCTTGAAAAGTTGGCACACGTACAACGAATTTAAATTTTTTTTTGCGGGTGGAACCTAGTTGTAAAGAAAAAAGAAAGGTGTGTGCAGGGTCAGCTGGTATGACGTAGTTGGGCTCGAGAAACTAGCAGACCAAGCGGTTTGACTGCAGAACTAAAACTGTACACAAAATATTTTAACTGAGTTGTATTAACTGTTTTGTATTGTAGTCGTCGTAAGCGCTAGTTGCGTGAGCCCAACTACGAAACATCAGCTGACCCTGCACACACCTTTCTTTTTTCCTTACACCATGAGTTGAACTAATCATCATTAAAGATCTTTACCTCCACCTAAATGAAAAACAGCTGTTTCTTTTTACCCCATTGATAACATTTCAGTTTATTGACTTCCACAAAATCCGATCCATATCTTCATATTGCCCAGTGACTCCGCACAACTCCAGTCGCAGCTGCCTGCTCTGCAGTCCGCAGCCATTCCGGTCGATTTGAGTAACGAGTTGCCAACAACGCTATCTCAGCATCGTATCAGCGCCCGGCGCGAGGGTCGCGTCACAGCCTCGCCGCGCGTGCGTTATCAGCGCGTGATCAGGTGCGCGAGGGGCGCGTGTTTCGCGCACGACTGCAGCTGCGACATCCTGATAACACGCGCAAACACGCGTCATCTGCCGCAGAGGCAAATATAGATATGAAGTCGGATTGTGGCTGTCAACAATAATTGTGTTTAGATAAGGGTGCTGTGACACGTTGGGGAGAGTATTTAAATTTTGAATAGCCGATTACATCTGGGTGTTTTGAAAGTAAGTATCTGCATTCTAGGTCATTGGGTCACGCAATCTCCAAGTTTAAGGTAAGATGAAGGAGATTAAAAACTATTTTCAAAATTAATTAAATAATTTTAGCTTATGTCTGACATTCTTTAAATTCTAGGGACTAACAAAGTCATAGAACGTCAGCCCGTGAGAAGATAATTTTAAATTTTAACCACAAAATGGTCCTCCATTGAGTTTTGTTCAGTTTCTATCGCCAGGAATAAGATCAAATACTTACGTCATAAAGCCTGGGACGGTGGCGTGTCGTGTAATCCAGCTCCCTGGAGGTCACGAATTGTGGATAGTTGTGAGCGATGGTTTGTGGACGCGGTGCTCTATAGTGGGGATTAACGTCCGCTGTATAGAGTGCTCGTTCATGGAACCGTCCTCACAATTAGACCAGTTCGTAAATTGTAAACCAGGCGAAATTGTGGTTCGGATCCCGGATCCCACGTTAAAATGTAGGTCCCTAAGTTGCCATTGGCAGTTAGGCTATTAATTAACAGTCCAATCTAAGGAGTATGTCGGCCTTAGTCAGTAACAAGACTACAAGATCGCGCCACAATCATCCTACACTCATCCTTCACTCGTATTCCGGTTAAAATACGCAGCCAGTGAGCCAGTGTTGCGACCCAGTCTTAAAGAGGTATTAAAAGCATAGCCCTAAGGTACTAAACTTAAGTCAAAACATGTTTAACCGACTAAATAACTGGTTCCGGTCCAAATGATACCACCACCACGGGCACACCCCAGCCAGGCCGGTAAGGCACGTGTAATGAAGGGTTACCACAACCGCCCCGGCAGCTGCCGAGCATGCGGGCAAATTGAAAGTCGGCTGCGGTAATTAGAAACACACATCTGTCGCTTTGTTTCGCCGGGGGCGGCGCCGGCGTCTTGCGCCCGAGCCTCCAGAGTGCGCAGACTGAAGAGATTACGGGAGATCCGCCCCAGCGATGTGCGCGAAGTGTGAGTGTCGCCGCCCTCTGTCAGCGACAATGGGGCAGGCGGTCGGACGGGCTTAATTAATGTTTTATAACACCAACACCCTTTGAATGGGAGAAAGAGTGTGGATTGGGGAGAAAACAAAGGACTTAATGCGTCTTTTGAATGGACAATTAGGGTTCGTTTTATTGACTTTTTAGTTATTTTGTATTCGGTTTCCCAATGGAGGAGATTTTTAGAACGGAAGTGCAGAATTAAATCAATGATATCTATGGGAATGTCACAAATAGTTCTATTTCTAACTATAACGACTTTGGGGCACTAAAAAGCTTGTATTCTATTTAACACTTCAACGTTCCACCTTTGAATTCGAGTACTGAATATTTCGTAGTATTGTAGTCCCTCGTGACTCGTGGGGCGTATCCCAACTGCGCGGTGGTCAATTTTGGCTCTCACAACCCTCGGCTGAGAGTTTGTATTTGATGTTTGAAATTGTTATAAATGTACATAATTAAAAACTGTTCAAAACCACAGTAACTAATAAAATAAAGTTAACCAGTACAAAAGAGAATACTTATTTTTCATTTTATCTTGAATAATATTCCATTGAAGTGTTGCCAAAAAACAATACCGTGTATCTATATTTCGGCGTGACTTCAATGAAAATCCTCTTTAGTAAGATTTATTTATAGATAAAACGGTTAATACAAATATAAATTAATTTGACAAAAACCTAAAAGGTATGACCAAAACAGGAGATGAAGCTTAAATACCACTGTGTAAGAAGTTAAAAAAAGTTCATGGGAAAGAGTGACAATGATTTTATATGTTCCAAAGTCTACAATACATAATCATTCATGTTGGTACTGGGTTTGTGAGCTTGCTTATGACTTTAGTAGTGAGTTAAAAAATGTTAGTTTTGTAAACAACCACACACTGCTATATCAAAAACAAATTTGCTGTAATCTCTGGTTCATAAAAGAGTTAGCTACACATTTCAAATTGGCAAAGATACGTTAAAATACCTATATGTTTTTATGAATTGCAATACCAAATTAAAAGCATCATAGGAATATTAATAAAACCTCAGACTTTAACATTGACTTCTTATTTAATTAGAACGTACAAGAAAGATGCTCATAATTCCAGGTCAAGTGAGCCAAAATTGGCAATTTTTAACAAAAAAACGTTATAAAATCATATTAATATATATTTACATCAAATTAACCATCGTGAACCTAAACAGTCCTACCTAAGGAACATGTCCTAGACATAAAAAAAGCCCCAGTAAACCTGCAGTATATTTTATGCGCGCGATATGTCGCGCGACTTTTCGTTGTGGCAGTTTACAAAATAAAAATCTAAAAAATCCAATAGCGCGCAGTTGGACTATACCCTAAAAGTGACCACCGCGCGCAGTTGGACTGGACCCTTTGGGAGCCATAAAACTATTCCTCGTCCAAAATCTGACCACCGCGCGCAGTTGAGCTATCCCCGACTCGTACAGTGAATAAAGATCACTAATTGGGCGGATTCACAAGAACCAGGACAACCATACGGGGAGATCCCGAGTCTCCCTCCAGCAATCAGCATCCGTGAACGTCCACCTCGTAACTGACTGTATTTATTTTAATTGTGACTTAATTTACAATTATTTGGTTTGCCCGCTAGTCTCATGGTTACCTGGGTAAAGTTTTGTATATACAGTATCTTTTCGCTTTTAAAAAGCAAAGATATGTCTTCCAATCCATTTATGTATGGTAGTAATTTTGTAAGAAATAAAATGTTTTTTCGGGCTTCATAGGTTTAGGTAATACCTATGTATCGAAAAAATTTTAAGTTCTCAGATAGTTTTTTAATGAATCTTAAATAATAGGATTTTATTTATTTTTTGAGTACGCAACTAATGAATTAAGTTATAGAAAGCCAACAATGCATGAACAATTTGTGGGACGAAATCACATATTTCTGTGACTGCAGCAGCACCCGAAATAAGGAAATTTCTCTAATAAAATTAGATCCCTCGAACCTAATTTAAATACTCACCCGCACAACATAGATGATTGCCACCCATGGTGATACCAACGGCAGATGGCACTTGTGACAAGTACACGCGTCCACGGCACATGCGGGCCACGCTGGGTCATTGGCCTCCGAGTGTTGCCAAATGGCCTCTGCCCTCCGGCCTCTGGCCTCTGCCGCGCCCCGGGACACCTGACACAAAGCCCCGAGTGTCCTACAGTCACTCCGCTCCGCTAATCCGCACAAGGCACGTGCTGCTTCGGTGCTCAAGAGCCGGGAACATTTAAAAATTAAAAAACGTTTCCGGATGAAGTAGCACGATGACGGTTGCACCCCTGCGCTGGACCGTCCAATTGAGCGGACCTTTCGTTGTGGCAGTTTGTCGAGTGACCCCTATATAGAACCTTTCCACCCGCATGTACTCGTGGGTGAAATGTTGAATCAACACAGGCGTAACCTCTTGACAAGCAGAAACTGCCAACTGCTCGCAGATTATTAGGTTTAAATGTAGGGGTTTTGATATCGCGTTGAAAAACCTACAATATATTTTATTCCTTAAGCAACTGAAGGTTGATTTTTAATTGTTGACTTGTTAATTTTAAAGAGCACGAAAATACCTCGTGACCTCGTAACTTACGAGTGAATATTTCAGTATCACAACCAATAATTAATAATTAAAATGTAAAAATTAATGAGAGATCTGAATGATTGTTCCTACCTTGAATTGCTTGCAATTTCATTACCTGAAGTAGTGTTTGACACCCCCACCTCTTATTATCTTATTCTTAAGGCTATAAGGTAATTAGTAAAATATGGATAATATCAAGGAGATGCATTCTGAAACCAGTCTTATACTATTAATTACTCTATACAAGAACATCGTGACAAAATTATTGATTTGTATCTTCATTTACCTGAGGGAGATGAAGAGTGGCCGGGGATTGCCCGTCGTCTGGTCTCGAGGAAGTCAAGTAGAGAAGGAAGTGCTCGGCGAGTGGGTCACGTGCAGTAGCACAGCCGAGGAACTATACAGATTGGCAAACCAATGCACTTTTTCGTGCCCCGTTTTATCGGGCGGCGTCAAGATTGCTAGGTTGTTTTGTAACCCATATTGCATTGGTATTAAGGATAATTTCGTCAATTTTAAATTTTTAGGTCTCAAAGAACAGAAATAGCTAATGATAACTTTGATTTACTTATTTATTTACTAATAAGTATTAGTTTATTTCCTAAGGTTATTATGGCTGAAGATGACCTCTGATAAAAAGTTGAAATATACCATTATCAAAAATATTTTTTGTTTTTATTACAATAGTGATGAGTAATACATACAATAAATCCAAAATTATTGTATTTCGAAAGGGCGGAAAGCTGGGAATAAATGATAAATGGTGGTTTAAAGGAAGAAATGTAGAAATAGTCAATGAATATAAGTATTTAGGCGTAATTTTTACAACTACACTAACATGGGAACCGCATTTTAATGAAAAAGCGAGGTTGGCAAAATTAGCTATCAATACTGCCTGGGAGAAACTCATTAAGTCAAATACTGTCCCGTTGAGTGCTAAATATACTTGTTTTGATGCTACGGTAAAATCAATTTTGTGTTATGCGGCTCAAGTATGGGGGTATATTGAAAATGAGCGCGTAGAATCTGTCCAGAAATTATTTTTGAAGAAACTACTTAGAATGCCGTTTAATACGCCGAATTACGTTTTGTACATAGAAACAGGGTTTGATAAGCTTTTTCTGTATACTTTAGTACTTAATTTAAATTACATTAAAAGAATATTGTCTCTGCCAAATAACCGTTTTCCAAAAATCCTTGCCACTGAAATCATTGACAAAAATTTAAGCTGGTGTAAAATGTGGAAAACACTAGGAGCAAAAAACAATACAGTTGTAGACTTCCGGAGTGCCGAGGGGGAAGGGGAGCGTGTGGCGGTACAGTTGGCGGCGGTGGTGGAGAGTGAGAGGGAACAATGGCGAAGTTTTTGTATCGGCCAAGCGATGATGTCGCGTTATCATAACCAATACCTGGCCCTCGACCTTGACCTCGGCGCTAGGCTGCTTCAGTCTGATGCCACTGATATTAGACTGGTTTCGTGGGTCATAAAAGCACGAGCACAATTATTAGATTTAAATTACAAGCCCTGGTTGGAGCGAAATTATATTTGCTCATTATGCAATCTCCAACAAAATGAATCTATTTTTCATTTTATTGCAGAGTGTCCTATTTTGGGAAACATAAGGAAAAATTGGCTGGGAAAAAATAAATTTAATGAAACTGATCATTTAATTTTGTTAAATAGGGGGGATTGGTTTACCCTTGGCAACTATTTGAAAGAAGCTTGGTTTTATAGGTGGGGGTTTATTCAAGAATTCAATTTATAAATAAACAAAATATGTAGGAATCTTCGTCAAAAGTCTCAGCTTAAATTATATGTATTTCTTTAGTCGCAATATTCAAATTATAGTAAAGTCTTTCAGAATGGTTAAAATGTGTTTAGTTTTAAAAATAATATTTGAAGATGTTTCCATGACCAGAGCCTCTATATCTTTTATTACTTTCATAGAGGAAGGGAGTTAGAAAAGAAACTATTGTCTAAAAATAAAGATGTTTAATTGATAGAATAAAGGATAAATGTTTTTTGTTTTGTTCGATGTTATGTAAACTATTCGGTTTTTAATTTCTTTTTCCTTTAATTTCTTAAATATAATTTTTAGTTTGTAAAGTGTTAGGATAATTCTCCCTCTTCTATAAAACTTTTAGGCTAGGCTATTTGGTTTTTGTTTCCAGGTTTTTGTATTTATCAGAGAGTGAGAATTAATAAAAACGTTTCTTTTTAAATGAGGACTGAAAAAGTGCCAACCGCAAACAGACGGTCATTGACCATTGTTTCCAAGTGCTCAGGCTGAAATGTTATGTTATATGTAAAAAATACAATAAAGCACTTTTTTCTTCTTTTCTTCTTCTTCTTCTTCTTCAATAGTGATGAGTAGCCAATACAGTGCATGCTTAGAAAACTCCATCGCAAATAAAAGATACAGCCAAGAATTAAGATAACTTTGATATCAGTGCAATTTGGGTGCAATAACAGACCTGACGCCGCTAGAAAAAATGAGCACGAAAAAACGCATTAGGTTGCCAATCTGTATAGTCCTTCTGTGGCAGTAGTGAGTCGTCGGTGAGCGGTGAGGATGTTTGCACGACAGAGGAGAGTTTGAGGTGATCCTAAACGAAATATTAGGTTCACCTATGTAGGGGTGGGCGCGCACATGGCGTACCCCAACTCAGCAGGTCCGGACCTGTGGAAACAGAATTAATTTATACCGAGGTAAAAAAACAACTATAAAAATGTTCAAAAATAAAAGGAAGAGGAAATATAAGTTAGCAAATAACTTAGAAAAAGTTAGAAAATTAATTACCTGCGATAGTTGGGTATACTTCTCGCTTTGGGTCCAGGGATGGGGGCAGGGGCCTAGGTTTAACCAGACGAACTACGAGGATTCTCCTCCACGGGGGTCGCGTCATCTCGACCTCAAGGAGATATGAGAACCGGCTCTCGACTCCTGTACTAAAAAAAACACACAAATGCATAGTAAACAATTTAAAATGTAGCCTACTTCAAATCTTATATTCTAATACTTCTAATTAATTATACAAACTGGTTTCAGAATGATTTCCTACTGCATAGTAAAAACAATGTTCAAAATCTGCTATAAAATTAAGAAACCTAAATTATTACGACCTATCCCCGTCACAAATTTGAAAAATTACATTATGATTTTTTAATTGTTTCCTAGCAACTTAAATGTAACAACCATGTTCATTAAAACTCATCTTTATTGCCACGTTTCGATATGCGTAAATAGCTGCTGGAGGAGAAAAAAAAAGTTTGTTTGCCCAGGAAAAAATGTATATTTGTACTACATGCAAAGTGTATGTAAGAGAAAACTTTGGCTCCCGATAGCTTTTTGTACTGGCTTTAATTTTTCATTGCTATGGACTTTGCTTCAGTTACAATTACAAAATATAATTTCCACATACACCGCATTTGTACTACAGACCAAGGCCTTGATTTTTAGTAAAAATTTTGAAATAGTGGAAACCAACCCTTACGCTTCCGTATGCCAATAAATATCAATAACATGACTCCGCCGCCCCGGAACAGATTGCCCGCCGCGGTGCCGTTGCCGCCCCGCCCCCGTCTCGCCCAAAATGCAGTTTTTATAGTTTTTCACCCCGGGGCAATAAATCATTACCACAGGAAGGGAAATTTAACGTTGTTCCAGGGGTTGTTTCCAGGGGTGGTCATGTTTAAGGGCTAAAATTAATTATGTTCCCCCTCCTTTAAAAAATGACAGGGTCAGTCTTAAAATGCAATATTTTATTATTTGGACAAAAATTACCTGAAAGGGCCAGTCTTAAAATGCAATATTTTATTATTTGGACATAGTCCTCTGATACTTTGGCTGGTAGTATATAAGGAACAAGGAAGAATATAAGTTTTATACTTATCATTGTGGATCTGTCCATTTTACATTTAAAACCTGTAGTTGCGGCTGTGAATTAGTTCGAGTCATTTACTGATCATGATCAAGTTAACACGGATTTTATATCCAGAATATGTATCTACAGCGTGGTAAATTTTATATACAGTATTAATGTATTAATTTGTATTTTTTATGTACCATAAACCGTAAAAGGTCTGGACATAACTTATGTGTAGGTACTGCGCCTGCAAAATCATGGTTTGAAAATGGTTTACATTTTCAACAGACTAAATAGTTTCCGATAATTTTGTCAGCAAACTCGTTTGCAGTCATTTATAAACATGACCCTCATCGTCGGCGTCCTCTCTGTACGTCCCATCCCCAGATGTTATCCGCTGTTGTGACGGCGCAGGCGCGGGGCAGTGTCCAGTGTACAGGCGGGAGGGACGACCTCTTATCTCCGTTATCAGAATACATTAGCGCTCGTTGCGGCATCTGGCGGCGGCGGCGGCAACTACACGACCAGATGTGGCGCGTGCGCCCAGTAGCTTCATCAACAACAGATGTTGCAGGGCTGTGAATACATTAACTGTATGTGGAACATGTGGTTAGGACTGGCACGCAGGAATGTTATTGAAAAGTTTTCAAATATGGATATGCAAACGAAAACAAATTACAAAAATAGACGTTATCTTAATCTAAAAAATAGTTATGATACTGGGCGCTGTGGTTATTTCAGTAAGATGATGATAGTGGGCATTAACAAGAGCTGGGGTCAGATCTCTGTCTATTTAATTTTAAAATGTCACTGTTGTCAAAACCGAAACCAAAAATCGAACGGCCGATATTTTATGGCTTTCTCTTTGATGAGAACCAACGAGTAGGTTACATATAAAATTTTTGCCAATTTGACGTTGGAGGATTGATGAAAGATGAAAGTTATACTTTACTAGCAGTTGCCCGTGGCTTCACTCAAGATAAAAATTACAGCTGATGTTACTTCTGCTCTTTGAACTGTCAAATTTTAGTATTCACAGCTGTTTATAATTCAGTATTTGAATGTTTACATCCTTATTAAACATTGAAGCTAAGGACGTTCACAGGGCGTAGCCCGAAGGGATTTTAAGGAAGTGAGTAGGCCTATGTCTTTTTCTGATATAGTTGCTCTATTCCTGCAAAATTTCAGCTCAGTTGGTCCAATATTTTCCCGTGGTTGAAAGACAGATATTCACAAAACATCCATACTTTCACATTTATAATATTATAGTAAAAGTAGAATATTATAATTTTGTTCGTCTGAGATTCACAAATGAGAAGCTGAATGTCCAACAGTGAAAAATGAATGACAATTCCATTACAATCATAATCGTATTCGATGGACCACTTTAATAACACGTAGCAACACAAAACACCTAATTGATACCGAACATCTGTTTCTAAAATGACCCCTCGGGGCCGAGTCCACGCGTCTAATATTAACTCATTTGCAGTGTTGTCCCTAATAAAGGCGTTAGTCCATTAAAATCCACTCTGCAGCCATACAATAAGGTGTCGGTCGATTAAAATCCTGTCCGCAGCGGGTACAAAGGCAAGGGTTGGCGAGGGCACCTGGCACTGGCAGCGGTGATGACTGGCGAGACGCTCATGTAAATGATACCGGCTAATGAATGATTGTGCGGACCTCAGACCTCAGACCTCGGACCGCGGGCAGCTGGCGGCGCGTCACGCCCGAGGCGAATCCGAAACAACCGCGGCTGACCGCACCTGGGGAGGCTTTTTTGTGATTTTCCAAGGGGCCGATTGGGAGCGGCCTCAGAAGGGGTGTGATTTTCAAGAACAATTTGCTCGAGTATTGGAAGTCGCATATATGACGAAATGGAGACTGTTACCAGATTGACCTGATTGGAAAATATAGTTGGGTGGGCTGGGTCGTGAGTTGACATTCTGCTGAACCAAAAATTATTTCAATGAAAAAAAATAAGACTTAATCTGAAAGTTTTATGAGGAATGCGTCAGCAACTCAGTAAGGAGTTGCACTCCAAAAACAATTTCTAAACAGTATCTACTAAAAGAAAGCTCGGGCTTAAACAAAGAAAGTTGTTACAATAAAAATTAATTTTATTTTAGAACAACTTAAATCTAACAGTTTCATGATTTTTTTCTGAAATCAGCAAAACAATTGAATTCTTTCATAGTTTGAGATCCTAAATGATTTTGGAACCTTCAACAAAATAAACAAAATATTTATGTAATTTTTAAATTAAAGGTTAAGGGGTTTTAGTGGGCCTATGAAAGTCTGAAGTTCTTGAAGAGGGGCAGGAATCCGTATCTTTGAAGTGTGAAGTCCAAAAGAAAATATTGTGTCATTCACAGATAAACCAGATGGGAGGTACCTCCAACTGATGACATCTGCGAGTAGAACGATTGGTCGATGGTGCAGGCTGCATTGATGTGGAAAAGTGCATGAAGCTGCCTCGAAGTCAAAAAGTACCAGAGGTCCAACATAAGGCAGGTTCCACGGAGGGCAGGATCCAAAGTGTCGTCCCTCTTAGTAGTAACGTCCAGATCCGTTGATAAAATCTGCAAACCTTTTGTCCAGCGAAGTCTCGAAATTGGTTTTGAGCAGAGAGAGAGAAAGGCTTGGCGCGCCGGCTTACAAAGGCAACGGCCACCAAAATAACAATGTCGCCCACAACCATGGTGTAAGGAAAAAAGAAAGGTGTGTGCAGGGTCATCTGATGTGACGTAGTTGGGCTCACGCAACTAGCGCTTGCGACGAATACAATACAAACCAATCAATACAACTCAATCAAAATATTTTGTGTACAGTCTTAGTTCTACAGTCAAACTGCTAGGTCCGCTAATTTTTCGAGACCAACTACGTCACGCCAGCTGACTGTGCACACACCTTTCTTTTTTCTTTACACCATGGCCCACAACTAAGCATCACTATGTAAACGATAAATTCTCAATTATTTTATGCACTCGTATCAATACTTTTACTCTCCTACATGAAGTAAAAGGTTTAATAAAAGTACTTCCTTGAAATTTAAATTTAAATTTAAATAAAAAATTATGTAATTTAAGCCAGTCGTTATAAACAAATTAAATTTCAAAAGCTTTGCACCGTTTTGGTTACTTGTACCTCTTACACTGTTTACTGTTAAGTAATGGAGAAACATTGAGGGCCTAGAGAGCGAAGAAAGAATAATCAAGTTGAACACAGAACATTTATAACCGGAAAAAAATCTCCTCATCAAACCAACATGAGAACATTACCCTTGGAAAGAGGAACTCAGTTCGATTCACACATCAGGGGACATTCATCTCGGACTGACGTCACCGTAGTGAGTGTGAGAATGCCTGTGAGTGTCTGCGTGTGTGTATGTGTGTGTGTGAGAGACGTTGTGAGAGAATGCTATATTTACCATTACAATCCGTGTACGCGTCACTAAAAACTAGAGTGGGAAGACAAAAAGACGAGAAGTCTCAGAAGTGACATCACACGTGTCGTCACGAGTCCCGAGATGTAAGCAGCTGTTGGCTTGGCGGGAATTTGGGTCAGCTTCAGTGTCTTTATTTACGACGTAGTTTGTCAACAAAGACGGTATTGGGAAAGACGGTGCTTTAAAATAAAGATAAGGATAGTGTAACTAGTTTCCAATCTAGTAAAAACAAATGTCATGTCGTTCCTGGATCTGGAATCTGATCCCTTCTTCTGGAGGAAGGGAACTAGGCGATAACATAATCTTTGTTCAGCTCTGATTGGATATGGAGGTGTCCTTGTTCTGATAGGTGAATTTGTGTTTTCTTGTGTTTTTGTTTTGTTTTCAGCATTTATGGTTTTGACTGCTTTTATTATACTTTATTTAGCTATTTAAAAACAATTTTCAAATATTCCATTGGATTGTATGCACAGAAGTGATGTAATTTTAAGTTAAAAAATATTCGAATTACAATCAAAATTTTAATAGTTAAAAAATTACACGTGAAACATTTGTATTACTAACCTTTGACTTTCATTGGAAAGAAGGTTTAAATTTATGTCAATAAATTTTCTCTGTTTGTTTATCAGCTTCTCCTAGCTGTGTTTTACACATCTTGTTATGTTCTAGATTTTCTTCCACCTAAAGACGCGGGATCAAATTTCAGATCTCGAAACGTCGTGAAAATGTTCGCAAAACTTAAAATCAAAACATGAACTCGCCATCGCCAACAATGAATTCCATATAAAGAACACGAGGAAAATGATCAAGGAAGGAGATATTTGTGTCACGATGGGCCTTCGAAGAGGGAGTTCTTATTTTTTGCTACATTTTCATGTAGTAGGTCTTCCCTGTTTATTTATGTAAAATATAAATTATCGGAACTTTTATAAAAATAATTGTACGCTTAAAGCATTAAAAATTGTCTATCAAAAGTTGTCTTGAAAGACCTAAGACCTGGAGACCTGAGAAGACCTAAAGAAGACCTATAAATAAGACCTGGAGAAAAGGGTTTCCGAACGTCTATATCCACTCAAGGAAGAGTTAGGGAAAATAGTAAAGCACTGACTACAGTAAATCAGTTGATTTACCTTGAGTCATACAGTGATACGCATATTTATGCGTGAAACTCTTCACCAGTTCATCTTAATTTAAGAGTTGTTTTTATTTGGCATTTTGAATTGGTTAAAACATACCTTTCTTAATTTGTCGCGTTCCAAACATTTTAACACTATTTTCTGCCATTTCGTAAAACAGTTGGCAAGTACGCAACTACAGTTTAATTGCCTTCGGTACATTCCTAGAATCGTCGAGGGCGTGAGTCAATAAACTGCGGATGGCGGATGACAGAGAGCCAGGCAGTCACCTCCAGAAATAGCGTCTGCCTCAGGCCTGGGCTACCTCACCTCTGCGGCGCCCTCCTGGACGGATGGCCGGGGAGGACACACCTTGCAGGGTGGAGCAGAGGCGATGGCCTTCGGAGAGGAGAGAAGTCAGTGACTGCCAACAGATAAATCTGTTTAGAAGTAAATACTGTATTAAAAATGGATATTTTTAGCCGGTCGTAAACCAGCACATAGTTAAAAACAAAAATACTGTATTACAAAAAGAATGGATACTTTTAGCCGGTCGCAAACCAGCACGTCCGGACTACCGGAAGGGGAAGTATAAGGGGGAAACCCCCAAAAATGGGTTTTTGAGTTTTTTACATAGAAAAATAAAAATCATCCAATTTTCTTTACCATCAATAAATTCAGCTAAAAAAACAAACAATTTAGTAATTTGAATTACCGCTCAATGTCCATTGGTTACCTAGATACTGAAAGTGGTAAACGCAGTACGTTGTCCCAAGGTTAACCTTATGGGAAATAAGTAAAATTCTATATCTTGCTTATTCCTCAACATATCTTAATAAAACTTTTTTTGTATCTTCATCATGATGATATCTAATGTACATTTGTCTACAAACCCAACAATTACATTTTTGTGGCAGCAGACCTGCATACTCCCAAAAAAATCCCAATGTTATCCTTATGGAAAAAATTCTATATCTTCCTTATTTCCTAACATAGATTGATAAAAATTGGTATATGGCTTCTTCTAGTTCAGATCTACTATATATTGCATTAAAACCACCCAGTTTTCACATAGCTGTTGCAGCAAACCTGCACACTTATTCCCCATGTTATTCTTATAGAGAGATTACAAAAACATATATCTCCTTATGTTAAGATTAAAATGTGTTTTTTATTGAAATTCGCTGAGTATACAGGTCTGCTGCAACGGGGGTATTTAGCTTTTAACGTATTAAAATATAAAGTATCTGATTTTGTTGGACATATCTACTTCCAAGCCCTATTAAGAAACACAACTAGTTTGTCCGTAGATAAAATGAAAATTTCCACGAGGAAATATAAAATGACTCCATAATATTATCATTCATAAACCTATTTCCACATAAATTCAGCTAAAAAAAACAAACAATGCGATATCCTGAATCATTGCTTTACGGCCATTGGCTTTATGGCCATAATTAAATCGGTAAACACCCCTTATACCTATGTTATCCTTATGGGAAATAAAAAGTTCTATATCTCGCTCATTTCGCAACATATCTTAGTAAAACTTGATTTTTGGCTAGATATAGTTTAGATATATTGTATAATAGCCTAAAACCTCCGATTTTTACATTTACTTGTCAGCAAACCTGCATACTCGCCTGCTTATGAATAACACAAGGAAAAAGACTGTGCAGGTTTATGCTGAAACTGACACGTAAATGTGACCTATGTGGTCGCTGCTTTAAACGAAGTCTTCTTTTATAAGTGCATGCAATTTGATCTGAATAAGTAAACATTGCATTAGTAGCATATGCAAATATAATTATAATTTTGGATATTTTATTTGGAGATGAATAACAGTGGTCCAACTGCTATTCATCGAATAACAGTGGATCCTTGTAAAATTTTTAATGAGACTGGCATGTAAAAACTTGGAATTAATTATATTATATAAAAAAAAACTTTAGATATTTTTTGCGACATAGCCCTGACCTAACCAATCAAATGCTATATCTTTTATCCTCTAGTAATAAAAATGTATGGTTTACGCGGATGAATGCTTTTGATAAACCACAAATTTCTTCAAGTACACAGTGAGATTTATCAACTGAATGGGGAACAGTGATCTCATGAGATCATCATTCATGATCTCATTATGAGTAGGTCTAACTTTTCCTTTGTCTACGTCCAAATTGTAAATCATAAATAGTTATTCTTATCTAAATTATCAGTTAACTTTTAACGGGCCAAAAAAGTCTTTGATATACCAAAAAGGCATAAATTAGTCTGCAGGTGTTCATTTTAGACGGATTTCTTAAAAAAAGTTTACTGTAATAATAATCTACGATTTAAACAGTGAAATGAATGAATGGAAAGTTTATTTCGTACATATCTCAACAGTGAATGATAAATACGCTGCTATACATATAAAGTAACAAAAATGCTAGAACAAATGATAAAATAAAACTAAAAAATACATAATCATTTTTGTAGCCTTTAATGAAATTAAAGTCCAAGGAAGTAGAATGCCTTTGATGAATCACCAAGCCTTAGAGATTTATCAATAGCTTTACCTATTGAAATTAATATTTTTATTTATTTTAGTATCAATTAATTGTTAATTAATATATTAATTATTTATACATAAGGAGATTAAGCAATACCTTTCTTTTTTCTTATAAATGGAAGTGAAAATAATACATTAATCTCATACTTTTTTGGCCTTAATAATTTAAATTAATTGTCATCACAAAAATTGTTATTATTTCCCAAACGATTAGTTAACCTTTTAAAAACAACAGATTCAGAAATCTCTGAGAAACCAGGAAGAATAGGTACTGATCTGCTGTTAGATGGGTCTTCTTTTTTGAAAATGTCGTAAAGATTACTCTATTTTAAAGGACTAAGGTAAAACCCCTGTAAGAAATTAAACATTAATTATAGTGTTAATGACTTTGACAGGATATATGTATGATAAAAGAATCAGCAGAGAGATGTAAGAAAAGTATTACTTTTCGGTAGCGTTAAGAACAACATCGTATCAATGACAACTTTTGCCTCCTAAACGGATGAATCAATATCGTCGTTATATGAACCATTGAGGGATAAAAAAATCTAGCGAGGACAATAATAGGCTAATTAAGTAACAGTTAAAAATATTCAAAAATTGTAACTTTATTGTTTTATTATTTTGGAACAAGACGTGTCGAGGTCATATTATACTGATTTAATTGGTCTGAGGCGCTGTCCGTGGCCAGCCGTGCAGCCGCGTAGCAAAGTTGCAGTTTAGCAAATGCAGGCGCTTCAAATATTACTACAACACCGTCGTCTGCCGTTCGTCGCGTCACCTTACCTGTTTGTTATTCGGACGTTGGGACTACATAAGAAAGTTTTATGTTAATAAAGTAGGTAGGAAGAAAATACGGTTGAATACTTCAAGTCAAAATAATAAAAGACATGGCACAGTTCAGTTTTGTATTGCAAATTTTATTAAAACCATGCTTTGATGGATTTTGTATGGTACCTAGATGCCTGAATATTTTAAGGTATTTTCTTCATCTATAAAGACGATTTTTCGACTGACGGCTAGGCCAAACCGTTGCACCTAGATGCACAAAAATTTAGGCCTTAGGCCACAGCTTGCTAAGAAGGGATTTTGTCAAATTTCCATATTTTGCCCTACAAAGGGTAACAGTTTGAACTTGATTTTTTGACAGTTGCCCAAGGCCGTAGCCAATGGGGGGGGGGTCAGGGGGTCAGGGGGTCAAACCCCCCCCCCCGAAAATGTTGAAATTGCGCTTAAATGAAAGGTTAGAAAGTTATTTTTTCACTTCCTGTAACCGTGGAGCCCAAACCCCCCCAAAATTTGTTTCTGGTTACGGCTTTGCAGTTGCCTACCAAATTTTTAATACCCAGAAGCTAGTTACAATCAACTAATGAAATCGTTTTAAATTTCCATATTTTGCTCTACAAAGGCTAACAGTTTGAACGTGATTTTTTGACAGTTGCCTACCAAAATTCTAATACCCATAAGCGAGTTACAATCAACTAACTAATGAAATCGTTTCAAAAGAATATTGTTTCTGAAAAGAAGTATAGGCCTAATTCACATAAATTTAATCCCATTAAAAACAATAATAATAAATAAGTAATTTACATGTTATTACTAAAATATACTTAAAACTGTGATTCCTGGACATTAATAACATTATTAACATTATTGATATTAGCATTGGGTTTACAGACGGCCTATGCCAGGTCTTTGGCGTAATCTGTACTGACTGTACCAACTGATTAAAATATGTTTTAATTTATAGACCTAATGGTTCATAGAAACACAGGAATTCCTAAATAACAAAAACAATTGCTATTTGTATATTATGAGCGCAAAGTACGTCATTGCCGCTCGAGAATTGCCTAACATTTCGAGAGCGGCAATGACTATTTGTGCTCGTATACACACAATATTTTTCTTTCCACCTTTATTTAAACAGTTTAACCTATTAACTAATTTGTACACAAAAGTTCATTGTGGTTATGTTTGCTTATTCAATTGGAACGAACCGGAAGTTGAGATAGAAACGCCGACTGTGAAATCAGCTGATTTAGAGCAAGTAGAATTTAGAATACGGTGAGTGTCATGGGATTTCTGACCAATAGAAACTGGTCTTTGGTATTTGACGTCATAGTTATTTCTCTTGTGTGCCACCTTAACCTAATACGTAACTATGATTTAGCGAGCGGGAATGAAATTAAAGCGGAAATGAACCGTTTTGCGTTCTGTTTACAAATGTGGCAATGTGATTATTTCTATGCAGTGGTAGGAAAAAATATTTTTGACAGAATTATTCTCTCCAAGGAGTCAGGTGACAAATGGGCGGACGTGCCTGACTGAGGCGGGATTTGCCTCTGGACCCGGGATGATCCGCTGAGACGCCGCGCGGCCACGGCGCGACTTGACCCCTTCATCGCCGGGATCTAGGTCAGACCATGCTTTTGGTGAGATTTACATTGATCCAGGGTCGATATTAATCATGGGATAATACCCCCTTTACAACATAACCTAAGAACCCACATAATATGGTGGGTTAAATCTTGTAATTGGGTTTAGGATTGAAACTCAGTAACTGAGAACAAAAACACACTGGGTAGGCTTACCAGACGTCAGGGATTTTCCCAGGACAGTCCGGGTTTCAGGCTTGCGTCCGGAGAAACATCCGGGGTTGAATTTTGTCCGGGGTTTTAGCCAGCCTGCGTGGAAAAGAGAGGAAAACGTCCGAAACAAATGAGTTGGTAATTAGATTTGAGCAGTTTTTAAGAAAGTTTATGCAAACAAAAGAAATTTTAAACGAAACGAAAGGATATTTTAATGTTTCACCATGGGTCTCGGCCGGTTTCGGGCTGATTCGTTGCGCGACAACTGCTCAACTGCGTCTTCTGCTTGGTCTCAGGGCCTACATAACTGTTTTTAGGCAATTAGAATTCAAGAAACGACAATGCCACGCAAAAACGGTAGCAAAGTGGCTGCGAAAACGGCAGCCGAGACGCTTGGAATTTCACCAGACCAAATAAAACTTTACCACACCATTTCATTTCCTTGTCCCCCACCCTTTCTTTTAATGTCCGGGGTTGGCTCTGAAAATTTATGGTAAGCCAAACACTGGCCCTCATGATACACTTCAAACTCTTAAACAAAGCCAAAAGTTTATGGAGGTCAAGAGACAGTTATCTCGTCTCTAAATAACTCGTCGACGAACAGTTTACGCAATGCACGTCAGTGTCGGAAGTTATTACTTCGGATATGTTTGTCAAGTTGAAGTGCCCTCTCAGAAGTGTATATGTTACAAGAACGCTCTGAAGCGTTGGTCCTAATTTATAGCTACACTCGTCAAGTAAAACATATAACCTACGGAAATTTAAGACCTTTTTTACTTAGTTGTGACAAATCTTTGACTCTGCTCGGTTAGGATACTCGACCCGTCACTCTTGTAGAGAAAGTCAGTTGGTGACAATAAAACAAGAGTTGTGACGGCCCAGGGCCGGGGCGCCCGCTGGGCCGAGGGTAACACACTGGGGCGGGCGTCGCCGTCGCCGCCGTGCCAAATCTGAGTCTGTCTGCCCGGATATCCTTTGTTTGAAAATTAGTTTGCTTGTCAGCCACGGCTCCAGTTTTAACCCTCTGCGTAGTGGTTTTTGCGCTCGAACTCGCCTCGTAATCTGATTTTTGGCAAGACGACTCAGAGCCATGAAAGAGTACAAGGCGTTCCCAAACTTTCGTTCATAAGTTCAAAATTTCAAATCATCACAATTTTTAAGTGGTAAGAATTATAATAAAACAAAATGTTTGGGGGGGCTACAGAACGTTTTCTTTGTACTGAAGAATAATCAGAAAGAAATTGCGCAAATCTGATTCTTTTGAATTCCAAAGAAGCAAATTTTAAAATGTTAATGAGACCTAAAGGTTTTACAACATTTTTAGTACTGTTGAGTATTGGTAAGTCTCTAACCGATCGATTAAAAGGGTTAGGACTTCAAAACTCATGATTACATTAAACTTGATTTTTCACCCTGGAATTGGTTTTTAATTGCTTCTGTACTTTTTGGTAGAGATTGATATTTAAATAAAAGTTAACACAAATTAGTTAGAACTTGCATTTGAAATTCAACTACAGATTTAAATGAACTAACATCGTAATCATTGTAATCCTCAAGACAACGTGTTCTACTCCCCACACATTTAGCGATTGAGGCAGTTTTTGACAGGTTGAGCAGTTGAGCAGGTGGATTCGCAAGTTCGGCGACCCCGCGTTATCACCGCAGGTGCTCGCGCCTCGCGCCTCGCCACTTCCTACTGATAAGCCGGTATCTTCCATCCGTTTTATTCTTGTGTCAACTTTCACGTTTGCTTTACCTCCGCTTTGATGTCTTTGTTCATTTTCAAAAGGGTTTTAATGAGATAAAACACGCTGAGAGGTTTGAGGTATTTGTTGAATGATATCTCTGAAGTAAATGGGCTCATTGTAGGCTTAATCCTTTCTGAAATGATTGAAATTTACTTTACTTTAACCTCCAAACGTTTTCGCAAATACGATGAACGTTTGGAGTGTAATTTCTTACTGACCGAGCAGCTTGGCTTCTTCACTGGTAGTGGGTCACAAATCTGGCGTGCTGCCACAATTTAGGCGACTCAAAGAACAAGAAGAAACAGAAGAAAAAATTTGGAAATTTTTAAGTCTATGAAAACATTTTTATACAACAATGTAAAATTCTAATTTAAAAATTCAAGAGAAACGGCTATTTGTAAATTATTGTAAAACCTCAACTGTTCATCGCCATGGGCCAATAGACCTGAGCGGCGATCTAAAGACATCCAGGTAGCTGCAATGGTCACGTGACATGGACTAGCCAAAGGTGGAACAGGAGTCGCCACGGCTGAGATCAAGCCAACGACCGACAGGCATACTAGGCCAACCTTTACCTCCAAGCTACCGCCTCCGTAAAAAGACCAAACCATGAAATAAAATAATTTTTACATGATAATTATCGAAAGTGTCAGTGTAAAGCCTTATCTAATCACAAAGGATTCATCTCAATCATAATCAATTTACAATGAGTTAATCATTGAATCATTGGCAATAAATCTCGTTTTATGTCTCGTGGTGGACATGTATTGCATGTTTATCTCGATGTCACGTTGCATTATTCCTTTTAAAAAGCAGATAAGGGGACATTATGTTTTATTTTATTGTTTTTAAATTTCATGGACAATACTGACTTTCTATCTCGTATAACTCCAACGCCATCACTTAAATAGTACCTATTAAAGGAGATGGTGGGTGTATTTTATGCATTGTGCGAAATTAGCTCTTTCCATTAGAGCTTTGAGAACTACAAATGTGGAGAATTGATACATCGAGATTGTCTTAATATATGTTAGGAGTATTATTATCTAATATCTAATATCACGGGGAGACTTTTAGAGATTTTTTGAAAGTTCTTATGTTAGGTATTATTCAAGATACAACAATACAACCATTGATTTAATATAAAATCAATATAAAATACAAAATCAATAGAATATAAAATCAATGATACAACTTAGGAAGTTGAATCTCTGCAATCCAATAAGACGACGGATTCATTTTTGAGAAGTTGTTTGGAAAAGTGCCATAACATCTAGGTAGTCCAATGACGATTAATTATACAATCCTCCTTTTACCTTAGACCCTCACGTTTTGACGACTTCATGGAGCCCTCTAGTCCGTCTTCCTTATTGGCTCTTTGACATGAGTTCAAGTAAAAGCGATGTTACGGAATAAAACTATTCTGTGCCATCTATCGCGATTTAGCTGCATTATCCTGCTCCTCCTTCTCAACCACTACTGGATCCTACTCATCCGATGAGCAAATACCTACGTGTTGACGTCTCTAGGAGCGCTGATGGACTCTCCTAATCTATAAATCTGAATACTCAATCTGTTTTGTGAGTTGAGGGGCAGCCTCTGCGTCTTTAGCCAACCAAATTGAATAACAGAATTAGTACAAACTCGGAAATGCATTACAGACTCCAGTGGTACGCACCATTCATTGACGGAGGAGGGATGTCGGAGTTACTTGAGCCATAGATGGCTCTCTGACTGGTCTACACCAGTACAGAGGTCGACAATAGCTATAGTAATTAGAAACTGTCATTGTTCTGGAAAGTCTATTGGCTGTCCGGATCGACTAGCTTCCTGTTTACATTGGTTCCTCCTTGTCTCTCTGGGAACTTTGATTCCCAGCTGAGCTTGGATACCCAGTCAGGTCTTAGTGTAGCATCCTGGATTGTCCATCTGGGAGGGGATGAGGGGCTTTTATCCGACAAACTTCTAGGCTTCTCTTAGTCTGGAGGGCGAACCGACCTAGGTGAGGCTCTTGACAAGAAGGAAAGCTCCCAGGTGGAGGCCCTTGTCTGGGGATGCTTGGGAAGTCTCGGAAGAGCCTGGAGGATGGGTTATAAATCTACCCCTCTTTCATCAGGGGCGAGGCTGACAGACCATCTCATAACTTTCCCATCCTGGCAATCCCTTTCTTCCGTAAGCTGCACAATATCCCTAGGGAGATGTGCCTAGCTGGCAATGCTGGGGCTTTCATTCCTCCAAAGTCTAACAGCCTAACAGTCTACTTGAGAGTCTCCAGCGTCTTAAGAATTACCAAAACTACAACAAAGTTCAAGAGATTAAGAGATTAAGAGATTACTTGGAGCCTCCAGTGTCTTTGGCCGGAAGGTTTCCCAGGTTTCCGCTGTAAGAGCTGATGTATCCAGTACTGGCCCAGCTACTGGGCTGCAGGAGCCGAGGTGTCCAGTGCTGTCGGCCACCGGCGTCGCAGCGTTGCCGGCAGACCGTGTCGTTGGAGCCTCCAGCGTCTTTGGCCGGAAGGTTTCCCAGGTTTCCGCTGTAGGAGCTGATGTATCCAGCACTGGCCCAGCTACTGGGCTGTAGGAGCCGAGGTGTCCAGTGCTGTCGGCCACCGGCGTCGCAGCGTTGCCGGCAGACCCTGTCGTTGGTGCCTCCAGCGTCTTTGGCCGGAAGGTTTCCCAAGTTTCCGCTGTAAGAGCTGATGTATCCAGTACTGGCCCAGCTACTGGGCTGTAGGAGCCGAGGTGTCCAGTACTGTCGGCCACCGGCGTCGCAGCGTTGCCGGCGGACCGTGTCGTTGGTGCCTCCAGCGTCTTTGGCCGGAAGGTTTCCCAAGTTTCCGCTGTAGGAGCCGAGGTGTCCAGTGCTATCGGCCACCGGCGTCGCAGCGTTGCCGGCGGACCGTGTCGTTGGTGCCTCCAGCGTCTTTGGCCGGAAGGTTTCCCAAGTTTCCGCTGTAGGAGCCGAGGTGGCCAGTGCTGTCGGCCACCGGCGTCGCAGCGTTGCCGGCGGACCGTGTCGTTGGTGCCTCCAGCGTCTTTGGCCGGAAGGTTTCCCAAGTTTCCGCTGTAGGAGCCGAGGTGTCCAGTGCTGTCGGCCACCGGCGTCGCAGCGGTGCCGGCGGACCGTGTCGTTGGTGCCTCCAGCGTCTTTGGCCGGAAGGTTTCCCAAGTTTCCGCTGTAGGAGCCGAGGTGGCCAGTGCTGTCGGCCACCGGCGTCGCAGCGTTGCCGGCGGACCGTGTCGTTGGTGCCTCCAGCGTCTTTGGCCGGAAGGTTTCCCAGGTTTCAACTGTAGGAGCTGATGTATCAGGTACTGGCCTAGCTACTGGGCTGTAGGAGCCGAGGTGTCCAGTGCTGTCGGCCACCGGCGTCGCAGCGTTGCCGGCGGACCGTGTCGTTGGTGCCTCCAGCGTCTTTGGCCGGAAGGTTTCCCAGGTTCCCGCTGTAGAAGCCGAGGTGTCCAGTACTGGCCCAGCTACTGGGCTGTAGGAGCCGAGGTGTCCAGTGCTGTCGGCCACCGGCGTCGCAGCGTTGCCGGCGGACCGTGTCGTTGGTGCCTCCAGCGTCTTTGGCCGGAAGGTTTCCCAGGTTCCCACTGTAGGAGCCGAGGTGTCCAGTACTGGCCCAGCTACTGGGCTGTAGGAGCCGAGGTGTCCAGTACTGGCCCAGCTACTGGGCTGTAGGAGCCGAGGTGTCCAGTACTGGCCCAGCTACTGGGCTGTAGGAGCAGAGGTGTCCAGTACTGGCCCAGCTACTGGGCTGTAGGAGCCGAGGTGTCCAGTACTGGCCCAGCTACTGGGCTGTATAGGAGCAGAGGTGTCCGGTGCTGTCGGCCACCGGCGTCGCAGCGTTGCCGGCGGACCGTGTCGTTGGTACCTCCAGCGTCTTTGGCCGGAAGGTTTCCCAGGTTCCCGCTGTAGAAGCTGATGTATCCAGTACTGGCCCAGCTACTGGGCTGTAGGAGCCAAAGTGTCCAGTGCTGTCGGCCACCGGCGTCGCAGCGTTGCCGGCGGACCGTGTCGTTGGTACCTCCAGCGTCTTTGGCCGGAAGGTTTCCCAGGTTCCCGCTGTATAGGAGCTGATGTATCCAGTACTGGCCCAGCTACTGGGCTGTAGGAGCCAAAGTGTCCAGTGCTGTCGGCCACCGGCGTCGCAGCGTTGCCGGCGGACCGTGTCGTTGGTACCTCCAGCGTCTTTGGCCGGAAGGTTTCCCAGGTTCCCGCTGTAGGAGCTGATGTATCCAGTACTGGCCCAGCTACTGGGCTGTAGGAGCCGAGGTGTCCAGTGCTGTCGGCCACCGGCGTCGCAGCGTTGCCGGCGGACCGTGTCGTTGGTGCCTCCAGCGTCTTTGGCCGGAAGGTTTCCCAGGTTCCCGCTGTAGGAGCCGAGGTGTCCAGTACTGGCCCAGCTACTGGGCTGTAGGAGCCGAGGTGTCCAGTGCTGTCGGCCACCGGCGTCGCAGCGTTGCCGGCGGACCGTGTCGTTGGTGCCTCCAGCGTCTTTGGCCGGAAGGTTTCCCAGGTTCCCGCTGTAGGATCTGATGTATCCAGTACTGGCCCAGCTACTGGGCTGTAGGAGCCAAAGTGTCCAGTGCTGTCGGCCACCGGCGTCGCAGCGTTGCCGGCGGACCGTGTCGTTGGTACCTCCAGCGTCTTTGGCCGGAAGGTTTCCCAGGTTCCCGCTGTAGGAGCTGATGTATCCAGTACTGGCTTAGCGCTGTAGGAGCCGAGGTGTCCAGTGCTGTCGGCCACCGGCGTCGCAGCGTTGCCGGCGGACCGTGTCGTTGGTGCCTCCAGCGTCTTTGGCCGGAAGGTTTCCCAGGTATCCGCCGTAGGAGCTGATGTATCCAGTAATGGCCCAGCTACTGGGCTGTAGGAGCCAAAGTGTCCAGTGCTGTCGGCCACCGGCGTCGCAGCGTTGCCGGCGGACCGTGTCGTTGGTGCCTCCAGCGTCTTTGGCCGGAAGGTTTCCCAGGTTCCCACTGTAGGAGCTGATGTATCCAGTACTGGCCCAGCTACTGGGCTGTAGGAGCCGAGGTGTCCAGTGCTGTCGGCCACCGGCGTCGCAGCGTTGCCGGCGGACCGTGTCGTTGGTGCCTCCAGCGTCTTTGGCCGGAAGGTTTCCCAGTTTCCCACTGTAGGAGCCGTGGTGTCCAGTACTGGCCCAGCTACTGGGCTGTAGGAGCCAAAGTGTCCAGTGCTGTCGGCCACCGGCGTCGCAGCGTTGCCGGCGGACCGTGTCGTTGGTGCCTCCAGCGTCTTTGGCCGGAAGGTTTCCCAGGTTCCCACTGTAGGAGCCGAGGTGTCCAGTACTGGCCCAGCTACTGGGCTGTAGGAGCCGAGGTGGCCAGTGCTGTCGGCCACCGGCGTCGCAGCGATGCCGGCGGACCGTGTCGTTGGTGCCTCCAGCGTCTTTGGCCGGAAGGTTTCCCAGGTTCCCACTGTAGGAGCCGTGGTGTCCAGTACTGGCCCAGCTACTGGGCTGTAGGAGCCGAGGTGGCCAGTGCTGTCGGCCACCGGCGTCGCAGCGATGCCGGCGGACCGTGTCGTTGGTGCCTCCAGCGTCTTTGGCCGGAAGGTTTCCCAGGTTCCCGCTGTAGGAGCTGATGTATCCAGTACTGGCCCAGCTACTGGGCTGTAGGAGCCGAGGTGTCCAGTACTGGCCCAGCTACTGGGCTGTAGGAGCCGAGGTGTCCGGTGCTGTCGGCCACCGGCGTCGCAGCGTTGCCGGCGGACCGTGTCGTTGGTGCCTCCAGCGTCTTTGGCCGGAAGGTTTCCCAGGTTCCCGCTGTGGGAGCTGATGTATCCAGTACTGGCCCAGCTACTGGGCTGTAGGAGCCGAGGTGTCCGGTGCTGTCGGCCACCGGCGTCGCAGCGTTGCCGGCGGACCGTGTCGTTGGTGCCTCCAGCGTCTTTGGCCGGAAGGTTTCCCAGGTTCCCGCTGTAGGAGCTGATGTATCCAGTTCTGGCCTAGCGCTGTAGGAGCCGAGGTGTCCAGTGCTGTCGGCCACCGGCGTCGCAGCGTTGCCGGCGGACCGTGTCGTTGGTGCCTCCAGCGTCTTTGGCCGGAAGGTTTCCCAGGTTCCCGCTGTAGGAGCTGATGTATCCAGTACTGGCCCAGCTACTGGGCTGTGGGAGCCGAGGTGTCCAGTGCTGTCGGCCACCGGCGTCGCAGCGTTGCCGGCGGACCGTGGCGTTGGTGCCTCCAGCGTCTTTGGCCGGAAGGTTTCCCAAGTTTCCGCTGTAGGAGCTGATGTATCCAGTACTGGCCCAGCTACTGGGCTGTAGGAGCCGAGGTGTCCAGTGCTGTCGGCCACCGGCGTCGCAGCGTTGCCGGCGGACGCGGCGGACCGTGTCGCGTCGGACAAAAGTAACGAGCTATTTATTGCCTCAGTTCACGGTCCCCGCCGTAATGTTCCTCCGGACAATCCGCCTCTGTTTATTTTGTCATAACATCTCCCTTTTTTGATTCGTGAGTCCAGATGGTCTCCTTCCACCTGTGGGAAAGTTTAGTTAATTTTCGGAAACATCAAGATGTTGTTCCGTTAGATTTATTTACAATACAAAGTAAAACTAAATAATATTAAATGCAGTACTTGAATAATGGATCTTAAAACTCCTAATTTTATTGGTTTGTTTTGTTTCATTGTACGTAGTAGCAAAAATATGTATTTATGACCGATACAAAAATTCAGTTAGAATTATTACTTTTCAAAAATTCTTCGATTTAGATTCCTCAGTTCATATTTGGAGATCATTCGAAGCATGACTGGTGGCAGAATTTAAGTATTTAACCTATTAAATTTCCGACTATCACTGCTAGAATAGATAATTGATGAAAATAGTTATCTGATTTAGTAATTAGGAGTTACGTTTTCGACTACGCTATTTCATAGCTCAAATAAAAATTAAATTTTCATCTGAGTCCGTTATCTATCATCAGAACATTTCCTCAATAATTCACAGGTATGTTTCAGCCCACGAACCGAGCACTTACTACTTACTTCTGGGCGACCACAAAGAGGGCTAGTTGACTGCGGTTCTGCCTAGTAAATTATTTCTACCGTTGGCAAATTGCCTCACAAAATGACCGCGTGCAAACGATAACCCACCAATTAGCAGTAAATTGGAAAGTGGCAGTTGGCGATAAGTGACATTCTTATCAGTCAGCTGTGCCACCCCGCGGCGCGGTCTTATCACCGGCTGATAAGGAAGGCGGTATTTTCACACGTCCGGGCGCTGGTTGACACCCCGCTGGGCGTTTACGGCAGCGAACAAACTACACGGACACTTTAAAACAAACACTGGAGAAGCAGAAAGTCACAAGCTGCAATGTCTTCAAGGAAAGTCGTCTACTTGTATGTAACCTCCACGACCAAACTAGTCCTAACCGACTTAAGTAATAAAATTTATTACCTGTAAATTACCTGTACCGGTATTTACCTGTAATTTATTTTGGTCCGAGAAACGCCGAATCGAAGTGTACAATTTTTTATAAGTGTCCTGCACGTGACCAAAATTTCTTCCATTTGGAGAACTTTTCATTCAAATCATATCCAATGGTTAAACCCGACTGCTACAAAAGACCACATTGGTTTCTATGGTGAAATACAGGAACTAGCAGAGCTGTCATGTTCGTCCACCACGTCTGCTAATTGTAATTCACAATCGTGCCACACCAAATCAGGCAAAGGCCTCGTATAAGGCGGCGGATGTCCTGCCGAGCATGTCGGTATTCAGCAGAGGTTCTAATGACGATTTCGGGAACTCATATGACCCGACTTCTCCATAACCACATCACTGTTACCGTGTTACCCTCTGCGACGACGACAGAGACTTGCCGGTCGTGCGAGAGGCTCTGCGTCGTTGCGTGTCAGCCCGCCGTCTGTCGACACATGTCGCATGTCCCGCTAAATGACACACGACAAATTGACAAATTACAACAATCAACGTTGCCGAGTACGACTCATTCTCGCTGTAATTGCTTTTGAAAGTTAGTGTGCGCATTTGTTGCATATTGGACAAAGCATTAAACACGCCTCTCACTATGACAAGATGTAGTTTGTCATCTGCACTAATGCTAAACAAGAAGCTGCCGCTACGGTTACGTAGTTGAGGTCAAGTTTTTTGTTCAAATAGCAATTTTTAACTGAACGACTTATACGAGGTTCAAAAAAACTGCTTTCCTAATCTCGATAACCTTAAAAATCTTGATGGCCAAAATTTTGAAATCTACTTTAACGTACTTGCATTATAGATTGTAGTTCTTTAGTCGATTCCAAAGTGAAACTGTAATAAAATAGTATATGTCACACAGGCCGGCTGGCATTTACTTTCTACTAGGCCTATCTATAGATCATATTCTATACTTGTCAATACTAATTTTTAAGATTTAATTCAATCTTAAGGTTAGGGTGTTATGAAAATTTTTAAACTATTAAAACTAAAAGACCACTGGTTCACAAAGAATAGTAGCATTGTATAGGTATCCTTTCTTTAATTTCTGGATATGTTGTCATATTGGAGTAGCTAGTCATTAGTGCCAAATAAAATAAATTAAATGTAATAATGGTTTATTATGCCCAAAGGACGATGGGTGTACGGTAGTTGAAGGCACTGCAGTCTTCAAGAGCAGAGAGCATGCGGAACGGATCGCCTGGAGAACGGAGGATTTCATACAAAAGATGTAAACGAAGGACGGTTTTGTAAGAAAAAGTGAGAAACGATCGGCGGATGGACGGACGCGGTTTTTGTCTGATAATCCGGCACGAATCACGAGCGGTGAGGTGTTGGCTGCGGTACTACTGCCCGCTGCGGTGCTTGTGGTGTGACGACTCACGAGCGGTGAGGTGTTGGCTGGTGTACTACTGCCCGCTACGGTGCCTGTGGTGTGATGACTCACGAGCGGTGAGGTGTTGGCTGCGGTACTTCTGCCCGCTACGGTGCCTGTGGTGTGACGACTCACGAGCGGTGAGGTGTTGGCTGGGGTACTACTGCCCGCTACGGTGCCTGTGGTGTGAAGACTCACGAGCGGTGAGGTGTTGGCTGCGGTACTTCTGCCCGCTACGGTGACTGAGGTGTGATGACTCACGAGCGGTGAGGTGTTGGCTGCGGTACTTCTGCCCGCTACGGTGCCTGTGGTGTGATGACTCACGAGCGGTGAGGTGTTGGCTTGGGGTACTACTGCCCGCTACGGTGACTGAGGTGCGATGACTCTCGAGCGGTGAGGTGTAGGCTGCCGTACTACTGCCCGCTACGGTGCCTGTGGTGTGATGACTCACGAGCGGTGAGGTGTTGGCTTGGGGTACTACTGCCCGCTACGGTGACTGAGGTGCGATGACTCTCGAGCGGTGAGGTGTAGGCTGCCGTACTACTGCCCGCTACGGTGCCTGTGGTGTGATGACTCACGAGCGGTGAGCTGGTGACTGGGGTACTACTGCCCGCTACGGTGACTGAGGTGCGATGACTCTCGAGCGGTGAGGTGTAGGCTGCCGTACTACTGCCCGCTACGGTGCCTGTGGTGTGACGAATCACGAGCGGTGAGCTGTTGACTGGGGTACTACTGCCCGCTACGGTGCCTGTGGTGTGACGACTCACGAGCGGTGAGCTGTTGACTGGGGTACTACTGCCCGCTGCGGTGCCTGTGGTGTGACGACTCACGAGCGGTGAGGTGTTGGCTGCGGTACTACTGCCCGCTGCGGTGCCTGTGGTGTGATGACTCACGAGCGGTGAGGTGTTGGCTGCGGTACTACTGCCCGCTGCGGTGCCTGTGGTGTGACGACTCACGAGCGGTGAGGTGTTGGCTGCGGTACTACTGCCCGCTACGGTGCCTGTGGTGTGACGACTCACGAGCGGTGAGGTGTTGGCTGCGGTACTACTGCCCGCTACGGTGCCTGTGGTGTGACGACTCACGAGCGGTGAGGTGTTGGCTGCGGTACTACTGCCCGCTACGGTGCCTGTGGTGTGACGACTCACGAGCGGTGAGCTGTTGACTGGGGTACTACTGCCCGCTGCGGTGCCTGTGGTGTGACGACTCACGAGCGGTGAGGTGTTGGCTGCGGTACTACTGCCCGCTGCGGTGCCTGTGGTGTGACGACTCACGAGCGGTGAGGTACTGCCCGCTACGGTGCCTGTGGTGTGACGACTCACGAGCGGTGAGGTGTTGGCTGCGGTACTACTGCCCGCTACGGTGCCTGTGGTGTGACGACTCACGAGCGGTGAGCTGTTGACTGGGGTACTACTGCCCGCTACGGTGCCTGTGGTGTGACGACTCACGAGCGGTGAGCTGTTGACTGGGGTACTACTGCCCGCTACGGTGCCTGTGGTGTGACGACTCACGAGCGGTGAGGTGTTGGCTGCGGTACTACTGCCCGATGCGGTGCCTGTGGTGTGACGACTCACGAGCGGTGAGGTGTTGGCTGCGGTACTACTGCCCGCTACGGTGCCTGTGGTGTGACGACTCACGAGCGGTGAGGTGTTGGCTGCGGTACTACTGCCCGCTACGGTGCCTGTGGTGTGACGACTCACGAGCGGTGAGGTATTGGCTGCGGTACTACTGCCCGCTACGGTGCCTGTGGTGTGACGACTCACGAGCGGTGAGCTGTTGACTGGGGTACTACTGCCCGCTGCGGTGCCTGTGGTGTGACGACTCACGAGCGGTGAGCTATTGACTGGGGTACTACTGCCCGCTACGTTCCTGTGGTGTGACGACTCACGAGCGGTGAGGTGTTGGCTGCGGTACTACTGCCTGCTGAGGCTTGTGGTGTGATGACTCACGAGCGGTGAGGTGTTGACTGGGGTACTACTGCCCCCTGCGGTGCTTGTGGTGTGATGAAGGTACCTTGAGGTGAGGTGAAATAAGTGGAAGGGTGGGTGTGTACAATTAGGCATGAATCATGCTAGAAAGTTTTAGGAGTGGAGTTGAGGAGAGGTAGGTGTATGACTCAACAAGGAGGGTCAACGGCATAATTTAGTGTCAGATACAGCTAACGGTCTATGAAAATGTCCTTTGGGAGTACTAGACTTGTTTTGGATTGTCCACGATAGGAATGTTCTTGCCTGCTAATATCTGCCAGTAAAGATCTGCCAGCCGGGTGCCCAAAGGTCCTGGATGAGAGTTCCCCTGAATGCGGTCAGTCTCTGAAGAGCCTGGAAGCAGAAGGTCCATCACCCGAGGCATTGGTATGAATTTTTTTTCTCTCCCCAGTGGTGAGGATAACTATCCATCTCTATCTTTCCATCATTGCGAATTACCTTTAATGTTGCATGAAAAATACTGATGAGCCTTGCATACCATGAATGGCCTTCAAAAGTTAAATTTGTATAACTCAAATTTTGTTTTGAATAGCTCAAACGAAAGCCAATTATTTACCGATTGTTTTGGGACTAATATGGAATAACATTTAAACTGAAGCTATAAATCGTTAATCACAACAAAATCATGGGAAAACTATATTGGTTGTTAATTTTGCGTTCGTTTAAACTTGTCCGATTTGAACTAATAATATATGAAATGAAAGCCAGAATTTCACTATGAAGGTTCCATCGTATCACAATTACTGAAGTTCATATATCATTAACTGAAGGTAAATGTCGGAAAAGTATTTTGGCGGGAAGTCCATAATTCGCCTTATACCTGTTGGATTTTAATGATCAACATCTATATGGTACCCAGGTAGGTCAGTAGGTACCAGTCAAGTATGAATGACAGATGAGTGAAGGATGATTGTGGCGCGATCTTGTAGTCTTGTTACTACTGACTAAGGCCGACATGTTCCTTTGACATCTTGCGTGTTTGTTTGCTTGCTTGCTTGCACAATTATCTCAAAAACAGCTCCGAGGAGTTCCTCCAAAGTCAGGTTATATGTAATTTATGCTTCAAAAACGTGTTTCATGCAGACTACTTGGCCAAAGGGAATCTAATAACGTAATAAATCGAATTTCAAAGTTGTAAAATTTCAACATTGGCCTTATGAGTTGCCATGGATAGCAACGAAATAAACAAGGAAAGTGTAAACAAAAGAAGTAATCATAACCGCTGTTTTGAATCTACGGTCGATGGAATCTACAGCCATTAAGGAAATATACAGCGGGTGGAATGAAGAGTCCATGGAGCAATGAAGAGGATTTCTATTTATCAATTTTATGACATTGAAATATTTTATAGTAATCGGATGAACTGATAAACATGAAATAATACCGAGCAAGGCTCGGTTCACTAGGTACTTTACTCTTATACGATTACCACAAAAACGGCTCCGAGGATTTCCTTCAAATATACTAAGGTCATAAAATGAATTTTAAAGTAGTAAAATTTTAAAATTGGCTGTATGAGTTGCCATGATAGCAACGAATTAAACATGGAAGGTGTAAACAAATAAAGTAATCATAACAGCTGTTTGCAAACTGCAGCCATCCAGGATAAAAACAGCCTTTGGGATAAAGATTGCATGGAGTAATAAAAACATGTATTAATAAATACTAACGAATTGTATAGGAATTGGATGAGCTATTGGAAGTACTGTATATCAAACAAACCAATGGATTTAGACTATCACAACAGTGCATTTTGGTTCTTTATAGGGCAAGTGGAAGACTTTTTTTAGTGTTTACGAAGGGATTTTTTTTGATTTTTGATTTTGGTTTTTGATCGATTTTGATTTTGACCTATCGTAAGCCTATCATTCAAAACATACTTTGAAAATTACTTTGTATGACCGTTTGTGATTGTTTCCCGAGGACCGAAATGCGTGTAAGAGGTCGCCACTTCTCGTGCATCAACTCTCCATTGTCTCGGATCTCGGACAAAGTCTAGGCTAACAAACAAAACCACTCTCCCATGAAACGACATTAACATTTCCATCCACTCAGTCTGTTTACTCTAAAGTGCCTCTTCACATAATTCACCATTGTCTGATCTCGAAATTCCAGGACTAAATTGAGTTGTCCCCCTCCCCATCGAGCCGACTCTCTTCGACAATTTGCATATAAAAGAGGAGTCCTTCACAGAAGGTAGGTGCAATTGTCACTCAAGGTTATTGTGTTTTGCCAACAAATTGGCGATCCGCAAAAACAAGCAAATGCAGGTGCTCAATTTGGAAAACATTTTTACGTTTGGATAATACAGCACATTTAAAATCAATTTGGCAGCAAAATCTTTTTTTAAATCTTGTTAGAAAGACAAGAATTTTGTGAATCGAATTATTGTCGAGTGTAAGCTGAGAGTAAAATTTTAAGTTCCAAAAAAACCGATAAGAACATACAAATAAAAAATAAGGTCCACTTTACTGAGAGTTTTAGTGCGTGTGGACATAAAATCGTAAAATGTCTCCAGATCATGGTCGCCATCTTTGATTGTCGATGAAGCTTTCTCTAGTGACTGATCAGTGTGGGGGATGTTATCTTCTGCTAAACATAATCCAGACCAACACTGCAGATCTCAAATTCGAAAAATATTGGGCCCAGCCAAAACAACATCCTTCTGCAGAAATACTGTGAACTTAGTGCAATCTAGTAAAACCTAACAGGTAGTGCTAGTGCTAGTAAAACATCACATTCACAATTGAATATCTTCTGAGTAGTTTCAAAAAACAAATAATTTTATTTAGTTTCAAAGCTGTACAAGCAAGGTAGGTACTGTAGTAAACTTCAATTTTACAACATGCTATTGAAACTGTTGCTGACCGTAAAACTAGAAACATTAGAAGAAAAAATAGGCTATTAATGTAATTTAGACCGGTATAATTCGAAATTTGTTTTTCTGTGAGTCGAACACGCACTTTAATGGGTCAAATTTACATAATCCACGGACGAATGCCCAAACGGAAGGGGAAATCAGTGTAGGGATAAGTTACAGTGGAGGGTGCATATATTAGGACACTGCCCGGCCTGTTTACATTTACATTAAACAGGGCGATACTTCGTTTGACATTTAAATTTTTGGTCACATTTGGTTATTGTTGTTAAGTAATGCAATAAATGAACACAATTAGAACTAATTAAGAGATCACAAACAATAGCAATGTATAATGGTAGACAAGTTTCAATCTCATTATGAAAATTACCGGTTGTAGCAGGTGCTTATTCAGCAAATTGCAAATGCTCGAAAGCACGAGGCAATAACAAATGCAGAATGATACTTGGCAATGAAAAATACGGAATGGAACATTTTATAATGAGAATGAAAAATATTAGAAAATGGGTGTGCGAAGATGTTGCATGCATCAAAATTTCCAAATTTGTATTATAACATATTTTAATGAAAATATTTGAAACCATACAGAAACTACAAATCAAGTATTATTGCAATCCTCATTGTGTGCACGGACAAAGGCAAATCTACCTTTTTGTATTTAGTATCCTTTAATTGAAGAAGTAGGGACTGTTATAAAGAAAACCGTAAATGCGGTGACTCACTATCACACATTTGCCCGAACAAGACATCACACCACACATCAGACCGCGCAGGGAGATAAATTTTTCGCTCCACACATTTCCCCGAACAATACATCGGATCACACATTCCTCCGAGCGCGGTAACGCGACGGCGTACGGAAAGACGTTCGGGGCAGAGTAGACCCTGACACACTATCACACATCATAACAAGACATCGTACCAGACACTTCTTTGATCTTTCGCCAAAAAACCGCCTCCAGAGCGCTCGCGACGATGTGTGGTGTGATGTCTTGTGTGATGCGCGGACCCCTGACACACCATCACACATCCTCCCTTTTGTCCTCTCTGATGTGTGGTGTGATGTCTTGTTCGGGGATATGTGTGATCGTGTGTCACCGTCTTAAGAGGCTGCTCTCTGATGGGGTTTTTTGTGTACGATTTAGTAAAGACATTGGGAGAACTGCTCCTATGGATTTTTCGCGTATAAATATTGGGCCTGTTATTTTCCGCTAGTAATAATTATGAAATATTTTTCAAAGTAATTGAAGAATCTTTAACCAAAACAGCGTATGATGACCTTTTTTCGGAAAATATAACTGTCACATATTTAATTGCTAGTTCCTTTTGTGTTTGAAATTATTTTGATTTGTATTCCATGGTTTAATAAACGCAATTTTTCGCCAAAGCTAATTTAATGGCAATGGATTGCCATGGATGGCAATATATGTTTGTAAATTCATCCAATTATACGCAATAAAAGAGCGTACTCCTGGTAAAATTATTTAGATGGCTGCAGGCTGTTCGCTATTCATTGGTCATTGGAATAAGAGGAAGAAATTCATGGTATTTTTATTGACAGTGAACCTACGACATCAGTAAATAGCTACAGAACACAGAATTAAATAAGCATGCAGTATAAAACATTCTTTACCTAAATATCGTAAGCATTAAGAACGATGGTTTCTGCCAAGATGTTAATATGGTTTATGCCACTAATATTGTTTGGCAGATGGTTTCTGCCAAAACCACTACCAAATTAGTGGTTTGACCACATATTAAATAGTATGTAGTTTCCATTGTATATAGTAAGTTTCATTTTTATATTTCAAGAAATAATAGAAATATATTCATTGATGATATAAACAAGCAGATGTCATAACAAACATTGCAATATAATAAAATCAATTATATAATTGAAAGAATCATGATTCATAGAGTCTTCCACAATTATTAATAAATGATGCTGGAAGAACCAGCCATGCAAAATGAAGACGTCTGAGTTGCCCTTGAAATTGACCCGCCCTCGCAGGTTACAGACGCGAAGAAAAACGACCCTATCTGTATGTATGAAGAATACTGACTACGAAACTCTGTTTAACTTGGAAATGACGTCCTGCCATCCATCAGTTACCGAGCGACCGGCCGGCGGGTAGGGAGCCGGCGACACCCAGGCGTACGGTATATAGTTGGAATCAAAACACAAGGCCCAAGGCGTCCATAAGCCCAATGCTAACATTAACATTGGTCTGACGGACGGTCTGGGCCTTTTGATTTGATCTCACTTGTACAACGATCATTCAGCCTGAGCAATGACGGTGCATCATACTGCTATGAGTATCAAATTGTAAAATGATCGGGATTCCAGACTGAAATTATGAATTTTAATTAATGAACATTAAAAACGATGACACCATTTTGTTGTATAAACGACAGAGCTACTTCTTACCTTGTGAGTTCGTTTTTCCACTCTTGAATAATTTGGTTAAAATTTTACATCACACTGTAAACTCTTATTAAGACTCTTGGTTTTTTTATTCATAATTTAAGGAGATTTTATTTGGGAGATAAAACCATTTATGTAGGCTATAAACAAAATATCGAGTTACTTGAGCGATTAATTACTTTTATATTTGTAATAAAAAGTATAGTAAATGTATAATATATAATATATAAATAGTGTAATATAATATATAATATAATATGTTATGATAAATAATGCATCTTTTACAAAATAACATTTATTCATATTCGTCCACAAATTCCACTTGAGCTACTTAAAACGTATTTTCCTAATTTTATTCAAATCAAAAATAATCATTGAAGACAATTTTGATGCATTTTCAGGATACAATAATTTCGCCTGGAATATACGATAATTTTGAACAGATTGTACGATAATTCACCTCGGTCGCTGTAGGAACACCGCGGCCCCTGGCCCCGGCGTCGCCCCACCAGTCTCCGCGCGGCGCCGCCACCCCCTACAATCCCATGGAATAATTTGCCGCTTGGCGGCGCAGCGGCGCGCCGCGTTACGGAAGGAAAGACAAAAGGCAGTTCCGGTGGGTGAGACTCGACTCAAATCTGAGCCCCACGATCGCCACGCTGATAAACACTGTTTTAATTGTGGGAAACCATTAACTCGGGTGAGATTCAGTTTTGGTTTCTCACACTGCAGTGACCCGTCGCGACGCCGCGTCACTCCGCACTTGCGATCATTCCAGCTGATAGTAGTGCTGAAATGAAGGAAATTCGGCGGAAAACTAGGAATAAAACTCGGCATTGGGGTGCTGGGAATTGGACAAAATATGTATACTAGTGCTGAAAAATAAGGGAAATTCAGTTAAATTCTTCGTGATGGCACCGTTGAAAAGCAGTAAAATTCGATGTTAGTTTGATCCTCGACAAACTCGATCGAATCGATGTTTGGATTCGACATTCGTGATGGAAATTGTTGAAAAGTGGCCATTACGATTATGTTAGCAGTGCTAAAATCAAGAGAATTTAGTGGCACCTGGTATCCTGGCAATTGGCAGCATAGAGTAAATATTTTATTTACACCATGATTGGCAAAACTGTAAACGAAGGATGTAAAATTGTTTTTTGCAATTAACACCTCTCCTGCACTTAGTAGGCTGAAATACTATAAAAGTCATCACCTGCGAGAGTTGGGTGTATGAAATAACAGTCAATGAGATCCGTACATTGCTCTCCGAAAGGCACAAATACGTTTTTGTAAAGGCATGTTTCCGAAATGCAATGTTCCGAAAGTCATTACTCCGAATGGCACTGCTCCGTCAGGCATAACCCCGAAAGGCACTGTTCCGACGGACATATCTCCACTTTCGGAACAGTGAATTCCGGAGTTACGCTTGTCGGAGCAGTGCCATTCGGAGTAATGACTTTCGGAACAGTGCATTTCGGAGTTATGACTGTCGCGGGCATCGGCAAAGTTACGAAAGTCATAACTCGGAATGACACTGCTCTGACACTTTTTTCGGAACAGTGCATTTCGGTTTTATGCCTGTCGGAGCAGTGCCATTGGAAGTTATGACTTTCGGAACAGTGCCTTTCGAAGTTACATCTAAATTTTGTCTTGTAAATTGTGAAGCGAACTTCCGTCTTGAGAGACTTATAATGTTGAACGGCACAACTCCGACAGTCAGAACTCCGAATGGCACCGATACAACTAAAACTTAAACTTTGAACATTTTCTGAGATTTTCAAAAATGAAACTTAAAAATCACCAATTTTTCAATTAGGAGAAACAAAATTATCGAGGGGAAAATATAATCTATAATACAAGAACCAAAAGATTTGTTTTCGCACGTGAACAGAGAAGAACGAAAGGAGACTAACCTCTAACTAATTACTGAAAGTAAAGCCCAAAAATAGCGTCCAACTATATCCGGTGAGGAAGACTTTTAAAGCCTTTTAAAACAGCACAAAATACCAGAAAGCCAAGACAGAGGCCCAGACGGAGCCACGGACGTCAGATACGCCAAACTGTGTCGCTTATCTCGCCTGTCCCTGTCACTGTCACAGCCGTCACGCCTTCCGCCATCAGTGTCAGTCTGGGTCTACTTCAGTATGTAGACGCAATCGGGCAATATGGCCAAAAAAGGTCATTTGAAAAATACTGTTGGTTTATCACAAATCGAAATCGTAATACTATAGAATGACAAAGCTTTATTTAAAACAGTAACCAATCAAGCTGGCACACAAGTTCTGAAGATGCCATTAATGTGTTTAAGTTGTAATCATGGCTAGTTTAATTGTTAGTTGTATAAAGTTAACAATGAAAAATGTTGTTCATTATGATCATAGCGGATTTTGTATTTTTTCATCATACTGTCCCGAAAACAGCCGTTTTTAGTTCTCTAAATCGTACGCAAGATGATCGTTTTTTGATCACTTCGAAGAGGAGTACTGAAAAAACATATGGTAAATTTTGCCGTACTCTAATGTCAACATTTGTTTATGTTACGTTTGAAAGGTTGAACGATTTCTTAACTTATGTTTTAAATGACGATGACTATTTTGGATAACCTCAAAATTATGTGGTCTAATTTTTTAACGATTAAATGGTTATTTATACATAATGATGAAAATAGTTGTTCATCACACGGAGCAAAAGTGTCTCCTTGGTACTAGATCGCATTTCCAAGCTCGGCTGCGCCTCGCCTGTAAATTGCGATCTCGTACCAAAAAGAGCCACTTTCGCTCCTAGTAATGAAAACTACTATTTTGTTCAAGTTCCATACCAATTTCCATACCAAGTTATAGCCAATGGGGTCCATGCAGTGCTCTCTATGGCTATGGTGTGCTCCGTGCTTTGGGGCCACCCACCACTCCTCCCCCTCTACTGGCAGTCCCACAAGGGTGGCGGCCGGGGCGTCTGGTTAACGTTCACGCATTACCCTTTCAGGCGGCACTTCGTCTCTTAAGCCTCTTGAGGATTTTAATACCCGCCACAAACACTATCAACCATCCCACCGCGCCGTGGGATAAGGGCGTAAAGGGGCGGTTCGGACTAGACGAACGTTCAGTAAAGTATCAAACAAAATTCTCGAGGACACATCCAAACTCTTTAACGATGTTTTCGAAAACATGCAAAACGTTTCATCTGTGTCTTAAAACATGGAGGCATATTGTATGTTACTGTGCGTGTAAATATGAAACATAAATGCGCTCCAAGTAAAATAAAATATTTGGTCACGTCCAGGTTTAAAGGACTTTGAAGGATTCATAACTTTTATTTCTGAAAAAAAGAATCACCAAGTGCGCCCTTATAGCTCCTTGCCAAAGGACCTAGCACGAGGCGAGATGTACGGCGTTGGTATGTTTTGTCCGAAACGTTAACAAGCTAGCTAGGCTTAGCTCAAGCCTAACAAGTAATAACATGTTGGTAAAACATTTTATATCTGTGACGTATGTAAAACCACTCGAAAATTATCATACTCATTTTCCTGTTTAAGGTAGGTGCAGTATTACTCTGCTAACACACAATTCGCAACCTTCCAACAATCCAACAGCTTTCAGCAAATTGCGCCAAAAAAAATTAAAATACAAAAATTATGCAAGCAACTGTAGAAATGTTTACGTGAAATGTTTACTGTGCATCTAAGAGGTTCTTATATAAAAAAACTCGAAAACTAAAACTAAATTCTTGATTTTATAAATTAATGTTAAGAACAGTTAGGCAGTTTTTTTGTAGGAGATCAAATAATTTTAAAAATTCACATATAATTCAAAAGATAAGTTGATGTAAGTAAATATCAAGAGCAAGAGTTGAGTGCTCAACATTTTTCGAGCATGCTCAGTTATCCACTGGGGGCATTTGCAAGTGTGTCAGAAAGGGTCAATTTTCTTAGGAACTTTCTGACCGCTGGCTGGTATATCCCTAAAAATTGGGTGTACAGTAGTACTCATACATCCCAACTCTTCGATTCTGGCAAAGGATGCAGTGATAATGTACAGAAATTTTAACTTCTTAAACCTCTGAAGAATGCGTTAGGCTAGCAAATATACACAAACAAAAGCTCTTTGAGTTAATCGCAACAAAATTGATCGTTTTGCCAAAAATATGATCTAAGAAATTACTTCAAATGGAAACCTAAAATTACATTTATTATTGTAATGGAAATGTTTAGTTAAAAATCTCCAAGAACGTAAACTATTACACAACATTGTTTCTCAATATTTAGTTTCATATAATTATAACGTATCATATCTAATAAGGCAGGTTTCATAATTATATACATATGGGTTCCCTCTCGAATCTGAGCCCCCAATTAGGCTGTCAGGCGGCCTGTGGTCTGCTCGGTCTGCTCAGCTACTGTGGTGTGATGATGATATGTCTCAACCAGTGACCGGGAGAGATTATAGATCCCGAGGGGACATTGAACTAATGTAAATGGTTCTGAACAAAAAGTCCAATCAAGATGTTTTGTGCAGCAGTTAGTTTCAAGGTTTCTCCACCATTTGTCTGCGCTCATAACTAAAGTTTACACTCATAAAAATGTTTCGTCGAAAAGTGTTAACGCGTCCGAAACTTAAACAAACAGAATGTTATAGTACATGGGAGAACAAAACAGATAAGAATAGAAAGATTGTTGATGGTGGGTATTTATTTAAATTCAGTTTTCAACATAAAAATCTGCATGGCTTCTTGGAAAGTAAAACTGTCCATAAAAATCTAATGGGGCGGAGAACAAAAGTTTTTGAAAATTCAGGTTTCGTCATTAAAAACTGCATGGCTTTTGAAATTAAAATTGTCCATGAAAATCTAATGGAGTGAACAACATTTTTTGGCAAATTCAGGTTTCGACTTAAAAAACTGCATGGATTGTTGGAAAGCAAAACTGTCCATGACAATCTCATGGAGTGAACAAAAGTTTTGGCAGTTCTATTTAGATTACAATGTTGGACAAACGCAACCCTTCAAAGTCAGGATGAACGTTTTAACAAATACTGTAAATCTGTTTATAAATAATAACAGAACAAATTTTCATGTAACAAAGAAGAAACTAAAATTCCTATCTGTAGTTCTGTTGTTACCTGACCTGAATACAGTATAGCCATTCATGTATAAACATTTTATCACACTAAAAGGTCTTATACAAATTTACAATTTTTGATCATTTCAACGTTATCAGGCTATTTTGGACCTAAAGGGATGAAAAGATATTTTGAAACACAAACTGCGTCCACATTTGATTTACACAGGGCCGGCTCTACCATATAGGCGAACTAGGCGACCGCCTAGGGCGCTAGGGCCTGAGGGGCGCTAAAGAAGGCGCTGGATGGTCGCGTTTGTAAAAATTGCAGGGCGCAAAAATCAAATGTAAACATGTACAATGATAGACTTAATTCTAGGTTTTAATTATAAGGTTATAATTCAGGAATAGCTTTACAATCACTGGTCGTGTAGTTACTCTTTAAATCACTTCAAAACTTGGAAACCCCCAACCTGCCCGTTAATCGACAACTGTAGCACCCGTCATTATACGTTCTCTTGGCGCCCTGTCGATATGTAGTTTGTCTACACTTTTTATAAAAGTCAAATATACGTGAGTCGGGCCGGTTTTTTTACACCAAAATTAACAACGGATCAACAAGGGGGAAATCTCGACTCCATGTTAGCAAGGCACTTCTTGCCAAAGGAACATGTTTTTACTTTTACAACTTTGCTCATAATAATTTTTGCCTTAGTTTTTTTATACATTAAATACATTGATTTTTTATTTTTTCAACATCATACCTTATGAAACAGCGCCTTTATCTTAACTAGGTAAATAAAATACTTTTTTGACTTTTATCAAAGAATTATCTTCGTGTCAAATCTATTGAGCCTCATTTTTTGGGTATAATTTTTCAAATGGTGTCATCTTCATTGAATTCTCGACATGCAGTCGAGCTTCACTCATTATTATTAATGAAATTAAGTAAAAACATACGGCTAAAAATTAACAGCAATTACAGTACTTTTGGTTGATCTCGTTTTTATTTAGAGCGGGGCGCCTTGCAATACTCTCGCCTACGGCGCCAGAAACTCTTGAGCCGGCCCTGGATTTACATCGAGCCATTGAAATGAGCAATGTGTATTCAAATCTGAGCGATTTGGGTGAAACCTTCACTCGCCTTTCCTTGACTCGCAATTCCCATTCCGCCGATATATGCAACACAATGGCTCATTATGCACTGATTGCACGTTTCAATAGCTCAGTCGAGGTTTGGCTTGAATGGGTAAACGCCAGATTATTCGCTACGCTAAATCACATCAGTATTTATCTTTTTGCTTATTTCTTAATTCCTAAAGTCACAAAGAAATAGTTTACCAACACTTCATAATTTACGATATTCAATTAAAAACGTATTTTTTGCTTAGATCGACTTGTTGGAAAATGAACATCCAATTGTTTAAATATATTGCGAGGTTTTAAGCATTAATTCGATGACATAAAACTATATTTTAACATACATTTAGCGAATCTTCTGCCTCCTAAGGTTTCAACCACTTGGCAACGTATGTATTAATTGTACATGAATTTATTAGGACAAGAAATTAAACATGTTATTTTATTTTTGTTATTTTAATTTTATGCAATTTGTTCACAACACAATATAAAAAAATAAACTCAAACGAATAAAAAATTACCCTATATGTTTATAAACATAAAAACGGATTTATAAATTTTTTTTAAACATACCCCCTATGAGTTTCTGTTTTTTTTTCAATGTTTGAAATTGTTTATTGCAAGAAGCAAACACACCTACACAAGCAAACCGCACCTTGAAAGTTAAAATGTAATGCATTTTCAAGATTGTTAAGAGCCAAACACATTAAAGAAATGTTTGATCGGGTGCAATTAATTTTGCAGCAAAGAGGTCTACTGAGAACTTCTTTAATTTGATGAACATCCTATATTCTTATATGAAAAATGTTGTCTTGCGTGCGTGCTTGCTTGCTTGTTTGTACAACGATCTCAAAAACGGCTCCGAGGATTTCCTTTTAAGTCTTGAATTAAGGAATTTATTAATAAAAAACGTGTTCTATACAGTTTACTTGAAAATCAGTTTTAAAGTTGTAAAATTTTAATATTGGCCTCATGATAGCAACGAATTAAACGTGGAAACTGTAAACAAATGAAGTAATTATAACAGCTGTTTGCAAACTACAGCCATCTAGGGAAAGTACAGCGTGTGGGGTAAAGACCGCATGAATAATAAACATTTATTTATCAATGTTATGACACTGAAATATTTTATAGTAATTGGATGAACTGGTATACATAAAATAATACCGAGCAAGGTCCACCAGACACTTATATAAACGTAAACAATTTTATTTGAATACAGTATGAATATAGAGTTTGATACTATTATCCGTAGCAACGTAACTGAGAGTTCCCTATAGACCTCATGAAAATAAATAATCGATTATACGAATTTTTACTCCTCTTGCACTCAAGCGCGTTTAATGATTACCATCAACGTATAACTGGCGCCAATTCTTGGGGCCCACGCCGTCCATAAGACTAATGTTAATTTTAGCATTGGGCTTATGGACGGCGTGGGCCCCAAGAATTGGCGCCAGGTATACAACGTTCCATGCATGGCCCCTACCCGAGTGCCATGTTGATTTCTGTGCATTGACAGTACACAGACGTGGTCGACCCGCGCTATCGCTCGGTCACCTGGGCGTGATTTGCCACACCGGATGTGCTCCCCCCGGCATCACTCAGCTCAACATCCGGCGTCCGGTACAACGCCCTTTAAAGCGAGCTAATTGCACGGACCACTAAACTGCATCACCGCATCCCCGTGCATCGGCGGCGCGGCGCGACGGGCGTCCTGGGCGGGACTCTTGCAGGCTGTGTAAATATATCGGGAATAATATTCCCGTTGCAGCAGACCTGCTTACTCATCGAATTTCAAATGCTTAGAGTTCCGGCCAAATCATTAGGCGGGTGGCGGAAAATGGAAACTCCAGCTGTATAAATTACTTGATTACCGCTCCTCTACACAGTTCAGTAGTTGAACATATTTCCAACAGATAGAAGCACATTTACTTGGCTATGTTTGGAGAACTTACTCAGCTGATTTGGAGAACATAAACAAAGAGCATAACTGTCTATAACTTCAGATGTGTAAATGATTGGCCAAAAACATATTTTGAACGCCAGCAGCGCACTCACATACCCGCCTAATGATTTGGCCGGAACTCTAAATAAGTCATTTAGATGGAGCCTCAAATCAAGTATAATCAACTTAAATCCTGAAATGAGCATACGACAATTATTATCTCCATAAGAATAACATGGGAAATGAGTATGCACGTTTGCTGCTAAGGAAGTGTAAAATTTAGATTGGCAAGGATTGAAAAGGGAAGTCACCATCTCTAAATGTCAAAGCCTGCAACAAGACTCCGAGTGAAATTAAATGAAATAAAATAAAAGGTTTTTGTGAGGATATTTGAGAAAAATATTATTTTTATGAATAATTTCTGCTAAGGGGAATAAGTGCTGCAATTTATTAGATGTAACATGGAAACAGAATTTTAAAGAACAGCTGATAAGAGCTGCTGAGCAGCGCGTGCCCATTATTAATTTAATGGTATAAACTCAACAATTACTCATAAACTACTATTTAATTATTTTGGCTTACCTTTCGATCTAATTCTGTTTTGGAGACCTAAGTTTTAGCGTCGGAATGACGATGATAGTGTTTCTACGCTGAAAGCCCGGTCCCCGAGACACATGACTGGATCGTTAGATAAGCCTAATCATTTGATAAACGATCTGTGCTGGGCATCACCTAAAATATGTCAATGTACTGATTATGTAAAGTAAAATTACACTTCGTTATGGTTGGTCATACTTTTCGTACCATAACAAACTGATTTTTACCTGTTTAGTAGACTAACAGTTAGTTGGTAATTTTCACACTGTGCAGTTGGCACTGCGGCCTAGATAAGGTGAAAGTGCAATCTCTCGCTGCAGCGCCAGCGTTGCAATCGAGTCGGCATTGACATTAGCTCGTAGACTCGAGTCAATAACTAGCTAATGTGAGTAAATTTGAAAGAAAAATGTTGAAAGTGGACAAGTAAACTTTAGCTGGCCTAAACCATTGACTTTATTTATAGTCAGAGCCTAAACCAATGTCTTAATTTGGCAAATCTGTAGCCTCTGGTTTGATTGAAAAATAAATACAGTACAAGGTCATAGTGTTTCACTTCAATTTGTACTAGTTTATATTTTATTGGTGACGCGTTTTTCCGAAAAAATATCTTTGTTTTGTCATTTTATCTTTGATTTGACTGGTAACGAGAAACAACCGGAGAGTGTTAAAAAAATCTATTATTTTAACAATCAAAATGACAAATTCATCGTAATTTGTATTCAATAACATTGATCTGTGCTCGGTATACCAGGGCAGGGCGCCACAGGCCACAGCCTCCGCCCGTCTACCGCGTCCCTGCATTGCGTCACGGATCGAGCAGGCGTTTCAAGAAACTGCTGTCTTCGTCGAAGAGCTTTCGTCACAAATACATATGTTTTTCTTTTATCTTTCAACTCCAATATAAAAACAGATTTAGAAAAATTACTGTAGAACAATAGTCTATTTGTATGCGAAGCAAGTTGATGTATATTAGATCCGTACATACAGTCTCTATGTTTCGGTTTCCTAGTGCGGTATTGGTACTATGTTCGGTATTAGATGTAGAGAACTTTAAAAAAAAACCTTGTTGGAATTAATTGGTAATGGACAATTATTTGACATCACTAATTAGTAAAATAGATTTACAACGTTTCGGAATCGGGAATTTCCAGGTCAGGTCGGTGTGCGTGTAACAAAATATTAAGATTTCAACTTAGGTTCAATCTAAAAATATCAGATTATGTTGTTATATTTCATATTTGCAAGGGACAACAAAATAGCCAGTTCTGGTGGGAATTGATCATTAGCTGTTGCACCACCATGGAAAGGACGTCATTTTCGCTATAACGGGCCAGGACTACGACACAGTTCTGCTTAGTCTCTCTATAGACCTAGTAACGAATCCCCTTTTCATCACCAACACCCCCTATAAAAAATCGCCTAGGGAGGTAATAATTAGCACAAGAAAGAAAACAAACGTTCCGCCGAAGATTTATTTAATTTATGACGAGAGGCGTCGCGCCTTTTCTGCCCTTTATTGTTTCACTGGCACCGGTTCGAATCAACAATTCATGGGTTTCACGGTTTATGGGTTTTTACTGACGTAATAAACCCCATAACGTCACCGCGATTGAACGCCCATTTCCCCATAGACGATGACAAAGAGGGACAACCCATCTCTTATCGGGAGGCAGATAAGGCTCGACTGCGGCAACCAACGGAAATGGCCTCATGGTTATTTTATTTAATCTGATAATGCAATTATATTTCTCACGTGTAGACAAGCAAACAAAAGAAATTGGAAATAAGATTCTAAAATTTTATTTTCATAAAAAACGGAAAGAGGGAATTTGTTTATTTGAAACTAAAGTGAGAGATTTATTGAGTTCTTCATATGGTCAAGAATATACAAAACACTTTCTCTTGTGTTTTGAACTCAATTTTTCAGTATACACAACTATTAAATCAGATGTATTGGTTAGCATAGTGTAAAAAATAGCAAACATATTTACTATGAAACGATATTCTTCACTACACAACACTGAAATCAGCCGTATTTGTTTATTTGTTTACGTCAGAAAAAAATGTAAAAAAGTAAACATGTTTACGATGGAAAAAATGTTTAAAACATAAAATTATTAGGTTTTGTACATATTTTTTTTGAATTTTTGATATATGCCCTAACAAATAAGCGGATTCAGCTGATTCCAATGTAGTGTAGTGTGGTATCGTTAAAAAGAGTGAAAGTAAGTATGGTCTCGAATATGCACGTTCCCACGTTCCACTCTTGTCATGAAATATACTATCAAGTACGGTAAGATACATTATTGCAGCTATTTAAATTATAAGTATATTTTTGGTTCTTCTAGACAATCAAAATTATCACTATCATAAACTAACGCTGGACTTATTTTCGAAAGTAACTTTGGACAAATATTTTTGTCAAAATAATAAGACAATTTTATTTTTGAAGAAATAAATAATATAAGCAGACAAAATATCTGTCCAGCATGATGGAAGGTTATCAATAAAGGTTTCAAGATTATTTTTCGCTTCGATTTTATATAGAACCAAAAACTTGTAGAAGATTGTCTAGTTCTAGAAAGTCAAAAACCTAACCTTGTACAAATAATTTTGTCATCATAATAAGACTATTTTATTTTTGAGAAAATAAATAACTAAAATAACATATCCTTAATTGTAGATCAAATATCCGTCCAGCATGATGGAAGGTTATCAGTAAAGGTTTTAAGATTATTTTTCGATTTGATTTTATATAGAAACCAAAACCTGAAACGTAATCGAAGATTTTCTTAATGCTTCTTATTGTCTAGCTTTAGACAATCAAAATTCATTATCATAAACTAACACTGGACTTTTGCGTACTTGTGAAAGTAACCTTGTACATTTAATTTTTTCAACATAATAAGAACATTTTATTTTAGAGAAAATAAATAACATTTCCTTCTGTTGTAGACCACTAACCTGCCCAACATCATGGAAGGAAGGTTGTCATTGTAGGTTACCTCTCAGCTTTCATTTATAATCTAACTAATATTTCCCTAACTACGGCTTTAAAGTCAGGTATGTTTTACCGTAATGGTTCTTAGTTGCAAGTAAAATGTGGTGGACCATAAGTAACCTCTACTCTTCTGTCAATATACAATGGATACCACTATTATAAAGCTGCTAAACACCTTTGGAAAGTGCTAATTGAGTAGTTGCAGGAGGCTGCAGTCGCGGTGTACAAGGGTGTTGTGTGCAGCAGCGGCGGTATGACAGCGCGGTGTACAAGGCTGTTGTGTGCAGCAGCGGCGGTGTGACAGCGCGGTGTACAAGGCTGTTGTGTGCAGCAGCGGCGGTGTAACAGCGCGGTGTACAAGGCTGTTGTGTGCATCAACGGCGGTGTGATAGCGCGGTGTACAAGGCTGTTGTGTGCGGCAGCGGCAGTGTGATAGTGCGGTGTACAAGGCTGTTGTGTGCAGCAGAGGCGGTGTGTTAGCGCGGTGTACAAGGCTGTTGTGTGCAGCAGCGGCGGTGTGATAGCACGGTGTACAAGGCTGTTGAGTGCAGCACCGGCGGTGTGACAGCGCGGTGTACAAGGTTGTTGTGTGCAGCAGCGGCGGTGTGACAGCGCGGTGTACAAGGTTGTTGTGTGCAGCAGCGGCGGTGTGTTAGCGCGGTGTACAAGGCTGTTGTGTGCAGCAGCGGCGGTGTGATAGCACGGTGTACAAGGCTGTTGAGTGCAGCACCGGCGGTGTGACAGCGCGGTGTACAAGGTTGTTGTGTGCAGCAGCGGCGGTGTGACAGCGCGGTGTACAAGGCTGTTGTGTGCAGCAGCGGCGGTGTGTTAGCGCGGTGTACAAGGCTGTTGTGTGCAGCAGCGGCGGTGTGATAGCACGGTGTACAAGGCTGTTGAGTGCAGCACCGGCGGTGTGACAGCGCGGTGTACAAGGTTGTTGTGTGCAGCAGCGGCGGTGTGACAGCGCGGTGTACAAGGTTGTTGTGTGCAGCAGCGGCGGTGTGATAGCACGGTGTACAAGGCTGTTGTGTGCAGCAGCGGCGGTGTGACAGCGCGGTGTACAAGGCTGTTGTGTGCAGCAGCGGCGGTGTGACAGCGCGGTGCACAAGGCTGTTGTGTGCGGCAGCGGCGGCGTGATAGCGCGGTGTACAAGGCTGTTGTGTGTAGCGGCGGCGGTGTGACAGCGCGGTGTACAAGGCTGTTGTGTGTAGCGGCGGCGGTGTGACAGCGCGGTGTACAAGGCTGTTATGTGCAGCAGCGGCGGCGTGATAGCGCGGTGCACAAGGCTGTTGTGTGCGGCAGCGGCGGCGTGATAGCGCGGTGTACAAGGCTGTTGAGTGCAGCGGCGGCGGTGTGACAGCGCGGTGTACAAGGCTGTTGTGTGCAGCAACGGCGGTGTGATAGCGCGGTGTACAAGGCTGTTGAGTGCAGAAGCGGCGGTGTGATAGCGCGGTGCAGGGCCAAGGTCACTGGTGCGCTATCAGTGACCTTGACTGCACGAGGCGCAGCAGACCGCCTGGCAGCTGATAACTAATCGCGCCGAGCCATCTGTGCGACGTGTGTAAACACTTGTCACCATATGCATTCTTGTTCGCTATAATTCAATATGGACTAAATTATTTTGCAATCAGAGTATTTTATTTTTGACATGCGGATGGGGTCTTTGAATGAGGGGTCTTGGAGACAAAAAAATTACGAGGATCTTGGGTGAACTGGTTACTAAACAACATAATATAATGGTGCTAATTACGGTATTAACGGCTAAAAGGAGATATTGCGTAAAAATGTTGATTAATCGAATCGATAGAATATGCTAAGAAAATAATTATATGAAACCACGAAAATATACCTCCTATTTCTTTATCCACAAGCATTTCTGATCAAAAGTTGGAAAACTGTCACACATTATTTGTTTTGTATACCTGGATGATAAAGGACCAAGGGAAATGAATCCAACATATAAGAATGTAGTTATTAGAAATATTTAATAAATTATTACATTCACACTGAAACTCTTGCACGAAGCGGTCTCGGTATATTATGTGCAATTTAACATTCATTTGTATTTACACAAAGAATAAATACAAAATTGAAACTCTTTGACTTTGGATTGTTAGCTGTTTTAGAAGGGGTAACCTAAGTCACCATTGTAAAATTATTACATTATGTACACTATACAATAGGCCTATCTCTTCTACACTGCTCCATTTACAGACAAAGCTATGCTTCTTTGGCTACTATCCTACTGTGATGTTTGTGATCTCTTTTTTGTGGATTCAAAATTTCTAAAAATATCTTTAAAAGCTCATTTTTTATCAGCGTTTACCACTAAGACTCTGAAATCGTGCTATATAATTTCTACAGTGCTAAATTATGTTCTATATCACATTTAAAGGACACATTCACGAATCGTTTCTTAATTTACTCTAGCTCTTTCCACTTAATTGAAAAATCCCCATTAAAAATCATTGTCAGTTTCATAAACTTTTAAACTTTTACCAGGAAAGAATACAAAAAATGTACATCCTTAAAAATTAAAATAAACATAGAATTGTTCGATTTCAAATAATTATTTTAGTTAGCCTACAACACAGTTCTACCGACACATATTCTTCGTTCACAATTCAACTCAAGTACTGTACTCCACTGTATAAACATTTCGGCAATTTTATTTGTCATGACCATACAGTCTGTTTAGAAAATTAATGTTGAATCCTGTATAAATGTTTGTCCAATCATAAACAAAATTATACACCTACGTATCGAATTAAAACTTGAGAGGTTAAAAAAATGCAATAACCGGTAATTCAAACATGTGAAAACGACAGAAGGTAAAGAGTAGAAAAGACAAGAGAGTCATCACACTCGACAACAATCACAACAGAAAATAATACAAAAACATTAATAAATTAATACGACTACCTCACAAACATTTATCGATCTACTAAAAATAAATTAAATACTTCTTCGTAAATAAACTATAAATACTTTTAAATAATATAAACGATAAGTAAACAGTCTTTATTCGGTCTAAACGCACTCATAAACATTTGAAATAGTCAACAGCCGAGGATTGCACGTCTTACAACTAGTTGTCGGTCACTGAGGAACTGTGGGGGGCGCCGAGGGCTCCGTGGGGGGCGCCGGGGGCTCCGTCTTGAGCGGGGGCGCCGCGGGGTCGCTGGCGGGCGAGGGCTCGGGGGCGGCGGCTCCGTCGGCGCCCTCCTCGGGGGCGATCCGCTCCCAGCTCCAGTCCCCCTCCAGGGGCACCTCGTTGCGGAAGTCGAAGTTGTACTGGAAACGAGAACACTTTCTTTAGAAGTTTTTTTCATTTGTTGGCACTACACAACAATTTTGTTGCAAGTAAAAGAGAGTATCACTATTAAGGAGTGTGATATAATTTACGCACTATCAGTCTGTTAGTACAGTAAAAATCTTCCACCACCACCACTAATTAATGTTAGTGGAAGAGTTGTGACTCAATCATCTTTCCAATTACTGAAGGACTAAAGGACCCTTCCGAACTCATCCTATGGCCTATGCATGATGGGTGATGACTAAGACCATAACCATCTCCAGTACAAGGCCGCGGCGCTAGTAAATGGCAACATCGCGTCTAAGGGTTCAGCTGATTTGGTTATCCATACTCTCTTATGGCACTATTTTTGTTTACTTGAAACCAGCTGGCTCTGTAAGGGAAAGTCAATGGTTTTACCATTGAATATATTATATTCAGTGGTTTTACTATGCAAAAACCCCTTGACAAGCGACGTTGCCAGGTCGAAGGCCGCGGCCATATTACTAGAGATGGCTATGCTAAGACTCCACCTTACATTGTAATTACCTCACGGACCCCTCCGCAGGACCCGCATTATAAGTACTGTAAATATTTAACTATCTTTTGTCCAGCTTCGAGGTAATGTGGAGGCCAATGGCTAGATAGCCAAAACATACTTGTCAATCAAAGGGCTTCAGGGGCTAAGAAAACTTTATTTTCTGAGCCCATTATTGATCTGTGTCACGGATAAGAATCACATTTGATTCCAAGTGGAATCAAACACAGCTGAGGCTGTGTAAAATAACAGATCAGACCAGCGGACACAGCTAGCTGGATCAGACGGACTGTGATGTGAAAATGTGCAGATGAAAACTGATCTTGCAGCGATTACCTTTTGACAGGCGTCGTCCAGGTTGCGGTTGATCTGCTCGGTGATCTTGTTGAACATGTTGTCGCGGTGGCCGTCGTCGGCGGGGCCGTCGTCATCGTCGGCGAACAGTCTGCGACAAACGGCGGGCTTGGGTCGCGCCTCCTCCGCCGGCTTCATCCTGCCTGCTGCCTTGCGTGGGGCTCGCCTGCAACAGACCACACTGTCAGGCTGAGGGAGGTAGGACGTCGTCGGCGAACAGTCTGCGACACACGGCGGGCTTGGGCCGCGCCTCCTCCGCCGGCTTCATCCTGCCTGCTGCCTTGCGTGGGGCTCGCCTGCAACAGACCACACTGTCAAGCTGAGGGAGGTAGGACGTGTCGTCGGCGAACAGTCTGCGACACACGGCGGGCTTGGGCCGCGCCTCCTCCGCCGGCTTCATCCTGCCTGCTGCCTTGCGTGGGGCTCGCCTGCAACAGACCGCACTGTCAAGCTGGGGGAGGTAGGACGTGTCGTCGGCGAACAGTCTGCGACACACGGCGGGCTTGGGTCGCGCCTCCTCCGCCGGCTTCATCCTGCCTGCTGCCTTGCGTGGGGCTCGCCTGCAACAGACCGCACTGTCAAGCTGGGGGAGGTAGGACGTGTCGTCGGCGAACAGTCTGCGACACACGGCGGGCTTGGGTCGCGCCTCCTCCGCCGGCTTCATCCTGCCTGCTGCCTTGCGTGGGGCTCGCCTGCAACAGACCGCACTGTCAAGCTGAGGGTGGTAGGACGTGTCGTCGGCGAACAGTCTGCGACACACGGCGGGCTTGGGTCGCGCCTCCTCCGCCGGCTTCATCCTGCCTGCTGCCTTGCGTGGGGCTCGCCTGCAACAGACCACACTGTCAAGCTGGGGGAGGTAGGACGTGTCGTCGGCGAACAGTCTGCGACACGCGGCGGGCTTGGGCCGCGCCTCCTCCGCCGGCTTCATCCTGCCTGCTGCCTTGCGTGGGGCTCGCCTGCAACAGACCACACTGTCAAGCTGGGGGAGGTAGGACGTGTCGTCGGCGAACAGTCTGCGACACACGGCGGGCTTGGGTCGCGCCTCCTCCGCCGGCTTCATCCTGCCTGCTGCCTTGCGTGGGGCTCGCCTGCAACAGACCACACTGTCAAGCTGGGGGAGGTAGGACGTGTCGTCGGCGAACAGTCTGCGACACACGGCGGGCTTGGGCCGCGCCTCCTCCGCCGGCTTCATCCTGCCTGCTGCCTTGCGTGGGGCTCGCCTGCAACAGACCGCACTGTCAAGCTGAGGGTGGTAGGACGTGTCGTCGGCGAACAGTCTGCGACACACGGCGGGCTTGGGCCGCGCCTCCTCCGCCGGCTTCATCCTGCCTGCTGCCTTGCGTGGGGCTCGCCTGCAACAGACCGCACTGTCAAGCTGGGGGAGGTAGGACGTGTCGTCGGCGAACAGTCTGCGACACACGGCGGGCTTGGGCCGCGCCTCCTCCGCCGGCTTCATCCTGCCTGCTGCCTTGCGTGGGGCTCGCCTGCAACAGACCACACTGTCAAGCTGAGGGAGGTAGGACGTGTCGTCGGCGAACAGTCTGCGACACACGGCGGGCTTGGGTCGCGCCTCCTCCGCCGGCTTCATCCTGCCTGCTGCCTTGCGTGGGGCTCGCCTGCAACAGACCGCACTGTCAAGCTGAGGGTGGTAGGACGTGTCGTCGGCGAACAGTCTGCGACACACGGCGGGCTTGGGCCGCGCCTCCTCCGCCGGCTTCATCCTGCCTGCTGCCTTGCGTGGGGCTCGCCTGCAACAGACCACACTGTCAAGCTGAGGGAGGTAGGACGTGTCGTCGGCGAACAGTCTGCGACACACGGCGGGCTTGGGTCGCGCCTCCTCCGCCGGCTTCATCCTGCCTGCTGCCTTGCGCGGGGCTCGCCTGCAACAGACCGCACTGTCAAGCTGAGGGAGGTAGGACGTGTCGTCGGCGAACAGTCTGCGACACACGGCGGGCTTGGGCCGCGCCTCCTCCGCCGGCTTCATCCTGCCTGCTGCCTTGCGTGGGGCTCGCCTGCAACAGACCGCACTGTCAAGCTGAGGGAGGTAGGACGTGTCGTCGGCGAACAGTCTGCGACACACGGCGGGCTTGGGCCGCGCCTCCTCCGCCGGCTTCATCCTGCCTGCTGCCTTGCGTGGGGCTCGCCTGCAACAGACCGCACTGTCAAGCTGGGGGAGGTAGGACGTGTCGTCGGCGAACAGTCTGCGACACACGGCGGGCTTGGGTCGCGCCTCCTCCGCCGGCTTCATCCTGCCTGCTGCCTTGCGTGGGGCTCGCCTGCAACAGACCGCACTGTCAAGCTGAGGGAGGTAGGACGTGTCGTCGGCGAACAGTCTGCGACACACGGCGGGCTTGGGCCGCGCCTCCTCCGCCGGCTTCATCCTGCCTGCTGCCTTGCGTGGGGCTCGCCTGCAACAGACCGCACTGTCAGGCTGAGGGAGGTAGGACGTGTCGTCGGCGAACAGTCTGCGACACACGGCGGGCTTGGGCCGCGCCTCCTCCGCCGGCTTCATCCTGCCTGCTGCCTTGCGTGGGGCTCGCCTGCAACAGACCGCACTGTCAGGCTGAGGGAGGTAGGACGTGTCGTCGGCGAACAGTCTGCGACACACGGCGGGCTTGGGCCGCGCCTCCTCCGCCGGCTTCATCCTGCCTGCTGCCTTGCGTGGGGCTCGCCTGCAACAGACCGCACTGTCAAGCTGAGGGAGGTAGGACGTGTCGTCGGCGAACAGTCTGCGACACACGGCGGGCTTGGGCCGCGCCTCCTCCGCCGGCTTCATCCTGCCTGCTGCCTTGCGTGGGGCTCGCCTGCAACAGACCGCACTGTCAAGCTGGGGGAGGTAGGACGTGTCGTCGGCGAACAGTCTGCGACACACGGCGGGCTTGGGTCGCGCCTCCTCCGCCGGCTTCATCCTGCCTGCTGCCTTGCGTGGGGCTCGCCTGCAACAGACCGCACTGTCAAGCTGGGGGAGGTAGGACGTGTCGTCGGCGAACAGTCTGCGACACACGGCGGGCTTGGGTCGCGCCTCCTCCGCCGGCTTCATCCTGCCTGCTGCCTTGCGTGGGGCTCGCCTGCAACAGACCGCACTGTCAAGCTGGGGGAGGTAGGACGTGTCGTCGGCGAACAGTCTGCGACACACGGCGGGCTTGGGTCGCGCCTCCTCCGCCGGCTTCATCCTGCCTGCTGCCTTGCGTGGGGCTCGCCTGCAACAGACCGCACTGTCAAGCTGGGGGAGGTAGGACGTGTCGTCGGCGAACAGTCTGCGACACACGGCGGGCTTGGGCCGCGCCTCCTCCGCCGGCTTCATCCTGCCTGCTGCCTTGCGTGGGGCTCGCCTGCAACAGACCGCACTGTCAAGCTGAGGGTCGTATGACATTAGTGCGATAGTTCAGGAAAAACAAAAAATCCTGAAACATTTCTATAAATTATCGCGAAACAAAGTATTTTAGTGGGTCCATGATATGTCGTCTTTCTTGCCGAAACATTTCGTGATATTTTTTTATATATACGAAGATATACTTAACATGGTTTTCGGGTTGCACTAGTGTCATAAGACACTATAAAATAAACTACATATGAAAGTAAATTCATAACTATTTTCATAAAATACTTTTTCACATTAATAAATTAGCAAAACATAATTGCGGTTTTAGATTGCTCAGCTGTACCTCCGGATGACTGATGTATAACAAAAATGGTTTTATATTACCTTGTACCGTCAACCAATCCAAATTTACAGCAATCCAAATCGGCTGTTGCTTTGGCCGTCTCGATATTTTATTCTATCCATCTTGGTCTCGATGCACTGGGCATCATCGTCGGACACAAGAACATTGAAAAACATCACTCATGAAGGTTATCATGATTATTAAAAACACGAATACGGACACGAACACGTAACATTGAACAATGAATTAACATTTTTTATGTTCTTGTGTCCGACGATGATGTCCAGTGCATCGAAGCGGCCGAAGAAACAGCTACATAAATTTGGATTACTTGACGGAACAAGGTAATATAAACCATTTTTGTTATTTCAAATAGTTTTTCACTGCAAAATGCAGATTTCGCCTGCAACATTGCACTAGCGTCATACGACTCTCAACGAAAGTAAGTGACGATGCGCATTAGACGACTCTGCACGTAGTAAAGTAGTGCATGGATTCAGCAGAGTGCCTCAAAGACGGGTTGGGTGTCCAAGTATTCTGATTGAACTTCCTAACAAGATTTTTTAATTGCTTCACATTTAAAATTGTATGAAACCCATAATACTATTTCCGTTTGGATGATTCAGTCATCAGGAAAATCCAGAACGCCATGGAATAGAAAAGATTACAATTTAATTCAGACAGATCTGCTTCAGATGCTTCAGTATTACAAGGGGATTTTTTATGGCGGCGCAGTATATGATATGAAAGCTCAGTTTTTCTTTTCGACCCCCACTGAGATGGTTGCAATTCTATCAGCTTCTAATATTAAAAAATATGAACCACTGATATTGTGTAAAAAAGTAAAAAAGTGGTGCGCTATAATGGTAACCATCATATAGTAAGCCTTCTCCTTACTAGCTTGATTCTTAGTCCGACTCACCATCAACTGTTTTTTTTATAGGAAAGATGCTAAACAACATTCTTCATATTTCGGAGATGATCTAGTCGAAATCATATATCTGTGAAGTTTTATGTAGAATGTTGTTTAGCATCGTGGATCGTTCGTATAAAAAAACAGTTGATGGTGAGTCGGCCTGAAAATCAAGCTAGTAAGAAGGCTTACCCTACTATATGATGGTTTACCACTTAGGGCACCACTTTTTTTACTTTTTTTACACAATATCAGTGGTACATATTTTTTAATATTAGAAGCTGATAGAATTGCAACCATTTCAGAGGGGGTCGAAAAGAAAAACTGAGCTTTCATATCATATACTGCGCCGCCATAAAAAATCCCCTTGTAAAACTGAGTACCATGCATCTATAAATTACAGATCCTACTCCCTAGCCAAATACAAATGCACATTTCGTCTCCGACTGAGATTGATAATAGCACTCTACAACAGCTGGTCTACGATTCCGAGAATTGCAGCTGAGAGCAACGACCGCGGCTAACTAGAAACACTGCGGCGCAAGTGCGAGTAAACGTAGACGTACAGTAAACACTGTGAGCGGTAATGTGCGCTGCAACTATTGGCGTAGGCCTATACCTTATATCTATGGTGATTATTGTTATTGGCCCGTTAAGCAACACGACGTTAGTTTTAATAGATGGGATATCTTCCACGCACAGGCCTGAGGCCCATGTGGGGGGACAAATGCAAGGTAAAAAGAGGCCGCCACCCCCTTTTTTAAAAATAAAAAAATGAATATTTTGAAATGATTAAACTTTTTACGTTTTATGTGCAATATTCCGAGACGATTTTACATTTCTTGAATATAAGTTTTTTATCTATCTATCTATCTATCTATCTATCTATATCTATACTATTATAAATAAGAGGTGGTTTCTGTATGTGTGTATGTATGGGGCAAGTGAACACGTAATATACTGAACTGACTGGGTTGAAATTTCACACAGAGGTAGATCTTGAACCTGGGAAACACGTAGGCCTATTCACTTCCTTAAAATCCCCCCGGGCTACGCCCCAAGTCCTCAGTTTCGATGTTTACATTTTAAAGGAATATAAACATTTAAATACTGAAATGTAAACAGCTGTGGAAACTAAAATTTGACAGTTCAAAGAGCAGAGGTAAGATCAGCTGTGATTTTTATCGTGAGCGAAGCCACGGGCAACTGCTAGTTAATTTATACATTTAGGCAGCCTTGCGTTGATCAGATTGAATTTAAATTTAGACTAAGACGACCAGGCCTCTTTGAATGACAGTCCCTTTTTTAACGACGTGTCCCATTGTCCCAATAAACTTCCTCGGACGCCCATTTGTCTCGTTTTGGCGTGATTTGTACAAAAATACACATCAAAGAAATACCTTTTCATTTCAAAAACTCTATAATAAGACTTTCTTCAATCATTTCGCAAACTTGTTTCATAATTTTGTAATTCAAATTGGTTCAAATGTATTTTTATATTTGTAAATTAATTTGATGAATAAAATATTACTACTCTGGAATAAATTGTATAGTTCTATACTTGGCTGAAATCTTAATTATTGGCAATATTTTTTTTATAAATAGCTTCATATCCTACTCTATAGACTCATGCACAGTTTTACAAATTTCTAAGTCAGTACTGAACTACAAGCTTTAAAACATTTAAGTATATAGTTAAATAACAAAGATCAATAAGAATATCGCTTAATGTACACTCTTAAAATGTCTAAAAACCCACCCAAATACTAATTTCCAAATTTTCCGGAACCTCTCCCACATCCTTCCCCCAAAGGTTCCCCCAGGTTTTCGCTTTTAGAAAATCCGGTTAATTTTAATTCAGACTCAAGCTCTTGGATTTAAAATACTCGTCATAAAATATAAATTTGAAAAATTCCTTAACATATCGTCCGTGGGGTGATAACGTTTCCAAGGGCGCCACATCGAGCGCTCTCTTTCATTAATTTGTCCTAATACAAAAGTAAACCTCGTTTAAATTACGAAATAGTTTCCAAAGATTGAACACGCAGTGCAGCTTACTCCGTATGACTTTAGACAGCAAGTCTATTTCAGTTTAAAGAAAAAAAAACAATTAAATACAAGATCATATTTCAACAACTGTATATTTTAGCAGGAAATACTCATCTCTGTGGTGACACCAGTATTTGAGTTGGTGTGGTTGGCACCAGTGCGGTGTGGTGTGTGTAGGTTGGCTCTGTTGGCAGTGGCAGCGAGCGCGGAAGTCGCGGGATGGAATGCGGCAGTGCAGTTGTGCAATCGCCAAGTGCATTCTGTATGCAGCCCCCGGCCGCGGCTCCGTGCCCATAGCGCACGCTGCATGTGGCGGCCATACGCTGCCCAACAACGCCCGGTTTTGGGTTTTCTCAAGGGAATTTTGTTTTCCCTGTTGTTTTATATGCAGATTTTAAATCTAGAGACTGTTCTGCCTCTTTCATTCAACTTCAATATATAGTAACATCAATTAAACTGACTAAGCCATTCAAATTGATTCCTCATTTTAAAGAAAAAGGATTACTCACTTTTTTTGGTCATCTTTTCTAAAAAATATCATACGTAGTTTAAGTAGCTTCATTGATCGAACGATATTCCCGAATCTCAAAACCCGATAAGTGTGTCGCTATCAACACTCCCTCCAAGCAGCAGAATGTCCACGGATCAACGATGGTTATTAATTTGGTGCTCCTTAAATCAAATCCTATTGACAATTTTATACTATCAAACAAGCCCCTTGAGAATTCTTAAAAATTTGTACTGCATGAATGGACGAGTAAGTTTATAGAATTTAGTTTTTGGATAGACCTCTATGAAATTAATATACATACTGGAAATTCTGATTTTGAAGTGCATTTATTACTGGTACTTAAGATAATTTGCATCAAGGTGGTTGTAATTTATAAAGCCAGAGCCTTTATCAAAACGTTAGAGAAAGCTTACTAGAGATCTTCCTTTTCTTTTCATATTGAATTACTTTCCTGTGGGACTCATTAAATATCATATCAATATTAAAACCGTACATACGAAAACAATATCGGACGGAGGAAAAATTAGCTTTCTTCAGAGCAAGAAGACTTCACATATTGCGGAGCTCCACATCCTGACTGGAGTACCCGGAAGTCGACACCCCTGTCGGATGTGGTGAATGTCTTCCCTTTAAAATTTAAAAACCCGGGGCTCCGGTGTCGTCTGCGGTAGTGGCGAGACCGAAAACCCTTCTACCGTGAAACAAACCACCTCCGCGGGCGCACATGGCGGGCGGGGCGAGGGCGAGGGGAGCGGGACATTTAAACTTTCCGGTTATATAGACCGAGGTAATAGATTTAAAGGGTTTGAAGGGGTTTTTAAAGGGCTGAGAGGGATGACTTTGGTTTGATGCATAGGCTTGTTGAGTTCTGAAAGATGTCTTACGATTGATTCTTCTCTAGATGTTAAATAAAAGATTTTGACAAATTAATGAGTGAGATAAAAGGCTTTGTTCGGATTTCAATACAAACGAAACAGACAAAAATAGGAGAAATAAAGTGAATGAACTGCAGAGAAAGGCCTACATTGGATACTAGAGATACTAAATCCATGTAATGAAGTCCTAATTGCAGAGGATTCACTAGCTTCTAAACTGATATTAAACTTCCTCTCCGAATGAGAACACTAGAGAAAGATTCTTGGTTCAGTGTGGTTCAGTTTCAGGATTAATAATAGCTTATCGCTCTTATCAAGGATGTATTGCATGCTCAGGCAATTAACTATTTCTATTGCAACCGGAGGATCTTTAAGGCATTCTTACAAAAATGAAAATGCCATGAAAAGCAATCAAAAGCGGGCTGTCTGCGCCTCTGCGCCCCACCGATGTCGCTTCACTGTCGAGCACGTGGGGTCTAGCGGCCGAGTTCTATTCCGAATTTGACAAGAACAGGAATGCAATGCCAGACGCCTCCAGCCGGACACCCACCGAGCCTTGGCCGTCCGACAATGGGCGACTGTCGAAGGATGCGTCCAGCATGTTCTTATACTGCTTTTGCAATATGTTATCATCGTCTACAAAAGCTGTCGTAAAAGTCCTTGGTTGGAGAGTGTAGGACTGTGGCTAAGGAGTTAACCTTGAAACAGAATATTACTTGTCGCACGTGTACTATAAATTATTTATGCAATATTACCTTGAATTAGAATATTATTTTCGCTAGCGAATTGGAAGTACAGTAATCATACGAAACCTAATGTAGATAAACTTAGACGTGATATAATTTCAGGATAATAGTGTACCAATATAAAATTCAAGATAAGGAGGGTAAAAATTTCTTTTTTATTTAATCGGCTTCCTCAAAATTTACAATAAACCATAAAGGGGGTACGTTCAAACTCGCCAAAATTTTTGGGACTGTTTCTAATATACAAACTCGCCAACTTTTAATTAGGTACAAAAACTAGGGTCAGGAATCCGGCCGGCCATATTCAAACTCGCCAACTTTTGACCGCGGGCAGGTACCTCTTCCCCTCCCCCGGCTGGGTGTCAATTGTTTGCCGGGAACCCTGCGTACACACCTCCGCTACTGCACCTGTATTCTAGTCTATATTCCTTAAGAATTAAATTTAACGTTGCTATCTAAGAACGATTGTATTTTATAGCATTGAAATTACCAGTAGTTCAAGCAATTCAAATAAAACTTTCAGTCAAATTAATCATAATTAAATTAATATTAAGTATTTGGAACGTCACGGTTATAAACGGTTAAAACCGCATAAGAGAATTATAAAGTAAAGCATATTTACTATGAATTACCACATGTTAAGATGCCTATGAAACTGTAACAGGTCGACAGTTTTTGTTGACTAGTCGTCGATTTTTGTTGATTTTGCAGCAGTAACCTTCACTTTCGTTTTGCGCCGAGACTCCATATCCACTCATACGTTGCTAAAATGATCTGATAAATATACAAATGAAATCTAGCAATGTAATTAGCGGATTTCATTTTCACATTTTCCCCATGGATACGCCCCCATGGCACGTCTTACGTACATTTTGCATACAAAGAGATGAATCATTATAGTATGCGATGAAATGGACCTGCGAACGAAGATATTATGGATGCTAGGCATATTGTATTACTAAAGGTATGTCCTATAATAATTAATACTATCGATAATTTTTAATGAGTTGAGGTAATTCATAGTAAATATGCTGTACTTTATAATTCTCTTATATAGTTTTAACCGTTTATAACCATGAAGCTTTATAAAACCTTAATAACCAAATGGTTCCAAATGCTTAGTATTAATTTAATTATAATTTACTTGACTAAATTTTTATTTGAATTGCTTGAACTACAGGTAGTTTCAATAATGTAAAATACAGACGTTCTTAGATAGCAAGATAGCATGTCAGCAATTCTTAAGGAATAAAGGCTTGAATGCAAGTGCAGTAGTGGAGATGTGTACGCAGGGTTCCCGACAAACAATTGACACCGAGCCGGGGGAGGGGAAGAGGTACCTGCTCGCGGTCAAAAGTTGGCGAGTTTGAATGTGGCCGGCCGGATTCCTGACCCTCGTTTATGCACCTAATTAAAAGTTGGCGAGTTTGTATATTAGAAACAGTCCCAAAAATGTTGGCGAGTTTGTATGCAGCCCCATAAAGGATTTCAATTCGTCTGGAGATATAATTACGAGGAGAGATAAGCAAGTTATAAAATAACCACACTTCAATATCACTCACCAGTAAATTATACGTAAAGATTCGATGCAGGAGTAACAAATTGTATCTTCATCTTGGTTTTGATGCTTTACGATGGAATTTAACGAAATGTTGTCTCATTATCATTCGAGGTTCAGCGTCTTGCTTCTTAGAAAAAGATTGTGCAACATATTCAACTAATGTTCCCTATTGATTTTTTTACATTTAAGATTTAAATGGACTTAGACATTTTTAGTTTCGATACCAAACGAGAAATAAAGCTTATCGCCCGTGTTTTATCACTTATCAGCCAATCAGTCTCAACTACACGACGTGTGCGCGTGTAGAACAATAGAGCATTGCAGCTAGTACTGTAGAATGTCAGTTCACTTGACTGAAGGATCAACGCGCCGGGTGACTCACGGCCTGACGCAACAACAGCACGTGTCACGGGCGTCCTGGCGACCGTAGCGTCTGCAGCGGGAGTGCTGCTGGAGGGGAGTGGAATCGAGGAAAGAACCAGAAGTATTTCTATTTTGAAATTCCACAATTTTCATTACAACTTTTTGTCTAGGTATTCAAGGCGAGGGTAACAGCACAAATCCAAATACTCTGGGTCGTATTTTGGACCCCAGAGGCCCCGGGCGGAGGTGCAAAAGGAGGCCCCAACGGTCTCGAAAAAAGGTGATTTTTTTTTCTTTTTAAGTGACCAACTCCAAATTCCTTTGTTACGGCTCTACGCGGTACGGAACTTTCCCACCCGCCGGCGTTTTCGTCAGCTTTTCCCGTCCTGGGGCCCCTTTTCCGGCCCCTGAGGCCCCCTTTTAAGCCCGAGGCCCCCGGCGGCCGCCGTGTGCGACGTTAGGGAAATACGGCCCTGAGGATATAAATCCCCTTTCCCATAGGCCCTAAAATTTCAATTAAAATTATTCTGCAAAAACAATTTCTTTTCACTGTTTTATTGCTTTCTACATTTGTAACGAACACATTTTTCATGCAAATTCAAATCCTTTGTCGGAGGAAAACACGTTCATCGAACAGAGATGTTCGTCGAACAAAGTATGATGTTTTCAGTTATTTTAGATTTTAAGGTAACAGTGACGATCGATTAACAAGATATTTGTAATTTTACATAAGCTAAACAATCGTCAACAAAAATATAAGTTTATTTTTGTGCGCTACTTTAGATAAAATAAAATAACAAAAAAGTTGTTGAGCCATGAATTTTTATGGATGTAGGGAGTTCTCTTTAAGATAATGAGAGTTAATATATTTTTACTTCACACAAACATAACTGATTATTTTAAAACCTTTGTATTTTTTGCTACATACATGTAATTTAATGTTACGGTCATACTTTGAGGCTGCAATAGAACGTATCAGTGTACTACGAAGTGAAAAAGTCAAAATCTTTTTGATTATGCACCGTAAGCCTCAAATTCCCCTCGAAATAAATCCACCACTCACCCAATATTGAACAAGCCAGTTTCTGTTTCTTACTGATATCCCTGAATGAGCAAATAATTTATTAAAACATAAAACAAAATAATGCGCACTCGCCAGTGGGGGGACATTATCGATGCAGCGCCTGAGTGATGGAACAATACATCTAGACGGCCTTGTGTCATCCACAGAGGAGGGGGGGGGGGTGAACCGCCATATTGTATACAGATTATATGACTCAGTGTTTGGGTGCCGGCCTCACTCTATCAACAGTCTGACATGTGGAAAAACACCGTGGAAATGACTCGAAATGACCCGTGTCATCAGATAGGAAATGACTGTGCTAATTAGTTTGTAAAGGACACGCAGACGTAGAAATAGTTGTTTTTATGACAAACTATCAACGTGTGAGAATACTCTTGCCAGTTAATTCACAGTAGAGAGATTTCACAATGCCCGTCCAATTTGTCTCAGTTGCATTTTTTTTTTTAATTTTATTGCTCGTCAAGACCGGTTTGTAACTATGCACTTCTCAGCGACTAGATCTCTAATGACTGCGACAATATTATAGCAGTCTAACAAGTTAACAAATGACGCAAGTCCCACTTCCTTCATATGAGTACTAGCTGATCAAACGGGTTTCACCCGTGGAAAAACAAAAACTTTCTTGGGTTTAGGATTTAATTTTTCACACTCCTCAAGGTTGCCATGAAAATCTCATAAGCTTCCCTATAGTTTAACATTAAACCGTTGGGAATGACCATAAAGGAATTTTTTTAATTGTTTCTTAGTTCGCATCTATGGCCAAAGAGGAATATAAATACCAATTTTTAGCTCTGTAGGCCTTATAGTTTTGGAGATGTGCTGTCCGTTAGAAAAGCCGGGCGTACTCGATCCGCGCCGGAATTTCGGGTACTTTTGACTGCATCGAACCGCGCCTCGGCGCGCCGGTCATTAAGGAGGGTTAGGAGGGTTGCCTCGCCACCCGGCCAGGTAGTCGCTACGGGACTGGGGAAAAAGAGAATTATGATTTTCCCTGCGTCCTGTCAGTGGCAGTAGCTGCAGTTTTCTTACTGCCGTCGACCGCTTTTCCTATCAAGTCACAATAATTGTTCCTGTACCAATATCACAAGCAGTTGAAATATATATGATTAATATTTTCACTCAATGTACCAAAGAACAGTGATTACCAATTAGAATTCCTTGTTGTTAGGTTTGTATCTTATAAACTACCACTTCGTTGGGCTTATATATATTTAAACTTTGGAACTTAAATCAATCGTTGCCATTATTTAAGGACATATGAATAATGTTGCTTCAATATTTATACGTCTTTTAATTACTGTAGACTGTAAGTGACATTCCAACTGAATATACTTACAGAATTTAACTTATAGATAAATTTTAATTGTCTGGTGCAAAAATCTTATATAGGTAATTCATTAAAAACGGAACATTTAAGCAATAATTGTAAAATAATTTAACTGAACAAAAGATAAGTAAACAAAAACAATATTTTGAAGAAATTCCAGTGATTATTTTTGCTAATGTTCTGACGATCAACGTCAAGGAGTTATAAAAAAAGTCAGCGGAAATTGAAAAAATTTGTAAATATATTTTCAATTATTTGAATGCATAATAAAATTTGAGAATGTTTAAAAATCTACTTTAAAAATATAGCCAACATACATAGACACTCAAATACATAGGCACTGGAATACCAAATAGAGACTCAAGTACTTACAAAATATACATCCATATACACATTATTTATACAGGGTTTTTTTAACGCAACCCAAAACATTATTTAATCAGAGAAGGATTATTTCTCCCCAAGATCCCCGGATTTGACCCCACAATATTATTTTCTTTTGTGATACATGAAAAGTAAGGCCTAAGAAAACAATTCACAGGATATTCACCACCTCAAAACAAACATATGCCTAACACATTTAATGCAAGAAATACAAAGAGGTACCTTGCAGCACGTGTTCGGGAATTTGATTGAGAGAGCACAACTTTATACAAATGCCAATGGCGGATTGTTTGGACACATCATTATGTGTCCAAACAATCCGCCATTGGCATTGTGATACATTTAAACTAATTGTGATCAAACTTAAATAATAGGTTGTAAAATGTAAAAATCAACAAAACAATACTCATTTCTTATGTACATGTGCATTATTCAATCTTAAAAATGGGTTGCCTTTAAAAAAAACACCCTGATGTATTATGCATTAAAATAATATAAAATATAAAAAAAATAGGTATATTTAATAATTTGATCCGAGTGAAACATTTTATTGAGTATTTTCAAACATCAAATATTGTTTGATTATTCATTTATATTCCTAGGGGTAACATGTAGATCAAAATAAATTTGCACAGCATTACCGCTTTTGTTTATAAAAGTTATCAGTCATACCTTACCATCCAGATTCAACTACTTAATATTTACATGGTAAAACATGGCATGTAAACAAATATTCAATAAAAATAAAGATTTGTATTACAGTACTATTAAACAGGCCCATACAAGATACATTACCAAAATAAAATAAATTGGTATTAACATTTCAATAAAAAACTACATCGAATAAAAGTCTTTAAATTCCTTCGGTCTATATTGAAAAATTACTTATATTATTATAGTAATTGAATAATTATTTTATGGGACGAAAAACGTTTATGTAGTTGAACGGTATAGACATCATTTTTCTCTTTTCTTAGTTGTTTAGTCAATTTTACACAATCTTATGGACCTTAATATTCGGTGCGTTTTCTAAGTGTTATATTAGGTTTCGGAAAAAACATTAAAAATTCATCTTAGAAAATTTCTGTAAGTGGAAATATTGTTCGTTTTAATTTTACGCTTCCTTTTCGAGTTCCCAAGTTTAAACACCAACGACGCGTTTAAAACGTTAATAGTTTTTCAAGGCCAACAAAGCGGTTATATTAGGTTTCGGAAAAAAAAATTAAAAATTCATCTTAGACAATTTCTTTAAGTGGAAATATTGTTCGTTTTAATTTTACACTTCCTTTTTGAGTTCTCAAGTTTACACACCAATGACGCATTTAAAACGTTGATAGTTTTTTAAAGGCTAACAAAGCGGTAGTTTATTAACCAGTAATTCCTTATATTGGTGACAGTTAGTTACTGTATAAGACAGCAGCGCAGCAGTCACAGACTGGAAGCAGGGACAAAAATTATTCCCTTTTCCCCAGTCCCGTAGCGACTACCTGACCGGGTGGCGAGGCGACCCTTCCTAATCCTCTTTAATGACCGGCGCTGTTCGGTGCTTTCAAAAGTACCCAAAATGCCGGCGCGGTTCGGGTGTCCCCAGAAAAGCCCCTCTCCTTTATATATATAGATAATGGAACGCAATATCTGTAACATGATTCGGTGTCATGAATCCTGAACGCACCGTCGCGTCGTGAGGATAATCTAAACATTTTGTACAATCTGAGAAGGATTTGATCTTACGTCTGTGAAATTGTCACTGACTTTTCCTTTCTCCATAATATACAATGTTTATTCCTTAAAGCCACCTCTTGAGGTCAGTGTGGAAATGATTAATCTACAGGGAGACTAACTGAAAGGTAAAAATTGTTTTCACATTTTTGTTCTGATTGAACAACGAATTTGATATGAAATAACTTAAGCATCTTAGCATCCCTGGTGCCTACAGGAGTAATACAATTTAAGCATCATATCCCTAAAGCCCTTATACTTCTGAAAATTCTGAAGTATTGAAAGTGAAACGCAAATAAGCCGCGCTCAGAAAATATCGATCCTGAGAGTTCATTTCACCCGCCATTTCATCGGCGCGGCGTGGACGGAGACTGGAGCTATTCTCAGAGCTCCATGTTTAGAAGCAGACCCCTCCCGACTCCCGTCTCCAGACTTCTTCAAACGCGACTTCTCTTAGGTAGACAAAACTCCCCTTTCCATCCAGATTATAAATCCAAGGAATTTCTAGAATAGAGGTGCTAACTAGAATTATTATGATTTGTATGATCATAATATTCATAATATAATATTGTATGGACGCCGTACTTCAGTAAACAAAGTTTTTACATACTCATCTAGAGGAATTGGATAGAACCGATTAATACTGCAGACATATCTTTCTCCAAATACTTGTTTCTAAATGGGGTAAATTGAATGTAAGTGAATACATGCAAACATTTAGGACCCCAATGGCACTGAACACAAATGGGTTTTTAAATTCTCCTTATTATTGTTTACTTAACTTATCTTCACAAATTTTTAAAACTAGATTACTTTGATAAAAAAAGTTAACTAGTCTTCTAGTTTTGAGTTTCCAATTAATTTCTCGTCCAACCATGGAACATAGACACATGAATTCAGGATCTTAGTCACTTTGCACTCCCCCTGCCGATGGTCATCGGTCATCGTGCATCACCTAAACCCACAGACGCGGAAGCCATTTATAAAATAATACAATTCCCGCCCAGTCTTTACTTTTGGGAAATGAGTTTTCTTTCCAAGAACATCCTGATTACTTCTCGCAGCAATTATAACTCGGACTGCGGACGGAGGTTGACGGTCGGTCGGCCAATCAGAGCTGTCACGCACACAATTGTCACCACTTGATGACGACGTTTCCGCTCTGACACCGACCCGGCCGGACTGCGGCGGAATCCGAGATCTTTGGAATCGGATAGTGTGACGCGCAAAAGAAGTAACTTCTTAAAAAACCCCTACAAAATATTACTTTTGGAGGTCTTATTTGTCCTGCTAGAAACCTTTATCGAGTCATTTACCACGTTGTTCCACCCATAACTCAATTTCGCTGAAAAATGGAAGATTTATGGCCACCTCTTCAGTTGTTGTTGAATACATTGTACAACGTCAATGACATCTCACAAGGAACTCCAAGCTCTTCATTGACATGGTAATAAATGTTGCCGAAGGCCAAATGACTGGTCCTAACAAAACGTGCATTGAGGAATCCAATAAACACTCATTACGTATTTAATGAATTACCTCTTTTTCAGCAGCTTAGGTTCTTTGATAGTTATCCATGGTTTAGCTTCCCCTTTCGTAATCAAAATGTCCAGAAATGATCAAAGGGCATAACATAAAAAACCTTCTGGGGACGCAACATGTTTGATGTTGGACTGGAGTCTTCAAAGTTCCTCAAAACTCTTGGTCTTTTTAAAGCTATGTAAACGCTCCTAATGATCTATTAGATTAATTGATTCAATCAAATGAATTTAATGTCGCATGTTCAGAATATGTTAAGGGTTGGATCGCACTTCATACCTGATAATTTGCATTTATATTTTATCTAACGCTTCCGCCGATGAACCGTCAACATACCTTCTGTAAATAAACCTTTTGATATTAGGCATTGAGCGTCATGAGAAAATGTGATTGTCCGACATGAAATCATAAATAATTGAATACTTTAAATAACTTTCCCTTTTATTGCAATGATTATCAGGCAATTACCAAGTACAATTACGTCGGTCTGCGTTCTACAAGAAATCGATTTATTGTGGGAACGCCATAAACGTAAGAATGCACTTCTAGATTACACGCTTTAAAAGTCTTTTATGTCGCTCGCTGATGATAACACTCTCACTAACGAGCTTAAATAAATTGGAATGTGAGACCGAGAAACTGATTCTTTCATTTGAGGGTTAAGTATTACAGTATGGGTTATTGATACAACGTAAACTGTCCTTCGCATAAAGAGAAAACCCTACCCGAAGAATTCTTCCTCATCAATTTGCGATTCAACGTTTATGTAAATAGTTTGTTAATATGTTACTTAAAATAAAAAATTAAAACTTTTATATTTTGAAAAATTAATGAGCATTTGCGTTATTGTTATGTTATTTAAGAGGGTGGCGGCCTCTTTTGACCTTGCATTTGCCCCCCCCCCACATGGGCCTCAGGCCTGTGTGTGGAAGTTATCAAGCAAACCCAAGGAGTGAGCCGGTACAGTACAAGGATGATCAGTACTGATAAAAGTATGCGGCATCATCGGGACTCGATCCTGCGACGCTGCCGCCACAGAACCGGGGCCGAGTGCGCTACCAACTGCGCCACCGACTCACTAAACGTGCATTACCTTTATGTAGACTGGATTACACTGGACCTTTATCTAGGCCTTTATCTAGACCTTTATGGACTTAGACCTTTATCTAGACCTTTATCTAGACTGGACTGAATGGATCTAGACTGGATACCTTTATCTAGACTGGATTTACTTTTATCTAGACTGGATTAGGATGTTCAACTAGATTAAGATGGTTAGCCGGTGATTATTTAGTTAAATCTCCAGTTTGCTAGTTTTTATTTTGAAAAACGGCAACAGTCTAACACCGATCAATAAGAGACGTAGCAGCTCCAGGCTGCAGGCGGGCTCGTGGGAAGGCGCGAGTGTAACCGACCCGCCGCGTCGCGGAGACCGCACCCGGTGTCAACTTTCTGCTCTCTACCTCGTCTCCCACATCCTCAGGAAGCCGCCCGCCGCCCGCTGGACACTTCCCACTGCCTTCGAACCATCGACACTTCCAGCCTCCGGCATCGCTACTTCGTTGCTACACGTCGAGCAAGCACATCTTAGTCGTTCTATAGATAATGTAGATCAATGTTTTAATGACCTAAATAATAACCAAAGATCAAGGTCTAAGAGGTGTTACAAATTTTATGCAGTATCACCTTGTTAAGAAGGGTTGGTTTATACAGTAGTTACTCGGAAGAGCAAGCCTTAACACTCAACCAGCCATCAAACTGTCAATTGTCTAATGCTCATTCTTCACATCCCAACGAATAAACGAAGATGTGTGTCTAGAAAAAGAGGGGCGTTAACATTTTACCTAGTTTTCATACAACAAAGATATCTAAAAGACCCAGAATTGTGGTAAAATGTATAGAGGAAAATACAGAAGAGATTAGGGTAACGGTTGGCAGACTTTGTGAGGCAGACGTCTTTATTGTCGGATATTCTCACATAGAGTAATAAACTTTTACACAAGCATATAGCACCAAATAACCGCTATTCAACAAATCTGAGTCCAGTTAATGCTCCCCTAAATTGTGTACTTTTTCTCTTGTAATGGTAACCTAAACGTTTTCAACCTGCATGCAGTTCGGTTCGTCATGTTGATGATGGTTGAGATTGTTGAGATTAATCGTCTTATTTGCCACATTAATTTTATTTCAATTGGAAATTCTCATTGAAGTCCATTTTATGACTGTCTTAAATTTATTTGCTGAAAGTAAAATTTGGGAACATATAATTTTGTCGGAGGGCTACCGACTTAGGCTTCTGTGGTTTGCTTTGAATATGGCTTGTCTTCAACTGAACGCGCTTTTCTGAAAATTCTGGTTCATGATGAAAGTAATTATTAAACGTGATTAAAACAAACGAGGGTGGTATATTATTCAAAAGGGAGACTTTCATCAAGGAGGGTCCGTGTTTAGCTCCCCCTAGACAGGGGATCCAACTAGTGTGCGTCACGGGGAGGGCGAGGGCGGGTATTGATTGAAGGGATACACGCGCCCTGCAGCACGCCGCGAGTCCAGAGACCTTGCACGATCAATACTCTGGAATACTGACAATATTATGGAGAGCACATCCTCAGTATTGATAATTTGATGGCCAATACTGAAGAAAGTAGACGAGGCTGATAGGAAATTTTGCCGAGCAGGATCAAAGAACGGCCCGACAAGTCTGCCCAATTCAGATGCTGATGACGGCACACCACGGTATTATCTTTCCCCTCCTTTTTTACGGAGTAGCACTGAGGGGGCACTGTTCAAATACCGAATTTCAAAGAGTATTCAGGCTGCAAAAAAAGGCAGTGAGGTTAATTTCCAAAAGAAGTCGGGGTCGTGTAAGCCTGCGTTCAAGGAACTAAATTTATTAACACTTCCCTGCCTCTTCATTCTAGAAACAACAATGTATTGTAAGTCAAAATGTGTCTTAACGCAAGGCAGAGACATACACCAATATAACACTGTAAATCCCGCACGCCGACCGTAAATCCTGCACTGAATCATATTGCGTTATGTTTAACTTTTTTAAATTTTAAATTTTAAAAATGTTCAAAATTGTTGAAAATGTTTGAAATTTTTGCAACAGGACAGTTGAAAAATTGTCCAACTGCAATATTTATCATACAGGATCATTATTAACAAGACCATAGACTTGGAGGTTCAAAACGAGATTTTAAAATATAAAATCTGACAAATCAAATAGCTTTGAAATCTATAAAAGTTTTATAAATCTCTGTCACAATAAACAATAAAACATCAGCAGAACACAAAAACGGGACATGCTAAACATGTTAAATAACAACATTGGGAATGAGTGGATAAGCATTTTTTGTGCTTAACCGAAAACATGATTCCACAATATTTAAAACCAAAAGCACATACATACACGTACAATTCTATCCACACAATTTGTGGTTTCTAATGTTTATAATTTAAACAAACTATAATTTTATATCTTGGAGGTTAATAATTATAATACAATTTTATGAACGAGAATAATTGTATACTTGAGTGTCAACATAATCGATATAGTGTCCTAAAAGCCCCAATCAATATTCAGATTTGCAAACGTTATGTTGGGATGCATAGTTAAATAATGGGGTATTCATGGCAATTTTATTGGTTTATTAGGTCTTGGGAATACCCATATATCAAGCAGTAGGATTAATAGCTCCCGTTATACATTTGTGTGTGTACTTAAGATAATAACATTTTCTTTAATAAGAATGAGAGGGAGACTCAGGGCCCGCTCTGAGGTGCGCTCCCGTTACACTATAGGCAGGACCACATGCTGGAGATGCCTCGTGTGTGCCTTGAGTCCGCTATGAGAGGGTTTTCATATTTTGCCCCTAAGGTTCTAAATTCATTGGCGGCCGAATACAGTCATGAGCTTGGTGGCCAGAGAGCCTTCAGAAAGATATTGTACAAAGCATTGTTGAATGGAAAAATGTTTAATTAAGTTATATTTTTTAAGAATTGTTTTATTTTATGAGCTTTAGTTTAAGTTTGACAAGAGTTATTTTGAAAAACATACACACATGAAAAACGCTTGCTGGAAATAAAGACGATTTTATTTGTTTCTTTATTTATTATAAGTACCTGCATTGATCAAAACTGTTTTGTTTGACTAGGATACAAAATACTTCAAACACATTATACAACACAACACTGACATTGGTAGTCAGTATTTTGATTAATACATCAGTTCCCCTTTCTATATCTATCTTCTATATAAATAAAATTAGAGTTTTGTCTGTAAATTGCTTAGAATTATGAAATTATTGGTTATTTTTGCGTTTTGAAGGCCAGAGAATCCTAATCAAGCCTTACCTCAATTTCTGTCACTCTGTTGGTAACGCTTAACATCACACATTAGACCGCCGCACATTAGAGAAGGTTTAAGACGAATTAAAACTAGCATAAGTCTTTTTAAATTAAACAGCAAGCTTCTAAAAAGCGAATTTTATTTGATTTCGACTCTATAGGGAAGCTTATGAAGTTGTCATGGCAACCAAAACATTAAATCATGAATCCAAGGAAGGTTTTCTATTTTTCACGGGTGAAACCGTGTTGATCAGCTAGTACAAAGTAAAAAACTTAATTCTAAACTTTGTTTAAGGTTTTGTTCAAGCAATGATGATAATGTATCAAACACGTCAGAGTATTGCTAACTCATCTCTAGGCCTAACTAATATAGTTTAATAATTTACTTGCTGAAGTATGATATTTTATGTCCTCCGTCCGACCACAGAGAAAGGTCCAACCTAATTGAATACTTGCAACAAAATGGAGGTGCAACATTGCGATTTCCCGCGTTTTCCCAGCACCCCCAATGTTCGTCACCAGCGACCTCCAGTTTCCCGCGCTCAGGCCGCCATTTTGTCAACACGTGACTTGCGTTGACCAATCGTTGATTTACCCTGCGGTGAAAGCCATTGCATGATAATTTCTCTTCTCAATATCGATATTATATTTGCGGTTAAAAGCAATCGTTGCCCAATCATTAGGTTTTCATACCACAGAAAATTACTAACGAAATATATTATGATTCGAAAGAATTCATATTTGATTCTTTGCCGATGCACACGTCTAAAACACATATTTATCCAAAACTAATAATTTTAAAATGTTGCGATCAGACTGTTAGGTATATAGATTCTTAATAACTTACTGTAATGTGAAGCACACATAAATAAATTTGAATATAAATTTATTTAAATCCTAAAAAATAGTACAAATATTTAAACATTTCGTAAATTATTGCACAGTAGTAAACATTCAAAGAAAACAATTTCATTTTCCATAATTAATAGTTGAATTTTAACGGCTTTCAGTTGAAATGACATGACGCCAATGTTTTGGTCTGGCGCAGCAGTGTTGTGGTTAGATAAGATTACCGGCAGTGCATGTTTGTGTGGTGTCGTGCACCAACACACGCCGTTTACTCAAGCTCTGCAGGTGCAAGAGTAGTGATGCAAGTCATTTTATGTGAATGCATGAACCTTGGCATTAAATAAAGGTTTTAAAACCAACGAATCGCAGAATGGTCTGTATTACCTAAATAAAAGTTAAGACCTCAAAATCTTTTCAAGTTACAAGTAAGTAACTAACTTAGATAACCTCAATTCTTTCCCTTATTTAATAATCTCGTTGCCCTAGTTTCAGTTTCAGTAACCAATGTATAAAGCCCAAACTACCCTTAACTTGTAAGAAAACCATAACTCTGACATCCATCGACACCATGCTTGATGAAAACTCTCGGTGAGAAAATCCCAGGAAAACTATTATGTATTTTTTTATAAACTTTTCCCTAAGGGCACAATCAGAAAGAAAAAGGCTGAACAGATGTTACATTTGTTTTATGTAAGTTACAATGTGCATATAAGGATTTGATCTGTGCGTACTTTAGCGTAACAAAGTGATCTACGATATTATTTTGGCAATGTGGCTTTGATAATAGAATTACAACTATTGTATTTATTTATTAGCTACAAAATTGTAACGTTAGCTGCGATAAGAAAAATTAACTGACTCGTAAATAGAAAAAGATTGTACTAGCAATACTGTTTAGTCGTATTAACGTGTTAATTTTGTGAAGAGGTGACATTTAAGACTACGCAATGGGCAGTAAAAGTTTTATTGGCTTTTCGAAAGATAACATTTAAAGCTTTAAACTTATATAGGCTTGTGAGTTGACGTTCATGTGATCTCGCTAAATGGTTAAATGGCGAGAGTTCCAATAATTAAATAATTTTGTAAAAACAATCTCCCGTGTTGATTCACCAAGTATAACAATCAAGAAAAAAATTAACCTTAGGTTTAACCACAGTGTAACTCATAATAAAAGTTGGTTTATCTTGTGTGTTTGTGCGTTCTATGTTGATATTCTCTAAAATTATCGAGCGATTTTTAGGGCAAGCTACCCATCTGGGATTGTGCCAAAATCGTTATGGATCGTATTTTGACGCCCTAAGTAGACCTTAATTAATTTCACGTAAAGTCGGAGTATGCTCTTAAAACATTTTGGAACACCCTAAGTGTGACCCTTCTGTGTAAATACAGCCCCGATTCCTTAGTCCCAAGATATTAATAATTTAAATAATATATTGTGTATCATGCTGTGTTACGGTCTTACAAATTAAAAAAAAACATCAACTTAATCTAAATTTACTGAACAATTTATTTCTTTAAAAAATCTTTCTGAATAGATATTTTAGTTTCAATTGGTATTTCGTACTTAAGATAAGAATATAGAAAATGTGATCACGATAGTTAAAGAATTGGCCATTAGTTGGAATTAGGATTAAAAAATAATCTTACAATGATTTAAATTTTTAGGAACATACATTGGGGTTTTTTAAAAGGCTACCTGTTCCGTATTTTTTATATAAATACAATACACTGTATATTATAAAAATATTAACAATTTAAATATTTAATATTTTTACAATTTAGAAATATTTATTTATTTTTTATGTAACATGCTTGCCAAAAATAATTTATTAAAATAACAAATAGCATATTGTGAAAACGTAAAACATTTTCCCCTTTTGGATGTATAATCGGTACCCACCTGAGGTACGTACTCCGACTACGTCATGCGAGGCACGAGACACGCGGCACGGCGGACGGCACCGGCTGTTCCCACCACGACCGCCCGTCACTGACTGTCGACCGCCGCGGCCCGCCGCCTCCCCGCCCCCGGGCCGCCACCGCCGCCCCCCCGCCCCCGGGCCGCCACCGCCGCCTCTCCCGCCCCCGGGCCGCCACCGCCACCCTCCCGCCCCCGGGCCGCCACCACCGCCCCCCCGCCCCCGGGGCCGCCACCGCCACCCTCCCGCCCCCGGGCCACCGCCGCCGCCCCTCCCGCCACCGCCGCCCTCCCGCCCCCGGGGCCGCCACCGCCACCGCCGCCCTCCCGCCCCCGGGGCCGCCACCGCCACCGCCGCCCCTCCCACCCCCGGGGCCGCCACAGCCACCGCCGCCCTCCCACCCCGGGCCGCCACAGCCACCGCCGCCCTCCCACCCCCGGGCCGCCACAGCCACCGCCGCCCTCCCACCCCCGGGCCGCCACCGCCACCGCCGCCCTTCCGCCCCCGGGGCCGCCACCGTCACCGCCGCCCTCCCACCCCCGGGCCGCCACAGCCACCGCCGCCGCCGCCCTCCCACCCCCGGGGCCGCCACAGCCACCGCCGCCCTCCCACCCCCGGGGCCGCCACCGCCACCGCCGCCCTCCCACCCCCGGGGCCGCCACAACCACCGCCGCCCTCCCACCCCCGGGCCGCCACAGCCACCGCCGCCCTCCCACCCCCGGGCCGCCACAGCCACCGCCGCCCTCCCACCCCCGGGCCGCCACAGCCACCGCCGCCCTCCCACCCCCGGGTCCGCCAACCGCCACCGCCCCGCCCCCAGGGGCCGCCACCGCCACCGCCGTTGTTACTACTTCTGTCACTGTCATCCTGCAGTCGATGTACAGGCAGATGGGTCCACGCACTTGAATATATTTTTTTGCCTTATTGTTGGCAGGTACGTTATTCTTTGCCGATAACCGCATGGCAAATTAAATCTTGCTAGAAACAGAACATTTTACTCTGGCATCAGAGAGAGTAAAAAAATAGTCTTGGCAAATCGTCACTGGAATTTCTTTAATCTTTCTTTATCACCCATCAGAATATTCGCTACAAGAGAACGTTGACGGCGTGGAAGACCGGGCTCGCCCTCAGTTGTTTCCACGGCCCTATCACAACGTCCGGCGCTCGTCGTTTATGGTCTTTATGGTCTGTGGACTTCGGTAATGGCCCGCCTCGTTACCGCGTCCTGGCCCATTAAATTCGCCCAATTACTCTAATTAAACAAAATATTCAATTAGATAATACAGTACTACGCCAGAAATAAAGCTGGTTTTGCGAGAAGGATACCGGCAATATTTTCTAAATTATGTAGACTTCATGGAATTCCAAACCCATCAAATGTGCCTGAGAAACCCGCGCTTAGGACTGCGATACGTGCAATAAAAAGGTCGATTGTTATTATATGTTATTTTTGTACGAGAGGCGGAACAAATTCAATAAAACTCTAGATTGCCATGTAAACTTCTACAACGTCAAAAAGTCAAGAATAATGCTACTTCGAATGGCATCGCATCAAAAAATGCCATAAAACATAAGATGTATTGTGCCTTTAATTTAAAGGGATTAAGTTCTTTGGATGCTGAGTTAGCCATGGTTAAAATTCATTCTAATTTGAGCAAAAGCAGTAAATAGAAAGGTTAATTTTGAAAGTGCTGCGGGGCTAAAGAAACTCTCTTTTTTCCCTTAGGAGTAAAAGAATCAGCTGAAATCGAGAGCGTCAGCTGTTCGTTTTTTACTGTAGTACTGTAAAACCAGTAAAGTTTGTAGAGAAAATAATATAAGGTTACCTAACTTCCATAAGGTCAGTTGAACGTAAGCTTGTGACGTCATGCCGGACGTCAATGCTTATTGGGTAAATATAGCCTCAATCGAGGTGTCAGTAAATATCCCCTAAGATTGATCAAGATGAAAATCGATGTTGCAAAATTAGCTATTTTCACCAATCGATAGTTCAATGTGTTCTATCATGTAATTTCTCTTGTAATTTGCTGACTACCATCAGCCTAAACTAAAGACAAAAATAAAATAATCAGCTGATTGTTTCAAATAGCAATAGCAAGATGAAAGCTTCGTCGGGAGAAATATTTTAAAGGTAAACAAGCTGTAAAATTTGTGTTTTTAAAGAAGTTAGCGGAATATATTGAGAGGTACAACGAAAAATGTAGTTCGTCACACGGGGTTAAAGTTGCTTTACCGTTACTGGTCATTTTTCGACCTCGGCTCAAGAGCCTCAATCGAAAAACTTGACCTCGAACGAAAAGCGTCAGTTTGGTCCCTAGAAATAAAACATACTATTTTTCTTACTGTTAGGGCCTACTACGCAGTGCCGCACGGCGCAGTACGGTAGAGTACGACGACCTGGCGGTGATTGCAGGAACCACGCTCCGCGGTGCGCATCCTTCCTGCACACTGCCGCCGCCGCCTGCCGCCCCCCGGCTCCCCGCGGCAAAAACCGAGGAAAGCGTAGTTAACGATATTGAAAAAAATCAAACTGGCGGTGCTCGGCAATGGGTATAAAATTATCACTGCTCCGAGGAGTTTTATTGCGGAGTAAAGTTGACGAGTTTGTAGGCTTAACGGCGTAAACTCCTTGCTCAGGAAATGTACTACTTAAAAAGCACCGTTCTAAATTTAACTAGCTTATCCCGAAAAGGTTGGCGTTTTGTCGAATCTACTGCACTTCAGAATTGCTATTTGGAGTATATTGATTAAGTTTTAGAAAATAACCTTCTGGAGACTTATAGTAATATAAAATTCCCGTCCCAGCAAACCTGCGTACTCCAACAAACTTCTTAAGGAATTTTTAAAATCAGCATCATAATATCTAAGAGAAATGGTTGTTTTTAATATTTTTATAAATAATAAAAGTATATTTCATAATTAATTGAATAATATATTATAATTAGCTTCCACTTTGTACTTTGATATCGGTTTGAGGATGAATTTTTGGCATTTTACATCACTAAAAAAACGCAAAAGCTAATTTTTACATACATATCAAACCTTGTTTATCTGAATGATTTTCTTAAGACTCCTAGTGATCATTTCCCTGGATGGATAGAAGAACATAGAATGAGTCTTAAAATAGAATTTGATGTAAAAAGCCATTTTCCAAATTTTTAGGGGTTTATCTTGAACTAAACAAACAACAATACAATACAATACAATACAATACAATACAATACAACAACAATACAATAATTTTTCAACACACTGTAAATAAAATAAATCAATTACAGCAGACACTCCATCTCTTTCAACATTTCAAAGCAGTAACACAGCTGTTAAAAATAACGAAGGTCTTTTGACTATCTCTAGTCATCAGTGATTTATTTGTTTTCTATTCCTGACAGCTGTTTTGATACTGCACCGCACTTTTTGCTTTTTACATCTGTTGAAATTGAAATGTAAACATTTCATTGATTCATTGTCTATCAAAAGGGTAATAAGGGATGTTTGAGAGGGTTTTTGGCGGAGTCCGGGGTCATATCAGGATGAAAGCCATTTAATTGTCCTATTTTGTGCCTAAAGTGAGTGTTCAATATTTCAGCTTTCAACGTGCATGGGATGAAGTACGAGAACTAGTAATCGGTGACAAGACTACAAGATCGCGCCACAATCATCTTTCTCTCATCTGTCATTCATACTTGGCTTAAAACTTAAAATACCTACCTGGGTAGGTCGCCCAAGTAGTATCTAATGTAATGAGTGTGTGAGTGAGTTGTTAGTCAGTCAGGACTTTGACTTTTTTAGGTATAAGCCTACTTATATAATCTTTGCATAAGGTTAATGTGGGAATCCAAATAGGGGCTCTAGATAGGAACCCAATTGAGTTATAACGTAATGATTGGCTTAAAAACGTCCTTGAAATTGTACCTGTGTATCAAGTTAATGAAAAACGGTCCAACGATGCACGGGTTCATTTACACAAAACCAACATCCTCTTTTATAAATATATATTTGACAGTTTAATTGTCTGCCAATTATAATCTCCGCTGGGCTACGTATTTTTTTTATTTGCTGTCCAATGTTATTTAAATTGGCCAACACCGAACTTTGAGGTCTTATCAAGGATATTAAAAATAAGATTAAACAACATACTGCACATATTCACACCCAACAGTATTCTTTATAATGAGTAATGATTCAAAATGATAATTTTTTTGGAGCTAAATTCAATTCTAGCCATTAACCTTACATTGAATAAACACAAATAAAAAAATTAATGACAAGTACGGTAATAGCTCCTTCCCTATAAAGGGAAATTCTCTAAAAATGAAAATAAAATACACTCAATAGCGCAAATTTTTACATTAGCTTGACGATTCACCGATATGTTCCAGGCAAATGTTTTCAGTAAATCAAGTCTGTAGAAAAAGCAACATTACAAAAAAAAGCATATTATAAAAAACATTATAAGAAAGCAACATTATATAGTGTTTGCTTTAACACCAAAATACAATTAAAATACCCCCGTTGCAGCAGTCCTGCATACTCAGCGAATTTCAAGTGCATAAATGAATAATAAATTAAGTCTCGCATCAAGTAAAATCAATATACATTCAAAAGAAAGCGTGCAAAAATACTCTCCTAGTGGCTTTTAGGAGCAAAAGGCTATACAAAAATAATAGCCTATACTTGGCACGAAAATGCAATGTTCAAAACTTCAAAACAGCTGGCTTTTCCAATTTAATCATATAGGGAAATTACCAGCTGTTTAAGTTTGAGTAAAAAATTTCTTAAACATCATCAGTAAAAGTCTGTATTCGATATAGTACATTTATTTGACATATTTGGTTATCTGGCCTTTAAATAAGCCATATGTCTGTCCACCATATGGCTTTGAATGAAACATCAGCTCACATGTTTTAATGTAAACGAAGCAGACATTTTAGATCCCAATGCTACTTAAATGGTATATTTTATAATATTTTTTGTTTTCTAGCAAACTTTAAGAAATTACAGTACTTTTCCTGAGTCCCTGACACTAAAACATTTAATTTGAACCCTTTTCCCTCATCCTGTGACTTGTCTAATGCCCACAATTGCTATTCAAAAATAAATTATTTTCCATAAGATTAGTATGGAAAAATGCAGGTTTGCTGCCACAGAAATTTGAAAATGAGGTATTATAGGCCACAATCCAATATATCTAAACTATATCAAGCCACATAACATGTTTTATCAAGATATGATGAGGAATAAGAAAGATATCCAATTTTATTTACCTCTCATAAGGTTAACATTGGGAAAGAGAGTACACAGGTTTGCTGCCTCAGGAATTTGATGATTTGGGTTTTTTAAACCATAATCAAGTAGATATTAATTTTATGAAGCCCCATGCCAGTTCTTATCAGGATATTTTGAGAAATGAGCAAACTATATAACTTTTTTTATTGCCCATAAGGTTAACATGGAGAATGAGTATGCAGGTTTGCAGCCATGAAAATATAAAAATAGCGTATTTCAGGCCATAATCCAGTATATTTCAACTAGATGAAGCCACAAATAAAGTTTTATCAAGATACGTTAAGAAATAAGGAAGATATAGAATTTTTTATTTCCCATAAGGATAACATGGGAAATGAGTATACAGGTTTGCTGTCATAAAAATGGAAATATCGGGGATTTTAGACTAAAATGCATTAGATCTCATCTAAATGAAGCCACAAACCAAGTTTTATTAAGATATGTTGTGAAATAAGCGAGGTATAGAATTTGACTTATTTCCCATAAGGTTAACATAGGGACAACGTACTGCACAGAGAAAAATGATTGGTTCGCCTAACTTTTTTTATAAGTTGGTTCAACCAATGTCAAGGGTTCTATGGGGACAACCACCTGTATGTGTTAAAGTAACACATACAGGTGGTTGTCCCTATTTATGGATTCTTGAAACAACTATCACAGTATGTTACCTTAACCCTTGTATTGTTTACGACAACCTCTAATACCCTACCAATATCGTTAATCAATCATGCATTGGTTATGGCAACCAATGCATTTTTCTCTGTGTGTGTTTACCATTTTCAATAACTCGGTAACCAATGGACATAGAGCAATGATTCAAAATACTAAATTGTTTTTTTTTTTTAGCTGAATTCAATGGTACCAAACAAAATTGGATTATTTTTATTTTTCCATGTGAAAAACCCAAAAAACCCATTTATGGGGGGGTTTACCCCCCTTTACCCCCCCTTCCAGTGGTCCGATCGGGCTGGTTTTCGAACTCATCCGAATAATTACTACTTTACACACCTGTGCCAAATTTCATTCCGATCGGACCATTTTTGCGAGCGCTATCGTGCTTACAGACACATATATATATAGAAATTCGAACGAATGGTGTTTTTTGCTTCTGGGGGCCCCAAAACGAAAAGTTATCATGGTCTCAGGCTTAGGTCTTACCATGAGACCTACGGTAATAGCTTCTTCCCTATAGGGTAAATTCGCTAAAAGAAAGGTAAATATATCTGTACTTACATCGTTGTAGGAACCTGCGACAGAAGAAATTCTCGTGTGATGATTCTAAGTCGATTGTAGACCTGAAGCGCTGTATCTTCTACCACGTAACGTACCATTCCGTAACCCGAAAATTAAAATAATACTTACGCCACTAATTTTAAAATGAACGATCCACTGAGTCTTCGTGTGAACTCACAAAGATTCTCCACTCGAATGACTCGAATGTAAACAATAAACAACTGATTGTTGCCTCCACAGCCTGTGTGAACATGCGTCTATTCCAAAGACGTATAAAAGTTAATTATGTGTCTAATTCGACTGTACAAAGACTATTAGAATCAAAACAATATATTTAAAGTGTTTTGTGAATTTTAAACTAAGATGAATGCATTGTCAAATCTGTAACCCAAAAAACTGTTTTCGAGATAAAGCTATCACATTATCTCTCTTATTATATTATCTTTTCAAAAGGCTTAAAATGCTATGCGTCAATTCCGCACATTTACTGAATTTAGGAATCAACGGTCTATTGCGACTGTTGGCTACAGGAATTGCTTTTATAAAATAGTGGAAACCTTACCGTTTTATAGCAATTCAGTTTGTTGAAAAAACGGAAAACTGTTATCTGTTATTACCCTAAATTGAATCGTTGTGCTCTATGTGTAGGACCCTTTGGTGTGCTCTATATACATTGGCAGGGCCGTAGAGAGGGTACGGCACGTAAGGGGGGCCCGGCCGCCCAAGGGGCCCGTGCCCAGGCCCGGGGCCGTAAAAATAGTGGACGATTTTTATTATTATTAAAAAATTTCAAATAAATGGGAACTTCATAACTCTAGATTACATAATAATCTATAGAGATATTAACCATTGAAAATATAAAATAAAAAACGTGCAAAGGTCAACCATGATACAAGGTCGACTATCAAGCCTATGGGTGCTGGCATTAGAAAGTGAAATTGCTCGACAATTGGACTTGGATAATTAATTGTTTTGCTAGTCGTAAGGCAAGATAAGTTCAATTGTAAATTGTGTAATGCGGCAATATTAGTAAATAAATTTGTACTCTCTTGTGCTATTTTTTGATGTTTTTAATCCCCTGAAATAATTTGTATATTAATATAATATGAAGCGTATGAATATAAATATAATTGGTAGTCAACATATATTCAGCAACTTTAAAATAAACTCAATGCGAAGAGACTATGCAGAATGTGTTTGAGTAATTTACTTATTTTAAGTAGCAGTGAGCTCTGTATAGCCCCTTGGGGCGTCAGTAAACAAATACAATGTGGAACACTGACTGAGTGTAAAGGCCCATTCTGCATGAGCAGAAAAATCGCGGCGGTTTTGCCGCTCGACCGCGCCAAAAACTTGGGTATTGGTTCTAGTTCAGCCGCGGATTCGACGCGGGGAAACCGTCGCGGTTTTCCCGCTCGTGTAGAATGGGGCCAAAGGCATGGGGGCCCATATCGAGGTCTAGCCAGGGGGGCCACCACAGCTTTCTAAGGCCCTGTACATTAGCACCCTTTTATTAAGCCGAATTCAATACTTACTACGTTTTTGGGTTAAAAATGACTTCTCCTTTGACTTACGACTGACGTATTATCGCAATATTATTTGTCAAGGCTGTGAATTCAATGTTCGAAACTCATAACAAACCCTACGACCAGAAGCTGAGATAAATGACTCACCGAGGTGCGCCAAAGAGTTCATTGGCATTTTATTTCAGCACATCCTTTTTTAGTCCATCTCCCTCAGGTGGGAGAAATGCCTGGAGAGGACGAAGGGGGCAGTTAACACCTCCTCACCGCGCAGTCTCAGCTCCTGGGCAATTAGCCGTCCGGCCGGGTGAGACCGGAAGTATGATTATGACGTCACGCGGTGGGAACAATACAAGGGGCCACTTCTCACCTGGACCGTGTCGCTGCGACGCTGCCGCCGTATCCGTCACAAGCTCCGGCGACGTCTGTCGCTACTACAACAAATGACGGAATAGATATACTTTTGTAAATACCTTTTTGGGTATCCATTTTTTTACACCCCTGGCCCCGTCCTAACAAAATCCTTGCCGACTGTGTGACACTTTGACGTGACTTAAGTTGTTAGATCTTGAAGCTTTGCCTTCAAAGCATCGGCATTACCGCCTGAGAAAGTTTTTTTTTGTATTGGGACATTCATGCAGTTTATGCAAGAAGAAATTTACCATTGGTTGGAAAAGGCATGACATGGTCATTGGTCAGTCTTCGTCCCCTCTGAATGAAAAGAGGAGGCTACCATTCCCATAACTTGGAACTTTGGGCTATTTAGTGATTTAGCTCCACTTACATTTAGAAGCATTTTATCGATGGATTTATATTTTAAGTGGTTCTAAATGAAAACGTTGTAATGTCTAATGTAGGTGTATTATGTTCATAATTATTTTTTTTTTATATAGTGGACTTATTTATTGATTAAAAAAAGGAACCAAGCTTCCCTAAGCAAAAATTTTTTAGATTTGAATAGTGTTAATTTAAAAGTGTGATCGGTGGTCTGGGGCCCGGAGGGGCGAGGACCCATGACGTTGACCCTGGGGATCCTTGAGCCCACGGGACCGTAACCAAAACTGGCCGCGGCGAGGCTGGGCCACTCCTGGCCGGGATCTGCGCGGTTATGCAACTGGGATCGGCCGTGGGAGCGATGGGAAGTCATAAAGCTAAAGTATACCAAATGGGGCGAAAGATAGACGGACTATTTTGCATAAACTGATTTTTACCACAGACTCATAGGAACTGGAAATAATTGTTAAAATATCGTCTGTTGGCCAAGAAATCATGGCAATCAGCTGTTTAGCTGTTTGCAATTTACAACCATTTCACAGCTCAAGTTCACTCTCGCCGAGTCGGGGCGAATCCAAGCCAAAAATCGTACCTATAAGAGGTACCTATAAAAATCGTACAAACCAAGAATAAACCCTTTTCCTATGGTCTGTGCGATGTCACGGCATGACTCGTTCTACTTTATTCACTTATTCAAAGCAAAACTTAGTTCATATAACAGGTTCTTGCGCGAGTTGCTCGCCGAACATTTGGCATCTTGGACTCGTCCTGACCTGGCGAGAGTGCACTGGAGTTATCAAGGGAATTGGAAGTGAAGATCAGATTCCATCGTGTATTGAAAAAAATTATAGATTTTATAACACCAATTTATTGTAATTAATGGGAAGAACTGGCGAAAATGATGTGAACCGGGTGAAGCTTAGTCCATCAGGTACTCTATTTTATTTCACAAATTCAATTTATAATACCATCGACTGTAAAATGCAACATGTGCGAAGGACGAGTACAGCAACTAGTTTTTACATAATGACAGGGTAAAAAATTCCATTTTGAATTAAAAATATTCCGTTTTAACTTCTTTGTTCAGCCCGTTTGTGTGGCAGGTTGCAGGCGGCCAGAGGTCGCTGTGCACCAGACGCGAGGAAGGTGTCTATTACAACAATTAAAACAATTAACCGCCAACGAGAGGCCTTGGCCACGGTGCGCGATCCGCGCCAAACTGAACACCGCATAGAGTAGAGAGATCTCTGCGGACGTACTGGTGCGATGTAATTTTATTTTTTTCTCTTCGCCACAAGGCTTTTATCACCCCTCTATACTAGGTGGCTGAGCGAGGCACGGAGCGAGGTCGCCAAACAGCCGCCCGCGCCCCTACTTAAAAACAAATTGGTGATTTAGTGACGATGCTAGGCGTGACACCAAGTGCAAAAGGGTGGAGCGTTACCGCAAAATTAATTTAAGGTGTGCGCTCTTGTACATTTGAACAAAAATTATCAGCCAAGAATAAGTGTTTTTGGAACATCCAAAGATTTCCTCTATAATGGAAACCTTAGAAGATAATATTATCTTGTTTGAAAATGGATTACTCGGGCAATTTCTATACGTTTGCAATTAATATATCCATCTTCAAGGTTTCAAGGTGTAAAGTTTAAAGAGCAATGTTCAAAGTGTAGAGGTACAAGGGCAGATTCATCACAATCATCGGCAATTCAAATATGTAAAAAAGTAATACCATCGCAAAGTTGGTAAAATTTTAAAGAAAGATTTTGGTTATAAAATATGTTTTCCTCCACCTACTATCTAAAGTCGTCCTTTGGTCCCTGGAATAGAATACTAAAGTACTAGTTTATACTCCATGGAATTTACATACTTACTTTTTCTCCCTTGGGACTAAAATTAATCACTTTTTCTCCCATGGGAGTAATCTCATAAGAAATTCATGGGGAGAAATCCGGCAACGTCGCGCGATTGAAAGTGAGAAAATGTGGCAACACTGTCGATTTTCATTTGCTTACTCTAAATTTAATTCAAGAACTTCAGTGTTTCAACTTAAGAAAACAAAACCGTATGCATTTAATAGCCAGGTAATAATTTTGTCTATGAATTAAGTTGGCAACACTGAATATAAAAACACCTGATTTAGAGATTGCTATTACCAATATGCCGAACGTTTTAAAAACATGATTGTTTCTTACATCATGTTCCTACAAATTTTAGGAGGTATTTTTAATAAAGAGACTTTTAAAAAAGGGTGAAAGTGTGAATAAATGGTTGTTTAAATTGCCGAAGTAGCTTATGTTATAGATTTATATGTGATTCTAATCTAGCCTAGTTTAAAGGAGAAAAGATCATATGTAGGAAAAGTTACTTGGTCACAGTTATTGTTAAGTGTAGGTGGAGGAAAAATTTTGTGTGCATCAAGGGACTAAAGTGTTTTTTCTCCTTCGGGAAAATTGTCCTCCTCGGCTCCGCCATCGGGCGACTACAGTTTCCCTCACGGAGAAAAAGTTGCACTTTAGTTCCTAGGTTCACAAACAACTATTTCGTTTAACATAAACAACTGGGACTTTGGGTTATAATTTGGTATTACCACTGACTTTACAATGGTATTACTTATGTATATGAATTGGAGATACAGTACATAATAATGACAATGCAGCATTATGTAAAATTATGAACCTAAATTAAATGCGAGGTAAATAAACTGAATGCAGGGAAGAGGACCTCTTTATCTTATCTGAACATTTGAATTGGACAAGTGCAAGCAAGCATTGTGTTGATATCAATGATCTCATATTATTGTTTCCTGAAATCTCCAATACATTTTGCAATGGAAATAGATATCGGAGACAGTAACCACTGTACTGTAGTGAACATGTGAAGATGTTCTTGGTACAAATTTACGTTGAAAACTTAAATAAGAATATTTTCAAAACAAAGTCTGTCATCCAACTACAAATTTTTGTTGAAAACTTAAATAAGATCAGTTTCCAAACAAACTTTCTTATTCAACTTTTAAAATATAACTTTTTTATACGGATTAAAGATGACTTTCATGTTTTAATATATTGAAGTATCCATAGGACTTAAAGACGTGTTTTTACATTATCAATCCATGGAACTAAAGCATTTCAAAAGAGGAGTTTTAAACTTTCTTTGCACTCTTTGAAATCATAAATCACTGTTTATTTTTCAGATGTGTTGAAGAATGTTTACATTAAGGATGGAACAACCGTTTTGTTCTCTCGAATTTTATGGTACACATTAGGTCCAACAGCTTGGGAAAAAAGTCTTTCTTCACTATGAGCTAAACAAGGTTTTTTCTCCTGACGTGAAAATTTTCAACATAAATTTAGAAAAACATATATGTCTTGGTGTTAAAAGAATTTGAATCACTCAGTTTAGCTAGACAGCTAGACTATAAGGCTTGTTTTCCTTTGCAGTGACGTCAGGCAGTATGGTGGGCAGCTGGCCAGGCCTTATACAGACCTCGCTAGCCTACATAGTCGCCTACAGCAGAGACTTGCCTACGTAGCGTTACCCGCCAAATTGGCTTTTCTTATGAGTTAAGTTACCTAATACACGTTTGGAATGCTGTACGTCTCATAGGGTACTGACTTTGAGGAAAAATTCAGGCAAAACATACAAAAGTTGTACAGTATTCTTAATTCGTTTTTTAGCTTTAATTAATTTGTTAATATGTGTTGGAACCCCTATTGAAAATATGCATAGAACGTTTCGTTAGAAAATGTAGGAATATATCTTACAAAGGACAGAAGATTTTAGGCTAAGTTAGCTCGAATTAACTTGTACTGTAAATGCATGCTTAAGGCAATTCTCTAAGGGCACAAACTGTTAAGTTTCCCAACATATTTTCCCCAAGAATATTCATTGATGGGATTAGAAAATCAATACTCAACATTTTACTCATTCTTAAATTCATTAACATGGTATTTAGTATACACCATTATCCTTAGAGTGGTTAAAATATAGGTTTACATTATTTAGTAAACAAACTAACTATTGCAAAATCACACACACTTAAGTGGTTGACTAAGTTTTATCAATGCATGTTAAGCAGTGAGAGTCATAATTTACTTTAAAGAATCAAAACTTTGGGAGAAAAAAAATTAATTATCTACCTGTATTGTCAATTGTCACGAGAGGAGTGGTCAACAGTAAAGTGGTAAAGAGGTGCAAAGAACAGTGGAACTTCCTTCGACTACGCAATCTTTGATGATTTACAAGCTTTGATTACGAATTTACTGATGAATGTTCAAGAAATGGACAGATTTTACAATCTCTCACTCACTTGCTATTTTCACACAATTAACAGCTTAAAAAACATTAAAACCCCAAAAAAAGCGAATTTAAAAATAAGGGGGAAATAGTTATTATACAGTACTATATCTTCTAATACTGATATCACAAAAAGTTTCATCAGTTACATGTTTAAAATGTATTATCACAAATTTTACCATTCCTTTAATTTATAGTGGGATTCATAACCTTGTCTGTGGCTATGGATCATTGCGCTCCAAGCGCTCCGTATTCGAAAGACGCTCACAATACGCAGACGAGACTGTCCGCCGGTAGCAAGGGCAGAAGTAATTACGATTGAATTAAACAAAAGATCAAAGTGGCCCGATATCTGGTGGGTCTTTCTCTTTGTGGCCAGTCGCGCCTCTCCAAGCCCTTGGGCAGATCAGTGACGTCACAGCCGCAGGACTGTTCAGCTTGATCTATTGGCGGGACCTTGCGAACTGTACTGGTTGGTTTTCGTTAGTTTATGTGAGGGACATGCCTTTAGCTGGCGGAAGATAAGTGAAATTTCCCTTCCGATCGCGCTTCATAGTCGTATTAATTCTAACATAGCAACGTCTTCCAAAAATATTCAAAGTTGTTTTTAAAACATGAATCGCAACAAATAACACACAATAGTATATTTCGCAAAGAGGGCCGAAAATGAGGTTTTGCAGGTTCGAGATCGTGTTTAAAATTCTAGCCGAAGTCGAGAATTTGAAAAGATCGAGAAAATATCCTGAAATTTTGAACATATTGAATGCCGTATAATTATGTGGTGTTCTCACGTTTCTTAAAGCAAATAAATGATCAGTTTACTTTCGGCCCAGGGCCGAAAGTTTTTGGCCCTCTGGGGGGGGGGGGGATTTGCTCTGGGTTTCGGCTACTAAATTGAGTTTGTAAAACTGGCGATTACGTCGTAGTGTGGTGAAAACATAATTTAATCAGCTTTTAAAATTAGGTTCAAAACGTGTTGCTGTCATAGAGATTGCCACAGAACTCTTAATCAAAACACTTGAATTGCAAGTGCATCCATTGTCTTCTTATCTGCTGTCAACGCCTGATTGTGAAGGATTACCAGTTATCAATAAACCAAATAAACTGTTCTCATTTCACAGCTTATAGTTAATATACCGTCCATAGTCGGTATATTATTATAGTGCGTAATATAAGTTATTTGTACGTCAGAAAATTAAAAGCCTGGGTGCCCTCACATAAGACCGTGAGGTAACACGCTCATTTCTTAAAATAAGTCTAATAATTCCTTAACAAAATCATCAGATCCTTAACAAAATCATAATCAACATTTTCTATGCCTAAAGCTAAGAAATTGGACAGTGACATCATCGGGGCGAAATTTTTTTTATTAGAAAATTATTCGGTTTTGTTTTTAGTTAATAAGCATCCACCCTAATTTATTTGAGTTCGCCTTTTAAAATATGAACTAGGCGCGTTTATGTCTCAATAAATGAAACGATTGGTTCATAACTTGAAATGGGAATTAAAGACAAATCAACACAATACACTTCACATGCGGGCGGTGCAAGTGAGTTGTCACTTAAAATTATCCAAGTCTTTGTTTATGATTCAGTATCATATATTTAATTTCGTAAGGCGATTCTTTGCGTCAAAATTTTGGGCGTCTGGTAAGTCATAGAAAGATGGGAGAGGGCTCAAATTAAAGGTCTTTATTCCGTGATGGCGGGAAAAATAATGAAATGAAAAAAAAATGAAATTCACCAGAAAAAAATAAATAACGTAAAATATCTGTCATTTAAGAAGCATTGGGATCTAAAAACGTCTGCTTTGTTAACATAAAACATGTGATGCTGATACTTTATTCAAAACCGTGTGGTTAGACTAGGTATCAAAGTTTGCTATGAAGGTATTTTGTACAATAATAAATAAGGATTATTTGAATTTTCCCTCATTAGGGGCTTTTAGCCCCTTCAAGCCACTAGTCTATTTTAATTGTAGCTCGCTTATAATTTGACACCTCTCTGTTAATCTTAAGGAAATTTAAGTTACCGATATATTACACTTTCTTTAATACCTTGGACTTGCACAGACCGTATTGGAAAACTGAAAGTATGTTTTATTTAGTTATCTTAACCCAGCTGTATCGCGTGCTTGAGCACAGGACATTCGAGTGTTTGTATTCAGTATTCAGCCGCTCACTTCCACCCACATTCGCAATCTCGGCAATCACGGCAAGTGAGTGCAAGGCCACCTTTCCACCGATGCAACGCGACGCACAGAAGTAACCAGTGGAGTGGCTGAAACGTTCCAAGGAGAAACAAAATTGATATAACTCTGCTTGTGTCAAATTGAATCGTTTGACGATTTATTAATGCCAATTTACATAGTTTTTACAAATTTCGTTGCACAATTCGTAAATTAAATATAACAGTGTCACTAGCCACAAGTCAGTACCGCACGTTATTCATATATGTTGAGTTTATTTACAACCTTAAAAGCCAGTCCTCCACTATACCATAGCTCGAATGACAGTTTAATGATTGTACTTAACTGGCAGTCCAATGGTCTTTGCACACTTTTCTTTCGATTTTCTATTGGTTCCATTGTTCCATTTGAAAATGTTCATAAAAAGCAAGAACGTCGCGGCGTCGGCGTCGGTCAACTACCACATCACTCAGAGGTCAGCAAATCCGGAGGAGTTAACGAAGTTCAAGGTTTGTGAAGTGTGTCGAATGGAACTCAGTCAGAAGAGATCCATGAGATTTCTCAGCCTCTGCATCTGTCGGCCGACAAGACTGGACTTGCAGAAGATGACTCACTGCGATGCGATGTCTTTGTGACTCCGTCTCAGGACCTGTCCAAGTGCCCAGCTCCGGGGTGAACTTGCACGGAGAGAATATCTTCGTGCAACCGCCTAATATTGGTGCTGTAAAATAATCCTGGTGCATGAAACTACAAGTAAGTATACTCGCAGTAAACTTCATTAACTTAAACCTCACTGTACTTAACTTTCATGAACAGGTTCGAATTATATATTGCGGGTTATATATAGCGGAGGTTTAGTGCCTTCGAAGGTTACACATACAATTCTGTGTTTGCTGACTATCCCTATTTTGCAATTGTGTTGCATGACTGGCTCTATGATTTGTTCTATTTCGATCGTGATCACATATTTGGCTCGAATCCACCATTAGATCGCCGACTTTACTAAACAATAATGGGTATTGCAAGAACGGGTTTTAATTCTCTTTTCTTATATAAGAGCCTAGGGTTAGTAAACTATATGTAAGCAGGACCAACAATATTTCATACATTTGTTTGGTACTGTCTTCTATAGATCTTATGGTGTTGTAACAATTCAATAACATTTTTTACGTTTTACCAGTTAATTGTACAGAGAAAAGTAAAATCACGATAAATTCAATTCATGACCTGCGTGAAAGCCAGCAATTAACGTAATTAATTAGGGACTATAATGAAAATGTTATCGTTTCTTGTTTTTGTGAAAACTTTATAAAGATCTTCTAAGAACTGTTGGCGGAAGCCTAGCTGTTTAATAATATTGCCGTATTGCCGTAATGCTGGAGGTCATACGAAAGGCAAAGTTTATCAGAATATAGATGCGACGTAAAAAACACAAAAAATTAGTTGACCTAACCTTTGTTTATGTTTCATTATTCATAATTATCTAGGGGATAATACGAAGAGAATAATCCTGTTATTCGTGATTCCGCTGCAAGAATAAAATATTTGATGTAGTTTGACACTCCAAATGTCCAATTCATTAAAAAATAGTTATGAAAAACAGTAATTGATTATAGAGACTTCCACAGAGAAGAAATAAGTCTTATTTCTTCTCTGTGAGACTTTTCACAAATTTTCCACTTCAGAAACGTATATGGTCTGGAAATCTTTCTTTCTCTACATTAAAAGCAATATTTCACTATACCTACAAAATACTAACAATAGAGCTCTAATTTATTTTTGTAATAAAACAATAATAATATTAACACTAAAAAGTAAAAGATTCTACGGACTAAAAGGAGAAATTTTTACCAAGCATAAGGGAAGTAAATGGTCGGAGCTCTCCCAAAAATATTAAAAATATATTTATTTACATGGATACTAAATACATTTCGCTGTTTATAACACAGCAGATATCATTGTTGTATCACTGTATCAATTATGACTAGCTGGTAACGCTGGATTCACTTGGAACTCACAACATACTATTTTATTTATTTTGTTACAAATAATAAAAATCACAGGCCACAGAAAAAAATTTCTTGGTCCATGGTGGAAATGAAGGTATCCGGATAAAACTACAAACGGACAAAACTACAAATCAAAAGAATGCGGACAAAACTACAAATATCCTGGGTCTGCTACCTGGGGAGGGTCAGTAGGTAATCCAAACAAAAATGTAGCGGACAAAACTACAAAGATTCGGTCAACCGATTTTATAGTGATTCCTAAAGTAGCACAGTTATAGCTCATATAGGTAGCTGTCTTGGAGTTTCACGATAACTGAAGCGAAATAAAAATCTTATTGTTATCACATATAGAGATATGTGTTAACAATACCGTATTTGATAACAATGCAATACCACCAGGTATTTTGTTATTTTTAAAAAATATACCGTTTATTATTATTTAAGGTATGACGAACGACTAGAGAGAATCATGGATACGTATGAGAGAACGGAGAACATGCAATCATGCTTAAGAGTGCTATCGTACTCGCAAGCTCTGCAATGAAGCGATGACCATGGACAGCATAGTAGACGCATTTTTGCAATTATTTCTCATCCGTATTGAATTGTATTTAATCCAGCGACCACATAGTACAAATACATGGAGCACACGATCCGCGACTTGTAACCTAAATTTGCATCTAGTCCCTATGCACGGAAAAAAGTACGTAAAAAATTACAAATACGGTATCAAATTCAAGCTCTGAATCTCAGAATTACTACAGTACCAAATATAAATGGTTTACAGGTAGTTTACCCATCGTAAACACTGATAACCTAGAAGCTTGTCCTGACATTCTTTAGAGAAGCTGCCGGCACCTGTAACGTTCCTATGATGGGTAAACTGTTTCAAAATAATTTATAATTGGTACAGTAGTAATTGTGAGATTCAGACCTTTAATTTGATACCACATTTGTATTTTTGTAGTCGAATATATTTTTGTAAACAACAGTTTAGGATTGATTTTGTTTTTATGCAGGTGCCGCACGGATAAACTCTCCCACAATAACTAAGTTATCAACTAGCTATGGCAGCTATTTTTTTTTCAAAAATATGATTTTTAAAATTCAACTCTTTAGCAACAATTTTTACCGTTTTTTAGTTTACCTGACCAAAAAATAAAAAGGTAGCAGCCGACTACTTTTTTTATGTCAAGTTTTAAAGTTGAATAAAAACTTGTGACTTTTTATCATGTTTTATTTTTAAATAGAAAGGAAATTATTTTTGAAATATGATTGATACTGTTGCTGTTAAAAACTAAAGAAATCTTCACATGCAAAATTTCAACCTCAATGCTGAATGGTATAGACTACGAGTTATTTGAAACATGAGCACTGTCAGATTACACGGTTTTAGGCGCCGTTTTATGTTTCTATACCTACACAATATGGTGGCCTAGGCTTCATTTGTTGTAATGCAAGAAAGATAGCTCTATGCTCCGCCTATTTGTACTGTGTGGTCGCTGATTTAATCTAATGTAAAAATTAACTACATTACTACATTATTTTATTAAAATGTTTTGTGATAATTTGTTTGTGATGTTGTAATTTATTTTTAGTCAAAGTAGCTGTGTAAAATTTTTATCTTGTGTATATCTTAGTAGCCTTTAATGCAAACAAAGTTGTTTCTTAAATGCTTTAACTGGAAACGTTTTTTAATTCATTAAAGTTTTTAAATGTTATACGGAGCATAATTAAATGTTTATTAAGTATTACAAAAAAGTATTTAAATATAGTTTATATTTTTTTTATTGACAATATACCCCGTGGTATTGTATGTAAATTTGACTCGTCAATTGTTGTGATTGAACAAAATGCCACTAAATATCTTATGTTATACGCCTTATGTTAGTCATTTTTAACCAAACAACAAATGACCACACCTGATTTTAAACACGCCAAAGTGATACAAAGTTTTACTATTACTTTGTTAGTCGAAAACACAGACCAAAAAATAGTATATTTCACTACTAGTCACGAAAGTAGCCTATTTCGGGGCAAGATAGTGTTTTACTTGCGAGGCGTAAGCCGAGCATATAAAACACTATCGAGTTGTGAACAATACTTTTCATCACGATGCAAATAAGTAACCAAACTTATAAAAAATCATCCAACATTTCATAATTCAATCAATTTTCTATAAGCAAACACAATACGGCTGAACTGTCTATTTTTGTTTAAGAGTCAGCTGGTTGAACTGTCAAAATAGGAAAACCGTTTGTTTAGCTACTGCAAAATTTTGTTTTGGTACGAAAATGGTTTGATTGGGTACGGGAATAAAATGTTTGGGTACCAAAAAAGCAGCTGCTCATTATTTATTTGTTTTGACGTAAGGAAATCGAGAGTTTTCGTAGATTTCAGCTGTACGGTAACGGGCAATTTTCGTATACAGTGATGAAAAAACCTTTTTATATGGTCTGTGGTCCAAAGCCTGGATAAAGGGTGGTGTAAATTAGAATTTTGTTTCGCTTCACTTAATGTGGAACTCCAAGACAGCTACCTATATGAGCTATAACTGTGCTACTTTAAGAATCGCTAAAGTCATCAAAATCGGTTGACGGAATCTTTGTAGTTTTGTCCGCTACATTTTTGTTTGGATTACCTACTGACCCTCCCCAGGTAGCAGACCCAGGATATTTGTAGTTTTGTCCGCATTCTTTTAGATTTGTAGTTTTGTCCGTTTGTAGTTTTATCCGGCATTCGGAAATGAAATCTCAATAGCTGATTATTTAAACAAAGAAAGTAAAACTTTCACTTTTTAATCATAAATTGCAGAAAACTGTAAACACATGGCCCCGCATTCGGTTAACATTGCAAGTGTCGGTGTCCCACGGAGTTTTATCAATAAAAGGATTTCGATGAAACCAATGGTGAGGTACAAAAACTGACAATAGAAGGAAAATTCCCTAAAGACTTCATGCCTACTCTTTAGTTTAACCGTGCATCTATCCTAAATTCAAAGCAGAGACACCGAGTCTCTGCTTTGAAGTATACAGTATAGATGACAAAAGCATTAATTTCATCGTAAAGTTCAAATTTAAACTATAATAAATCAACTATAAATTGTTTTTTATTAACAGATAAGCTTGAAAAGAAATTAAATAAATGCTTATAATACACCCACAAAACCAACAAGCCACAGTGGTGCATTCATAATCGCACAATTTATATGCTGAATGTTAAGCTAGGTCGGTTTCGGTCGAGTGCAACTGCGATAGCATTGTTGACTGCATGATAACAACAATCAGCTGATAACCGAGGTGTGCGCCCCGCGGGGCCGCCAGGGGCAGGTCGGTCGATTGCACTTTTGTTGTCATTCTGTTTAAAAGCACTCTAAACTTAACTGTTGGAAAATTTTGATTTTAAGGGAAATCTAAGATTTCATATATTTAAAAACATATGACAAATACGGTAATTGTAAAATTCTGAGATTCAGAGTAAAAAGCTCTTACCAAATTCAAGGTGAGTAGCCTACTCCACAAAATTCAAATTGTTTAAATATTGGTATTTGAAAATTTGTAACATAAGGACTAAGAATGATCTTAAAAATGATAAAGACGTATTATTTACATTTAACTAGACTGAATCTCAGTCTCATTGGATGGCCTTTTCCAGACCCAGATTATGTGGTTTATTTGTATGCAGTTTTAATCTTACTCGGAGACTTAGAAAGAGACAATGAACACAGAAGATAAGTGATTCTTTTATGTTTGGTTAGTTTAGAGAATATGTTTTCCATAACAGGACACTTAACTTCATGCCTAATGCTTGAGTTTTTTTTACATACAAAAAAATCTATACAGTTTTTTGTTGTGAAGCCGCTCAGCTGGTTCGACCACTTAGGAGCATCTCTAGTCATCGAGCAGTTTTAGCTGATAAGAAAGTCTTTAAATAATTTAATTTTATTATGTTGTTTATTTGAGCGTTCCATATTGTGCAAATTTAACAGAACAGATTATTTTCATTTTGATTTTAAACTCAAAAATCAAATCAAATCAAAAATTGCTTTATTTCTTGAAAGACATTGAATACAAAACAACAAAAATGTATGTGCGTGAGGAACGAGATCGAAATCAGCAAACCAATACAAGGAATGCATGAAAAAAGAAAATAAACATAACAACAGGTATTTAAATATAAATATTATCGGAATATTAATTAATTGTGAAAAAAAACAATGAGGAGCCCAACAGAAAAACGACTTGAAGTACTGACGTATTTCAACTTTCAGCATATAGCGTTAATGTAAAAAAAATTTAATTAATTGGCTTTATCCTTTAGCAATGTAAACACAGATAAAACTACATGTCGGAACATGAAATATCTTATCAGTTAAAAAAACCATCAGTCCACTTCCGGTGGAGTTACCGCAGTCGAGTGTTATCTGTCTCTGTCCTCGCTGGTCTCTGTCTTTGTCTCGTGGCAGAGATGAGTCGGTCGCTTGGTCATGTTAGAGAGCTACAGCTACGTCGTCTGTTGGCGTCGACTTCACGGGGTCACGGTTGGTAATCTGTAAAACCCATAACATCATGAAGCGTCGGACAGTAAAACCAAAGAACCCACGGTAAGTAAAAATAACATTAAGCTTGAGCGAAACTAAATGTGAGAACTGCCCGCTTCACCGTAGAATCGATTATATACTAATCTAACACTAAACGTTCTTCAGTTATCGCACATCAAGCGTGCTGATCCATCACGCTTCTCATAGTTTTTCCTTAAGTCTCGATTTTATAAGGCCAATTCTTATTATCATATGTTTCTATTTTATTTTAATCAAATGTCTTTTGTTTGTTTACATTTCATTGTTTCAATTTTTTTAATAAATCAGATCACCAATTTTTCATATCAAAACCAATTTTGTTCAATAAAAGTATCCACAAAAATCTTGAAAATCTCCCTAATCTGTGATAGTATTCACCTATACAAACATAAGTGACTATAGGTGATTACATAATGTTTGACATCAAGATAACAACGCATGAAAATAAAATAAAATGCAAACCTACCAGACGTCATCGTACAAGAACTGATTTTCCAGGGTGGTAATACTTTATGGTAATCTACGAATTATGGACGATCATGTCAAGTCAAATATGTGCGTAAGTGAACTACATCATATTTAGTGATCTGTGTGACAGTTTATTGTAATAATGCAGCATATAACTTAAATCTTTTGATGCATCTGCATTACACATTCTGACACTTAGTGCTATTCCATTCTATCAAAACAATGCGACCCTCTGGTATGACAAATTGAGTCGTGTAAATTAAATGTATTGATGAATATTTACAGTGCCTCCATCAGCAGAAATATGAATTAACTGTAAACACACCAGTATTGATTAATATTCTATGCAATCGAATTCAAGTAAATGGAATTGATTTAATAACACGATATGCTAATTAATATTTTGAATTCATATTATTACGATATATACTGAACTATAAGTTCAGATATTGAAGTTAATACGAAAACAATAGTACCGTAAAGACTTACTTCACTTTTTTGGTTAAGTATAATAACACACAATGTTATGATTTTGATTTTATTATTATTGATTATATTCGTTTAAGTTGGTTCGCCCGAGGGGTGCTCACAGATCTAAGAGTTATTGGTTTGGTGTTTGTCATTATTTGAAAGAAAAGATATTATTTTGTGACAATTTTGTGTGGTGTGATGACGCTCTTCGCTTGCACTGTATTTAGCAAGCCGTATCATGAGAGGAAGACAGAATAGTACAGCTGATATAGTATCAGTATTTTTGTTATGAGAAACAATGACATTAGAAATGCTCTATAAAGACCGAGATTGTAAATTGATTATCCCAATCCATGTCTTCAAGACGGGGCGTGATTCCCTCTTGCTTGCTTGCTTTAAAGCGTTCTTTTCGCTTGCTGTGGTCGTCCCTCCTCCTCCTCCTTGCTTTGGACGTCCCTACTGCTTGATTTTTTGAGTCCCTCCACTTTGCTTGACCCGGAGACCACAGAACTCCTGTTGTTTATTGTCCTTATCCTATTTTCCACCATCACCTCTACCTGATTGCCTACATTATTTTGCTGAACAAAATTAATTTACCCTTACCGAAATCTTTAAACAGTGATTTTGAAACTATAATTCTCTATATCAGCGAGTTTATTTCAAGTTTACCTAATATCATTCTTGTCTGATTACAGTATTACAGTATTTTTGATATTCCTAAATTAAATGAAAAAAGTTGTCGGTACTTTAAAGTTTTTTTATTACTTATATCTAGTCAAGATGTACAGAAGGTCTGGCAAATCTACATTTTGGGTATGTTATTAGAACCACAGAGAACTGTTAGAACTAACAGGAATAAGAGGAAGAAAACGATAACATACAGGGTGTCCCATAAGTAAAGTGCCAAACTTCGGGAATAGGTTATATGGGTCAATATAAAGATAAAATTAAGAATAAATTTTTTTCCAAAAACGCTTTGTTTATCAGATATCCGCCATTTTGTATTTTTAACAAAATATTTTTTATCTCTCAAGTTTTTTAATCGATTTTTTTGAAAATCGGTATGCACCTGTATCTAGTCAAGGTTAGTTTATGAAAAAATAATCAGCATGATCGAATCGTAAATTTCAAAATGGCGGCCGTTTAAAATCTTTAAATTGAAATACCGAAAAAAATTGTACATTTTACAAAAAAATATAAAGAATAATAATATTTAGAAAATTTTATTTCCATTCCAACGATATCAAAATTATGAAAATCGATTAACAAACAACTGAGTTATGGTCGAATTAGCGCATGGCACAGCGCAGCAATGGACTATTTTGCTTCAAAAAATGCTGCCTCACTAGCTAAATACGATCATAACTCAGGTGTTTATAAACCGATTTTCATAAATTTGGTGTCATTAGATGGGAAATAATATTTTCTAAAAATTGTTATGCTTTATATCTTTTTGTAAAACGTACCGTTTATTCGTTATTTCAACTTAAAGATTTTAAACGGCCGCCATTTTGAAATTTATTATTTAATCATGCTCATTATTTTTTCATAAACTAACCTTGACTAGATACAGGTGCATACCGAGTTTCAAAAAAATCTATTCATAAACTTGGGAGAAAAAATATATTTTGGAAAAAATACAAAATGGTGGATATCTGGTAAACAAAGCGGTTTTGGAAAAAAAATTATTCTTCATTTTATCTTTATTTTGACCCATATAACCTATTCCCGAAGTTTGGCACTTTACTTATGGGACACCCTGTATATCTGACACATATTTTCTCCGTTCATCAACAATTTAATTTTACTTTTCAAAAATATGAATGATTTTTAAATTTTGATGTTCATTTTGTAACAGACTTGGATATTCAGCGAATCTTAAACGTTTAAAACAAAGCCCAACTTAACATAGCGGCAAGTGATTTTTTCCGTATAAAAATAACGTGGGATACGAGTTTGAATGTTTTCTGTTGCAGTGTTGCAGGTTGCAGGTGCAGTATGTGAATATTGGGTGTTGTAATTCAATATCCACCAGAACTCAACTAGAAGAAGCCATTACCAAGATTTATTAAGATAATATCCGTTTGTCTTAAAGCCTTAAGGTTACTAACAACTTTCCACAACCATCACACGATTGAGCAAATTTTATGATTAGTTAATTGGCACTGCACACTTTTCTTTTGATTTTGCATCGGTTCAGACCTTCGGTACCCCTGTAAATTTTCATAAAGGGCAAGAACAACAGGTCAACCACCTCATCACTCAGTGGTCAGAAAATCCGGGAGAGTTAATTGCTGAGCAGTTCAAGGTTTGTGAAGTGTGTTGAATGGAACTCAGTCAGAAGAGAATCATGAGATCTCCCAGCCTCTAGTCGGCCGACAAGACTGGACTTGCAGAGGATGAATCACGATGATGCGATGTCTTTGTGACTCCAGGACCGTTGCCGCGCTGCCGGTGTGAACTTGCACAGAAAGAATGCATTCCGGCCTATGTCTTCGTGGAGATCGTTAGATATTGGTGGGATAAAATCATCCAATGTTCCTGGTGCATGATATTAATTATAAATCTATTGGTTTGATGGTTTGGTCCGTTTGGCCACTTTCGGTGAAACTTCATTCCCTTAAACCTCACTACCTTTCTTAAACAGGTTCGCAGTTCGCATTGCGGTGATTGCGGAGATTTAGTGCTTTCGAGAGTTACACCTACAATCTGAGCTGCTTTCGTATATCTTTAGAACAAAACAATATTTGTAAAACAAATTGCGGCATTGTAATCAGCGTGAACATCTAGTTTTAAATGATGTGTCACAACACTACATTCATATAAAAAACTTGTGTTTTTTTTAAACATGAGTATTGAAAATTGAGCGGCACAAAATGAATACCCGGTCAAAATTATGTATTTACCACCCAGCAACTATCGACGGCGGTCCCAATTCCATAAATGGCATAATGCAACGCATTGGCGCCATAAATGCATATTTTTCTGTCAGTATTGTTTCTGTATTTCTGGCCCTGTCAATATTGACCTTCGATATTAAAAGTTGCCAAAGGATTTTATTCTGGCACCCCTCTTATTTTGGTTGTTTATCAAATAGTGCTAGAATCGGTCATAGACTCGTACCCAATTTCAACGTTACATATGTCACATGGCTCGGCGATCAAACTATTTTGAAAACTCGCAATCACTCGTCGCCGACGATCAGCAGTAGGCCTAAAATATCGCTCGTGTGAACTCAGCCTACAGTCTGAACACAAACAGCATTGGCTGAAACACAACCGCAACCGGATGAATAATGTTTAAGTTCTGCCAATCTGTTAACATCGGTCAAAAAGGTGCTTTGTCACCGTAATCCTTCTCCTAGTCCAGCTTTAGATGGAATTTAATTCCCTTTTTGATTAATTTACGATAGCGTACGTTGTCTAAGTTGTCGGCTGCAGCTGCCTTGGTCTAGCCACAGCCAGAGGCTCCAGGCTCCAGGCTATTTCCATCTTGGACCTCGTCTCCAGGTGTGGAGGCGCGTGCCGCCGCTATATATACCCCCATCTGGCGCCCAGCTGCCTCCTTCCTCCCTCGGGGTCGACGAATTCAATCTTAAATTTCAAGGTGAAACTGGATACAACTTACTTAATTTGGTATTAGGCTACTTAACCGCTATTTAATTAATGAATGGCGAATAGGTTATTTAAACTGAAAATAATTTATCCCTACCATCTATTAATTAATGTACAGATCATTGATAAATATGATGATCATAGTGAATTAATCAAAGTTCTTGCAACATTTTGCTACAGCTTTCGTCCTCTTCACCAAGCCAGCCCTGGATTGTATAGACATATTATGTCAAATTTACAAACTTACATTGTACTGTACTTTGTGCAAGATATTAGTGGAACAAAATTTAACATTTTGACATAGTTGTAAGTGATATAAAGCTAAAGCAAGATAACTTCATAATAATAAAAATAATACTGCAATATCACGATTTAAAAAAACGCCTACCTAAAATGATATTAGTTCATAAACTCTGAGTTGGAAGTCTGAGTTGAAACTATGAGTCTAAGGGAAACTGATTTGAAAATAACATTCTTCGCCTACTGTTGCTTATTTAAGAAACCGATTCTTTCATATGAATAACGATCATCAATGCTGCATTGCTGCATGCATGATGGACTGTTTTGCATGTTTGATGTCCAACCTCTCACGTCGAATACCAAATATTCTGTCGATTCAAACATCGGAATGTTCTGTTCTACAGAAAAGCTAGGGCAGGTAAAATCAACTAATCTTAAAATCAACTAATCTGAACAATTTTGAAAGTATTCTGATTTTTTATTCTGAAGGTTTTGTTGCTAGACAGCTGAATCCCGAAATTTGTCTTTCACCAAAGTCATATTCAGTCTCTGAGTACATCCTACCTCCTGAAACCCTAAAGGATAAACATATTGATGACTTCTCAACTAGGAGTTAGCCCAGTTCTCGCCCGTACATTATTTATCGATTTTTTCTTCACTGACAAATTTCATGACCTTGTCATGTCGTTATCACAGGGGGTTGTAAAACTGCCCAAGTCTGAGGAGCGGACACGACTGGGCCGGGTGGATCTAAAGAGAAATGAGGGGTTGTCAAGGGGTGTTTGGAGGTGATAAGAAATGATAAGTATAGCGCTCGTCCAGCGGTCCCACTCAGAGGTTCGGTAATACGTACGTTCCTCAGCTAAAAAATAAGGGTACTTTGCGGTTCAGCAGTCCGCCTCCCCTCTCGGTCGAATCGACAAATCACGTGTTACAGAGGCCAAGACAAGAAGCGGCGGCGGCGGCGGCGATCAGCAGGCGAGGCGGGACGGTGCGATGGTGGCCGGTGATCCGTGACGACCACGGACAAAGCCGCGGGTGGTCGTGCGCGGTATGACGACGGTAGCCGCCACCGCGGTGGCTGACAGGTGGACGTGGTCAAAGGCAACTAGGTGTCCGTCAAAGTGAGGCGATGCTGCCTTTGGATTGCTTATGTTTAATCTTTAACTTTAACTTATCTCCAGAATCAAAAATTATCAATATTCGATAGGTAAATTTATTGAAGTAAATTTGTAGTTTGTTACAGCAATTATTTTTTATTGTTAAACACAAACAGAACGAAACATCTTTATTATCAGCTAGCACGCGCCGAATTGTAGATATCCCACATCCTGTGGACCATGCGAGTGTCCCCGAATTGTAACAGCCAATAGCAGCGCAGAATCCCAAGGACTAAATGGTAATCCAGATAAGGGAATTAGCATAGTGGGGGATGTGCGAAACTCCTAAACCTTGTTAACAATTTTTGATCATTCCTACACTTGACGAGGTGTCAACCACACCCCTTTGTTATTATAGCTCTCTGACTAAATGGATCCTTGATCTATTGATTACTCTCAACCCTTAGCTAGGTTCTGCTATATCCAGACGAATTCCTGGATATCATACGAACCCTCAGCCCACATTCAGTGTGAGCAAGGAGTTAGTTTGGATGTTACTTTGTATTAATTGAGATTTTACTCAGATGCTTTACCTTGTATGAAATAAAGCAGAAATAATGACAAATCCTGTTTAGTTCTAACTAACTAGCTGTTGGTAACCCGCTTCGCTGGGTTGAAAAATCTTATGAAGGTCTAAATAGTAGCTTCAAAAGACGTAATTGGGAGAAAGCATTATAATGTCTAATGTAATGTAAAAATGCAATATATTTTTATTTTCTCCATACATATATTTGAGAAAGCCGGGGGTGGCATATTTGGTTGTAGCAGTCTTGTTTTCCCTTTTTCGCATAATACTGTATGCGTTTCCTTTTTGAATTAATTTCTTTGCTATGCAATAACTACACATTTTGTCCATCTTGCAAATTACTACATTCGGGTGTTCAATATAATCTTCATTTGATTGGAATAATCTTTCCTTTACGGTCCTAATCACAGTTCCCTGTCCTTATGCAAACAGCTTGTAAATTGTTTGATTTAAATCAGCTTCTCTTTTTTCTCTTTTTTGAAGGTTCTACGTTATCTCTGTTCTGATTATTTCTTTCACCACCCTTTTTCGTCTTTCTCCCTTTCCGTTTCTATCTGTTACGATAGTGTTTCTTGGAGTCGCTATGAATTTCCCCATGATGCCCTTAGATGAGTTCCTTTTTCTTCATTGTTTCATTTTTTCTTGCAGTATTTCGTCTATGTCATGAGATTCGGAATTGCAAACATTTTCTCCTACGTTTTGACATTTTCTAATCCTATTTTCACAACTAACTTTTAATTTGAAACAAAAAAATATGTATCTCTACATCCTAACAGTAAAATTGACTAAATAATTGAAAACGTAAATAAAAACACATTTTCGTTATACTGCTTCAAAAACATATGTTTTTAATGCATGTTTTCCGGACCTAAATACACTCTTTTTATTCCTAGGAATTAAAAGCTGATGTACTCGATACCAGCTGACTCTTTATAGTCCTAGGACTATAAAAGTCAAAAAGTGCCGAGTACGTCGTAATAATCGAACAATATTCATTCGATTACAAATAATCGAAACATTCATCGTTATTATCGAAACCTTCATTGTTGTCAGTTTAATCAATTTGTGAAACTCGTTCATTTCACCAATCGATTTATTGCATGCGTTCGATACGTCGATAGTTGTTCATTGTTGTCAGTCTACCCTAACACAAATGAAACAGACTATCAGCTGATTGCTTCAAATAGCAAGAACAAGACGGTGGCATCTTTTGAAGGCATCTTTAAAGGTAAACAAGCTGTAACATTTTGGTTTTCTTAAGTAGTTCTTAGTACTCGGTCATTTTTCAACCTCGGCTTACAGCCTCGGTTGTAAAACTTGACCTTGTACGAAAAGCGTCACTTTAGGTCCTTGTAATGAAATATACTATTGTAGCCCAGTCAAATTAATGTTATAAATATACAAAAAATGATATAGTTTTGCGAATTTGCTTAAAATGTGCGTTAAGGCTTCTAGTTTAACATACTAAAAGTCCCCTAATGTGAGACTTGAGCTCGCGCCGCCATATTGGATTTTAGGTACAATTTTTTTGTTTTTCTTAATTATCTCTGTAAATATCAATATTTTACATACCATATAGAATTACAAAATTAAAGTCCACAAAATTTGCAACAAAAAGTGTATTTACCATTTGAACGTAACCCAAACCGTTTCAGAGAAATATGCACTTAAATATGTAAATTTTTAGATTTTTAGGTACAATTTTCTTATTTTTCAAAATTATCTCAAAAATCATTAATATTTTACATACTATATGCAGTTACAAAATTAAAGTACACAAAATTTTCTACAAACGTGTATTTATTGTTTTTTGTAACACTATCCGTTCCAGAGAAACATGCAATTTAATAAGTTAATTCCAATCATTTTATACCATGCATTTTGGCTATTAAAAAGTTCACAAAAATGTTCTGTGTAAGTAACAAATTATATCCATTCATACTTTTGATACTCCTTACAAAATTGTTAGCCTCCCTCTGGAACCATTGTTGGTAATATACATTATTAGATTAAGTGCAGGTTCATCATTAGTTTTATCATATTGTTTGAAATTCATTCACAAACATACTCAGGATTGTATACAAAATATATTGACAAAGTTAAACTAAATACTACTTACTGACCTACTCACCACAATGTTTTAATTAACAATACTTAAATTGTAAATTAGATATATTTTGTATGTTATAAACTAACAAAAAAGTTTAAATGTAATATCTGGTATTTTCGTCATTTATGGACTGGCTAGTGGAATGTTATAGTGGAACGGTATAGGACCTTACCTTAGTTTAAATTTGTTTAAACGCAAGGAGAAATCGTTTTCCTGCCTCAGCAACAGCCTCATGAGTCGAGTTTGGATTTAGAAAAAACTGTTGGGACATCCTGGATATTCTGATTTAATTTTTAAAATTTTAAACACCATTTTACCAGTACTGTTAAACACTGATGTACATCCACTAAAAGCATGTAAGAAGAATGCTTTCACGAAATCCCGGTGGCAGCTGCTGAATAGATGAGAATGTTTTTGGTCCTGATTTGAGTTTACTCTAGGTTGAAAGAAATGTGTGTTTTTTCTGGTGGTGTTAAACCCTTAAGCAACACTAAAAGGTTCCCCGACAATGACCTAATTAAGGTTTTTTCAAAATTATTGTTGAAAAATTATATTTTAATAGCAGTGTTAACAATGAGGAGGTCAGCATTGCCTTCACTAAGTTTTACATGTAAGTCTTTATATTTTTCCGATTTTTCCGTTTCTTTTGAGAATTAATGACAGAGTATTGGTATTGATATCCCCCATACAGTGAAATTTCTTATGCTCATCTATCGGTGAAACATTAAAATAAGCATTGTCAAAAATAAACTGACAGAATGAACTTCCATGATTTTAGAGTCACTATGTTAAATGACTGACCACTCTAAATTTTATACATTGTTGTATGAGGAGAAAATCCCAAGACTGGCGAGAAGATTTAAGAAGTTCTTTGACTCATAATTCCTATTTAAACCTAATGTTAACCTTCTTGTAAAGGTGAAATTACTGATCTTGGTCTAACCGCTTTGACTTTGGCATGAGCTGTCGATATGCCTTTATGTTTTACCTTTTGAGCTGTTATCATTTGATTGCTTCTTTAGAATTCATAGTCCAAGAATGCTTGGAGTGTTTCAAAAATACAATTATAGTAACATCCTTGAAAAAATTTGTCACTACCTATTTTGATGTTAATTGGTTTCCCAAACTTTCCGTCTCTTCGCCAACGGTTCCCTTTTTCATCCTCAGTAAAATCTCAACATTATAAACACTTTGTTTTGAAATCAAATTTAGCTTGCAATGATTCTAGAGTTGTGCTTGAGAAGGCGTCGCTACAAGGAGTACAAGGAAGTATGCTTTGTTTTGGCTGCTGCAATAGATGATGGTCTGGTATATATTTTACGGCGGTGTGTTTATACATATACTGAAGTAAGCCCAACGAAAAAAAAAACGTTTATTTTCATCTTCCCTTTCTTTGCTTGCTTTTACTGAACCAGCCATTCTTGTCAACTTAAACTATCACTGCTCACTATACTGTGATCACAAATAACACATTTTAATGGTTCCCAATTTATCATTACATTTTGTAAATCGTTTTTAAGTAGATATGCATGTTTAAAACAACACAGAACACTAGATGCCAAATGAAAGAAGATAAAATATGAAGTTAAATGTGCTGATTTTATTTGTTGACAACAGGGAAACTAAATTTGTCTGAATGGCTAAAACAAAAAAAATACAGTCCCATAAGAATATGGTAAAAATAATGATGAACCTGCAGTTAATCTAATTATCGAAAATGGTTCCAGAGGGAGGATGACAATTTTATAAGGAGTATCAAAAGTATGAATGGATATAATTTATTACTTACACAGAACATTTTTGTGAACTTTTTAATAGCCAAAATGCATGGTATAAAATGATCGGAATTTTTATACCGATGTAAATGAATGTATTTATATTTAAATGAATGTAAAGACATACATTTAAATATAATTAGGTAACTTATTAAATTGCATGTTTCTCTGGAACGGATAGTGTTACAAAAAAACAATAAATACACGTTTGTAGAAAATTTTGTGTACTTTAATTTTGTAATTGCATATAGTATGTAAAATATTAATGGTTTTTGAGATAATTTTTAAAAATAAGAAAATTGTACCTAAAAATCTAAAAATTTACATATTTAAGTGCATATTTCTCTGAAACGGTTTGGGTTACGTTCAAATGGTAAATACACTTTTTGTTGCAAATTTTGTGTACTTTAATTTTGTAATTCTATATGGTATGTAAAATATTGATATTTACAGAGATAATTAAGAAAAACAAAAAAATTGTACCTAAAATCCAATATGGCGGCGCGAGCTCAAGTCTCACGTTAGGGGACTTTTAGTATGTTAAACTAGAAGCCTTAACGCACATTTTAAGCAAATTTGCAAAACTATACCATTTTTTGTTTTTCTTTAGGAATTTTAGAGCTAAATTGACTGGGCTATTGCTAAATAAGATTGTATTCACCTGTTCTACAAAAACAATTATAGGTGCTGCATTCTGTTGGCAATCACTGTAACCACGGAAACCATTTCAAATCAAACCATATGTCTTGACATAAACAAATAAAACCTAAAGTACTCACAAACTCCTTGACATAGGTCCCTTTCGGACGTTCCTATGCCTACACCCTATTAGATATCGAAACCCAACCACCATAGTGCACATCATGAGATTCCAAGCTTTAATTTGATACCAAGATCATGGGTCTACCGGCGCACCGAAATTGCGCCCCATACCAAACTGACGAAAAAGGTTCGCTAATCCCTTAACCGATATTGCGCCCCGAGGGTGGCAGGTACAGTTCGTGTCAGAAAGGAAAAGAGAGTGTCGGACCGGTCCAGGTAGGCCCGGGCAGCCCTAATCCGCTGTTGTCACAACACCTATTGTTGTGAGGCCGGCCGGCGACGAGGGTGGGCAGCCCCCACGCCTGTATCATTGACTGCGGGCCGCTTCGGAATTCCTTATACCAGGAATTACTCAAGAAATAACTCGCCGGCCGGCCTCACGACAATAGGTGTTGTGACAACAGTGGATTAGGGCTGCCCGGGCCTACCTGGACCGGTCCGACACTCTCTTCCTTTCTGACACGAACTATACCTGAGGACCGCAACACCACGCAATGACTCAGGAATGTTACCCTCCGCCCCCCCCCCCACCCCCCGCCTGACCAGTTGATGAACCACCAAATAGGTATTGACCATTTTGGGGCCTTAAAGTAATAGTACTAACAATAATAGATTGATTAAAAAACGTAAGACTATGAACGTAAATATAATAACTATCTAGAAAAATAAATATTAAAACACGAGATGTAGTTGATAAAAGGGGTAATCGGCATATAGAACGTTTAATCAAATAGTTATCCGAACGTGTTGTGGCGCACGGCGGCGCCGGCGCCGTCTGCCTAACCCGAGCGCCGCGGAATTTTTTTATCTTCAACCTTGATTTTCTCGTTGACGGCTGGTCATAGAGGTTTCAAAAAAATATATGTTACGTTTCAACTATTTTTCTGAAAAGTCGTAACAATAAAAAATTTCCTGACCAAAAAATAAAAAATTTCGTCGCTTAGTAACTTCATCATGTCATGAATATAAATTTAATTCATTTTCAATGATTTAATTATTGCAATTACAGTATAATTTTTGTCGACTTAAAAATCATACCGTTAGTGAGCAGCACTAATAGACATCCTCTTTGCCAAATTTGGTAATTTTTTGTTGACTGTAAGTGTCTCTAACCGCAGTTTATTTGAAAAGCGCGCATTAAAATTTTTTAGTTCTGAGCGACGATCCATGGCTGTTGCCCACAGTCAGGCCGCGGACCGGCTTCACAACAATCAATGCTACGGGAATACAGATTTCCCCTCTATTATCTGTGCTCGCTGCTCTGCGGATTAGGAAGTGCTGACAAAACTGTATGAATTTTCAGATTTAGCTGACTCCGTTGCTCGCTCGCCACTTCCCTCCAAGCGGCAACAATGAAGGGTTTTGAAAGAATTTCTGTGTTCCGACTTCAATGGCGAGGCGAGGAGTCAGTGCTTGCCTCCCTAATGTGATTCTAGGAAGGGCTGGGGCGCAATATCGGTGTAACCCTGGGACAAGATTTAGGGTCGGGGCGCAATTTCGGTGCGCCCGGGTCTACGACGTGTAGTTTTGGCTGTAGCACTAAATATACCAACACACAACTTTCTTTATATATACAGGGTGAGTCTCTACTGACTACATTAATTTTAACAGTTGATTCTACTTATCAAATGGAACACAAAAATGTATGTAATCCCTTATCTGACTTCAACCGTTTAGGTGTAATGGCGTATTTTGTGATTTTTTAAAATTACACGACTTTGTACTATTAGTTCGACGGTAAAACCCAAAACAATGTATTTATGAGATATAAATTAATATCATTGGAAAGAGAATTAAATTCCCTACAAATTAAACACAGTACCAAAGTAATAACTCCTTATAAAACGTTTATGAAATTACATTAAAGTTGAAAATTGTAGTTTTCAGAATTTTTCCTTTAAACTTCAAGGCTCAATTAAAGCAGTTAAATGTGCCGTTTTCTTATGTCCAATTACATGAAAAACTTCCTTATTTATTTATGTTTAAAATGATGTGAAAACATTTAGGGGTCATAAGGGGAAAAATTTGAGAATTTCTTTAAAATGTTGTTAAGGTACATTATCAGGATTGTCATCATCACTCGGTATTGGCTCTAAACACCAAATTTATTACTGTTTATTTGTCTCTTATTTCTTTACCAGCTGAATCTGTTGACTAAATCAGCTGACTGGGAATTAATTGCAATAGTAATAATCAGCTGATTTTTAATTGTTTTATTGTAAAACTATTCATGTTCTTTTCAATTGTCACTACAAGTGAAACGTAACTGATGCCGTTATCATTATATCAATGTTGTTTTGAGTTGTTATGTTGTTTACAAATGAAGAATAGGTGGATATTATTGTGGTTTAAGGGTTCTGTAACTACAATGCAGCGGAATGCCGTCGCGAGTACCATCGCCGCCGCGCCGCTATCCAAACAGAAGGCTTCTGAATGAACGCAGGGGTCGTAAGTGTAAAAAATGTTGGAGTTTCATAAGAACGTTGTTAGTGTACATCATTATTATTCATCTTATTGGTTCTAAACACCAGACAAATTGCAGTAAATCTGTCCTTTCACAGCTGAATCTGTCAACTAAATTAGCAGATTGGGGATTCCAATAATTGTGAAAAGCAGATGTTATGTGAAAAATACACACATCACTTATAATTTAAATATACTGTTTATATCTCATCCGTCAACCGGTTTTATCATTTTAGGAGATTTTCAAAGTATACACCGTTTACCCTGATACACATTCAAAATATCTTCCTGAATTCCCTCACAGACGCCATCAAGTTCAGTTCATCAAGTATAAGTTCACAAGCTGTCAAAATCCTGTTCCTTAACTCTTCTACATTTCGAACTGGTATGCGAAAAACTTGTAATGAGGTGCCCCCAAACATAGTAGTCAAGGGGTATGAGGTCTGGTGAACACGGAGACCAAGCGATTGTTCCTCATCTTCCAATCCACATGTCTAATGTATCACTGATGTGCTGACGGACATCAACACTGAAGTGTGGGAGTGCTTCGTCTCCTTGGAAGATAATGCGCTGACGAAAAGCCAAGTCTTCAAGGAGCAACGGTGATGTTTCAGCAAGTAAGTCCAGGTACTAAATGCCATTTAAGGCTGTTCGAAGGTCCTATAAGCCAGCTTACAAAGAGTCCGATCCAGACATTTAATTTCAACCTTACATGATTAGAAGATTCGTGTACCAGGAACAGCGATGAACATTAACAAAGGTGCGTCCATTGAGATGCCTTCTGTTTGGATAGTGGCGGCGACGGTTCTTGCGACGGCATTCCGCTGAATTATAGTCACAGAACCCGTAAACCACAATAATGTCCACCTAGTCTTCATTTGTAAACGACATGACAACTCGAAACAACGATATCTATCATTAATGGCAACAGTTACGTTTTACTTGTAGTGAACATTTGAAAAGAACATGAATAAACAGTTTTACAATAAAACAATTAAAAATCAGCTGATTATTACTATTTTTATTTCCAATCAGCTGATTTACTCAACAGATTCAGCTGGCAAAGAAATAAGAGACAAATAAACAGTAATAAATTTGGTGTTTAGAGCCAATACCGAGTGATGATGACAATCCTGATAATGTACCTTAACAACATTTTAAAGAAATTCTCAAATTTCTCCCCTTATGACCCCTTAATATTTATACATCGTTTTAAACATAAATAAATAAGGAAGTTTTTCATGTAATTGGACATAAGAAAACGGCACATTTAACTGCTTTAATTGAGCCTTGAAGTTTAAAGGAAAAATTCTGAAAACTACAATTTTCAACTTTATTGTTATTTCATAAACGTTTTATAAGGAGTTATTACTTTGGTAATATGTTTAATTTGAAGGGAATTTAATTCTCTTTCCAATGATATTAATTTATACCTCATAAATACATTGTTTTGGTTTTTACCGTCGAACTAATAGTACAAAGTCGTGTAATTTTAAAAAATCACAAAATACGCCATTACACCTAAACGGTTCAAGTCAGATAAGGGGTTATATACATTTTTGTGTTCCATTGGATAAGTAGAATCATCTGTTAAAATTAATGTAGTCAGTAGAGACTCACCCTGTATATATTGATTCAATTAATGACTATAGTGACTCTGCACTCTGCATAAGTACTAGAGATCGCCTACTGGTCGAAATTCGACCAGAAATTATTTGGGTTCAGTTTTACTCACTGCTTCAATAAAACACGTGACTGCATTTATTTATATTTTGTTGATCTTCCGTAACCAACATAGAAAATCATAAAGACCATGTTAATTTTTTTATAATCCTATACTCTTATACGAGCAATGTTATCTTGTATGTATGTATGCTTGCTTGCTTGCACAACGATCTCAAAAACGGCTCCGAGGATTTTCTTCAAAGTCTGGAAATAAGTAATTTATGACTCAAAAACGTCTTTTATGCAGATTACTTGGCCAGAGAAAATCTAATATCGTAATAAATCGAATTTTAAAGTTGTAAAATTTTAACATTGGCCTTATGGGTTGCCGTGATAGCAACGAAAATAAACAAGGAAAGTGTAAACAAATGAAGTAATCATAACAGCTGTTTGGAATCTACAGCCATTAAGGGAAAATACAGCAAGTGGGATAAAGAGTCCATGGAGCAATAAAAAAGGTTTCTATTTATCAATTCTATGACATTGAAATATTTTATAGTAACTGGATGAACTGGTAAACATGAAATAACACCGAGCAAGGCTCGGTCCACCAGGTACTTACAAATTCATTTTTCTACAATTCTCAAGATCTATATTAAATTGTAATGGGATTGTGCACATTTACAGTAATTTTTTAATGGTATGCTTTGATGTTACTTACGTTGGTTGCACACAGGCTGAGAAAAAGGGATTACAAAAGTCGTAGGAAAGTTAATACTTTCCTATTAATTAATAACTATTCAGTTATTATTGTTTAAGTTTTTGGACTTTCCCTTTCGCTTCTAGTGGTTAAACTACACTGAATACATAGCTATGTTCAGCTACAAAAATGAAAGTAAAGTATAAAACCTCGATAGTTTGGCACTAGATTTTAGGGGTGTCAAACTTGGGAGGATAGACTACGGAATTAATATCATAGGAGTAAGAAAATGCGAGTTGTATATGAAAGTTTTTAAAGTTCATTAAATTAGCTTTAATTAGATGTGTAGGTTAATTTTTAACTTAAATTAACAGATTCCAGTACCTTTTATTTGACAATATACTTTGTGTTTTTTATTGTTTTTTACTCTGAAATAACATGATTTTTACTCTGAAATAATGTTTTTTACTGCTTCTGTTTTGACACCTCGTCACAGTATGTGTTGAAAAATAGGCATAGTCGAACTATCAAGTGTCGAACTATCGCTGTTTGTACTTTTTGTACTCAAAGACATGGGAACTTTGATAAAACACGTGCTGTAAAATGTTGAACTGTTCTGTTACATGTTGAACAGCGCAAAATAATTGTTATTTTCCTGAAAGGGTAAGTAAATGAGGTTTCTTAAATAACACTATTATACCATACCTAATTCTCATGTTATTATTTGTTGATAAAATAAACTAAAGTAACTCAAATTACGTTACATTGTGCCACACAGCCTAACGTACGCGTTTTTTCCCCTCAGAACCGTCATCAAGTTTCAATGTAAAATACGAAGTGTCCAATCTCATAGAAGTTAAAACTAGAGGCTTGAAGGGGCTAACAGCCACTGAGAATAATCCTTCTTTACTATAGTACAAAATACCCTCTCAGAAAATAGGCTTTTGGATCCACAAAATTTTGATTGCATCTAGCATATGGTTTTAAGTAAACAAAGCAGGCCTTTTTACATCCCAATGGTTTTGAAATGACAGCTATTTTATGTTATTTCTCATTTGATAGTAAGTTTAAAGCAATTTCAGTATTTTCCCCGAGTCCCTGGGATGAAGACCTTCAATTTCAGCCCCCTCCCATCATCCTGCGACCTTCCAAACGCCCACAATTTCGGTGCAAAAATGTCCCTTATGTAATTATATATAAATATATATATAGATCATTTGATATTAAATCTGCATCGTTATAACATAAACTAAACTAACGTACTTAACTTTTTGTAGTTTAAAATTATGAACAACTCAAACCCTTAATTATTATAAAATCAGAAAATCTTAAATTTAAAATATGTTTTGTTATAGTACATTTAACGTGCATAGTTAGCTGCATTTTGAAAAAATCCCACATGTCAACATCTACCATATGTTGACAATGTTGACATACCAACATATGTTGACATATGTTGAATCAAGCATGTTTAATGTAAACAAATCAGACGTTTTTCAATCCCAATGCATTTTAAAAGGAAGATATTTTTCGTTATTTCTCATTTTCTGGTATATTTGGACAGAACCTTCTATTTTTCCCGACCCCCTGGGACCGAGACGTTTCATTTGAGCCATCTCCCATCATCCTGCGAGCTGTCAAACTCTCACAATTTTGATTTTAAAAAATCGCTTACAGAATTAGTAATATATAAGAAGATATTAAATTATATCGGAGTTAAAAGATAATTCTTTAGGCTTCGTGGCAGTGCCGTGTAATTTTGTAAAACCCCCTTTTGTTAAAAAAAGGTCCTAGAGTAATTTGTAAACCTATGTAGGTGAACTATAAAAACAGTAAACTATTTTATCTAACTGTATTGAAAAGGCTCTATTTTTAACGAGGTTAATTACCCAGATTGAAAAGGCTCTATTTTTAACGAGGTTAATTACCCAGATTCTACCGTCTGGGTATTCAGTTTTGTCAAGTTTCTCATCCTAAAGCAAAATAACAATATTTTTATAAAATGTTCATCAGTTTGAATCGAAAAATCTACATTAACTAGATAATCTGAGCTTTAAAATAAGAATTCAAAGCATTATAATATGCTATTGACTAATCTACAAGAAGACCAGTTAATTATTACTAATCCTGGCAAATATGCATTTCTTCAGTTACGATTGTATTTTGTTTGCTGCTAAAAGTCCCATTGATTGCATTCCTCAGTTCCTTGTAACTACAAATGCAGACCGCTCAACACCTCAGCTACGGTTGTTGCGTCAATGGGCTGTAGGAAATCTGTAATTCACCATAGTTAGATTTATGTTTACAAATTCTTTAACATATACATGTATTTAAATTGGCAATTAGTTGTCTTTGTAGAATAAATATTAACTATTTTTTAGGCCCATATTGTATTTTGTGTTGCTATTTTGTGTAAATTCACCACTGTAAAAAATGTAAATCATCTCCAAATGTAGTTTTTTTTGTAAAATTTTCCACGCGGTAGGTAGTAAATAGCATTACTCAATAGATCAAATTTTTAATAGAATTAGAGTAAAGTCTTATATTCCCAGATTAACGTAAAAAATGCTTAACTCCACTGTAAAAAATGTAAATCATCTCTAAATGTAGTTTTTTTTGTAAAATTTTCCACGCGGTAGGTAGTAAATAGCATTACTCATTAGATCAAATTTTTAATAGAATTAGAGTAAAGTCTTATATTCCCAGATTAACGTAAAAAATGCTTAACTGTTTAGGCTGAAAATGAAAAATCCCACCACATGATCATACTTTTGTTCTTAAACGCCACATGTTCTTATAAATTTAACTTTGATACAAGGATATAAATTTTATTGATGAATCCTACTAATATTATAAATGTAAAAGTAGGAATGTTTGTGTGAATATATATCTTTCAACCAGGTGAAAAATACTAGACCAAATAGCTGAAATTTTGCAGGAATAGAGCCACTATAACAGAAAAGGACATAGGCCTATTCACTTCACAAAATTTAAAAAATTTAGTGTTTAAACAATTATTAAAATTAAATACATTTTTCTTAGAGTCTTAATTACAACTGTTTGAGTCACTCAATAATACTGTCGCAGTATTTTGTTTGTGAATTACAGTTTGATTGAAGCGCCGTTTTATCATCAGACGTCCGTCGGCGACTAGGCAGGTTTGACCTTTAGAACTATGGTTTGACCTTATTGCCACCTAGCGGTAAAAAAGCTGGCACGGTTTTCGCCTCACTTCAACATCAGAAGGCGCGATCTAGTCATACTTCATCCGAGGATATGACGTCATTGCCCAACAATGAGGTCACGTGAAGCGGGCCAATGACCTCCACAGCTGATAAAAAGATAACAGCCTCCATCCCTCGCCCACCCCCACCCCCACACAACACTGCGTTTGAATAGTAACGGCTACTGACAAAAACTACAGTTAGCACGGTTGAGTACTTACTCATGTCTTGTGACTTTTACTAATCTTTTCATTTTTCGACTACAACACAAATGAACTGATGATGATCCCGGTTTAATGTATTTATATAATTTTGAATCATATTTTTATTTCGACTTTACTTCTACAATAATGTTTCTCTACACATCGTAACTATACACAGGGTGACCCGGAACTCTCTACAAATACCTTTGGCAATGTTCCTGGATCACCAGAAGTAAAAATATGATTTTCAAAAATGTTATAAATTCCTAAATACTGTATACTTGATGTAGAGCCTCAATTTTGCTGAGGAGAAGTCCGCATCATCCTGCATCCTTCTAATATTTTGATCCTCAGACTCCTGGAACCTCCTATTTATCCCTCAGTAACCTCTGGAAACTCCTTACTCTTTGTCCCTCAGTAAGCTGTAAACTCTTTACCCTCGTGGTGCCGTGCTCATCCTGGAAGTCTTCACGGACTTTTATTGTTTACAGCTGATGTAAATATTTTTTCACCACACTACGACGAAATCACTTGTTTTACAAAAGTCAGTCGCGGACCGAAACACACCGTTTGCCGCCACAGGACCGAAAACGTTGGGGGCCCTAGGGCCGAAAGTCAGCTGATAGTTTATTTGCTTAAAACAACGTCAGAACATCAGAAAATTATACGGCATTCAAGACAGGAAGTTGCGGTCATATGATTGTCATAGCTGTGTTTTGTTTTCAAGTGAGTCAAATAATAATCAGTTTTTTTTTTTAATTATTTAGGGTATATTTCATTGTGTAGTGTGGTGAAAAATAGCGTTCGCACCTCGGCCGAAAGGGTTTTGCAGCTCTCGATCGTTTCAAATTCTCGACTTCGTCTCGAATTTGAAACACGATTTCGAGCCTGCAAAACCTCATTTTCGGCCCTTGTTGCGAAATATACTATTATTTTAGACTGTTTAAGTTAGAAATAATAATTCTCTCTATCGATGTAAAATAAAAAGTTAAGTAAGATAAGTGCGTGACCCACGCCAATCTCATAGAGGTCTGCGGTTTCAACTGCAAAGCCCTTCACGTAATGATGAAAGATCAGTATGCCAACTACGCAGTGCAGAAGATGTTAGATGTTTGCGAGGCTTCGCAGCGCAAGGTGCAGATATACACAAGATCCGGCCGCACTTTGCCTCCCTTCGCAACTACACTTACGGCAAACACATCATTGCCAAGTTCGTTTCGATCTCTGGGACTTTCAGTCTCCGTGGGGGGCTAGTGTGGTGACGTGCTCATCCTGTAGGTCTTCATGAACTTTTATTGTTTTACAACTGATGTAAATATTTTTAATTTAGACTGTTTAAGTTAGCAATAATAATTCTCTCTCTCGATGTAAAATAAAAAGTTAAGTAAGATTTTTGTCTGGTTATTATTCTTATAGTAACCCCGCCATCGTCTCACTTACACCCTCTATCCCTCAGTAACCTGGAATCTCCTATTTATCAATCCCTCAGTAACCTGGAACCTCTTAACCATCCATCCCTCAGTAACCTGGAACCTCCTATAGCCACCTATCCCTCAGTAACCTGGGACCTCCTATAACCATCTATCCCTCAGTAACCTGGAACCTCCTATCTATTTCTCAGTAACCTGGAATCTCCTATTTATCAATCCCTCAGTAACCTTGAACCTCTTAACCATCCATCCCTCAGTAACCTGGAACCTCCTATAACCATCTATCCCTCAGTAACCTGGAACCTCCTATCTATTTCTCAGTAACCTGGAAACCTCCGAACCCAGGAGGCAGAAAAACAGCCTGGAGCTTAACCTTCTGATCCGTAGCAGCCTGGTGCCCACCGTTATCATTTGCCGTTTCTGCAGGCAGCAAGTTCCCAGGCACAGGAGTGGGCGTGTGGTGATAACCTTATCACTTATCACGCAGGACAAAACAACGCGGGCGTTATCACAGAGCTAACAACACACATACGATGTAGCCTTGCCGGAACTGATAGCTAGTATCAACGGAAGTATCCTGTCCACTCGATTTGGCGGGAAACACCATCGTGTTGCTGTCTGATCACTTTTATCTTTCCATCGAGTATTTAAAAAAAATATAGAATTACTATATTCTGGTAAAATATGTCGATTTATGTTATTTTGAGCCATTTCAGTTGAATTTTAGCCTTCCAGAACCGATTGTAGACGACCGGCTTGACATTCAAGGAAAACAAAACTTTCTCCCAGTAAACTTATACCCAAAGAACAAGTTAAGTAAGTATCGCAACAATTTCCGAAAATAAGGTTTTAAATTTTGCGGGCTCGAGATCGTGTTTCAAATTCGAGACTAAGTCGAGAAATTGAAACGATCGAGAGCTGCAAAACCCTACGGGCCGTAGTTCGAGTTCAATTTTCACCGTACATGAAATATACAATATACCTTACATCACATACAAAATCTGATTATTTATTTTACACACTTGAAAACGAAACTTTGAGGTTATGAGCGACGATACAACTTCTTTGTCATAGTTCACGGTAACTAGAAACAAGTTACCGTGAAACAGTTTAAACAAATACAGTAATGAAAATCATATGATGGCAACCAATCTGTCTTCAGGACCTGTATAATTGTGTAATCGGATTAGAGGTATACTCAGTTCCACGTTCACCTTTCAGTACAGGCCTTATGGGAGACAGCTATTATAATTATATTACCTTCGTTGAGTGTATTTGTTTTTTACTAAATCCGTATCATGTTGTAAAAATCATCAGCTTATTATCATTTCATCTGACTAGAACAGTACAAACTAAATTGCCATTTGAAACACATGGCTTATGGAAATTCAATACTGAAAGTTTTTTTTTAAATTTATTTAACTTTACAATCTGGTTCTATGCTAATATGAACAATGAATAAATATTATGTAGGGTAGAATGTTAGTTAACATAGAAATTTTTCCTCAGTTTACAAAACGAAAAGGCAAGTCCAAGATTGAAGACCTCTTCAGCCTGTAAACAGTGTCTGTATTGTCGAGCACGTTCAACGCTAGGTGATTAGGGTGGTTTTCTAATTTTCCAATATAATTTTCACTAAATCTCGTGATCTCTTCTTTCACTGTAGGTATTTTAAAGTCTTCATATTAGGTCCTGTTGGAAACACCAAGATGATTGCGTTGGCAATCTTGCATAATAATTTTGACTGGTACATTTGAATTATTTCAATGTTAAAAACACTTGTAGAACCCCAAAGCTGCACTCCATATGTCTAAAAAGGTTTCAAAATCGTCTTATACAGAAGCAATTTATTTTCCAATATAAGTTTTGATTTTGATCCAAGGAGCCAATTCATCCGATTAGTTTTTGAATTAAGTTGCCGTCTTTTAGTCCATATGTGGGTTTTCCAAGTTAATTTGCTATCTATATGAATACCGGTACCTAAATACTTTACTTCGGTCACTTAAGATAGTTGTGTAATTTATCGTTACCGTTGGACAAGAATCAGGTTAAAAGTGAATGTAATGTGAACAGATTTATTTTCATTAATTTTGAGTATCCATGTCCGAAACCAATCTGTGATCGTATCTAAGCTTCGTTGCAAATTATTAGAAGCTTGACCTGGGTCCCGATGAACGGACAAAATTGCAGTATCGTCCGCAAAAGTAGCAATTTCAGTAGATATATCTCCTGGAAGGTTGGAAGTATAGAGAAAATACAAGAAAGGCACAATGCCCTGGGGAATTCCAGTCTGTACATGATGCAGATCAGTAAGGATGTCTTGATATTTAATTTGAAATGTCCTGCCTGTAAGATAAGATTTCAAAATTAGCAAAAAGGGAATTTGGTAGGTACATCTTAATTTTATACTGTAAACCAGGATGCCACACTTTATCAAACGCCTGGCGTACATCTAGGAACGCGGCTAAACAATAAGATTTCACGACGTTTCGGGATCTGAAATCTGATCCCGTCTTCAGGTGGAAGAAAATCTAGAACATAACAAGATTAGTACACATAGTAAGGATAACCTGGACAAAAAAATACAGCTAAAACAGAGAACTGTAAAAACAGTCACGAACACACTACGCTGAAAAGAAAAACAAGAACTCAAAATAGCACAGAAATCACAAATATCAAGAATCACCAGTCAGGAGAGAGCACGTTCACACCCAATCTCCGTCTCAGCTCAGCTCTGATTGGGGTGGACGTGCTTTCTCCTCTCTTTACAGTTCTCTGTTTTAGTTGTGTTTTTTGTCCAGGTGAAACTTGTTTTTTACTAATCAGTGATGGCAAATATCCGCAAAAATCCAAATAAAAATATAAAATCACCATGACCAACAATGAATTTCAAACAAAGAATACGATTTATTTTCTAAATATTGTCATATCGTCCCAACAACCCTTTGAACTTGTTCCATTGTGCCGTGTTTTCTTCTAAAACTAAATTGATGGCCGAGCATTATGGCATCCTCATCAATCATTGTTCGTATCATATACTGAAAGGTGAATGTGGAATTGAGAATAGTGAGGTATAAGATGAAGCTTGGGTGTTTACAAACAAACCAAGATGAACTTGGATTTTTCGAGGAGGGGAAATAAATATTTACATATGATCAATTGATTCAACAACGAATTTCTTGAGTCAGACATGTGTTACACGCTAAACAAACAAAAAAAGTCACCTGTTTATTGATTGTTATTAAAAGAGCAAAACATTGTTTCTAATATCAACCCACATTTTGTTTTGGTTTAGTATTTTTATATACCAGACTAGTAGCGTTTCTTCCACGTCATCGATGATTTCTTCCCCTCCTCTGTTGAAACTTCAAACTCAAGCTTCATCATGTACCTCACTACCTATAGCTTTTGTATGAATGGGGTTGTTAGCCCTCAACCTGGGGGCTATCTCCAAGGCAAAATTAGACTAATCAACAGAAGACAATTAGATTCTAAATCGTAGAAATTTTACAATTTTTTTAGGGCGAGAATGACTTATAATCACATAGCGAGATCTTCACCCCTTTTCTTGCACATGACGCAGAAGGGTTATTGGATTATTTGGTTGACGTTTTTGGGCTCTATTTGAATCATAATTTAGTATTCAAAGAATTAAAGTGGACTGATCCACCAGTCGACGTGGCGGCCGTCCGGGCAGCCCCACAATGGCACTTATCAAATTGAGAATAATCCCCCTTTTGACACCCCCCTTCCCCCTCCCCCTTCCTGGATGAACCCCAGACTGCGTGGCCCCGGGTCACATTCTTTGGCGTCTCTCTCACTCCTCTACCCCTTTTGGATGCCTCCGTCCCTTCCCATGTGTTTATTGGCCCGAAAAATAAAAAAATATGTACTGTGTTTTAAAGTTTTAAATGAACATAAATGTTTAAAGAGAGTTCTGTCTCTAATAATTAAGTAGACTTATTTCGGAGGGATTAAAAATCAATTGATGATTGTCATTCATCGGAATAGATTACATAAATTAATTTAAAGATGACAAAATTGGACTTAAAAGTAATAAACAAATATCAAGGTAATATCTAGGTATATCTAGGAAAAGGCAATGTATGTACGTGTAGCATACCCATTAGCAACAGCAGGTTACTCATCCAAATTCCGTCAAGATTCTTTAATCAAATGCCGACCTTCTTAATAAAGAAAACTTGTGTTTATGGTTTGGCTAGAAATTCGAATAGCCATAGGGCTATAAGGAAGAGTCTTGACGGACTTTGCGAATGAGTAACCTGTTATATAAAAAATAAAGAGTAATTGTACTTGTGTAACTTAAGAAAACAATATTGATTTTTAGACATTTTTTTCTCGTATTTAAACTCGAGCTCATTCTTAAAGTGGTCAGCAGATTTTTAAAGTTGAGGCCCCAGCCTACACCTTATTCGTGTGGTGGAAGATACACATAGCGTTGGGAGAGGCGAATGCTATGTTTTCATAGGGTTATCATGAGATTGGCATTGTCATTTACTAATTTACTGTTAATAACTGTAACCTTCTAAGAAATCTGTTTCTGTTACATAATATGAGTGGATAAATATACAAGTAATTTCATAATAATACTATTCAATTACATTACTCCCACCAAAACATGCCTCTTAAAGAAAACAGTTTTACTTCTTGGCGATAGTTAAAAACTTTAACGTTGTTTTTAACATTGTTCTGCATCAATGAAACAGTTATAAAATCAGGTACTATAATACCTTTACCTGGTTTATTATGTGTATTGAGTTGTATTGTACTGTATTGTGTTGTATTGTCCTATGTGGTTAATATTTCTAATTCAAACTAGCCATGTTATATTGTAATTTTATCCTGGTCCATTTCTTTAAAAATGTAGTTTTAATTTGAGAATTGTAAACCAACAATGCTTATCTAGTATTCAAAACTTGACAAAAACATTAATAGTTAATTAGGTTCACTCTCACTCAATCTCATCGTCATTTATTTTATCTCAGCTGCATTCTTCGCAGCTCGAAGGAGCTAGGAGCTGCCAGCAGATATCGACGTCCATGTTTGTTTGGTAACAGAACTATGTGGGAATGCCAACCGTGTCGGAGAGTGCATGTCTGTGAACGGCGCGATAAGGATGACGGATTCGCAGATACGTCTTCTAGATGCATCGAGGCACAAGGGCCTCTTTGATAGCCTCGACACAGACTGTCTGTCTGTCCGTCTGTGTCATCAGCTGAAGAAACGTTCCGTGTGTAAATACTGTCGACTCGCCAAAGCCCGTCTTTTCGAGATAGATTTCTTTGAATGTTGTTTTTTGTGAGTTGACTCAAGTGTTTTGTGGCTGTAGCGAGTGCGGTGGAACTCCTATATCGAGTTGCTTGAATGATTTATGAAGTATTGATGGTACTCAAATAATATTTTCTACTCGAGATATACTAAAATTATCCCTGTTTAAGAAATTTGATTTTATAATGTATTAAATTAATTTGATAACCTTGGTAATGACTTCGTTTTTCGGTATTTTATTTTTTAATATTGTGTGTTTTTTTGCCACTAGCATTTTTTAACATTTTGTTTGGGAACGGTCCGAAATCGGGTCTTGTTATACTATTTAATGTTATATATCCTCATTAATTCATGGCCCAATTACATATGGCGACTAGAACAGTTTTGATTCTGGTCAGGATTCGAACCGGCGACCCTGTAACGTTATGAGGTGAGCACTTTATCCCCTCGGCTATCACTCCATTCAAACATGAACTCATTATTGATATTACTGCTATCAGAGACTTGATACAAATGGAAACTCGGATTCCACCCAGTGTTTCATCGGAGGGTCCAGTCCTGCGTTTTTTTTTATACTATCTTTTTTTATGGTTTTTGTTAATCTTCTAAACAAAGACCACCCTTGGGGAATTGTGCAGTCTCCTAGATGATTGTGTTAGTGATTTCAGAATATCAAAATAATAATTTCACTATGAGTATAAATTTTAAAACTTCCTTCTAGGTTTAAAAATACAAGGTGTAGTGGCCCTGAAATCTGTTTTTTTACAATGTGTAGAAATTGTGGCCCTGAAATCTGTTTTTTATACGCTACACACACCTTATAACTTTAACACTTTATCTTTAACCCCAGTATTAGCCATATTTTACGAAGAGAGCCCAGATACGCACGGAATGCTTATACCACAGCATGGCCAAAGAACTTTGTCCTATCAATTCGCCAAATTTTATTAAAAATCTAATTACTTTGTTGAAATATATTTTTTGAAAATGATTAGTTGTGTCAAATTATAACCTTTTTTTGAAATGGTGTTTGAAAAAAAAATACTAACACGTAGTACGTTTTTGAAGAGAAGTAGTGAAATTAGTCGTGGACAGGTAGTCAGTCATTAGAGGGCTGCAGCGCACGAAGTGCCGCCAAAGTCGCTCTTTCCCGCTAACTTTGGAACCACACCTCCTCCTCTAGTTACTCCTCTAGATCCAGTCATCCTTCCTCAGCTTCCGGCGCGCCGCAGCGGACAATCCACGGACTCCGGGCTACAAAGGTGACGCCTGAATGGGAGGTGATCGCTTCCTGCGGTCGGTGCAGCGCGAGGTGTCAACAATGGAGAATGGTGCATTGTGGGCGGCTTACCTGTCCAACCGGAAGTCCGCCCTTGCCGGAAGAAGTGAAATATGGCCCCAACACACCGGATCTTGAGCCAATAATGCCCCATTGTCGGGGCAACGCCGCTCCGTGGGACTGGCATTTCAGGTGTCGAAGCGCGGATTCCGCAGGGGAGTACACTCGCCCCCTCTTTTTACGACGTTTTAAATTTCTTAAAGAGGTTCTTTCCAGAGTTTTTCGATAAATATGTTAATTTTGACGGTTTTATGGAGCTTTTTGTCAGCCGTGGGAGAGCGTTTTACGAGCGTCTAGGATTCTTTACCCTCCCGCTCTATTCAAGTGGCCCAAAAAGCGGATGAAAAAGGAGTTTCCGTTCGGTAAAAAACATTTCACTCACGCACCCTAAGGAAATTGAAAAAAATTCAGACCTGAAAAAATTGCGCATGAGTATTGAGGCGTGAAAGACGGACAAAATCTAAACAACAATTCTTTTTTGTTTACTGGTTTTTATACCATCTTAGTAGGTCAGCAGCAGTAAAGTTTCTCTCATAGAAATTAACATAAGTAAAAAGAACATCTGTGTAAGTGATCCGTGTCCTGTAATCCAATTACTTGGAGGTCACGAATTGTGGATAGTTATGAGCGATGGCTTGTGGACGCGGTGTTCCATAGTGGAGATTAACGTCCGTACTATTGAGTACTCGTTCATGGGTCAATCCTCATGATTAGACTGGTTCGTATACTGTAAACCGAAATTGTGGTTCGGATCCCACGTTAAAATGTAGGTCCCTTTGTTGTCATTGGCTGTTGGGCTATTAATTAAAAGTCCTGACTAAGGAAAATGTCGGCCTTAGACAGTAAAAGACTACAAGATGGCGCCACAATCATCCTCCAATCATCCTTCACTCATATTCCGGTTAAAATACGTAGCCAGTGCTGCGTCACGGTCTTAGGAGGTATTAAAGGTATCCTCACTTTTTATTGCTTTTTTACAATCAGATAAGTTGATTGATCGCACACTAAACATAATCGCCAGGTTGTGTTTTATAGGTTTTTTATCCTAAAAAACATAAACTATACGTACTCCAAAGTAATGAAAATACTGTCTCTTCTGATGAACAAGCCACGTTCACCCCAAAATCTTCCTCTAAATTTTCCACAAGTTACGGTAATTTTTCGCTTTTCCAACTAAATTTAGCGCCTTTTCCTGTTTTCTACTTGAGGAGGGATGGATCTTGCTCTTAACTTTGGTTTCGTATGCAGAGTGTCGGCAAAGATATAAAAGTTGTAAAATAAAAGTGGACGATTTATGGACAGCTAAGTGGAAGGCTGGAAGTTGTTTTGAGACCTAGTGGAGAACTGTTTCGTGCTATAGTACTACCTAACTTTCGCGACAGTTATTTTTGGCAACAAGTTTTCCACTTGATACTCTAAATTTAAGAAAAGCTTCTCGCAAACAATCTTTTGTCTAACTTTTAGTTCTCAACTTTGTAGTAAACACTCCAAAGTAATGAAAATACTGGCTCTTCTATGATGAATGTGGTTTAACATTACAATTAAAATAGCAACTATGCACGGTTGTTTATTTTTAAACATGAAAGCCCTATGGCCAATCAAACTAGTAATTTAGAACTGTCAAATTAAACAATAGCTAGCTGCTAATTACGAAGCTGTCAAGGTGATTCGGAAGTAAAAGATCAATCACTCACTCACGAGACAATCAAAGACAATGTAATGTCTCAAGGCTATTGAATAGTTTGCTCATAAGGTTATCTTGACGATCTAAAATTAGACTTATGTTGCCTACCTATGAAGAAAAAGTTTGAATAAAATAGTTTAATTAATGATCACACGATAAACTTTATCCATCCGATTTCTTGTACCTACCGTAAGAATAAATCAGTAACTGTCCCAATATATCGTAACAGTTTTTGCTTGGATTTTCAACTCCTAAGTTTTTTCGTCTCAAGTTAAAACCAGAAAACTTATTTTCGTTTACTTATCTTTTACATCTACAAAACTGTAAAAGTAAATCTGATTCCTGTTTACAAATATGCTGTCACTCACCAAGGTGGCCGAAGGGATTTTCGATCGTTAGTTTAATCAAATGTTGATATAACGTTAATCAATTATTATCGACTGAAAACTGTAACTGAATAGTGATGCAGCATGAAAACTGTGTGTGTTGCCACGACAAGAATCAGAGGTCGCTTTTCAAGGGTATTTCGTTACGCCCAAGTGCTGTTAAATTACTGTTAAGTTACTAGTTACTAGTTACATCCAGTTACTAGTTACAGTAAAGTTAAATTTGAATCTTTTCTGTGGTGTTAAATGCAGGCAGGAAGAAAATGTTATTATAAACTGAAAACGTGGAGGATGAGAAGAGATAACGTAATCAGATACGGCGCAGCGCGTGCGCCGCGCCACTCCCTCTGATAAGGTGTTATCACCAACTCGCCGCAGCTCTCACATCGTGGGGAGAATCCTGCGACCGCCAACAAATTTTTAATTAATGGTTGTTTAATAAATTAAATATTCCATTACTTTCGCGCCTGACTATCTTCAATACAACACAGAATTTGGCTGAGCTTTCACTCAACAATTTCACTGCTCACTTTTCCTAAATTTAAGCACGTGGATAAGACCGGGGCGCGCTCCGGATGTATTTTAAGGAATATGAGTGAAGTTGAGTGCCGGATGGATAAGATGAAAGCATATGTTACTTAAAAGACCAGCTACTGGTTTGCAAAAATGAAAAATCCTGACTGCAGAAATGAAAAATCCCTGTTTTCACTTTTAGAGCCGCCCACAACTAATATAATCGTTAATCGAATAAATAGGCTAATAAAAGAGGCTGCCAGCCTTGAAAAAATAATGCGGCCGCGTTTTTGGTATTAATTGTCGCGCAATATAGTCCGAGAACAGATTTTCCCCCTCCACTCTATCATCATATAACTAAATCAACTTGTATCGGCAGTTTAAACTACTTGAGTAGGCATAAGTATACAAAAGAAGATGAAAAATAACATTCAAAAATATTACCTCTATAGAAAGATACTATTTGAGTACAGAAACCAATTTTATTCTGTCAGTTTTATTGTTGCTACCCTATTTTCAGTTACTGCTCGATATCACTATGTCGTATCTGATATTAGACTTTTTTATTCTTTATAAGTAAGGTTCTATTTATTGGTATACAGTTGTTATACAAAGCTAGTAATAAACAAGTGACTGTCGTTGCATGAGCAAAAGGAACTTACAATCTCAAATTTAAAAAATCCTCAGCTGTAGTAGTAATGTATACGTATGACCTATACTACATAACGAACTCAAAGTAAAAGTACTCGACTGTAGTGGTAGTGTATGACCCATATCCACACGCGCTACAGATCACCGCGAGGTCAATTGGCGCAATTTAGTCACAATTGGACAAGAGTGACCCCCCTCCCCCCCCTCCCCCCCCCGCCAGCTGGTTACGAGGAGATACTACGAAGCCTCTGATGTAGTACGTGGCTACGTAAGTTATGAATTCACGGTGGCCTGTAAGCCTTTCTGTTAGAACCGGGAAGAAGGACTGCGTTTTTGGTTATTGTTTCAGTTCATTTCCGTCATTATGGAGGGTGGGGTTGAAAGGGTTTTACAAACTGTACTCTTTGATGTTATTCAAATATAGTCACTTCAAAGTAAAATTGTCTGGGAACTTGGTATCGGTGGTATAATAAAAAGGTAAGAAGTAGGGGTGTGCAAAAGTGAGTTTTGAAGTCGAATCGAGTTGAGTAGAGATTTGAAAAATTCTCGCGAGTTTCGAGCTTTTTTCGAGTCGAGTTTTTAAAGATTGTCATATAATAGTATTATTAGTCATCATGTTTCTACGTAATCGACGTGTCAAAAATTATTATAATTAATCAAATACAAATCACAATTTAAGATATAAGACTTAAAATAGTTATTGAACTAAGAGCAACTATAAAATAATGCAAAAAAAGAAAGAAACAATTTTCTTTAAACTTACAATAATTCTTAATTGGATTTAATTTTCAAGCCTAATTTCAGGCTTTAGGCTTACCTGGGTTTTGAAATCACAGCCCGTCGATATTTAATATAATACACGATTAAAATATTTCCTTTCACTTACTCACACAGGCACCAACAAAAAACGGTGTGTGACGTTCAATAAAAAACTGAGTTTATTATTTACTCGGTGTAGTTTCTAAATCACAACAAAATAATTTTTCAAGGGAAAGAAAAATAACCTCAAACTATAGAAAAGATAGAGTGATAAAAACATTGTATCTTTAATACCTTAAAAAACTCTCTACTTCTAGTATATAACAAACGAGGTTTTAGTTATGTCCATTAAAGATAAATTGGCAATGTGAAAAATTACGATAATATCGTTGACTGTGAATTCTAAGATAATATCCTTTCACACGTACCGATTTTGGGTAAACGGCTTTCCGGGTATTTTGCAATAAGTCGAGACGAGCAGTGTATACTTAGCTCGAAAAAAGCTCGATTCTCGAGTACTCGCACGCCCCTAAATAAAAGCTAAACCAAATTGATTGGAACTGTTGCCAAGTATATTTAATGAAAATATAGGCTAATAATTACCTTTTCCTGCTGATGGAATAGCCTTTTCCATCATTAGTTCTTCCAAACATTCATAAACAGGTAGATACGATAGAAAATTTAAAATATGGAAAATGTATGTTAAAGTATGTTACAAGTTGTATGTTATAAGAATCTTCGTGTTATTTGTATGCTTTTACTACTTAAACATTTTGACGACGACCAGAACACCAGAATCTACTCTGTATTGTTAACGGTTTTTTAAACCGAAACATGTCAACTCAACCTGTGGCATTGTTGGAAATGAACTCAGTATACTGGATAAACAGGTAACTAGCCAAAATTCTTATTGTATTTGCAGTTCAGGGGCTTCAAAGTGAATTTTAAAAGACATAACTAAGCCGATAAACTACTACATGATGAATTCAAAAACGTGTATTTTGTCCCGCTCAGCTCACATCTTATTGGACGTATAGAGTATAGGCAATTTTGCTTGTTTAAGAAAGGTGCTGCTATACATACACGTCACGTCACGTCACGTCGCGTCGCGTCCATTTTCAAAGTGAATTAAACCTGTGTAATCAAAAGGAACCGGTTATACATACACGTCACGTCAAGGCACGGCCCGACTCGGACGCTCTGATGAGCATACACGGCCGAATTGGGACGCGACGTGACGTGACGTGTTTGTATAGCATACACCAACGTCCACTCGGCCATTTGGCTCTTAGAAACTAGAAAATGCGAATCGGTGCGAATCGATGCGAATCTATGCGAATCGATGCGAACCGATGCGAATATGTATAGGGGGCCCACCGGCATCGTCGGATTAGCCGTAAGTGGACGCGACGCGACGTGACGTGACGTGCATGTACAGCCTTTAATTTTCGTATTTGGAGGAAAAATTAATCGCAAAAATCGCTGGCTGTACCAATAACGCGTTTTCTCAACTGTTCAGTAAATAGATTACCAGATCAATTCTGAACAATTTTTTCAGCATTTCTTATCCGCATTGAAAAGTCGCATGATAACGAATGATTCTGAACAATTTTTTCAGCATTTCTTATCCGCATTGAAAAATCGCATGATAACGAATTATGCGCCAAGACAATTATTTAATTTATACACAGTCTAACCTACAGTCTATGGAATTGTTTCACAGAACTCCCCAGCATTTAAGAGGCAAACAGAGAGTTCCACAGCTCGCCCGCGCCGACGGAGGGCCGCCAGGTCGGGGCCGGGCAGCGTAAAATGTAATCAATTTGGAAGTCTGTGGGCGGGGCTATCACTGCATCACTGCGCACTTCAAAGGCACCGCCGGCTACCGCGCTACGCGACCCGGGCTGCATACGCTACACAGCGCCACTACCTACACCTCCGCCGCGCCGAAGGAGCAGGGTGGGTTTCCCCCCGTGTACGTTGTTATGCGGGATTGAAATTGAAGACTTCAGATAGTTTGGCGCTGAGGTGGTGAACGAAAACAAAATCGAGCCTACACCAACTAATGTTCGGTAAAGCAAAATTCACTTTTTATTAACGAAATAGAGAAAACAAAAGATTTCACAAAGAACAGACTGAAATCTTTACAAACTGAATCTGAAGGGACTATGAGGTTCGCTAAATTGAAGTATCTTGTTGGAACAACGATATAATTGTAATAACAAAGCAAAAAATGTCTTATTAGAACTTCTGTAAAACAGAGAAGAAAATCATAAATTTTTAACTAACAGTTTAATTTAAACTATAATTTGATTTAGTGAAATTGTTTATTTATCATATTGCTTAACTATTGTTCCATTCCTAATTTATTTCGTAGACTATATTTTGGAAAAAATCTCAAATCTCACCATTAATTTTGATAAAAGTTTACAGCTGTCCTGAACATCAATGCAATTTGTTCCTTCTCTGTGCACGTTCCTATCTGTTTCTTTAGATTCCGGAGATCGTTACCATCCAGTTAACGAAAATGTTCATTAATCTTCCAACCTCAAAAATCGTCACAATCTCCCGTTTACATTCAACGATATTTTGCAGCTATCTGGTTGGAACAATAGATCGTTGCAAAATAATGTTACTTGTAAACTGGCCGACTAAATTATTTTGACATGGAAATAACAACACACACTTCTCCTTGTACTACACCCCTTAGATCCTAATTAGGGACTAGTACCTTTATATGAAATTTCGGTAGACAAGACTGCAATTAATTAGAATCAGCCTTTGGATCTGAGGTTAATACAACATACATCTTTAATAACTGGTAATAATAAATTGGACAAGTTCAATAAATTATTCTTGACTTCGTGGAGTACTTGTATTTTATTTATTGGTATAAACTGTCCGTACATTTACATGAATTTAAATTCCTTAATTTTTATTACTATATCAGTAATAGTGCAAAACTCACTCTATCCCCACTATCGCCGTGCACCGGGGGCTCGTCTGAAAATTACCAAAATTTAATAATAAAAGGTAACTAAAATAGTATAATCCCTATGTCTTTTACTTTCATTCAGAATAAGAAAATTTAATAAATCTGACCTAATAATATACAATTCTGGTAGAAAATAGTTACTCTGAAACATGTGCAAAATCCTTGCAAAATTATACATGAAAAGTCTTTACATAAAATTACTCAAAGTACAAAATTCATGTTTGTTATGTTGAAATTATCAAAATTATAACACACTAAGCAAATTTACATTTTAGACATTCAGAATAAACTATACATACAATATTTGATTCTTTCAGTTATACAAATAATATTATTTTAACTTACTTTTTCAACGAGCAGTGCTAATTTTGGGGAATAGTGTAAGAGTGAACTTTTTCCTAGCTTCTAATTAATAATACCTCCAAATCACAAGAATGCACAGGAGTGCCAACAGGTCAGTGTTGAAAAGTAACAGTATTGTAACATAATATAATATTTTATACACATAATTATTTGTTTGATTTTTCTTTAACCTGGTTTTAAGTTTATTCAGTTTTAAAATAATTCAAAATTAAATTTAATACATTAAATCAGTACATCCTTCACTAGATTGGTATAGCTATAAAACCTATTTTTCCCGTATTACAAACTAATTAATTAAAAAGCATTCTACCACTAGTCAACATAATTCGAAACAAAACAAGGAAAGTGAAGTGACGCAAGTAGTTTAAATAGCCTGTTGTAGGAGTGTGGGAGATGGAGCAGGTCGTTATCAGCGATAAGGGGGTTGACGACCTTCGTTGGGAGCCACGACCCCTTATCTGACACATTCCTTGTGATAAACGCGAAAAAGGGAATTAATCAACATCGCCTCTTATCTTCTGATGACTAGATTGATTTCGATCAAAATTTAAAGATTTTTGAGGATATTTATTTTTTTCGCCGTCGCGTCGTAAACCCTAGTGAGGTTAGTTTATTTACCTCAGATCAGATCAATATAAGGTAATGAAAAAGGTTTGATCCTATCCTTTCAACAAAAAAAAGTTCATGGGGCAAACGTCTGGAACCAATCCTATAATTTCAATTTGGTTTTCGTACCAGCCAGATCTATAATTTCTTAGTTCCATTTGCATTAGCTTTAAGGGCAGGTGTACAAAAATGAATGTGAAAGTGAAAAAAGTCACATAGGTATGAATGGGTTGCATTTATGTCAATATGATATAAACAGAAAAAACATAGCACGAATACGTTTTCCATATACGCATACGTCTTACCGCATTACAGGGCAGAGTGAAAATTAGTACCCGAAGGAGATATAATACTATTTGCTGAAGATTGTGCATAAGTTATGAGTTTTTAAACATGTTCGCTTCAGATGTAAATATTAGGTGAACGGTGAACAACACATTTGATCTCTGGAGCCTATTGCACGATAAACTACAAGCTAATAATATCAGTGATCTACCAAATCTGATTTGCCGAATTGCCTATAATATTAACTTGTAATTTATTGTGCAATTGGTCCCTGGTGGAGGATTGGTATTGATGATAGTTTATGCCGATAAAAGAGATTTGTTGAGTCAAACTTAGGGCTGTCATCATTTTGTCGTCACATACCGTAACGCCGAGCGTGGCCTGTTCACCGTCAAGCGATGGTTTGACCAGAACAAACTCACTGTTAATTTATCAAAAACAAAGTATATGCCAATTTCATTAAGATCGGACTTTGATCCACAAAATTTAGTTTTAAAAAAACATAGTTGTGGCGCCAGGAATGTTTGTGATGAGTGTGTGTGTATTGAAAGTGTGAGGGAGTTCAAATACTTAGGTGTGATTTTTGACAATCGTCTAAAATGGGCAGGCAAAATAAACTTCATAAGGAGTAAGCTTCATAAATTTATTTTTATTTTATTTAATTTGTCAAAAATTCTACCCTTGCATCTTTTGAAAAATGTTTATCATGCTTACATTCAATCAACTTTACAATATGATAACCTTGCTTGGGGTGGAGGTTCTCGTAAGAGTAAACTTGCCCCAGTAGAAATAATACAAAAGACAATCATTAAAACTGCTCTTCGCAAACCTCGTCGCTACCCTTCAGAAGCCGTTTTTGATTAATTTCAAGTGCTGGATATTTCACAGCTCTATACTAGATCGTTACTTTTGTATATTTTTAAAAACAAACCTTTAATTTTCAATCAACCTCCTCATAGCTATCCAACTAGGCATGTGGTCAACACTGGCATTCAGTTTCTTAAAATAAATAAAACGATTAACAAGACATCCCCACTATACATTGCAACTATAATTTTTCCAAATTACCAAGTTATTTAAAGCACCCACCAGATTCATGCAGCCTTCAATAGTATAAGAAACTTGTAAATAAATGGCTTGTGGATACCGGACGTTACGAAATTGATAACTATTTAGTGTCAATTTTTTCCTGATCATTGCTTCCATCAAATGTATGTGAGTGTGCGTGTGCGTGTGCATGTGTAAGTGAATGTGTATGTGAGTGACGAGTATGAATGATATGGGAATGGGAGAGCGGGTGTGCATGTCTGTGTGGATGTGAGCGTGTTTGAGAGGGCTCCCCTCTTTGAATGTATGTTCCAGGTCTCAGGAATCTTTCTTTTTAGTACTGTACAACCTTTTTCTGTTTTTTTTTGTGGCTCTATTCTATTTTATATAACTTTTATTATGTGTATATACTGAATTATTTGCATGTTTTTTATCTCACTGTAGTCATATACAAAGTAAATTCTGAAAAACTAAGTGATTGTGCTCAAGATGCGGACTGCATGAACTCATTCCCCACGCTCAGGCTTGGCCTTTGTGGGGAATTATTCCAAGTTATAATTATATATTTTTAATTTATTTATTGTACACATTTTTAAGTGGAAATAAAGGATTTCATTTCATTTCATTTCATTTCAAAATGTAAAGTGAAATCGGGACACTGACAGAGGGTGTTCTATTGGGAGAGGGGAGAGGGAAGATTACATGCAAGTTTCCAAAGGTCTATGCGTGTTTTATGAAGTCTAAGCATAGAGGGATTGAAATAAAATTAAAAATTGCAATTTTTATAGAAAAAAAGTATATCTCATAACAAGAGTAGAAAGTGAGACATTGCATATACCTAAGGTGTCTCAAATGGATTGCGGACGAACTAGTAGTCCTACATAGATGAAACAAAACCATACTCCACTAAATCGACCGCAAGGAACAACATAAACATATTTTTAAGCTTTTTTAAAATACAGGGTGTTGCAAAAACCGGGGGTCATGGGTTTAAATCTCAGAATTTTTAAATGTAAACATATGTCATGTTATGCATCGTTTTAAAGCTCTGAACAAGACGAACAATTTGGTGAAAACAGAATTCACTTATCTTTATTCATTTCAAAATGGCGGCCATTTTCGTGAAAAATATTGGTATTTACGAAATATCCTGTATCTCGAGAACTACAAAACATATTTTTGGTCTGTTTAAAAATTATTAATCCTCGTTAACTCAGCTTTAATTTGATATACGACATGCCACCATTAAAAAAATAAAAGTTTTTGACAGTACATTTTATTTCGTTTTAATCTTGGTAGCCCTGAAAGTCAACAAATTTAAATGGCAGCATATGTCAAATAGCACATCATTTTACAGGTTTTGCAAAGACCAACAACTTTTCAATTTACACCTAGCTGCTATCTTTGGTGGTTTTGTAGTTATATGCAAAAATCTCCATTTTACCATATAAAGCCCATGTTAAATGTGCAGTACTTAAGTTTAACTGATGCAAATTTAAATGCCCTGAAGACTACATTTTTAACATGGGCTTTATATGGTAAAATGGAGTTTTTTGCTTATAACTACAAAACCACCAAAGATAGAAGCTAGGTGTAAATTGAAAAGTTGTTGGTCTTTGCAAGACCTGTAAAATGATGCTATTTGACATATGCTGCCTTTAAATCTTTTGACTTTCAGGGCTACCAACATTAAAACGAAATAAAATGTACTGTCAAAATCTTTTATTTTTTAATGTTGGCATGTTGTATATCAAATTAAAGCTGAGTTAACGAGGATTAATAATTTTTAAACAGTCCAAAAATACGTTTGGTAGATCTCGAGATACAGGGTATTTCGTAAATACCAATATTTTTCACGAAAATGGCCGCCATTTTGAAATGAATAAAGATAAGTGAATTCTGTTTTCACCAAATTGTTCGTCTTGTTCAGAGCTTTAAAACGATGCATAACATGACATATGTTTACATTTAAAAATTCTGAGATTTGAACCCATGACCCCCGGTTTTTGGAACACCCTGTATTTTAAAAAGCTTAAAAATATTTTTATGTTGTTCCTTGCGGTCGATTTAGTGGAGTATGATTTTGTTTCATCTATGTAGGACTACTGGTTCGTCCGCAATCCATTTGAGACACCTTAGGTGTGACACCCTGTATATACCAACCATATATTTGAGACCATAAGTTTGAAGTGCGAGATTTTTCGATAGCTTCACGTGGTTGAGAATATGCAAATCACTTTCACTCGTGGTTTGTTTTGATCGATACTTTTCGCTACGCAGCGAATTAAACAATAACAACTATTTGTTTGTTTACCAAGAAAAAACAAAACAAAAGAGATCCATCACTTTTTCATAGTAAACATTGTTTTTGCGAAGTGAACAATGTACTTAATGATGAATTTTCGCAGGTGTTGAACACGTAACAAAAACAAGTAATTTCACAGAAGTGTAGCGAAAAAGTTTTTACTGTGATGAAACCTTTAAAATTGCACTTTAATACAAAAATATTATGGTATTAGCTAGGTAAGCTTGAGGGAACATAAAATTACCAAAATTTAATGTAGCTTATTTTTAAAGACATAACATTATATAACTTTATATAACTCTCTCTCTCTCTCTCTCCCTCTCTCTCTCTGTGTGTGTGTGTGTGTGTGTGTGTGTGTGTGTGTGTGTGTGTGTGTGTGTGGTGTGTGTGGATGTGTGTGTGTGTGGATGTAAACAAAGCTAGAGACGACACCAGGGGTCCGATTTTCATGAAATTTGGCATGTAGGTATAAAGCCGTGGTATCTCCAGGCGTATTTTTAATTTTTTGAATTTTTGATTTTTAAGGGTATTTACACCATAAAAACCCATAAAAAATGACAAAAATCCAAATTTTCAAAGGCTCTAATTTCAAAACGGCTCTAACGATTTTGATAAAGATTTCTTGGTTTTTAGTGCTTAAGATGCCAAACAAAATGACACCACCCGCATGTCTGTAAAATTCAGGTTCAGAAGTTAAAAAATCATATCTTTCAAATTTCACAAAAACTGTAACTTTTAAAGAAAATATACTTGCAACCATTAAATTTGACTTGATAAACTAAACAAACTAGTATTTTGAATCATTAGTCTACGTCAACTCGTTGCAAAGATAATTGATATTTTAGTTTGGCGGTAAACGCAATATACGTTGTCCAATGTTATTCTTAAGGTAAATATTCAAAAACCGATATCTCCATTATTTACTAACCGATTTTGATAAAATTTGGTATATATTTGTTGATAGTTAATTGTTAATTTTTTTTATTTCACTGTATATGTTTCCTGGTTTTAAATGACTTGAAGATAGAAAGTATGTGTCAGTTTCCTGATACCGTTTATTTACATAATACTAGATTTTTATAACTGTGTTATTTTTAGGTTTAGTCTAGGTTAAGAGGTAGAGAGGACTTGCAAGTCCTAATTTAGCTTCATTAATAAAGTCACTTTTCATTTCATTTCATTTCAAAGCCCGGACGTCCGGACGATATCAGGTCTCAAGCCGTCTCAAGGGTCATTATGGGACAACAGGACGTGAAAACTGGCGACCATCGTAGGCCGACTCTAACATCAGAGAAGTAGAGTCGGCTTTGGACCTTCCTAAAAAATCGGGGCGTATAACCCTAGTCAAAATTGGACATTATGCTCAAATCAGTTATGTTCTAGTGGGAACGGTAAAATATTCAATTTGTTAACTACCGCTTTTATATAGTTTTTTTTCGCGCTCGAGAACCATTATGCCTACGTAGCTTAAGCTACGTATATATACAGTAGGTATATATAATTTTAGCTGTTTACGAAAATGTTTTATTTTTACATAAAAATTAGCGTCGAATTAAATAAAACTTATGGTCCCTGTACCTACTATTTGTGTTCATTATTATGGTGCCGTTATGCAAAGAAAATATTCTGTTAAATATCTCTTGCGTACATAAGCAATTATTGTTTAAAAACCGTTGAGCGAAAGATAACTCCGAGTTGACGTTGAGAATGAGATAACAATTTAATTTGAAAGTTTGAAATTTTAACGGTTGCAGCGTTGTGCAGTATATTGTTAGAGCTGTGAGTAGTTCCGCCTTGCGCCGTGGGATGGCAGCTCTGTGCGGTTCAAGCCAAGCTTCCGTCTCCGCTCCGGCCTCGCCACAACAATCAACAGACAAGATGTGCTTCTCTAACTGAAAAAAAATTATTCTCATATTCATCTTGATGAATACCAGGGTTGATTTTCCAAATGTACAAATATGGTACTCATTAGCTATGTGCTATTATGTTTACTTTTATTAGTATGTTTTGGATTTTTCTTTACTAAAACAGTAATCCTTAATAATTGCCTGCTCGACTCATTCCTAGCCACAAACGTTCAGTTTAGTTTTTGGTAAGAGTAATTTAAAATGTTTATAATTAGCTGCTTTTGTTTTGTTTGTACAGAGCGATAATTAAAATAAATATCAGTAAATTTTGATATAATTTTAATCTTGTGGACACAAAATAATATTAAACAATAGAAAAGGTTTTGTCTGATACAAAATGATAAGTGGTTGCCCCCATGCAAATCGAAGGCAATTTACTGCAGAAGTGGTTTTTCAAATTATTTTATCTATGCAATAAATTTTACAATTAGTTTTAAACAACCACTGAAAAATTGAGTAGCTATCGCCACAGGATATCTGTTTTTTCAGTTTTACAGATCTTAATTTCTCACTCTGTGGTGTTAACTTTTCTTTTATTTATACTATGCTTAACCCTTGAGAGAGAAACTTAAACAATCATATTAAAAAATAATTGCTTGTATGTGTTGAACAAAAAACTGTAAGTAAAAACACACCCATGTAAAAATACACAGTAGGTACCTACTGGTACTCAATATTTTGATTTATTTTTTGTCCAACTTAACTGGCCCACAGTACGTGATAAGGCCACTTGAACAGGACAGACAGATAGAAAAGGAGATAGAGAGAGACAGAGATGATTGAGCGGGGGAGGGGGAGGGGAGCGGAGATTGTGGGAGAGGGATCTTACTATTGGTCGAGAGGAGTGGTGGGGGGCGGCAGCAGCGTCAGGCGACGCGACCGTTTACAACCCAGTCGGCACTCGGCAGATGTTGTTCGTGTGGCGCGGGTCAACGTAGAACTGCTCGTTCAAAACGACGGTTAGTTTGAATTTCTTCAGTTTTTCTCGTGTCGGAAGTGACTTCTGTTCTTTCTGTGCCCCAGTTCTTCATGATTGCCGAATAGTAGGGAAAACAGTGTTGGCGACCTGTGTTTCAGTATGAGTGCCCGTGTCTTCACTCCGCTGCACCCGATGTTGATTGCAGAAATGCGTCGCACAATGATCGGTCGAAGCAATAGTGATGTTGGTTCGCACCCGGCCGCGATCGCGAGAGTGCGAAGGGACCTGTTCGGGCCAGTCGACCACGAGGACGCGCAGTCCTTCGTTGACAAGGAGCTGGCGTCTATCAGAAGGAGGCAGACGGAAAAGTGGGGTTTTGATTTTGTCGATCAGCAACCAGTAGAGAACTCGAGATTTCGGTGGGAGCGTGTGACACCGGCAGAAAATATTCCAGAGGCCTACGCGCTCAGAAGACTGTCGTTCCTGGGACAGCAGACGGAGGCCGCCGCGATCAGGACGGCCGATGTCTCGACGACGGCGACTGCGAGCACGCCCGCCACGCCTGCCCAAGAGACGACGGTCTCCACGACAACGCAGAGAACCAAACCAGCCAACAACAAGCAGTCCCAAATCACAGGTTTGTCTGATTCATTTTAAATTTAAAATTAAATCAGCGTAGCATTCAATTTACGTGTCTCATTGCAGCAATGAATATAAATTTATATGTTGTCTGCATGCAAGTCTTGCATTCATTAACGTTATGTGTGTAGCTTTGGAATTGGAAATTTATGTTAGGCCACAATCCGTATCAATTATTTGTTGTTTTCGCTTGCCTACGGCATTCCTGTTGTTTGATTTGTGAACGGCTCGTAATTTTTAATAAGTTTACTGTTAGTTTCCCGCCAGACTTTGCTGGAGCGGTTTTCGCATGGTTTAAACTTAATTTAAGCGTTTTTCCTGTTAGCTAAGTTTGATAAATTAGTAACTGAACGTCAAAACATCTGTAGAACATCAAGAAGTAATTAATTCGATGAATCAGATCGATTACTAGGCCTATGATAAATTTTCCATATCATAGGCTATTTTTTCGTGTGTTAATGTTTCAAATAACGACTCCTTAGTTATTCACACGCCTGAAACAAAATCCAACATTAGGGATACCTAGTACATTAATGTTGTCGAAGTGCACAGGCGCTTAGTCACGTATCGTGTATTTTTAGTCGTGCCAGCGGTGCTGCAGCTATCTCGTGCAGTTCCGGTAGCCGAGTGCTGCATTGTCCGCAGTTTATGACCGCAGCGGCCTAGGAAGGTTGTTGGGTTCAGGCACGTTTTATGACCCTAATATGGCGAACTCAGCCTCCCAAGGACGGTCGCGGCGGTGTTTCGAAAATAACATTATTTCCCTTTGTTCCAGCGTGTTGTTGTTGGCCTAGTTTTAAGATATATTTCAACGTAAATTTAGTTATTTTAGTGGGCCTAATTTTTGCCACTCATTAATGAGTAACTTGTCATGATTGTACTGTTTGGTATTCACTAACGTGCCACCTTTGTAGGAAATAGTAATGCACGTTTCTATTTTCTAATTAATGAACTAATCTCCTTTTTAAGAATTTAAAATTATTAGTCCAATATTTAAGATGCTATAGCCTACGTAGCCTACTTAGGAATCTGGATAGAAAGACCAATCGGTGCTTCAATACGAATAGATGAGCGTAAATGAAACAAACCAGATATTTTTAAAATGCTGTGTCGATAACGTCAATGGCATAATGTCAACACTTCCTTTCAACAAAAAAGGAAAAATAATCCTCATAATAAATAGTTAGGCTACTTACCCATCTATATTATCATTTTAAGGTCGACGTTTTTCTCAATATAACTTTTTATGAAATAGCGTAAATCGCTCAAATGGCTCTCTCAATGGCAAAGAAATGACGACTGATTTTATAACCTATCGAATATTTTGATATAGGCCTAAGAAGCTTAAATAAGAAGTCAGTTTAGAGAGACGATTCAATGCGAGATAATTAGGCCTAGTTATATTAATGCTCCCAGAGATGTCGATGCCATCCGCTTTTAGCGTGTAGTTGTGATAAGGGTGGGTAAACATCACATTACGACCGCTGATAAGAGATAACGAGCGGTAACTAGGTTACGCCGCGTGGTTTAAACCGCGTTGATATCGATCCACAGCTATTATATGGGCCTACGCACAGCTGTTGTAGGGTATTTTAAATTTTAAACGCCTGTGGGGGCGAGAGCGCTGCACGTGTCTCCCATGAAGGGGACTTTTGTGCCATCACAACGCCCGATTGTTGTTCTAGATGGACGCGCCTGCTTAGTAAACCAAATGGCCCCTCTTGATCGGGGACGTGGGGTTATGGAAGGGGAATGTTTTGGATTTGTGGCGATAAGAAAGATTCCCTCGCTGAACTTGAGTATCTTTCTAGATACTCAAGTTGCAAAAAAAATTTTTAATCACAAAATAATTACAAAATATGGGGTACGTACTTCTGTACACATCCCACACTTCTGTACGTACTTCTGTAATTACTTCTCACACTTAATAATTTCTTCAAATTTCCGAGGTAGCATATCTCCATTGGCTACCGCAGGCATGTACAATAGTGTATTTATAACGTTTGGGGTTCTGTATTTCAGTAGTTTTAACTTTAACATGCACAATTCGTCCCCTTTCATTAGACCTACTGTCAGTAGATTTAAAATTAAAATTAGATTGGCGCCTATATTAGTAACCAATATTGGTTTTTGTACACGTTTTAATATTTCTTTGGCCGGTTATGTTTGGAATGTAAAGTTTAAATATAACTATTTTAATGTTAAATTTTGAGCAGTTAATTAACGTGAAATTTTCTGTTACTACTCCCCCTTGTTCTTGTACGGCGCGACCGTTGTGTCAAGGCTCAGTCTCTATCACTGCAGCTGTTCTGCATACAATGGGCCGTGATTTTTTAAAGACCAGACCTTCGTGACCTTTCGCGGGGTCGCTTATCGTTTACAGACCTCTGATTTCATTATTTATATATACCCTATTGCAGGCGTGCCGGTACAACTAGCCTATCATTGCAGTTTTTTGTCTAGATTCTAATGCTACGCCTATTTTGTGTAAAATTGGTGAAAAATTCCAACTTGCAAAAGGTTCCGTCATCTTAGGCGAAATCTTATTACGACCTCAGATGTATTTCATTGTATCAACCTCTAGGCCTGGCCGACCAGAACAGACCCCTCTGATACGGGAGAGTAACCCAGAAGCTGTTTATCCCCTTGTCTGTGTAAATATTTGACTTCTGACAGATAATCCTTCGGAAAATAAGCCCAGCCTCTGCCAGAAGTCGTCTTGTTCTTTACCCTCCAAAGTAGAACTATCTCAAACTCTTAATCTGAGTCGGTTACGAAATGTCGGATGGAGATAACGATGATATGTTTACTTTCCGAGGAGGAACTACGCCCGGACTTTTAACTCGGCGAGTTGTGAGTGAGTAGTAGAGATAAAGCTGTAGTACACTCACATCCTGTTGTGGAGTGTTGTTCAAAACAAACCAATTAGGACTGCCTATGGATGGAATCATTGTTTTTCATAACTAATTTTTCTTCTTTTGTGTATAAATTCGTGATATTTTTCCATGATCTGACGTTGTCTCTCCTTTTTTACTGCAATTGTAATGATGCCATGGTTTTGATTATTGATTTGAGTTATATAAAAATCCGTCCTCTTCTAGCTTATGGTTGGTATTCTTTACGCAGTCTTTTTAAAACAGCAACGGAAGCTGCGCAGCGCGCATTCAACAATTGTAATTTTTTTATACATCCGTCATCCAAACGAGTCCTCACGCCCACTCAGCTCGGTGACACTGAGGGAGCGAATTTCAATTTCAGGGCTTAAAACTGTCCATTTCAGACATAAGTACATTGCTCTATCAATCCATAGAGCTTGGAGATATTGTCCCTGGTATCCGTGCGGCACTGCATAAATCTTATATAACATCTTCAATGAAATATTCCGTCTGCACGCACTGATTTCACTCAACGAAGTGTGAATCAGTGCGTGCAGACGGAAGATTTCAGTGAAGATGTAATAGAAGATTAAATCCAATTAGGAAATGCCCAAAATCGAGGCTTCCAACATAGCTTGGCGTTTTAAACTTATACTGCAGTGCAGTGGGGTACAGAAATGCATCGTGGGAGATGTGGACATGTGGAGGCCTCTGGCGGCTGATTGAGTGACTATTGCGGCCACGTGACGTCACCGGTGTTTGTAAACACCCTCGCAGCACGTGTGGTTTGTAATCAGCGCACGGTTTTTGTCCCGAAGGATTGATTTATGGGTTCGATCCGTGTTTACATTCTGTCTCCTGCGGAGGATTTGTTGTTATGGAGCGTTTTTATTATATCTACACCAGAGGCGTTTTCTTAAGATAAATTACAGGGCAATAGGGGAAGCAGACTTAGACGCTAACGTTTGGACGCAGTTACTTTTTATCTGGAGTTTCTTTTACACACTCAGCAATGTGTGTATTGATCGATTGTAAAACACGCCCTTAAAAAATATCGACTAACATTTCAGATTCCTACACTACATATCTCCTTTGTTCCTTTTTTATCAGCAAAATGAATTCATTATAAGTATGAAAATATATCCTCCGAGACATAAAGATGCCCGTAACTGTTTACTTTTCGCATCCACAGGTTGTTTAAAAGCGTGGAAAAAATTTAAAAACAAACGCCGTGCTGGTAGACTAGCTTCGAATAGATTTTAAAAGTTATGAAAGTAGGTGAGTGTTCTCGCACAAATCGGTCCGACGCAGCGACTAGTCCTTGAACTTGGTTCTCTCTGTGCTCCGACGGGGGGGGGGGAGATAAGCCAAGCCGGTGTGGTGCGCACGCGCAACTGATAACGCTGATAACACCAAGGTCTTACAGACAGACTCGTCGGCTCCTCGATCATCTCTCTCTACAACTACGTACATTTAATTTAACTTTCATTCAAACGTCATGTTCGAGTTGGTTTTAAAGGCTTAAAGGCATTTGCTTGCGAACAAATTTGAATTTCAATAACTTTTTAAATACTAATCCACCTTTAAAGTTAGTTATGATTCTCCGTTTGAAAGTTGGTTGGAAAAGGTTACAAGAACAAATTTCCAATTTTCATGAGCAAAGAAAAAGGATAGTTACTGGAGTTGTTATAATTAATCATTGGAACGTCAAAGTGATCGACTCAATCGCCCAATTGAAAACCTTTGGTCCTGGTAGCTGTTTGTCTAAGATATCGTTATCTACCATGTGACCCATTCCCACCCGAATATGTCCTCGATTTGATTGTTGCGTAAATTGTTTTCAACACAAACAATAGATACGGCTTTCGAAAAGAGATACGACAGACAAAAATAAATTACTACGCTGCTGTAATGGGATTTGAAATATTATCTTAAGAAAATAAACTACTGAGAGGAAAATGATATTTCTCGCGAGTGAAGAAAATCGTAATGGAACAAGCGGAGGTTGGGAGCATGACGTAAGCCGGACGTGGGACGTACGCGCTACACACGCTACAGTCAGATGTGTGGTAGTTTTTGAGCGGCGGGAGGGGGGTCCAGGGTCATCGAGTCAGTGACCCGGTATTAAAGCTCCATCATCATTAACTCGTTCGCTCCGCTCGCATCTCGCAGTCCACGTGGGCGCGTCACGCATTCTGCGAGAAAGCCTGTCCGTAACGCCGATGTAATCTGCCGAGCGATCGCTAAGCTGCTACGGGCTTACGTGACCAACCGACGATTTACCTCGAGATTTTATCTTAGTGGAATAGTTGGTTATTGCGTACCTAGTTGTTTTTTTTTTGTTTTTAGACGAGTGGTTATAACCATTAGCGATCTTCCTAGCACTTACCTCCCGAAGCATGAACCTTGTTTTACCCCATGTAGTATCAGTCCAGAATTACAAACGTTTTAACAGTTTTGTGAAATTTATTAGCTATTAATATGGACGCACGGGCATAATAACACTAAACAAATCCTCCTACTGATAATAATATAATGGTCAGATTGTCACTGCTACGAATTTTACGGAATCTCATGAGTATGAGTAAGTTCTTCATTTCCATCTATTTGTCGAGGCCGAGTGATTCTTTGTTCACAAGTTCTGCTCAACACCGTGTTCGCTCCAATCGTTATTCTTTTGACCGAATCACTCCCTGATGTGTGAGGTTTGTGAACCCGTTTTTTCCTAGTTGCCAAATGCTAGTTACGCAAGCGGGCGGAAGAAACACGGCACATAAAAGATAACGGACCACGTGCAGTGTCGCAAGCGATGGGGGCAGCGCTCGGATCACTTGACGAAGGGTTGCCACGTTGCGGTAGGGGTGCTTTATCTTACGCCACCGGTTTTGAAACTTTCGTCGCAGCTGTCTCCTTCTCCCGAGATGTATCTCTCTGCTCGGCCGAGTTCGCCTTTGTCGCTGACCAGTGTCGCTCACGGTCGACTTGATGCGACCTTGTTTGTGATTTGCGACCCCGTGTGGACGCTTGACCCCACGACCCCTCGACCCTCCGTGACTTCTCATCGGAATTACTCGCACTGACCGAAGCCCAAGCGGGTCAAATTAACCTCATAAATAACTGGATAAACCGTATTAATGTAGGCTCGAATTGTCAAAGGCCCCAACCCCAGTTTCTCCCTCGAGCTTACGCTATTGTTGGGTCGGTTTAAATCTCTTCTGGACGACCAGTTTTACGTTTCCTTGCCTATTCTTCCTGGTTCGAAAGAGGATTGTGTTTCTCGTACATAAAACCTTCACGTCTTAGTGCTGAAGGGTGTTATGCAAATGAGAATCTTAGTAGGTTCGAGTCGTATTAGGCAGTAAATTACTGAATTGTGACCTGCTTGACGTTGATATGTCTTCGTTTGATATACGATTTGGAATATTTGGATGCTGAAGTTTCCTGATTAAACATTAAATATATGTTTGCTCAGTGGCTGTGGTGTTGTTCACGGAGAAAGTGACCTACTTTCAAGCAGTTAAATGTTTTTACGTCGTCATAATCTCTCAACCACATTGACCTTATCTATCATGCGCACAACCGCTAACCATGAGTGCGTGTTGTAAACAGTAAACACTTCTGTTTGCGGTGTAATTTCGTGTTATTCGCCTAATTAGATCAACACTTTTTAGCCCAAAGCTGTCCCTCATTAAATTATTGAAAATTAAGAGTATGAACACGTTAATTGAATGATCGCTCAACGAAATTAAAGTTGATTGTCAACTGTACAAAACAACATTTTTATTTGTGTGCTGTATTTACAAACCGACTGTCATAGGTAGTATCAAGTGCGACGAACATTTCCACTATCTACGCATAGGCTATAAGCTTATCTATGTTTCGAAGAGTTGTTTATTTTATCCTTCGTTACTTAAATAAAGAGTGATTTATTATGCTGCACTGGTAATTTAATACTCGCCCCGACTCGAATACGACGTGTTCTGTGTCGTACAACCTAAACAAAAAAATGGAATAATGTACCCTACAGAATCGATTTATTAAGTGTACTATATTTTATGCCGTAAAGAGTTGAGGAATGATACAAGATCGGTGTTGCCATCTGCCATGGAATGCCGTTCCTTTTTTGTGTAGAACACACATCCCAAAGATTAGCCGTTTTATTGAAAGCAGGTGACCCCAGCCGTTTGACCCGGGAGGCCCAGACTCGGTCCAGATCCCTAATTTATCGCCTCGCAGACCAGATGTTCGCCTGAATTATAGGCTGCTGAGAGCTCCGTGGTTTATTCCTCGTTATAGCCCAAATGACGACCGAGCCCCTCAACCCCTGCTGTCGGGGTAAAAAGTGTAATTCCGCCCCCAAAAGGTGTTCCTTTGTGGTTTTAGATTTTTATTGCTGATGAATTGCGTCTACTGGTACTAATGTGTGTTAGATTCTCTGTGAGATTTTCTTAAACAATGGAATTTAGATACAAAACCTAAAGATTTATAAAGATTGAATAGATTTTAGAGTGTTCAAACCCATATAATTTACTTATGAAAATAGTAAGCATATACCCCCTTTTATAAGTAAATTTTTACATGTGATCCATGTAATCGTTTTGTATAATTTACACCTTCCTCTATCTGCTCTGCGTGAATAAATTCAACAGGTAAATATTTTCGTTTGATTGAAAAATAGTGATTGAAGAGGCAGAATACCACTCCAGTGTTCATAAAATCAAGGTTTCCTTATCGTCATGCTCATGCTATCAGAAGTATTTACCCTGAGGAAGGTTTATTCACTCACAAGGCAAGGCTTCACGCAGGTGTCGCGTTTTTATTCATAATCGTATATCATAAGAAGTAAAATCAAGAAAAAACAATCTAATTAAGTGGTTGTTTTGTTGCAGATTACCTGAAATGCCGTAAGAGGTCGTTCAGCGCAGGAGATATTTCATCGCGGAAGGTTGGTGGTGCGTCGCTGGGGGAAATCTCTTCTTCGAAGGTTGGCAGCACCAGCGGCCCGACCCAGCGCAAGCGCACGAAGACGCGGCAATAACCTCTTCTGCGGCCTTCAAGATCTCATCTCAACTATTTCAAAGTTTACTATGTACAAGTTTATATTAGACAAAATATATATTGTAGATAATTTAGAGATAAATGTATAGAACCAGAGATGTAGATTTAATTTATAAGAGTTTTATTTTGTACTATAATGAATTGCAAAATATATTATTTTATCTATTCTTTGATCTCCAGGCTCGTTGGTTCAGGAAGGGTTAAGCTGTTATTTTCTTTATTTCAATTATATATATATATATATCTTCTTTCACCATTTACTCTATACCGGCAGAGGTTTTTTCTCAAACGGCTTGCATTTTTGAGGGGTTCTCTTTAATTTCTTAATAGATTACTTTTATTGAAACATACTGCATTATTTTAAATGTAAATCAAGCAGTGTTTTAAGCAGTGTTAAAATCTGATTTTATTTCACCGGATTTGGGCTTTGTATAAAATACACGATCGATTACTGAGGAATCAAATTCTACACAACTAATAAACGTTTGTAATGTGTGAGTGATTGTGAACACAATTAAGTACAAAATTAGAAATTAATATTGATGTAAGTGGTAGTCCTGTCAAAACTTAAAAAAAACTATCTAACCTGGAAGAAACTTCCATTAATTTTGAAACTGCACACTTATTTACAAGTACCTTAGGATGAATATACCAAAAGTCTACATCAGTTTCAGTATCCTAGAGCTAATGGACATAAAGCAATGATTCAAAATAAAAAATTGTTTGTTTTTTATGTGTGAGTTTTATGGTCGAAATTCGATATAACTTAAATTTTTGTATGTTAAAAACTAAAAAAAATGTTGTTTCTTTTTCGGGGAAAATTGCTAAAATATACTCATATTTTTGTCGCCATATAACACAGTAACCATTAGGAGTGCAAGAAAATGTATCACACGATTCTTTTTGCATATTAATTAAACTATTTTTTACAGAGAAAAGTTTTACCTGCAACCAATGGTTCTCGAGAATTTTACAAAAACCCAAAATAAGTGCCCTGTTTCCGCTAATCATCACTAGAGCTCGCCTCAAAGTTATGAATTTTTGGAATATTCATCCTTCGGTACGTCTAAATAAGTGTGCAAAGTTTCAAAATGAATGGAATTTTTTCCAGTTAAACCTTGTTTTGACTGGACTTTAAGTTTATAGCTATTACCAAAATAGACCTAGACGTTTTTGTGTTTCAGCCACTAGGTATCGTTGTAATTTGTCTCTCTGTTTTAAATTTTGACGGTTTTGTACCATAATGATTTCAAACTCCATTTGATAATTTAGAGTTAATTACCTTTTATTGTTGAAATTGATTTCTCCGGCTGACAAATTTGAGTTTACTCAAGGATTACTTAAGCTACGGTGGTGTTTTAATGTCCATAAGTATATAAGAGACAACTTTTGATTGATAAGTGGGTTAAGGTGCTGTTTATTTTCGCTTGAGAGTATAGGGTGTAATGCTTAAGTAATCTCGTAAGCTTTAAGACATATGGTAAAAGGCACAGGTTATGTTTTGTCATTGGCTCTCACAAGATCTCAACTGGACGTTCCAAAGAGATGATGTACACCAAAGTAGAAGTGGATTGCTGTCCAGACGAACTTGTGACATGCCTCCAAGGGCGGTTGAAGGTGGGAGAGGAGCACTTCGCCACATCACACCCTTTTCTTCGTTTGTGATTCAAGAGCTCAGTAATTGTACAGCTAATTCGTTTGATGGTAAAAAATTGAAATAATTTTGAATTCGTTATTTTACAAGATTTGCCACCACCATACTCATGCTCATACCATACCATACTTGTGCCTTGTGGCAGTATGTTATTTGTTTGCCGAAATTTTCAAGTTTCCTTTTAAAGTTCTCAATCATTAAGAGGGGACAGATTTTTAAGCTTTTAAAACAACTATGTTGAAAGCTAGAAGACTTGCAGTGAGGACTGGTACATTTTTACATAATTATGATATTTTTTTAAAACCTCATCTATTTCCAATCACTGAGCTCTTGAATTCTGTTTATTTTTCTTTCTTTATTATACTTAAGGTTATTTTCGTTACTTTTTTCATGTTCTAACTGTTTTGTTTTGGGTAACTTTATTTTACTTTTTTTCTTAACACAATTTTCTTTTACTCCTACATTTCTCAAGTTTCCTTGGCAAATTGTAGATAATTATTCAATATTTACATCATACTGTGTTTGACAATTCAAATTTTTCTTTCCACCCAATGTGTGTATTGGGTCCAATTACAATCCACAAACCGACAGACACTCCGGTGCTACTCTTAGAATGAAGGACTGCTCGATCTCGTTGCACTAAACAAAAAAGTAATAAAAATATATATTTCTTTGTTAATATCTAAGAATAATTACTGTAACACCTGTGATGTATTAATATTGATCTCAAAATATAATTAAATGTATTTGTGTAAAAAGAAATTAATGTTATGGTTTGTAGAATAAGGGGTCACGGAATGGCGTGAGGCCGTTTTCCAATGGGAGAAACGGTATTTTCATCTCTGTTGTTAAATCTTGTAGATTATTATATTATATTGAGATGAAATAAATTGTTTAACACTACATCTAATCTTGTCATTTCCTCCTTACTTATTGACTTTAATTAAGGCGTAGTTAGGACCTACGGCTATGGATATTAGGCCTGTACCTAAACAGTTTGCTGCAAATTACAACATAACTAATCATAATTGTAGACAGAAGATAAACCTTTATTAAATTACCATTTTTTTTAAACAAGTCTCAACAGGAAAACAAAGATCATTAGCTTATAAAATACACATATGTTAATTGTCTCTCAGACTGTACTTCATAGTTGACTTTAAAATAATACAGTAGGCCTATTAAGAACCATTACAAGATAGCTAAAATTTTACCGAATTGAGGTTTTTTAATGCAGTGCCTTGAATGATTTGTGGAAACTACAATCTGTGAGAAAAGCAACCGATAGTGAAATATTGAAATTTACCTTCCACAGTAAAACATTGACTGTAAGTTTTATTTGAATGAAAAAAAATCATACCACTCAAATACTTATTTCTACGCTGTTGTTGTTAGTGTGATCAACCATTTAGAGACCAATGGGCTCTTACAGGAATAATCTGAGTTGTATGATTGTAAATGAAAAATTACTGCTTAAAAGACACATAGGACCAGAATGTACATGATGCTGACCTATAAATGGGTGGATGAATATGTCATAACCTTCTTAGTGTATAATCAAAGTGGATGGATTGAGGTTTCCCATTTCCAAATAAAAATAGCAAAACTAGTTATCAAAATATGTATTCCATGCAGGATCGATTTAAAGATTATGATAAAAAAGATTCGAATTTAGTGTGGTGTTGTGGCGCTCACCATAGGAATTTATAAACCGCCCACATCCGAGTTATAGTTATTATTACAAAAAAATGCAATCGACACTCAACGACCTGGATTTTTTTTAAATTTTAAATATCTAAAAGTATGCTATTGTCGCCCAAATTCTATATTTTTCAGAAAGAACGATTTTCTTCAGCCGCGGTGCGTGTCTGGACAAGAACCTTTTTTCTGCCGACCCTTGTATTTATAAGACGACCCCCGGGGCAGGGGAGGCCCCCGCTACCTGCTGCCTGCTGCCAAACACCTGGCGTTTTCCCGCCAAGCCTTGAACGACCTTCCCTCCCCCACAAGGACAAAACACGTGGTTGTAGTAGACCTGCTCATTGTAGTAACCCTCGCAGGGCTGCCAATGTACTCGCTCCGAAACGAAATGTCCCTGCTACAAGGTAAACACAGAGTAGGACTTCAAACACCTAATTTTGTATTCCTCGGGTATAGTATTAGACCTGTCTTGAAAAAAACGTATTCTTATATTTTTAATAAATGCATGTTTCGGATTCAGGACTTTAGTTTAAGTTTACTGTTGGAAAGCATATTCATTATTTAATAAGTACAGCACTTGTAACTAATGTTGCATGTGCGCACAAAATATGTGTAAAAGTCTTCTTAAACTATTCGAAAGATAAAAGTGTACAGTTTACATAACCAAGTAAGTTAAAACAAAATTACAACTGAATCATTAAAATCCGCAAGGAAGTTGGAAAATAAAATGAACCAAAAAGTTATGTTCTCCATTAGTCCATTACTAACCAAGTACTCAATATACTATAGGCTACTGAGCCTAAATAAAAATAGCACGATGTACGGTAGTACTGTATCTCTGATAAAGGAGTAGACTTGCGAGAAATTGTTGCAGCTTTGGTTGCAATGACATTTATAGTTCCAGTTATGAAGTACACATGGCTTTATTGATAGAACTTGGTTTTCTCCAATCAACTGTTTTACCTGTTAAACAAGTTTCTCTTGATTCGAAGTTAAATCTTCTTATGAAGAGATACCAAATCTCAAGAGCGTCAACGGCCCTTCCCTCAAGTCTGGCCTTTATAAATTTTGTCTTGCAAAACTTTGACATCTAAATTATTAAATTCGGTTCATGAATACAGAAAAAGTCTTCTACAAAATCCCCATAGCGATAGCGTATTTAATAAGATTAGATTACAATGCGAGCCCATCCACTCAAGGGCCACAACGTAGCCTACGTAAACGTAACATAGATCTGTAAACAATAAACATCACGTTTTTATTTCTAAGAAACGGACACATCGCTAGAATATTATCTTAGGTGTCATTTGCCAGCCAGCACATACAAGAATGACACACACCTATACCACCATTGTTGGTATATTTTAATGTTACAATACTATATTTTCAATTCATCAATCTACTTAAATAGGCAGTGGCTGCTAATTTAATATTTCGTTGACGATGGAATTTCGTGTTCTTTTAAACTATTCTTTTGAAGTAAGTCAGAATTTTAATTATTAGGTGATGAAGCTATGAAAACTAAATTCTTTTTGAGCAATTTTTCTGAAAGGAGGTTGCCAATTAAAAGGCAATGGTTAGGTTCCAAGGTGCCCACAACCCATCAGTTGAAAGGCCTAGTATTCATGTAAGTTACATGAGACTGTGTGGGTATTACCATTGCTATGCACAGTATTTAGATTGTGTACGTCTGCTGGTCTGTTAGTTATGTCATGGCAAGAAAACCATTTGAAAAGGACCAACTCTTAATAAAACACCTTATTTACTTGCCTAACCACTTTTTAGGACATTGATCTAGCAACTAAATTGCCTTTAAGATTTTTATCCATAGAATAAATTAATTGTCAATAGATTCAATAGTTTTCGTTATTAAATATTTGTAACAGAGGCCACGAAACAATTAATTCAAAACCATTACCTACAGTGATTCCCAATAGACTAACAATTTTCCCTCGCCCTAAATCTAAATCTAGGGGATCTAATTTGTTTCCAAATTATTTTCAGTTCTCCAATAAATTAACTGGATCTTTAATGGAAGAACGCAGATTGTATTACCGCTGTTTTTTCTTTGGTGTCGTATCTCTATCAAGTAATGCGACCTTCGACACTCACATACCATCGTCTTTAAATACATGCACCTGTAAATTCATATTTTTTCTCGTCACCAAGGCCGGAGCGGAGCAGACAAAGAAGTCCAGCTGTCGGGCGAGGGGGGAAGGGGTAGTCAGCTGTTCGTGGCGCAGGTAACACAAAATATCAGCTGGTTTTGATCCCCACCGCCTCTCAGCTGGCGCCAGGTACGATTGTTAATGCTTCCGGCGGCAAAGGTTCCTTCCGGAAAATTTGCGATCGGATCAATTACGATCCCGGAAGAGGGGGGTTTCATATACTTACACCCTTTTAAATTATACAAAAACTATTTAAAAGTCAGGCATGATAAGGGACATATTAATTAATTAATTGTTTGTTAATGCAACAACACAATACAATGAATTATTTTCTTGAGTAAATACGGAGTTTATAAAAACCAAACCTCTTGTATTCTAAAGGATAATGTAGTCTGTATTAAATTATTTAGCTTATGTTTGCTTCTGAATGTCAAACTGCCTAAATAACTCCTCTTGTAAGCTTATACTAGTTGACAATAGTAGGTATATCCTGTTGAAAAATACTGTTCCTGCACCCTCTATCAAATGAAGCCTTAACACAAAAGCTGGTAAACGTTTTTCTACGACCATGGAAAGTCTTTGGATGTACGTTGCACAACTCAAAAAGTTAAGAAATAGCTTTGAAATTGCAAAAATCCTTTGTTTCTGTTGTAATTGAATGCAAGATTATTTGGCGTCTCTGCACTCATCATACATAGAGCAATTCTCTCCTTCCTCCCTACAGGGAAGGAATAATAATAAGAATAATTTGATGGACTATTCTTTGTTCTACCACCAGTTCATCTTACTCCCGGTTTTCTTCATCGCCTGCTAAGTCCAATCCACAGCACAGCACAATCAACCTACGAACCGACGTGTCCGTTGACCCCGAGATCGCGTAACTCACATTCTAGAAGCAATGAAGATCGAAAACGAACGATTCATCATATCAAGAATCATCTACAGTTTCCAGTTTACTGCGAGTCGAACGGAGCAGACAATGACTATGGACAATCCATATCAAGAACCATCTCAAGTCTCCAGTTTTCTGCAGACACTCGGCGCGGTGTCCGATGGCTGTGACAAGTCGCTGGAGCCAGCGATTCACCGGCGGAGAGCCACTGACCTTGGCTGACCGGCAGCACTGTCACTGTCACTGTCACCGTCAGCGGCGTGTGGGAGCGACTGACAGTGCAGCCTCAGCCCGGGTGTCGGTGACAAGGTCGAGTTGCCTAGGTCGGGTCGTCAAGGTCAGAACTCACTGTCAATAGTGTACATATAGCGATGGGTGCAACTTACGTAAACTCTTTCAAAGTTAAAGTGCCTCTGCCAGGTCAAAACTCTCTGCAACACTCGGTCCATCATTACTCTGGTACACGGTGTTAAGGTTCTAAATGCATTTTGCGTTTACAGCTTGCATTTAATCTCAAGTAAAGTGCTTGACAAGGCCATGTCAATCAGGTTTAACCCGTGATCTGCAAAAGACAGATCAATCTGCAATAACCGTCCGTGCGGAGTTTCATGTTGGAGTTAGATCGACACTGTCCTCGAGTAGAATGTTGGTTATGAAAGTAAACAGTGGATAATTAAGTAATGACTCTTGTATTCCACTTGAGTGCTACATCGGCTAAGGATTCAGTAACACGGGTATGTCACTAATCATTAATCATGCAACCAACACCTTTAGGAACTCACTATAAAGTAAAGTTGTGAATGAACTTTTAAAGAAACCGAAACTGAACTTCTATTGGTCTGACATAATATCAAATAAATTACATGACCATCTTTCTCAGTTGTCATAGGCTTGCAATCCTAAACCATTGACAATACAACTCATAACACTAGCGCTTTCTATCATAACTCCACGTGAAAACTAAAACTGAGGCGTAATTACTTTTCACTTATTTTTCTTGATTGCCTTTTTCGGTCTACTCTCATCACTCTTCCTTGTGTCTCGAATGCTTACATATCCCTAAGTGTACTGTAACTGTAACAAGCTCCAGTTACCGAGGCCAATCTGCCGAACTCAGCGTCCAGCGCTGATCAGGTTACCAAGCCCGACCTTGAGTGTCAGTCTCGGTAGGCAGTCGGACCCTGGGCGCTAATGCATCCTGCAGCTAACAGCTTGCATCTCACATCAGCTAAGTGTCTCGACAAGGTCGTGTCACCAAGGCCACACTGTGTTACTTATTCTAACAACGTGTCGACGAGTCGAGTCACTGTAAATTGTTACGATTATAGTATTTCTACTTTAAAATACAATGCCAATACAACTGGCACATAAAGGTTTTCAGAAAATAATGAAACTGCCAAATTCACTTGGTGCAATAATCATCGTCTGTTACATAACACTTATCATCGTGCAAGTTACAACATGCGACCGAATCACGCCATCCTACAACAAACATCCCCTGTTATCTGTCATTATCAGCTAGTTGCAAAACCGTCCGCTTCGCGGCTTGGCGCCACTGCACGCTGGTGTCACTAAGTGACGGTTGTACGTTGTACGAAGCATAGGCTAGGTTAGTTACATGTTTCCCGCCGAATAACTGCTCTCCACAAGTGTTGCCAACTGTACAAACACAGAGTGGAGAATTGTGTGCGGCGCTCATCGCTGTGCTGCTCTTTCTGATCAACAATCCATTTAATATTTAGTAATACGCAATGCGAGTGAACGAATATGGCGTATAGGCCCACATTTCGACAGACATGCTAACAATAAATGAATCTTCATTAATGTTAACTTCAATAGTCTCTAATACTGTACCAAAATGATTTACGCATTTAAATATAATTTTTTTGCCAGTACACATTTAATACACTTAAGCAATGTCTTCGGAGTTAAAATGTTTCGATTTCCTACAACGGCTAAAGGAAGCAAAACCAACTTTTTTTAATATTTAAACTAGTTTTTGCCAAAGGTAATCAGTGATCATTAAGGTGCTGCTATACATACACGTCACGTCACGTCACTTCGCGTCCATTTTCGATGTGAATGAAACCTGTGTAATCAAATGGAACCGGTTATACATGCACGTCACGTCACGTCACGTCACGGCACGGCCCACTCGAATGCTCTGAAGAGCATACACGGCCGAATCGGCCGAATTGGGACGCGACGCGACGTGATGTGACGTGTATGTATAGCCTACACCGACGTCAAATCGGCCATTAGGCTCTTAGAAACTGGAAAATGCGAATCGATGCGAATCGGTGCGAATCGATGCGAATCGATGCGAATATGTATAGCACCCCCTCCGGTATCGCCGAATTGGCCGTAAGTGGACGCGACGTGACGTGACGTGACGTGTATGTATAGCAGCACCTATAGTTTAAAACTTTCTTGTATCCGAGTTATTTTCTTATGTTTTGTTGGTACAACTTAATAGGTCCATAAAGTCGGCCCCACAAATGAGCGCTAACCAAAAAAATAGTACCATGCTTCGTTAGTGCTGATGGTTAGTGCTCTTAACCCCTTTGTTAGTGCTCTTTTTGTTCAAGAGATAGCAATTAAAATAACAGTAATAAGTAAATCAATGATATTTATTTTATTTGGGGCGGGGCTGGCCACTGTAAAGGCCATTCCCACCGATTTAGAGGATCTGTAACTCTCGAACCACAGGAGCACTAAGGATGAGGATTAGAGCACTAACCAGCAATAACAAAGCACTAACGATTGGTATCATTTTTTAAAATAAGTGCTCAAAACGTTTGCATTGGGAGGGGTTAACTTTGATGAAGTTGCCCCCCCCCCCCAAAGTCTTAATTTGCTTCTGAGCCATAAGAGCACTAACACTGGGGATTAGAGCACTAACCAGCACTAACAAAACATTAAAGATTGGTATAATTTTTTAAATTAGTGCTCAAATTTTCAACATTAGTGTTCAAATATTTTGCACTTACTATGGGGCCAACTTTTAAAGTTTTTTCAATTATAACTCCTGAACCATAAGAGGACTAATGATGGGGATTGGAACACTAATCAACACTAACAAAGCACTAACGATCTGTATCATTTTTTTAATTCGTGCTCAGATTTTTGCACTGGGTGGGACTAACTTTTTTAAAGTTGGCCTCCCCACAGTGTTTCAATGATAACTCCTGAACCATAAAAGCACTAATGATTGGGATTAGAACACTAACCAGCACTAACAAAGCACTAACGATTTACATAATTTGTGACATTAGTGCTCAATTATTTTGCACTGGGTTGGGCTAACTTTCTATTGGTGATTATAACAAACAAAATTAGTGTTAAAATAGCATATGTATGGAACATTTTGCTGGCAATACCAATGAGTTTGTTATAAGTACAATGCACATTGCTATTTATAGCAAAGTGTTTTTAACTAAGTTAGTAAATCCAACAATAGAGTTTTGGTAATTCCGACAAAACCATTTTTGTTGTACAGTATCAGCAAATAAACTGGTAAAAATCACCCAACAAATGTGGTTTTGCTAATTTCACCAATGTGTATTTCTTTCTGTGTAATGATTGGGGATTGGAGCACTATTACTAACTATTGGTATTTTTCTTTTAAATTAGTGCTCAAATTTTAGCACAGAGTGTGGTGCTAACTTTTATAAAGTTGCCCCCCCCCACAGTTTTTTACTTATAACTCTTGAACCATAAGATCACTAACGATAGGGAATGGAGCACTTTCCAGCACTAACGAGGCACTAACAGGTGGTACTATTTTTTTGGTTAGTGCTCATTTAGGGGGAGTCTATCAAGTAAACGAAGCGTTTGCGAGTTGCTTTCAAAAATACGAACATACTAAACAGTGAGCCACGCGTTTCTGCTCCCCAAAGCGCCACCCAGAATTATCGTCTTTCCGCTAAAATTCGCACCTCCTTACTTGCAGCGGCAGCGGCGTCCGTGACAACATGCAGATTCATTCGGTTCCTGTTGTCTTCCATTTCGGGAACCAAAGCGGCATTTCCCTCCGTCTGAAGAATTTGTTTTAATGTGTATCATTTCGATCTAATAAGGTTGATTAAAACCATCCGACCACATAGTTTAGTATGACCAAATCGTACGATGTGGAAGGTGGTCCTAACACGTTGTTAGTTTTCGAGCCATATATTGTGTGTGGCGTTGGTACAAAGTTCATAAAAAGAAGGGAAGCGTGGGTTATTATCATAACATTCATAACCGATAACAAATTAACTGAAAATATGAAATTTACTTTGAGTATAGTGTAACCAAAAACAACTTGTGTTTTTGGTTGTGTAATTGTCGTTAAAAATATTTAAACGTGGTAAAAAGTTAAAATTTATTAATCTAAAAATGCTAATAGATTTTTAAACGCAGATATAGAAGTGTCGGTACATTCTGCTCCAAGGCCAGATGATTGTTGTTCTCGTAAGTTTCAAAATTAAAGATGACATCAGATTATCTTATCTGAGAAAAGTAGGTGGATCGTCAAAACTCTTTCTCAACCTTGTGTAGTATGGTATTATCACATCAGTTCTGCAGAATTATTATCAAGAGCGACTTCTAAGAATCTATCTTCTTATCAGGCAGTTTCATGCGGACTGCGCGGCGACTTTTTATCGAAGAGGTTAAATTCCAAATTGTAACCCGGTTTTCTTGGGACAAAACAATCAAAACTTGGAACATATCCATTAGAAATAAAAACTTTCCTAATTAAATTAAAAATTACCCTTTGCATAACTTTGGCTGCTTGTCACTGAGAAATTAGATACCGTACAGTGCAATGCATTGGTCACTGGTCGAGGGTTATTGATACAAACAAATAATCTCGCGTATAAAACTTAATTTGGCCAATACCAAAAATAACATAAATTATACAAACTAATGTTTTACAAACACTTTCATACAGACGTTTATAATTTATGAATTGATTATGAAGATAATTCTGTGTCTGGCTCCGGCTCTGCATGAATGCAACTGACGGTAACAACAAGGGGACCAGCATCACGAGTCGCCTGGTTCGTTATACAATGATACGGTTGGATTATATAATTAACAATCCCAGCGTTTAATTTGTTTATTTATCTTTAAAATATTACCAGTACTGTTCGTTTAAAAGTTATTGCAAACACTTTACAACTAATTTTTATTACTACAGTTGGCTCTAGATTTGTTAACTTCCAGAGGGACAAACTTTTAATTTACAACTAGAGAGTTTTGATTAGGAGCTAAGAGCCCCTAATCACAACCATCTTTATTATAATACAAAATACCTTCCTAGTACAGTAAAATGGCTTTTTCACCCCACTACGACGAAATCACCTGTTTTACAAACGTTAAACGCGGACCGAAACACACTGTTTGCCGCCACAGGACCGAAAACGTTTGGGGCCCTAGGTCCGAAAGTCAGCTGATCGTTTATTTGCTTGAAACAACGTCAGAACATCACATAATTATACGGCATTCAATAGGTTCCAAAGACAGGATAGTTGCGACCATATGATTGTGTTTGTTAGAATCATAATAAAGAAGTTGAATTGTCACTCATAAACTTCAAATCTTGTTTTCAAGTCAAATAATAATCCGTTTTTTTTATTATTTAGGGTATATTACATTGGGTAGTGTGGTGAAAAATAGCATTCGCACCTCGGCCGAAAGGGGTTTGCTGCTCTCGATCGTCTCAAATTCTCGACTTCGTCTCGAATTTGAAACACGATCTCGAGCCTGCAAAACCTCATTTTCGGCCCTTGTTGCGAAATATACTATTAAATCCACCATATGTTAATTTTTAGCACACGGCTTTGAATTGGGCAAAAACATCACATGCTTTAATGTAAACAAATCATACGTCTTTGGATATTAATGCTTTTTAAATGGCAGATTTATTAAGATTTTTCATTTTATAAGTTTAAAGGAATTCCGATATTTTTTCTGACTCCCTGGGATCAATACCTTCAAATGAGCCATATCCCATCATCTTCTGACTCGCCAAACGCCCACAATTTCAGCGCAAAAATTCCCTTACGTAATTAGATGGATAGGCCTACTTAGATTGAGAATAACTTAAATATTTATATTTGATTTTTAAGACAGGTTGCGTTAATAAGAGCGAGGATTGAGATTTCCTTCTTTTATATTATAACGCAGAAAGCATATTTATTTGACCTTTACATACGAAAGCTATGAGCAATTTGAGCATTGGAACGTGTAATTGTTTCACGTAAGCTAACTAAAAATTGTTGTCTAACTAACTCCATTAAAATGATTGAAAAGTTAACTTTGGTATGTCTAATAAAATGATAAAGTTAGAAGCTGAAGGTATAAATGAAGGGGACATACTTCTAATAAAGTATTGGTTATATGAAGCTATAAGCTAGGAGCAATCTTAATGTAGAACAAAAACCTACATCCCGTACTACTGAACAGTGTTTTTGAGAAATGGTTCTCAAGAATAATTTTACCATTTAGTAACTCATCATATTTAATTGATAAAACTCTATTTCTAAAATCAGAGTTGATTTTCTTACAATACATGGCAAAAAATAAGTTGACTAAAAACTTGACCAATAAGTGGACTCTTATTGGTCATATTATTAACTTTGAAGTATTCATCATTCCGCATGTTACTATGAGTTCCAACTATATAACATATACCTAATATTTTGTGTCGCTTGTAGACACGGCGTTATAATCATTGCCACGGGCCAACCGAGCCGATGTGATGTGTGGTGTGTCGGTGTGTGGTGTGTGGTGTGTCGGTGTGTGCGCATGCGGAGGAATGTATGACGTGAGTAGTAAACAACTCCGCCAACATTTGGCCAAACAGACTGCGACATACACACGCTCGCACCTCTGGCTGCCTACAGTGCCATTCAAACATCTACTGCGCGCTAACATTTATCTCGTTGGAATGAAAACTTTAGTCATAAATATGAAAAATCTGAATATTAGTAAATAGTTAATGAAATGGTGGAAGTCCTACCGGGGATACATACTTCTATTTCCTGTATTAGGTACAGTACAATGATATTTAGATGCTACAAATAATTCTTGTTTTGGAAAGTTGGTTTTGCCGTGAACATACAGGGTGTTTTTTTAACGTAACCCATTTTTAAGATTAAATAATGCACACATCAAGATAAAATGAGTATTGTTTTGGTTATCTTTGTATTTTTATACAACATATCATCTAAGTTTAATCACATTTAGTTTACATTATGTGTTCAAACAATCCGCCATTGAAATTTGCATAAAGTTGCGCTTTCTCCATTAAATTCCCGAACACGTGTTGCAAGGTGCCTTTTTGATTTCTTGAATTAAAAATGTTATTTGTTTTGAGGGTCTGAATATCCTGTGATTTTTTCGTTGACCTTACTTTTTATGTATCCTCAAAGAAAATAAATAATATAGTTGGGTCAAATCCGAGAATCTTGGGTGGAATAATCCTTAACTAACTGATAAAATAAAGTTATGGGTTGCGTTAAGAAAACACCCTGTATTTGTTCTTGAATTGTCCGCCCACAAGAAGATGATTGGAACTATATGTTGATTGCAGCCTACTTGCTGAATACTACGACCTGTGTGTCGGTTTGGTATAGAAGTGAAGAGGGAGGGTATTTGAAAACGCATCGCACTTTCAGTAGGCGAAAATTTTCTTTTGTACGTAATAGTAAGAGGCCCTATTTAGAAAAATTTGAAATTTGCTACCTTTGGATCAGCTAAAGATCCCATTGCAACAAAATTTTCAACTTTGCTTGAAAGCCTTTCCACATTTTCCACCGAGTTAAAATCCGAATTAAATTCCACTAACAGTACATCTGTATACAGGTCTGTCAATGGTTAAATCGTGAGTCCGTTAATCTAGTTTTTAGCAATAAGAATATATCTCATAATTTACAACGAAGATCATGTTAGTATCATAGTTTCGGTAGATTGCCTGCAATACTTATAGACGAGTGCAGGTGTGGCGGGGTTGTTGAAATAAAGTGATTTCCTATGCTTTCTTTAAAAATAAAACGAAAATCATCTACACAACCTTTTAGTCTTTAGTCTAAAGAAAAAGCGCACATTCTGTAAAGTCCTTGGTTTGAAATTCGTTGTTGTCGATGGCAAATTTTTGTTGTTAATTGAATTTTTATTGACATTTTCCATCATGGAGTATAACCAAGTTTCACGAACGATTCGAGATCTGAAATTTCCGGATCCGTCTTCAGGTGGAAAAGAACCAAGAACAAAACAAGTTTGTTGATAAACTCGTGATTTTCTAGGTTCTTTTCCGCCTGAAGACGGAACCAGATTCTAGATCCTGAAACGTTGCGAGAGTTGTTTTTTCCAGTCATTAGTGACGACGAATGTCCGCATGGTTCCAATGAAAATCATATTAATTTCTTGGATGTAGAATAGGATTGGTTATTTTTGATCGAATAAAGGTGAGGCTATACATACGCTTCACGTCACGTCACGTCACGTAGCGTTAAGGTACCACTACATACACGTCACGTCACGTCGCGTCCATTTTGAAGGTGAATGAAACCAGTGTAATCAAATGGAACCGGCTATACATACACGTCACGTCACGGCCCGACTCGAATGCTCTGAAGAGCATACACGACCGAATCGGCCAGGGCCGCCACGAGGGGGGGGGGCAACGGGGACAGTTTGCCCCAGGCCCCCGGGTCCCAGGGGAATCGACCGAATTAGGACGCGAAGCGACGGTCGACGTGACGTAACGGGACGTGTATGTATAGCCTCCACCAATGTCCACTCGGCTCTTAGAAACTAGCAGATACGTATCGATGCGAATCGGTGCGAATCGATGCGAATCGATGGGAATCGATGCGAATGTGTAGCACCCCCTCCGGAATCGGTTAATTGGCCGTAAGTGGACGCGACGTGACGTGACGTGTACGTATAGCAGCACATTTACGTCACGGCCCGACTCGAATGCTCTGAAGAGCTTCGATGCGAATATGAATAGCACCCCTTTCAGAATCGCCGAATAGGCCGTAAGTGGACGTGACGTTACGTGACGTGACATGTATGTATAGCAGCACCTTAATCTTTGCAAAAATTGTGAAACAAAGAAAAATTATAACGAAGCCCCTGCACCCTGCGAATGGCGACGGGTCCGGGGTGGTCCGTGCCGTCCGGGCGGCAGATGACGCAGCCCCGACACATGCCGTCGTTTTTCCGCCCACTACCCGACCCCGGGTCAGGTCTCTCCTTAACCCGTCAAATTGGGGCTATTCAGGCGGACTAACCCTTCCCCGTCCACCTGTCGCCGTTACGCCGCGCTCGGCGCTCACACGAAACCGCTTAAAGGGCTGTGAAATTCTTTGTCTGTGGGATCAAAAGGCCATTTTCGGTTTTGACAGCAGATTTGGTTCCCGATGTTCTGTTAATTTTAACGGGAAAATAGAAAAACATTGTAGGGCCTAACTTGCTGTAACCTTACACACCAGTCTAAAAATTGCGATTTTTATCATGAAATAAAGAAGTAAAGTAAAGTAAAGTAAGAATTAAGTAACAGCAATGCCGTTTTCGTTAACAGGGAATTTCAGAAAGACTCTCTTCTTATTCTGCATCAAATTATATACCATGGTTCATTTATTTCTCTACCATTCTCCTCATTACTCCTCTTTCGTATAACTTGATTCTCTGTAGTTGATTTGTTAAACTCTTTTTCCCCATTTTTATTGAAATTTAATAATTTTCTATAACGCCCCATGCATTGCCTCGCTATGTATGTACAATGTAGTTGGAGCCACGTCTAGACGGCGACGGCCAGTGCCAGACTAGGTGCAGCCTCCCATGTGTCACATGCACGCGAGCCACCCCATGTATTGCCTCGTTATGTATGTACACTGCAGCTGGAGCCACGGCTAGACGGCGACGGCCAGTGCCAGACTAGGTGCAGCCTCCCATGTGTCACATGCACGCGAGCCACCCCATGTATTGCCTCGCTATGTATGTATGTACACTGCAGCTGGAGCCACGTCTAGACGGCGACGGCCAGTGCCAGACTAGGTGCAGCCTCCCATGTGTCACGTGCACGCGAGCCACCCCATGTATTGCCTCGCTATGTATGTATGTACAATGTAGCTGGAGCCACGTCTAGACGGCGACGGCCAGTGCCAGACTAGGTGCAGCCTCCCATGTGTCACATGCACGCGAGCCACCCCATGTATTGCCTCGCTATGTATGTATGTACAATGTAGCTGGAGCCACGGCTAGACGGCGACGGCCAGTGCCAGACTAGGTGCAGCCTCCCATGTGCCACATGCACGCGAGCCACCCCATGTATTGCCTCGCTATGTATGTATGTACACTGCAGCTGGAGCCACGTCTAGACGGCGACGGCCAGTGCCAGACTAGGTGCAGCCTCCCATGTGCCACATGCACGCGAGCCACCCCATGTATTGCCTCGTTATGTATGTACACTGCAGCTGGAGCCACGTCTAGACGGCGACGGCCAGTGTCAGACTAGGTGCAGCCTCCCATGTGTCACATGCACGCGAGCCACCCCATGTATTGCCTCGTTATGTATGTACACTGCAGCTGGAGCCACGTCTAGACGGCGACGGCCAGTGCCAGACTAGGTGCAGCCTCCCATGTGCCACATGCACGCGAGCCACCCCATGTATTGCCTCGCTATGTATGTATGTACACTGCAGCTGGAGCCACGTCTAGACGGCGACGGCCAGTGCCAGACTAGGTGCAGCCTCCCATGTGCCACATGCACGCGAGCCACCCCATGTATTGCCTCGCTATGTATGTATGTACAATGTAGCTGGAGCCACGGCTAGACGGCGACGGCCAGTGCCAGACTAGGTGCAGCCTCCCATGTGTCACATGCACGCGAGCCACCCCATGTATTGCCTCGCTATGTATGTATGTACAATGTAGCTGGAGCCACGGCTAGACGGCGACGGCCAGTGCCAGACTAGGTGCAGCCTCCCATGTGCCACATGCACGCGAGCCACCCCATGTATTGCCTCGCTATGTATGTATGTACAATGTAGCTGGAGCCACGGCTAGACGGCGACGGCCAGTGCCAGACTAGGTGCAGCCTCCCATGTGTCACATGCACGCGAGCCACCCCATGTATTGCCTCGCTATGTATGTATGTACAATGTAGCTGGAGCCACGGCTAGACGGCGACGGCCAGTGCCAGACTAGGTGCAGCCTCCCATGTGCCACATGCACGCGAGCCACCCCATGTATTGCCTCGCTATGTATGTATGTACAATGTAGCTGGAGCCACGGCTAGACGGCGACGGCCAGTGCCAGACTAGGTGCAGCCTCCCATGTGCCACATGCACGCGAGCCACCCCATGTATTGCCTCGCTATGTATGTATGTACAATGTAGCTGGAGCCACGGCTAGACGGCGACGGCCAGTGCCAGACTAGGTGCAGCCTCCCATGTGCCACATGCACGCGAGCCACCCCATGTATTGCCTCGCTATGTATGTATGTACAATGTAGCTGGAGCCACGGCTAGACGGCGACGGCCAGTGCCAGACTAGGTGCAGCCTCCCATGTGCCACATGCACGCGAGCCACCCCATGTATTGCCTCGCTATGTATGTATGTACACTGCAGCTGGAGCCACGTCTAGACGGCGACGGCCAGTGCCAGACTAGGTGCAGCCTCCCATGTGCCACATGCACGCGAGCCACCCCATGTATTGCCTCGTTATGTGTGTACACTGCAGCTGGAGCCACGTCTAGACGGCGACGGCCAGTGCCAGACTAGGTGCAGCCTCCCATGTGCCACATGCACGCGAGCCACCCCATGTATTGCCTCGTTATGTGTGTACACTGCAGCTGGAGCCACGGCTAGACGGCGACGGCCAGTGCCAGACTAGGTGCAGCCTCCCATGTGTCACATGCACGCGAGCCACCCCATGTATTGCCTCGTTATGTATGTACACTGCAGCTGGAGCCACGTCTAGACGGCGACGGCCAGTGCCAGACTAGGTGCAGCCTCCCATGTGCCACATGCACGCGAGCCACCCCATGTATTGCCTCGCTATGTATGTATGTACACTGCAGCTGGAGCCACGTCTAGACGGCGACGGCCAGTGCCAGACTAGGTGCAGCCTCCCATGTGCCACATGCACGCGAGCCACCCCATGTATTGCCTCGCTATGTATGTATGTACAATGTAGCTGGAGCCACGTCTAGACGGCGACGGCCAGTGCCAGACTAGGTGCAGCCTCCCATGTGCCACATGCACGCGAGCCACCCCATGTATTGCCTCGCTATGTATGTATGTACAATGTAGCTGGAGCCACGTCTAGACGGCGACGGCCAGTGCCAGACTAGGTGCAGCTTCCCATGTGTCACATGCACGCGAGCCACCCCATGTATTGCCTCGCTATGTATGTATGTACACTGCAGCTGGAGCCACGGCTAGACGGCGACGGCCAGTGCCAGACTAGGTGCAGCCTCCCATGTGTCACATGCACGCGAGCCACCCCATGTATTGCCTCGCTATGTATGTATGTACAATGTAGCTGGAGCCACGGCTAGACGGCGACGGCCAGTGCCAGACTAGGTGCAGCCTCCCATGTGTCACATGCACGCGAGCCACCCCATGTATTGCCTCGCTATGTATGTATGTACAATGTAGCTGGAGCCACGGCTAGACGGCGACGGCCAGTGCCAGACTAGGTGCAGCCTCCCATGTGTCACATGCACGCGAGCCACCCCATGTATTGCCTCGCTATGTATGTATGTACAATGTAGCTGGAGCCACGGCTAGACGGCGACGGCCAGTGCCAGACTAGGTGCAGCCTCCCATGTGCCACATGCACGCGAGCCACCCCATGTATTGCCTCGCTATGTATGTATGTACAATGTAGCTGGAGCCACGTCTAGACGGCGACGGCCAGTGCCAGACTAGGTGCAGCCTCCCATGTGTCACATGCACGCGAGCCACCCCATGTATTGCCTCGCTATGTATGTATGTACAATGTAGCTGGAGCCACGGCTAGACGGCGACGGCCAGTGCCAGACTAGGTGCAGCTTCCCATGTGTCACATGCACGCGAGCCACCCCATGTATTGCCTCGCTATGTATGTATGTACAATGTAGCTGGAGCCACGGCTAGACGGCGACGGCCAGTGCCAGACTAGGTGCAGCCTCCCATGTGTCACATGCACGCGAGCCACCCCATGTATTGCCTCGCTATGTATGTATGTACAATGTAGCTGGAGCCACGGCTAGACGGCGACGGCCAGTGCCAGGCTAGGTGCAGCCTCCCATGTGTCACATGCACGCGAGCCACCCCATGTATTGCCTCGCTATGTATGTATGTACAATGTAGCTGGAGCCACGGCTAGACGGCGACGGCCAGTGCCAGACTAGGTGCAGCCTCCCATGTGTCACATGCACGCGAGCCACCCCATGTATTGCCTCGCTATGTATGTACAATGTAGTTGGAGCCACGTCTAGACGGCGACGGCCAGTGCCAGACTAGGTGCAGCCTCCCATGTGTCACGTGCACGCGAGCCACCCCATGTATTGCCTCGCTATGTATGTATGTACAATGTAGCTGGAGCCACGGCTAGACGGCGACGGCCAGTGCCAGACTAGGTGCAGCCTCCCATGTGCCACATGCACGCGAGCCACCCCATGTATTGCCTCGCTATGTATGTATGTACAATGTAGCTGGAGCCACGGCTAGACGGCGGCGGCCAGTGCCAGACTAGGTGCAGCCTCCCATGTGTCACATGCACGCGAGCCACCCCATGTATTGCCTCGCTATGTATGTATGTACAATGTAGCTGGAGCCACGGCTAGACGGCGACGGCCAGTGCCAGGCTAGGTGCAGCCTCCCATGTGTCACATACACGCGAGCCACCCCATGTATTGCCTCGCTATGTATGTACACTGCAGCTGGAGCCACGTCTAGACGGCGACGGCCAGTGCCAGACTAGGTGCAGCCTCCCATGTGTCACATGCACGCGAGCCACCCCATGTATTGCCTCGCTATGTATGTATGTACACTGCAGCTGGAGCCACGTCTAGACGGCGACGGCCAGTGCCAGACTAGGTGCAGCCTCCCATGTGCCACATGCACGCGAGCCACCCCATGTATTGCCTCGCTATGTATGTATGTACACTGCAGCTGGAGCCACGTCTAGACGGCGACGGCCAGTGCCAGACTAGGTGCAGCCTCCCATGTGTCACATACACGCGAGCCACCCCATGTATTGCCTCGCTATGTATGTACACTGCAGCTGGAGCCACGGCTAGACGGCGACGGCCAGTGCCAGACTAGGTGCAGCCTCCCATGTGTCACATGCACGCGAGCCACCCCCGGATGCTGGGGGTGTAAGATTACCGTCAGCTGCGCCCCACACGCTATCCGCGAACACCACCACAATTACTTAATGGGGGTGAAACAACGCACGGCTTCTGCCCAGCGTCTTCAGAAAACGCTTTGTTATGGAAATCGGGCTGTAGTTTTAAGTTTTTCTCACGTTCTTTTGTACAAAAGAATTCCATTTTTGTGCTCTTCAAATTATTGGTTTAGTTCTACTCTTTGTGTTGAAGAAAGGAGATAAAACCGTGAATAATAGTACGTGTGAGGCAGTTGCTAGAAACAGGACGCTTCAGTTTTTCATAATTTGAAATTATATTGATGCTTAAAGATTTCCTCAATGATCTGGGAAGATATATCAAGTTTCTTGCCAACATGAACAAACTCAATTGAAATCAAACCACATTATTACAATTTTTTTTCGGATGGATATTGAACTATAAAAATCCACATAGGCTAAGTAAAGATAAGAATTACAATTTGCAATGGAATAAACTCAGTTCATAAAACACAACTTGGAAAAATCAAGACATCAATGAGATGATTTGTTGAACCATTACGGATCTGTAAAATAGCCTGGTCGAATAAAGTTATTCTCAGTTTCAACAACTCATCATCAGACACAACTTTTCTTATTGATTTATTGTGATATATTTTACAATTGCAATTATGATTCATTTGTTATAATAAAGAGGCAGTTTGTTGTTGAGGCGTTGCAACGTTTTTGCAATTGTTCTTCAGTCGTTGGCGGTGCCATTGTGAGTTTGATCGATGGCATGTCCTATCTCGCTGCAGTCGCAGCTGGCACCAGGGAATGCGGGCACGGGTCCCGCACCTGCCCGGCAAAGTCCCTTACAGCCCTGCTTATCGCTGAATCGGCTCCTTTTAAAGAGGTTTAAAAACTGTCTCAAATTTCAAAATTCTGTGAAAAAACTAGCATGTTGGCTTTGTTCAAATGAAAATCCTTCCATCAAATCCATCAAAAAGAGTCCTAGAGCTTAACGAATAAAATTGTGTCATATGAATCTTTTGTTTTGGTCAGCTTTCTGCAGTCAAGATAATAAATTTTGATTTGTATTTTTGCGGACATTTGCCTTCACTGATTCTCCGCAAAAATCCAAATCAAAACATAAAATCATGGATTTTTGCGGACATTTGCCATCACTGATTCTCCGCAAAAATCCAAATCAAAACATAAAATCACCATCACAAACAATGAATTTCAAACAAAGAGTCAAGATGTGTTACCAGTCTTTGAATTCCTAAAACTGTTAACTTTTTAGGCGAATATTTTGAAATACGTAATTTAAAATCATACTTGAGTCGAAGGTTAAGGTAAAGTTTGTAATCAATATTTAAAGCGTTTGGAACGAAATTAGGAACCTCTAATAAGAATGGGAAAGAGGGTCCCCGATGCGTATTCAAACAGAAACATCTCCGTAAGTATTAAGATAGAACAACCGGGTTTTTATATACAATCTTTCTCTTAAATTTTCCTACTTTGTCTAGATAAAGGTAAAACGCATCCCTACCGAAAAACAAGCCAGCAGTCTCAAGTTGAGCCGAAACGTTCCCACAAGAAACCCAACCCGAACTAACCTGACCTACCGTAACCGCGAAAAGGCTCAAGTAACGAAACAAAGACGGTACTGCAAGCCTATCGATGGAAATGTAAGGCATTTAAATGTTAAACAACCCCGAGGGCGGCGCTTGTGAGGGCAGGTGCGGCTTGGGTGCCACAAAGGGGCGAGACAATGTGCTGCAACAACGAGGTCATTCACAAAAGGCTCGGCTCCATTCATCCCCGCAGTGCGAATCAGCCAGGAATGTGTAGCACCGGATGTGGGGACAGGTAAATCCGGTCAGGTCTTTTAAATATCCCGGATGGCCCGGGGATTTAATAGGGTTAATTGAAATGTCCGGTGCCTTGGAGAAGGATGGTGATATTATACGGGGAACTACCGGCATATTTCACTTTTACCTGCGTTCAAAAAAGGCCGGGTGTAGGACAGTACTTTTTTGTTAATTTTTAGGAATAATCTGTGGTATTTTCATTAAATGAATATTACGTTAAGTACTTTTGAAAATACTATGGAGCAATTTGCTCTTATCAGCTAATGTCAAACTGCTGTCACAGCAAAACAGTTTAAGTTTAAGATTTTTTTACACAGGCACTCAACTGACCTACAATTCACCTTTTTCCCATCACTTAAACGGTCAAGAATCAAGCAGCACGACTGATTTGCATATAATAAACCAAAATGGCATCGTAACTCAAAACTCTTAGTGGATATTCATAAACCTCTTTGTTAACGGGAGACAACAATGGATTGAGTTTTTTACTCCGTGTAATAAAATACCATCTGCCGACCACAATCCGAGAGGACGAACAGTGTAAACAAAGAAATTAAATGCCATATGCCGAGATCCGCCCCCGTCCCAGCCTCCAGTCCGGTCTGAGTCTGAGTCTGTAGCATGTCCCGCCACCCACTCCTACACTCGGCCATTCAAATTAAATTAGAGGCGTGGGTGACTTCGGTTGCTGTGGGAGTGGGAATAACTCAGGGAAACTAGACCCACAATGGCCGTGACGAAGCTGTAATATCACGTGTAACACGTAATTAGGCCAGCGGGAGTTATGGACCAGCTGCGGCCTTCTCGCTCGTGCTTTATGGCTATTGTTGCTGCATGTTGATTTAATCTTTACGTTGTACGAAATCGGGCAAAAGGGAATGTGATGACTCCAGTGATAAAACAACAAAAAATCAAACATACGTAGTGACAAAGTATGACTACCAACGAAAGGACGTTTGATTTTAGACTGACGTAACACCCCAACAATTTACGCTAAATTTTAAAGGTTTTTGATCAAACAGCAAATTTAGATACTAAGTAATAAACTTTACAAAAAAGTAGTTTGATCTGAAAACACATAGAAGAAAAATCCACCAGAGGTGAACAGTGAATTCGTGATTCATAATTTAAAAACAAAACTTTTATATAACAGTTTAAAATATGGAAAAACCTTGGAACCTACAACCTGGTCAGCAATAATAATAAATTAAATTACTCATCAAAACGCGCCCCTCCCCATACCCAGAGGGAATAAATAAAAAAAATCTACTCAGTTATCAGGCTGGGAGATAATGACATTGTTACGCCAACATATTATCTATAAATGTAAATAAATGCATGTTATACAGAATATTATTTTATTGCAATCGACCATCGAAGCGATATGCAATAAAACGCAGTTAAAAATAGGTAAAATTTAACAATTACTTATCAAAATTGCGCTTAGCCTATTAAAAAAACGAACAAATATTTCGAAAAAGCGAACTGTTTAACCGCTGATTAATCGAGATTTCGCTGCAAACTAACAAACCGGCTTTTCTGGGCATACACTAAATGAAACCCAGAGGTAAAAAGACACTTTAGTGGATGTTTTTTCAGAAATTTTCACAGGATCAGTTAGCGGGCCTTGACTGTTGCTCACATTCAACGTACTATCATGGTAACTTTTTTAAAACTTAAATAGTTTAATTTTACTTAATTTTACTCATTAGAATCCATGATCATAGCCCCTGAGCTTCAATTTATATGTTTGACTATACTAATTGCGTCACAACAGCTCAAAATAATTATCTAGTAAAATCAGTACATGTTTCGGGATTAATAACCCATCTTCTTTAGTCAAATAGATGAAGTTTTCCATAATATTTTATGGTTGTCAGTAATTGAAACACCACACACAGACAACCATAAAATATTATGGAAAAACTTCATTTATTGGGCCAGCTGGAGATGGGGTATTAATCCCCCAACATGCCTTGATTTTAGAACAAAATTATTTTGAGCTGTTTTGACGTACGTAGTAGTCTTACATATAAATCATTCACTTTAAACGTTGACATTTCTATCTATAATCCTCACAAGCAATAGTTTTAATAACATAAGTTGAGGCGGAGTTCGGAGGAAGTGCAGGCCATCGCAACATCCTGAGGGATGCAGCGCGGCCGGGGGGGGGGGGGGGCAGGTGCAGCGCGGCGCGGGAAGGCGACAGGTGCGGCGGCAGATGTACGCGTGCCAGATTGAAGCGAAGCTCTTCTCGAAACCGCCCACGATTCCACATTACATTGTCCTGCAACGCGACAGCGAGGCCCTGTCCGCGGTCCACTGTCGCCAAACATTCCACGAACCTCGCGCTGCCTGCTGACGGTAGAAAAAGAGTTTACGTGCTGAGTTTGAGTTTTAAAAACAAAAATCTTGTCCTTTCTTCTTTTGATTCTGAAATTTCGGCAAGTGATTCTGATTTTAGAATAAGATTGTGATGATTTTTGAACAAGATAATCTCGTAGAAATAGCGTTTTACATCATACATTTTGTTTGGTACAAATGCCCTTAGGGTAGCCCTCAGGTCTGGAGAGCCAAAAGTAAAAAATTAAATCACATATAGTTTGATAGATAGGTAGGTACAAGGTACAAGTTGCAAGGTACAAGGTACAAGGTACATCTAGTCGGAAAACTGGTATAAAAAGGTTTGTGAAAGAACGAGGCCGAGGCAAAGAGAGGAAAAATTATGAGAATATAGTGTTAACTTGGCTTCCTACTTCAACAATCAACGCCTTAAAATTATCTATAACCAATTGAGGAGTTGAGCATGTTTAGATGTCGTTATGTGTAAAAGCTGAGGTTTAGATTTCCAAATTTTATTCAAATTTTTGTTAAAAACACCTAGACCGCAGATTCTTAGAGAATACTGAATACTACAACGGATGTGTTGCGGATATATAACTCATATAACTATTTTAATAGTGTGATGGTTAGAAACCAACGAAACGATAATAAGCAGCCACGATCAGTTGATTTACGACATCCGTACTAAACAGTAGTCGTGAATACTGAATAAATCAAAAGCTTTTACGACCACATCGGTCACTGGGATGAGTAAAGCAAAGAAGATTACACTTTAATTAGGTAACGCGCTTATCAAATCAAGTAAGTAAATTGGTTTCAGTAAATAGCGATCACATGTAAGCTGGAAACGTGATTTCATTATTTGATGTCCCTAGTCATGATTAATGTTGGTGCAGTGAAGGTCATTATGCAATGTGAGGTTAAATACATCGCCGCATGTAAGCAAATCCATAGCTGTGCAAGTGTCAGCCTTGCAGCGGTGTGCAGCCTTGCAGCGGTGTGCAACCAATGGCAGCTGGAGCCAGTTGCCATTGGTTGTTGGGCTATTAATAATAACAGTCCTGTCTAAGGAACGTGATACCCTTAGTCAGTAACAAGGCTACAAGTTCGCGCCACTATCATCACGATCATCACACTCATCCTTCACTCATATTCAGGGTAACGTCCTCCATGAGGTACCTGTCTCAAAAAAGAATGATTAAGAATGAATGATTAAGCCTTGCAGCGGTGTGCAGCCTTGCAGAGGTGTGCAGCTTTGCAGAGGTGTGCAGCTTTGCAGAGGTGTGCAGCCTTGCAGCGGTGTGCAGCTTTGCAGAGGTGTGCAGCTTTGCAGAGGTGTGCAGCTTTGCAGAGTTGTGCAGCTTTTTAGAGATGTGCAGCTTTGCAGAGGTGTGCTGGTGACGCAGTCTAGACTCTACCATCAATCGAGGGAGAACATTAAAAAAGTTGTATTACAGTGTAACTTGTCAAGGTTTTAGTCATTGATTTAAAAAATAGCATTATAAATATGGAGACGAAATTGTAAAACGTTTATCGTTCAACGAAGTACACGTTGACAAGCAATGAGGCCCAAGTTGTATGTAGGAGATTTTTAAGAGTCCGGAGGGTGTAAATACTGATATTACTTTACTGTAAGGCCTATAGCTATTAACTATTATTTATTACAGTACTATAAACTTGTGTACTATTTTTAATCGAATGTTAAATATTATGTTTATGATGAAATTTAAAATTGCACTACTAGATTTTATATTGTATATACTTTTCATAATTTGTGCATGAATTGACAGAATCTCTCCGCATCATACTCACCGGAATCCTCTGATAAGTCAGTTGGCTGAACAAATCAAAGTAAAGAGATTTCAGATGAGTTAAGCTTGGGGTTAAGTTGTCTATGGAAACAAGATGGTGGTAATGCGGTCCAGGCGCTGACCATGTGGGAAACGTAATTCTAGGAATCCAACAAACGGTTGATTGTTGATAAACTAGCCCAAACGGCTGATCTTTCACATCGTGGATTAATAGTTCTGGTATTGTACAGTATGCAGAGATAAGAACATTCACTGCTGATCTGTACAGACTTTGTACATCGCTAGTCATCTTATCCGATGGTAAAATATGAATAGAATGTTAGGCTAATTTTTATGTATAAACGATTAATTTGCCCCGGCGCTAGAAAAACGACATATTTATTAAAAATGCAAAAGATGTTTTATAATAATCTCTTAAAGAATCGCCTTCTTCTCATAACAACCAGTCGCTTTCAAAATGAAGCTCAAGTTAAATGGCATTGAAACTTTTAATTTTGATGTTTTTTTACGGTACGCAAACTCTGTTTGAATGTCTCAATAAAATAAGGCTAAGTTCTGTAGAAATCCTGATGCACCTATTGGTAGATGGATTGATTGTCATTACTTTTATCAGGGTAGTCAGTCGGTGGAGCAGTGTCTGCGCGAGTGGGGGCGGCGCCGCCGCCGGGGCGCAAGGTGGCGGGAGGTGCCAGGTGGAGCGCTGTTTGGCGGGAAATCTTAAGAAATCAGAGGCGCAGCTGTCAGGGCCAGGTGCGAGATCAGCTGGTACCTGCGACTGCACCTCAGGCTCCGGTCTGGGCTCCAGGTACTGCAGGAGTATGTACAGGCAGAGTAAAAATCATGAAAATGCTAGAAGAATAACACGCTGTAAATTGTAGCGTTTACAAAGCAGGAAAACATTCACAAAGTTAAACTCTATTAATCTTAGAAGAAGGTTTTTAAATGGTTATGCATAGTTTTTCATCGGAGTCTCGAATGATATTTTAATAAATTTTTCAATGCGTCTTGATTTTGTGGAATAGTATCTGAACACTCTCTTCTCATATCTCTCTGTAGCAATGAAAACCCAACATGATTCTCTAGAAATGCGATTTATTACGACATTAAGCATGGATCCTGGTATTAATTCATTATACAAGATATAGGAAATACTTAATAATATTTTCCATATACATTGAAACCATTTATCTAAACAATTCACCGCACGGCGAAAATACAACTGTTTCTAATTAATAAATGGACTTGGCATCTAAATTCTCCATTTCAATTAATCACTTTCATGTTCCACTTCCTAAGACAAGGCTGTTCAATTAGCCCGCGGAAGTAGAGGGGTGTTTCCGTGGACAAACACAGACATTTGACCCGCCCCGAGCCAGCTTCGCACCCAGACGCGAGTCAACACGAGTGTTTCCCACGAGCGACAGAATCAGCCGCAATTAGAACTCGTAACGCAAACACTCGCGGCAACAATGAGGGGCCGGGCACTCCGCCTTGGGGTAGTCCACCCCGCACTTGTGTCCACGTCCGCCACTTGTTGCCACCCACCCCTGCAACGCTCAATTAATCCTCTTGATGAAAGTAAACTTATGGCAACGAAAAAATTGGATCCTCACCAGTACATGGAATCGTTTAGACGGAGGTTTTAGTATTGCATAAACTAATTTTGAGATGGAGTAAGATTTTATGAGTTTTTCTTGTGCATCACGTAATAAAATCTCGACTAGAAGTTCTTAATTGTGAAAATTGTATAACTACAGTACCCTCTCGAGTTTTATGAGCATTTATTATTTTAAATTTAATGAAGGACTCCTACTGAAGAGAGTTTTGGAAAGTTTCTGCTCCCTAATTGAGATTATAACATTTTGTTACTAAGCAAATGTCTAAATTTTTTATGTTTTGACTAGAGACAGTCAAAATTCTACTTTTATATATATACTTTCATTTGTCTGAGCCCCTCTAAGGCCTGATTTCACCAAATATCAGTTAACGGTCGGTTAATAAACCGTTCGGCGCGTTAAAGATAGGAAAATAGTTTTAAACAGCTGATAAAATTAAAATAATCGAGCCTTAACGGTGGTTTAAAGTTTGCTGAAATCAGGCCTAAGTTGATGGTAATCATTGATTCATTTTTTGTCTTCATAAATTAAAAAAAAAAAATGAACACTGAGTGATCCTAACTGGACCCTAAAATCAAATCTTTACGAAGTGCTTTCATGAATTAGATGAGTGGTTCGATTAACAGACTATAAACTGTAGTGAGCATCACGTCACTAAAACTAGGATTAATAGTAATTTTGATAGTTTGAATTGAAGCAAAAGATATTTTCTACAAGGCAGGTCAAATCCGAAGCTAGCTAAAAGGCAAATTAGTATAAAACCAAAAAGTTTTATTAATTTAATCTAATTTACAGAATGCAGCTGCATTCAATTCACTGCACGATGAGAAAATTATCATAGCTAAAGAGCCTGCAGCAGTCGCTATTAAATTAATTGTAAATTAACGAGATCTTAACGATGGTGTTTTGCACGTAACCTTCCATTATGCTGATAAAATCACCACAATTATCAGTCAAAGTGAAATTCACGATGACCTTGGACACGGATAATGAGGCGTCCCAGGGAGCTCAGGGAGATTGCAATGAATAGATTTATTTTCTGCTGCAACAAAACTTGGCTGACTAGTTATTACAACGCCTTGTTATTATTGCCTAGATGTCTTGTGGATAAATAGGACAAAACTGTTTGAATATAGCAATCCTGATTTGATTTTATATAAAATCATTTTTTGTCTTATATAACAACATATGTGTTCCCTTTGTTTTTATTGGGCTAAAGATGGATTTTGATATAAACCCGAAATATACCGTTTGTACACTTGTAAGAGTTACCGACAATAATAAAGTTCAAATCAATAAAAACTTCAACGTCACTAGATTCACTTAAATATATGGTTTTTGCTGATTGCTTCTTATAATACATATAAGCTATACGATTTTAAAACAAGAGGGACCTTGAAGCTCCTATCGATTTGAACTTTATCACATTATATAATCTTATTCTTTAATAGCAAAAGAAACAAAACATCCCGGAATAAAATTCATATTTGTTTTTACAGAAATACATTTACAAGGATCAAAAAAAAATTGCCTAACAATTCCAACTGAGTCACAAACACAGTTTTAAAATAGATTTGTATTTCACCATTCACATTAATTTGTTTTTACTTATTACGCAAGAACCTTAGGTATTGACTTCTTTATTATGGTTCACAATTTAATACGCAACGACAAAATAAACCGTAATAAATAGCAATGAGCCAACAAGTCGGTGATAGCTGCAAAAACTTTCCACAGCGACCCCGCGATGCCCTGTTGGCAACAGCGCGGGTCAGGGCGATAGCCGGCCACAACCGCCAGCGACGCGTAGGTCAGGGTGGCCAACGGTCCAAGCTGCTAGCTGATATAATTAATAATCCCAATCCGTCGGAAATATAATTAATAAAGTGTCCTCAGTTCTACATCTACAAGATAATTTACTGCTATGAGGTCAAATCTGGGATCATTATTTAGGATCATTATTCTGGGATGGTTAATTTAGCTATCGATAGTTAGGCTTATTAAAATTGTGGTAAGAAACTGGGTTACCAATATAGTTTTGTCTTTGAAAATAAACACAGAAGACTTTTCGCCGCCATTACAAGAAGTATCAACTTTTGTGCTAGCCAGGATTTGAAAGAGGACGTAGTTTAAGTATTCTCCAGCAGGAAATGTATACTATTGTCAACTAGTAATTCTTACAATGGGAGTTATTTTAGCAATAAGGTATTCAGGGAGCGTATAACATACGCTAAAGAATTGTAGCTGTAATTTTCAAGCGTATGGAGTAAAAAATTAAAATAAATCGCTGAAATGAATCATTTATAGCAACACTATTTATCGGTGACTTAAGTCGACCTACATCCACTACAATCCTGGCTGGCAGGGCCATCGACAGGGGGGGCAGGGGGGCTAATGCATAGGGGCCCGTACACAGGGGGCCCGGAACTACACGAAATGAGTGAAAATGGGTGTCCGGCATCACACAAAATAAGTAAAAAAAGGTCGTCAGGATAGGGGCCCGGTTTTCTGAATTGCACCGGGGCCCGAAAATCCCGTCACCGGGCCTGCTTGCTAACACAAAAGTAGGTACAGGCCGCTAAATAAGGTTGGGATGAGGTGTCCTTCTATATATAAAGTCATAATGTTATGTTTTAACTTCCTTAACGTAAATGATAACAGTTTGTAATTCATCTCCTCAGACAAAATCATGTATTGTACCTAAATATTACGAACAGTTCATTATCAATTAACATACGCTTGAGGCTAGTGGCTAAAGACTTTGATCAGGTTAGTTCAACAATTATTTTTATTTGAGTATTTTTGTGGAATTTATGTAACAATAAATGTAGACTGTTTCCTTGTATATTTTAAATGGATTTTTTATTTAAAATGCAATTCTTCATTGTAGTCCAATGCGGCAAGCAAATGGGAGTTAATGTATGGACAGTTTTATTATATAAAAAGTTTTGGAATTGAATGTCTAACTCTGACTTATGACATTTTAATTTCACGTCTTTTTCGCCCAAAACTTTGGCAGAATAACGATAAGTATAAGTCTATAAATTGCTCCGCACTCCGCACATTTATCATCGTTGCCCAAAGAGTATAAAATAATAATATTATGTTGAATACATTTTTACACTTGGCGCATTATATCTTTACCCTTGGCCTCCTCCATTGCTGGAGCTGTTAGATATTGTTTATTGTCAATGATTTTGGACAACAAACAATGAAAAAACAAATTTCTACTAACATCGATTGTGTTTTGTTTACAAATGACAATTAAGATATACACTGACAGCTGTTGGAAAATGCTAACACGTCTATCTAGTACAATTTGCGTATCAGCTGTGGTCTCCTGATGAATTTCACTCCACTCCAATTGCTTCAGGTGTAAAGGATTCCAAAGTGTCAAGATATAATGTGCCAAGTGTATACAACTTTTCCCTGAATTTCCAATAAAGTCTTCAATCAAAATCAATAAAATATTTTGTTTTATTCATCTTGGTCTTTTCAATATTGATGATGATCAAAAGTTCAGCATTTGGCTGCGTTGTTGAGAAACAGCTGACTCTCAAAACCAGAAATGATACAAATATTTATTCCAGTTTCTAAAGCAAAGGCCAACCACTACAAATAACCCAGATCCTTTGAATCGAACCCTTTAGGCTAAAACATCCATTCTTGCGTGCAAGTCCCTCTTTCTTGTTCGGCGAGATCCAAGAGGACACATTGCCAAAATAATCGATTTTGCCAAGGTGCAGCTGGTGTTATTGGGTATGCGGAGACACGAAGTCATTCAGACTGGACCCAAGCCCAACTCTTTCTCAGGGAATCTGAAATCAGCTGTTCTGCTTCCATCAGCTGCCCGCCACCTGCCCCACTGCTACCAACTTCATGGCGGCTGTAAGATAATTCTCAAGAAGTCTTTAATATGTGTGACAGTTAAATGTACCCCGGTTGAAATAATTTGTTTGTTTTTATTAGAAATCTGAATTTTAAAAATGTGCCTGCAATTCCTAATTAAGGAATAGTAACTTGAATTAGTCCTTGCGTCTTAGAAGGTTGGACATGACATAGCACATTTGATTTTCCACAACAAATCATTAGGGCTATTCATTTAATCGAGGATATTTTACTAAATTACTATAATGTAATATGATTCTTATCACAAGATAGTGCGTGAAAGGTTAAATCATGTCAGGTTGAGGTTAGAGCATATGCCAGTAACTTTTCTAGTCATATAAATTAACAAATTAAAAAAACAATTAATAGTTCTTTTGAGCATTCGTTACAGAATAATTTCACAACTCTCTCACTCTAATTTATTGATTAAATTGTCTTGAACACTTGAGTTACATTTTCGCGAATAGTGAAATTGAAGAGTATGAATAAATTGATTATATACAAAAACCTGAGTGTAAGTGATCTGACCTAATTAGTGATACATATAATCAGGCCACTAAACCTTTGCAGAAAAACGCATTTCACTACGTATGTCGCAGCAAAATAAAGCCAATTGCTTAAATACTAGTGACAAGTTTTCTATGAACACATGCGCTTTAATGTTTAAACAATTTTTATTTAATTTTGTCGAAATGGTGGCAAATACGAAAACATCTGCATATGTGTTGCCTCAACTGCATAACTTACGAACCCATCGCACTCATTTAGGTCGATTGCCGCAGTTATATCAAACAGCCAAGCACGAAGCTATTTGTGTTAAACAGTCTCGAGATAAACAAGTTATAGTATTTGGCTTCATTTAGCGCCACTAACAGTCGATTCGACAAGACATTGCGTTATGTAACGTTGTAGTTTTTTAATCAATCGAGGCTGACGTCAAGTTGAGTTTCCCGCCACTGAGTTGTGACGCGATCTCAGCGCTGCCTGACGGTCGACCGCTGAAGCTCGACCACCTCAGCCTTTGGCAGGAGGTTGTGTGTATGAAGAATTTAACTACTTTAAACCATATCACCTGAGATTAACCAGAAATAGAATAATTGTTTTGTTTTCTTTATATCTTTGTTTTTTGTTATCTCTTTATCAGTACAGATAAAAATATTGTATTTTCTCTTCAGAAGCAAAAGTTTTACTCTAAGCCTGGAATCAATTCTACATTTAAACTATGGTTTGATTGGTTACTGCATAATTTAATATTTCAGAATAGTATTCTTTTACCGTATTGTATTATTTATCGAGGTATATAATCTCATATTTTGGAAGCAAATTTCGAGTTCATTTGATTATTTATTTATTTTACTTAGGGGTGTGCGAGTAGTGATTTTTGAAGTCGAGTCGAGCCGAGCCGAGTTTTGAAAAATACCCGCGAGTTTCGAGCTTTTTTCGAGTCGAGTTTTTAAGTTTATAATATAATAGTCATCATGTTTCTACATAATGGTAAAAAATTATTATCATTACTCAAATACAAATTACAATTTCGTGGTAATTAAACTTAAAAGAGTTATTGAATTAAGAGCAGATATGCAAATAAATGATACCAAAACAAAAGAAAGTAAACCTTTTACTTAAACTTACAATAATTCTTGATTTGATATATTTTTCAAGCCTAACTTGTGTTTAATGCTTACCTGGGGTTTGAAATGAAATGAAAACACTAATTATAAGCCGTGACCAATTACATGACTAAATTCATGATTAAAATATTCCCTTTGAGTTATTCACACAGGTACATTTTTATTGATGTAACTGTCAACAAAAAACTAAGTTTTTATTTATTTGGAATGGTTTCTAACATATAACAAAAATAATTTTTTTACAAGACTAAAAAATTAACCTCAAACTATAAAAGATAAAATGATATCAAAATTTATGTGTCTTTAATAACTAAAAAGAACTTTTTACTTCAAGTTTATAACAAATGAGGTTTCAGTTATATTCATTAAAGATGGCTTGACATTGTGAAAAATGGCCGCAATATTCTTTCGCACGTGCCGATTTCGGGTAAACGGCGGGAGTAACTACTCGACTCGAACTTTCGAGTAATTTGCAATAAGTCGAGTCGAGCCGAGTAGTGTATACTCGGCTCGAAAAAAGCTCGATTCTCGAGTACTCGCACACCCCTAATACTGCAACAGTAGTACTCGTGCTGGAGAAGTACCGTATGACAACAAACTGTGACCTTAACGAGTTAGTTATGTCAATAATTGTAGTTGAACATGTTTATTTGAACCAAAAAATTGTTTTGGTGAATCACAATTTATTCCATACTATAACAGTGATTTAAATATACCAGTAGTCAAATTGTTTACGAAGAAATAGCCTATTAAATTGTACCGGAATATTCAACATCCAAGCGAAAAAAACCTTAATTTTTAAATGAAAAATGTTAACACTTAATAATAAAAATTACATGTACTTGCATACCATTGAATAGTTGTGAATAGCTATAAACCTAAATTTATCCAAGGATGTATACATCAAAATAACTTTTCGTTTGTTTAGCGCTCATATACTTCAGTCTTTATCATACTTATTTAACATTTCAGTTTAAATAACAAATACTGTTTCTAATGTTAACTTGGCATTTTAAAAGCCTCTGCTGCTGAATCATGAATCCTACAGCAACCGCTCTTTAGTAAATTATAAAAGTGGGTATTATTTAAGTTTCACGAACTTGGATGCTTTTGCATCTCAGATATTAAGCACTCTGTGATGATGGTGAGATATGTCACACGTCGCACTTGACAGGTCGAATGCACGCACCGTTGTCGGTCGCTGAGAACCAGAGAACGCACGCACTGACGGGCGGGCAGAAGACATTCATGTTTGTTTTTGGTCGCCCGGGGAAGCGTGCGATATCGCCCGCACCGCCCGTCCGCGTCCGGGCAAATCGCACGGTCATCTAGGACACCGTCATTGCTTTCCGTGCATTTGAAATTCTTGGGTGCGGGAAAATCGCACGTATTACGCACCGCGAAGCGATTTTTTACCGATCGGCTAGGACGCCGCCTATGGCTTGGTTATTGATAAAACTTATGTAGATTAATCTTTCCCTTCCATTTAGCCTATACAAAATTCTATGAATTTAGACGGCATTGCTCAAAAGAGGTGTCTTCCCGCGGAAATCGCGCCCTGAATATTCATCAGCTGATAGAAGATTTGGCGGGAATCGAACGCGATACGCCTCCTGTCACGTCACTTCGTGGAAAAGAAACGTCATGTCACGGAGCGTTGGCGATAATAACAAATACGTCTTCTTCATCCTCGTATTAAAGAACTGATGGTTAATAACTCAAGGGTAAAATATTATATTATAGGGAAATCAAACGTATTGTGGATAGGGTGGCTAGTTGAACGAACTAAAATTTCGCTATATGATTTAAAATAAACATTTAATAAGGACCTAGGGGTTATCGTCAAGATGCCATCGATTAAATAAAAGTTTAAAAATTTGTAATGTCCTTTATGATTTTTTAATGTATGCTGACACAGCAGAAAACTCTACGTCCCTCACTTTATGGGTGTAGTCAAACGCTGTGGCCCAGTCCGCTCACAATTAACGCCAATGGTAATTCGGCGTTTGACTTACAGACGGCCTGGCCCATGGTCATATTATATGCTTCAGATACCTTATTAATGGCGGACTAATTGCTTTATTTATGGTTCTAGTTCTGTTAATTTATTGATTATTTTCAAGGTGAAAAGTTAAGTGCCTAAATTGAGTGTTTTTCTAATTAGTTCTAGATATTATGTACTAAGACAAGAGTAGCAACTCAAAACAATTTTTTGCTTCACTTTTTGTAGTTATCTTTGAACTTTAGTAATCGAAGCAAGAATAACACTATTAAAATGATAGAGTTTATCTCAAGCGCTACAAATAAACACTGATTTGACCTGTTCGAAAAAAGAAATAAAAAAGTTCTAGTGTGCCCGCATTAGAACTTGCGGTTATATCTGATGAATCCTCAAGAGTGGGGGATAAAACTACGTACCAACAACTGTCAGTTATGCAAATTTAATAGTTTAACGATTTAACAGTTTAGAGATAAAATTTAAATTTGTCTGGTTACAGGAATTTTTTTTGGGGGGGGGCTAGGGTATAGCTACCCTTGGCTACTTCGACCTAGTTAGGTCTTTGTTAGCAAACTTGGTTAAAGGATTACGCAATATATATTTACACTTTCAAAAATATGCTTATAACAGGACGAACTTTAGGATTTTTTATTATTCCCTCTTAAGAATCGATTCAGCAAAGAAGTTAAACATACTACCTTGTTGGTTGGCACTTTATTGGTATACTATCACTATTCTATTTTACCCTGTTACGTACTTACTGTACAGTATATTATATTAGAGTAGTATATCTTACATACAGGGTTCGGCAAAAGTCTGAAATATAAAAATTACATTTGATATTATTTATTTTGCAGAAGTTAATGGAACATTACGGTTGTGTATTTATTTTAAATAGGAATATTTTGCTGTATTTTCTCAACTTTTTTCGCACGATGAGGAGACGGCCCACGCTGGAAGTCTTGAAATTATTAAATGTAAGCATACCTCGAGTTATACCTCATTTCAAAGGTCTTAATTAGTAGATAATAACAGCGCAAACCGCGCCTGAAGAGGTTAATCCAATCAGAAGTTATACAGCTCCTCAAAGATTTTAATGTTAGCCATTAAACTCTAGGCTAAAATTAAGGAAAAAATTCCAATTACTAGTAAAGCACTCGGAACTATGTAGTTTGGTTTTAGATACATGTCATTTTCATGAATAAGGACAATTTGACGTATTACAAAATCTACGATTAAATTTCATTGTTTCGAGTGCTTAGTTAGTAACTAGACTGTTCTCCTTACTTTTAGCTCAGAGTTTAATGGCCAACATTAAAATCTTTTATGAGCTCTATCTTCTGAATAGATTAAATTTTTGAGACGCAGTTTGAGGTGTTATGATACCCTAATTGCTACTAATTAAGCTCTTTAAAATGAGATATAACTTACATTTAAGAATTTCAAGACTTCCAGCGTGGGAAGTCCCTTGGTCATGAGTAAAAATAATAAAACAAGTGAATATATTCTATTTATGACTCATACACTACTGCAAGGGTTCATTACATTGAGAAAAAATAACTTATAATTTAATATATTCCAGACTTTTGCCGAACCCTGTATACTGACATCACTAATATACTGACACCAATATAATTAATTTTAAAACGAAACGAATCGACAGATTTTGTGTTGATAACCCAAAATCTGCAAAAATACCTGTTTAGCTCGAATAATGAAGGGGCTCCCTATAAACCAAGTTTTAAAAAGTATAGTAATTTAAGACTATAGTATCACAGTCCTGACCACTCCTAGCAAAATACACAAGACATATTTCAGAGACACAGTAAAAAGGAAAATGAGAATCGCCAATAAATTTAATCAGCAAAAGCAATGAATGCTATAAAATGTCTCAATTAGGTTTTGGGCAATTCGAAAATCCTCGTTGTAGTGAAGCGCCGATCCTGCAGCTAAAATACTGAGTCATGCAAATAAAAAATATGGTTTGACATGATTCGCCATTATGTTCCACTACCGAAAGACCCCATTGTGAATTCTTCATCGCTGCAGCCAGTCGCTCGTATTTCCATCACGCTGAGATATAGCGGCCACCTGACATGCACCATCTTGGCGACCGGCTGCAGTCGGATATGCAACGCGACTGCATCACAATGACCGAATGCATCTTTAAAACATGCAACTGCAACGTGCACCGACAGCCGGGGTCACCGAGACAGGTGGCGGGGTTGCGTTCAGAGACTGCAGCGGATGTGGGGGACAGAAAATACGATATCTTGATTGCTGTGGATCACTAAGTCATAGAGCAAAAACTTAAACTAAAGGTATTTTTATAGTCTACTTTTCTTCTGGCGGGGAAACGTATTCACAAACAACGTTTAAAAGTTTCTAAAGAAGTAGAACTTAGGTCTTAATGAGAGACTGTTAGAGAAGATTTTATGAGACGTTGTTAAGAAAGATGTCTTGAGGGGTAGTCAAAGCTACTACACCAGGTATTGCCACCTGAGGTAAAGTTTCAGGGTGATACGTAAGAGATTACCCGTAAAACATGTGATAAGTTGTGCGTCTGTGATTCGTCTCGAACTTAAGTTTCAAGACAAAATCTCAGTATAAAACCTTTTTTAGGCTAAGCTAATAATACAGTATAAAACAATTATAGCCCATGGTTTTACGGCCAATCAATATTTGATTTTATTTTGTATTGAAATAAAATCAGCAATTGAAAGAGGAAGTTAAAAAATACATTTTAAAACCAATAGACGTGGGCCTCAACGAAATACAAAAAAATACCCCCGTTGCAGCAGACCTGCATACTCAGCGAATTTCAAATGTAAAACAACATATTTCAATCCAACATAGCGAGATTTAACATGTTTTTGTAAGCTCCATAAGAATAACATGGGGAATGAGTATGCAGGTTTGCTGCTACAGGAATATTAAAACTGGGTGGTTTTAATTCAATATTTAGTAGATCTGAACTAAAAGAAGCTATTTACCAAGTTTTAACAACATATGTTGAGAAATAACCGAGATATAGATTTTTTCTTATTTCCCATAAGGTTAACATTGGGACAACGTACTGTGTTTACCACTTTCAATATCTCGGTAACCAATGGACATAGAGCAGTGATTCCAAATTCTAAATTGTTTGTTTTTTTGAGCTGAATTCAATGGTGCCCACACAAATTCGATAAATTTTATTTTTCTATGTGAAAAACTCAAAAAACCCATTTTTGGGGGGGTTTATCCCCCTTTACCCCCCCTTCCGGTGGTCCGATCGGGTTGGTTCACGAACTCGTCCAATTGATTACCACTTTACACGTCTGTACCAAATTTCATAAAGATCGGACCATTTTTGCGGCCGCTATCGTGCTAACAGACACATAGATATATATATATATATATATAGATATATATATAGATATATATATATATATATATATATATATAAATTCGAACGAATAGTGTTTTTTGCTTCTGGGGCCCCAAAACGAAAAGTTATAGTGGTCCCGAGCTTAGGTCTTACCATGAGACCTACGGTAATAGCTTCTTCCCTACAGGGGAAATTCGCTAAAATGAAATCAAATTGAACAAAAACGCTCTTATTAGGTTTTATCTATTAAAGTACAGTGTGTAGATAGCTTTTCCGAACTGCATGGCAACACACGGTGCCCATGCGCAGTCGCCAGGCACGCTAGAGCCATGACTCATGGCGGTGTTTTATGTTATCATTACCGCGCATGATTTACTGGAGCAGCGGCAGCGGCAGCGCTACCACAGCGCATGCGCAGCAGCGGCCAGCGGCTGGTTTATCGCCACAATTACTCCTAATTACGATCGGACCGAGCAGCCCGCTACCGCTCCCGATACGCCCACTCGCGGATAAATCAGAGGTTATGGAGTGGAATTGTAAAATGAGTTCGGCCAGAACACGGCTTGGCGTGTCTCCACACAGAAAAAAATATTTGTCGGAACAACAAAACATTGGTAAACCGGGAAAAAAGTATTTGTAGATAACCTGCAAATGTTTAGAACTTTCTGGTTTTGTAACAAATTTCACCTCTTCACCATGCTACCTGGAAGATTAAGAACATTTACCCATAGCCTGTTTGAAACTAGTTCAACATCTAGACTATTTTTCCATGTTTCTGAATATACTCAAAACACCGCATTCTTAAAGTGTAAATATTATTTGGACTCCTAGCGGAGACCAATGACAAGCGACAAATCAAATAGGTAATTTGCATTCACCACAGTGTAGACTGGCCTCGAGGCATTAGCATTTCCTTTGCTGGGGACAAAGCATGGGACAATGGGGCATGCTTGCTGCTAATGACCGAGCATAAATATGTCTTCATCCCTGCAACCTGGGAACTCGAAGAAAGGACTGTGGTAAGGGTCTCGCCATTCATGTGGTTTCGCCTCAGTTTATCTTTTCCTGTTAAATATAAATTACTCTGACTTGAACTCGCATATATTTTAACTCTTCGACCTTGATTCTTTTAGCTACAACTGCCTTTGATTTTAGTACAAAGTATACTCTCTTCCTTCTAACTTAAAACACAAGGAAGAAATAAAAAAAATAACAGTTGGTTGTTCAAGAAAACCTACCTTGCACAATATGAGCTCTTGTAACAGTATCGTTGTATTGAAATTATCATTGGTCTATTAGTGAGTGATATGAAATTCTGCTTAGTCTTTATTATAAAGTGGCAGACTTAATTCCGAGAGTCTTTTCAGATTGCCTAAGTTTATGCCCCAGCATCCTTCACTTTAAACGTTCAATTCCATGTTCACAGCTTGTGAACACAACCACCGAATATTGGCACATGTGGCAGCAAGGCCGGTGAAATGCATCAGAGGGTCATGCCACCATCGGTCGTTCTTCTCATCACGTATTCTACATGGAGGCGGAGGAACTGTCGGGAGAGAGCGTTGGACGGACAAAGCGGAGACGGAACTCCTGGTCGGTGATTATGGAGTTAAAGGGCACGGAGAGTCGTAGACTTGTGACTAATAGTATAATAGTGTAATGGTTGCACACGCACGCACGCCGCACGCATTACCGGCCGACCTTCACGCGTGGTGAAAGTTTTACGAGTCTTATCGTCTCCGGTCGTAATTGATTCGGCCTTCTGCTCCTCACAGATTTCTCCTCCACTAATAACAGTTTTACAAACTACCGATCTTCTTCCCTCGGTTCCCAAAATTGTTGTTCTAGACTTCTTTGTTCTCACGTAACATCTAGTGGATGTTGAAAACCAAAAGTAGGGGAATTGATGAAACATGTTGAAAATCCTTTACGTAGAAGTAAGATCGTTCTCTTTCTAACTTAAATGAATGTTTACACCTTATGCCTTCTGATCAATACATTGTGGAATTGCCAGTCTTAAAAGATGGCATTCAAAGGTGTATCTTATACTCTTAGGCTGTAAGCAATGCCTTTATTAGTAAATTTTATTTAATGCTTCTGCCAGGAGTTTGCGAAACCTTTTTATCACGTCTGACATGAACGATCAGTCCTTTTCAGCTTTTGTTGATATGTAATCAATTTAAATCTGATTAAAATATGGACTGAAAACTATTTTTACTATGTTTGCTGCAGCAGAAATGTCATAAAAAATGTTACTGGCTTAAATGTTTTTCAATGTATTTGATGAACTAAATAGTTTCATCTCAGTAAAGGTTTTTTTTTTATCAAGAAGATGCAAGTAAAGCATATCTCTTGCCCCGATAAAGGTAGGAACCCTTTGAGTTTCTTATCTTAATTATGTATTATTTTCTTAATTAATCTCATGACAATGTTTGTTTTTTTGTTATGTCTTGATCCATCTTTTGATTCATGCCTCGACTTACTAAAGGATCTTTAAACGCACACTATCCTGTTTCAAGATTAATCATAACCTCTTAGACAAATCTTAAAAGACCCAACTGCAAATTGGTCTCAAGGCATTTCCTTTGAAACTGAAAGACCCACATAAAAACTGGAATTTTGGCATGTACTTCCCTCTTTGGTTGTAAATGTACACTGTGAAACGGTTTTACAATATGACTCAGGGGTCCAGGGCAACAAGTCGGCAACCCTGATATTGGAAAGTTGTCAAAGTTCTAACCCTGATATTGGAAAGTTGTCAAAATCTGAAGTTCAAAGTTGTCTGGCTCTAGAAGTCTCAACAGAATCAGGAGTCTTGATTATGTTAACAAATCTGACAGGTCAAAATCATACATTTTCGTCAAATACTCTTTCAATAAAACACTCCTCCAGTTCATTATCATGGTTTTACAAGGAACAATTATTCAATAAGTACCGATATCATACAATCACCATCTGTCTTCACAAAAGAGAAAAACGGCTGTGGGACGGAGGCTACCAGAAGACGCTCCCATGAACACCCAAATGATGATGAAACCCACGGACCACGGAGCGTTTACGGAGGAAATAAAAAGGTCGGAGTCACAGCGAGGAAGAAAACAAGAAGAGAAGAAGAAGGAGCGGAGCGTGTAGCTCTGGATCCGCAGCGGCCCGAGGCGAGGCGTGGCCTTGAGAGTTAAAGGGCTCGGCTCCGAGCAGGTCCGTGCAGGCAGGACCGGGGTTACAGACCTCCCCCCTCCACGCAGGCTTGATTGGACCGGTTCTGAACATCAACTCAGGTTTATTACCTTTTCAATTCGATGTTTGGCTTTTCTTTCTTTGTTGTTGTTGATGTTTCGTCTCTTTTTATTGCTCATTATAGGCAGTTGTCATCTTTCTACTTTTTATTTTTCTGTTTGTGATTGGCTTTGTTTTGCTGATGTCCTTTGTATTGCTTTGTGACAATGTATCATGTCAGTGTTTGCAGTTGAAGATTCTGTTTTACTATTGGCCTGTAGGAGCCAAAGCCTCTAATAGTACGGGCTCACTCCAAAAACTCCAATAATTTACTTTTAAATCCATGTAGAAAGTCTGCTTCACATCTACCTATAGAAAGTCTTCTTCCAATTTTAATAATAACATATGGCTTTCCTGAAAACTGTGTTAACTCGATTCAGCTATTTTGCTTGAAAAGTTTGTACCCATGTTACATGTTGTAGACAAATACAAAACTTTGGGTGAGTCTAGGATTTTTCCCTTTAGTTGAACTCTTTAAAAAAATTTTTAAAATCGGTCCAGAACTGCAAAACGAGTCCTGATCACAAAAGGACCACATGACGTAAACCAGATGCCCTTGAAGTAAACCAACCTTCATGTAGAGCAAGTTTCTTACTTCTCTGTTCAAAGGTATTCATATATTGTTTTGGTTCATAACTTTATAGCGTTCGACCATTTGAAAGGCCATTTTTAGAATTTTAAATCCTTGCTGTAGCCAAGGCATCTCTTCAATGTTTTCTTTCTCAGATATAAATTAATTATTCTTTTTCAGGGCAAAGTTGTATTTCCTTACTTCTCAGATTTCATTTGGTTGACTTTCTTATTTTATTTGTTTAAGACCAACTGCGTAGTTTTCATGGGACTGATCCTTATTCAGGAGTGTGACTAGGCTTGAGAAAATCTGTTGGCTGGTGTTTCGAGCCACATACCTCACGAAGGATAATACTATCCAAATAACCAATACAAAGCCAAAGCTAGGCCTCATAGGACTGAGAAAGAACAGCTAATATATCAACGCTTTCGTCACGCTAACTTTTAAATTTCCCTACCGCATGCATTTATAACAACCAAAAAATAAGGAAATCGATGTACCACAGAGCCAAGTTTGCGTTACATTCGTGATTTGAAATCTCGCGCACACATTGGCAGTGCAGTCAGCCACGCTATGAATTTGATCCAAAATTTTGGCAGAGGTGAAGGCGGATGGAAAAAAGAAATAAGACGGAGAAACTCTTTCCATAGCCAGATGACTATCTGAAGACATTGACATTGAGCAAACGGAACATTGACATTGAGGCAGGGTGGAGTAAACGACGAAGGACAGTATCTTTTCTACTAGGATTTGTTAAGTACATTTGCATAAATTTGAGCTAGTAAGACGAACCGGTTCAGCACTATTTCATTCTCTCAAAAACTTGGCTGAAGATGTAAAAGAGAGATGCCAATAAAGGAAATACAAAAATTTGGTTTGTCAAAGAAAATTACCGGTTCTTCAAACAATCCAAAACATGGAATGGTGATAACATAAAATGTGTTACCATCATTCCTTTGCATGAAGCAAATGAGGCCTTTTTGAGTCCAACTGCGAAGGGAAGTCAACCTCCGTGTGGAAAAGGCACTCGTTACTTTGAGCTATTGCTGAACTAAGCATCATTATAGTTCTATGGGTTGAGCAGACTGAGGATTTATTACATTTCTGGAAGCCTCTTAAGGACCAAACAGGATCTGGCATCGCTTTCGTAAAACGTATTCCTGCTGAGATTGGAGGAATTCCCTACCGAGGACTTCCCAGGTCGTAGATGAGATAGACCGGGCTTGTACACGCTAAAATCGAAAGAGTGAATACTCACTCTTTGTGAGTGACTCATTCACTCTTTGGGGTAGAGAAAATTGAGCCACTCTGAAAGAGTGAAGGTCCACTCTTTGAAAAAGTGAACCGTTTTCACTCATGAAAAGAGTGGAATGTCCCCACTCAATGAAAGAATGGGTCTTGTTCTTTTCAGATTTCAGAGTGGAATTTTAGTCTTTAAAAGAGCGAAGTTCAACTTTAAAAGAGTGAAATCACCTAACCTCACTAACCTAACCTCTCACTGGCATTTATGAACTACAATTCTGAGTCTTTGCCGACACTTGTTGTGGACAACTGGTACCTAAACTTGATGATTGAAACTAAAACCCCTAAAATGTAACGGCGCAGGCATATTCAAGGAGTGACACAGAACCTTTGAACTTCCCCCTAAATTGATTTTTCAGACTAAATTGAATTTCCCCTCAACCCTAACCTTGATTCTACAGACTATTGTTAATCTTTAAATTACGTTAGCTACCTTAACACTAACCAAGTAAGTGGCTAAAGCAATGTCTTCTGCTTACCTGTATATAAACCGGTAATATCTATGTGCATGTAAACAATGACCAAAATGGCGACTCAGTAGCGTCGTCGCGTCGCCGGAAGCGATCCCTCTTTTCGCTCTTTCTCCCCACCACTTTCAAAAACTCACTCAATTGAGAGTGAATTCTCACTCTTTCCTTATATGGTTTCAAAACCATACAATCAATGAGTGAAAATTTCACTTTTTCATGAGAGAAATCATCACTCAACCAAAAGATTTGATATTTTTCACTAATTTAGAGTGAATATTAACTCTTTCGGAGTGAAAACCTATTCACTCCAACAAATAAATTAATGTTTCACTCTTTCGATTTTAGCGTGTAGTGGACCCAGGGCTACCCGCCGTGTATCAACCAATAAACGTAACTCGAAGATGGTGGATCTAATATATTAAAAGCATAACATCATGTGTTAATTCCAGCACAGTTCTTGGCTAAAATAATACTGTATTGTGAAAGCACTACAACAGTGCGTGCTCACTGCAACAGTTGCATCACGTTGAAACGTACGCTGCTCACTGTAACAGTTCATTGCAACACGCTGCAACATACGGTGCTCTCTGTAACAATACATCGCAACACGCTGTAAGTACTGCTCATGCATACTTATCAATTGCCACGACAATCGCCTGGCCGTTCCCACGAGGGCAGACGCAAATTCACGAAGAAACCCAAAATGTCCGAAAATTACAGTGTCACTATTTAGCGAACAGCGGACAAATAACTAATTCTTATATAGCAAGATTAAAACATCAACCCGAATTACTCATCTAATCATCTAATAGGAAGCGAGGGCGTGACAGAAAGACCATAATGCTCCATCAAATGCTCACATACCCTACTCGCTGGTTTTCGTGAGGGACATGCCTGACACTGGTGAACTACAAGTATCATTTCCCTCCCTCTCCCGCCTCATAGTAACATTAAATTTAAGATTTACTCTTGCGACATTCAAAGAGTTATTTTTTTAAAGATGGGACGAAATCAACCATGATCTCTACAGTGACCGATTTCATTTATGCATATTAAATTTCTTGGGAAACTTTTTTTTTGATCAGTGTTGCTTTTTCATTCCTATTAGCAAATGATTCAATTGTGGCTTGTAATTTTTATCTGCAATAGTTAATGTTATCAGTGTTTAAGCATTTTTCAATCCAATCAGCATTTATAAAATCAAAATAATATAGTTTATCTTAGGAAAGTTATCTGTAAATCATTCCTATCTCTCAGTAAACCAAAAGATAAATTAAAAGATAAATATGTGGATGTGTTCAGTTATACCATAGAAAAAGAAGATATACAAAGGCAGAAATACTGGTGAAAAATTTCGAAACTTTGAAATTAAAAATGCAAGGCGCAATAGGCAATTTAAGTACTGAGTTCTGGTTGCCTACTTTCAGGCGCTAGGTGGATAATCAGAAAAGGCTGAATACAAACTATAAACATGCTGTTTTCTGAAAACCTATTTTGTAACATCACATTAAAAGATTGTAACAATTATTAGCAACGCAAGCTAAATGTTGATTAATAATGTAATTAATGGTATCAGTCCTTCCAGATATTCATGAGCAAATATAGTTGTTTTGCAAAAATATACTTTCATAATTATTTGTAAATATATCAGGATAAGTACAAACGAAATATGTCTTGTATTCTCAAAACCAAACCTATTTATTTCCAGGCCAAGTGATAAAACTTTTTTTGTAACTTTTATTACCTATATTCGGTACAATTCAGTTTTGCACTATTTCCAAGTGGTGTAAAAAGGGTTGAATTTTTATAAACAGGGTATTTCCAAGGATACTTCATATATTTGTTACTTCCAACCCTCTATGACACTCAAATAGTTTGTGTTTGAATGTAGGAAAAATTCTTTGAATGCTTCAAACAATTTTATAGAGATGAATAAAATGTCGTAAATTTTTGCACTCTACACAATTTATGGGACCCTGCAATAATGACTTTATTTATCACCTTAATGATTTAGACGTCCGATTTAGATTAAACATAGAAAAGTAAAATTTCAACCTCTCTCAAATGTGTCACTTATATGTCTGATCGAAAAGAAACCAAATACATTTCCTAAGTGACACCGAGACCCTCGAGTTCCTTACAGAGTTATTTACAGTTTATTTACATATACAGCCGATGGTCCGGTGGATAAGGCGGCATTACCATAGAATCAGATTCCGGATCGGCGGGTGATGACGTCACACGTGGAGCCATCGACCTCCGTTCCCGCCAAGCCGGGGGACTGACCAGAGATGACCCAGAGGCGCGGTAAACACAGGGCTGCCAACAGGACACAACGGGTACTCGGTCAAACTTGCCGTATAATATAAGCCTCCTGATAAAATATTAAGGGGAAAAAGAAAATAAATCGCAAAATTTAGATTTATTAAACTAGAGTTAGTTACTAATGAAGATACCTATAAACTTAAAGTGCCTCTTTGTCTCTATGCTCTTTTTCAAGGTTAGCTGTAAAGTTTATCCACCGGTCTGACAATTAAATGGAGCCAAGTGGTAAGCTTATTGGAGCGGGTTAGTTCGATGCACTTTATTCAGATGGCGTTGTAAAAACATGACTTTCTTCTTCTTCACTGATTCAGCCAATCAGAAAGACGATAACGATCTGGTAACTTCCCGTTCCGTTTCCCTTATTTTCTGTCACGACGCGACGTGTACACAACCATAACGAGTTGGAATTAATTTGAGTGTGGGAAAATACCTAAAGTACGTTTGCAGAAAGTTGTTCTAGTGTAAGTTGTTTCGCGAAAACTGTACTGCGTGATTCATGTTGTGCTTAAAGCTATTGATGGAAAATAAATACGTAGATGTTTACATAAAAGCACTTAATAAAAATTAACTAAGTTAATTTTTATTAAGTGCTTTTATGTAAAGAAGCACATTTTTATTAAGCACAATAAGAATCACTCAGTACAGAATTTTGCGAAACAACTTGCACTAGCGGGAAACGCACTTAATCTAAGTCATTAAAATTGAAAGGCTAGCAAACAAAACAAGAAAACGAAAATATAAACAAAGCAGACGACGACGATCGATATGTCGCATCGATGACCATCGATATATCGCATCGACGACCATCGATATATCGCATCGAACTTTTTAGTTCGTTGCACTTTATTCACTTCGTTCACTTTATTAGCGCTGCTGTTCCCTTACCACCGAGTTAACATGGGAGTGCCGTCTCTTTACTCTATGGGTTATCTATGTCTCCTCAACTGATTAAAAAAATTCTAAACTTGTTGATTTATACTAAATAATATCAAGCAATGTTACTGACTAATAAAGTTCTAATATTTTAAACTACGACACATCGGTTTGACTGGGCCGGTCTCGGTCCTGAGGTTGCCGGATGAGAAAAGTCTACTTAATTTAAACATTTAAGTATGTTGCTTTTTACACAAATCAAGTAACGCCAAAAATGATATTTTCTTTAAGAAATTGTGAGTACTTAATACAATATTCGAGTTTATTCTAACGTTACACCTAATGAATCGTTCAAGTATCTTAATGCATTATTAGTTGACTGCAGTAGTTCATACTGTTACAATTAATTTTAATAGAGTAGGTAATGTTACATATTCCTCCTTAACAAGTCATCAAATTAACGTTGTAGAAAATAACTCATCATCCATGGCACTTTAAGTCAAAAAAAGCTTATCTTTCCACATCTTTCACGAAAATTGGAATTCCAAACCGCCATTGATAAATGAAACAGATGACTATCGGCCGGTTGTCAGTTTTATGCGCAGCAGCCGCGGTCCACCACAGTTGTTTTCTCTAACCGTCACAAGCGCTGTTGACTAATCGGTGTGTTTGTAATAAATCCAGCCCGAGCGGGGGGGGGGGGGGGGCGAGGAGCTATGCTTTACAGCTGGGACCGACGCGAAAATATTTGGGTTCTGTACTGACGGCCGCATTCCACCGGTGAACGGGACAAGTGATAGACGTGATTATGTTGAAAATATTTGCTAAAAGTTGTGTGTATTGTTTATAAAACAGTTCTGTGGATGCATTTTCGGTTCTCAGGTTGGACAATGGTCATGCAACCGTGCTCAATTAAAGGTTGTTAGTTGTTGAAACGAAAAATCATCATACATTTTAAACCGCTCATGTGACTGGTTAAAAAAATAGTCTGATAATAAAAAAAATTCACCATCGGAGCCAAGAGGTAAATGTACTCGGGGCCTCGAGGCTACTTAAAAAAAGAAGAGATTACTTGATTTTGTTTATACACGACAGAACTAGGATGGGGTCTTTAGGATCCTAGTTTTCAAAGTCCAACCACAGTAACGGCCGGACTGATTTTAAAAATTGAGGTGTCAAATTAAAGGGATTTTTATGCAGATTTGTCAATTCGTCTTAGAATTAATTAAAAAAAGTGTCACCAAAGTACAGTAAAGGCCTGAAGTTTCGGAACAGTGGCGCTATTCATCACAATTTTAGCAAGCTATAGGAATCTGTTAACGAATTCCTGGGGAACGCTAAAATCATATTCAGTTAGAATTAATTGTTCAACTTCTATGTTAGATTAAAAATTTTGATTTATAAGACTGCACAAGATATCTGTTTCTCGAGACTATTTTTAGTTAATCGCTTTGTCTTCAATGAATGAATGAAAAATGAAATTGTGTTAGTTTGGAGATATATATTTCTTCTCAATGGCGATAAAATTATTTACGAAACTATACGCTCACTGTACATCTCTTACTTCCCATCCAATATGCAAGAAACAACTAAGCTAAACTTGTTTACTGATCTCAATCTCAGTTTTACCTTACACTACGAACGCACCTGCTCGACACGACAGAATCCCACCCCCGTTCCCCTCAACCACTGTGCACGATGTAACACTGCCAAACCTATTTTAGATTTTGATATCACCTTACTCAACTTGCGAAATACTTAATTTATCTAGTATTGGTGATATTACCGAAAGGCCGCAATTGTCCCGTATGCACGACCACGATGTAAGACTACCAAACCTATTTCCGATTTCTAGTATTATCTTTTACTTCGTACGGTGCTGCACGACCGGCCGTGGTCGTCGTACACCGTGGCCATCGTACGTCGTTGCTGTACGACCACTCGTGGTTGCCGTACTCCGCGGCCATCGTACGTCGTTGCTGTTCGACCACTCGTGGTTGCCGTACTCCGTGGCCATCGTACGTCGTTGCTGTACGACCACTCGTGGTCGCCGTACTCCGTGGCCATCGTACGTCGTTGCTGTACGACCACTCGTGGTCGCCGTACTCCGTGGCCATCGTACGTCGTTGCTGTACGACCACTCGTGCTCGCCGTACACTGTGGCCATCGTACGTCGTTGCTGTACGACCACTCGTGGTCGCCGTACACCGTGGCCATCGTACGTCGTTGCTGTACGACCACTCGTGCTCGTCGTACACCGTGGCCATCGTACGTCGTTGCTGTACGACCACTCGTGGTCGCCGTACACCGTGGCCATCGTACGTCGTTGCTGTACGACCCCTCGTGCTCGCCGTACACCGTGGCCATCGTACGTATACTGCTGCACGACCGGCCGTGGTCGTCGTACTCCGTGGCCATCGTACGTCGTTGCTGTACGACCACTCGTGCTCGCCGTACACCGTGGCCATCGTACGTCTACTGCTGCACGACCGGCGTGGTCGCCGTACTCCGCGGCCATCGTACGTCTACTGCTGCACGACCGGCCGTGGTCGCCGTACTCCGCGGCCATCGTACGTCTACTGCTGCACGACCGGCGTGGTCGCCGTACTCCGCGGCCATCGTACGTATACTGCTGCACGACCGGCCGTGGTCGCCGTACTCCGCGGCCATCGTACGTCTACTGCTGCACGACCGGCGTGGTCGCCGTACTCCGCGGCCATCGTACGTATACTGCTGCACGACCGGCGTGGTCGCCGTACTCCGCGGCCATCGTACGTATACTGCTGCACGACCGGCCATGGTCGCCGTACTCCGCGGCCATCGTACGTATACTGCTGCACGACCGGGCCATGGTCGCCGTACTCCGCGGCCATCGTACGTATACTGCTGCACGACCGGCCATGGTCGCCGTACTCCGCGGCCATCGTACGTATACTGCTGCACGACCGGCCATGGTCGCCGTACTCCGCGGCCATCGTACGTATACTGCTGCACGACCGGCGTGGTCGCCGTACTCCGCGGCCATCGTACGTATACTGCTGCACGACCGGCCATGGTCGCCGTACTCCGCGGCCATCGTACGTATACTGCTGCACGACCGGCCATGGTCGCCGTACTCCGCGGCCATCGTACGTATACTGCTGCACGACCGGCCATGGTCGCCGTACTCCGCGGCCATCGTACGTCGTTGCTGCACGATCGGCGTGGTTGCCGTACTCCGCGGCCATCGTACGTCGTTGCTGCATGACCACTCGTGGTCGTCGTACTCCGCGGCCATCGTACGTATACTGCTGCACGACCGGCCATGGTCGCCGTACTCCGCGGCCATCGTACGTCGTTGCTGCACGACCGGCGTGGTTGCCGTACTCCGCGGCCATCGTACGTCGTTGCTGCATGACCACTCGTGGTCGCCGTACTCCGCGGCCATCGTACGTATACTGCTGCACGACCGGCCATGGTCGCCGTACTCCGCGGCCATCGTACGTCGTTGCTGCACGACCGGCGTGGTTGCCGTACTCCGCGGCCATCGTACGTCGTTGCTGCATGACCACTCGTGGTCGCCGTACTCCGCGCCCATCGTACGTATACTGCTGCACGACCGGCCATGGTCGCCGTACTCCGCGGCCATCGTACGTCGTTGCTGCACGACCGGCGTGGTTGCCGTACTCCGCGGCCATCGTACGTCGTTGCTGCATGACCACTCGTGGTCGCCGTACTCCGCGGCCATCGTACGTATACTGCTGCACGACCGGCCGTGGTCGCCGTACTCCGCGGCCATCGTACGTATACTGCTGCACGACCGGCCATGGTCGCCGTACTCCGCGGCCATCGTACGTCGTTGCTGCACGATCGGCGTGGTTGCCGTACTCCGCGGCCATCGTACGTCGTTGCTGCATGACCACTCGTGGTCGTCGTACTCCGCGGCCATCGTACGTATACTGCTGCACGACCGGCCATGGTCGCCGTACTCCGCGGCCATCGTACGTATACTGCTGCACGACCGGCCATGGTCACCGTACTCCGCGGCCATCGTACGTATACTGCTGTACGACCACTCGTGGTCGCCGTACTCCGCGGCCATCGTACGTATACTGCTGCACGACCGGCCATGGTCGCCGTACTCCGCGGCCATCGTACGTATACTGCTGTACGACCACTCGTGGTCGCCGTACTCCGCGGCCATCGTACGTATACTGCTGCACGACCGGCCGTGGTCGTCGTACTCCGCGGCCACGACCCGAGGCTGCGCAGCTTGTTTACCGATCGCCCATGTGTATGCATGAGCCGCGCCCACCACGATTGTGCATTTCATATTTATTCCTCCTCGTTTGTCAAGTGCTGTCGTGCCTTATTGGACACAACTCGCTTATTTATAGTTTACATGTCGTGATTTCTGTTGGACTCGCGACGTGAGACGTTGCGTCGGTGACTAATGGGTGCACTACTCCGGGTCGCGTGCTGTGGGACGAAATGACTTCACAAGTTTATGGCGGCTGTCATTTATTATATGACATTAGTAATATTCCTGGGCTGATGCAAGTAGCTCAGGCAATTTGAACGTTTGAAAAGAAAAGGCAGACAAAAGATCCAGAAAATGAATGTGGAATTGAGTATAGGGAAAGAGACCCCTTCTATTACAATGACCTACTCGCAGCTCACAATGCCAATAGAATCACTTTACCAGCAACTAGAATAATCAAAGATTCTATTGATGGACTTCGTAGTAATATAAAAATAATGAAATTAAAGTTGACATTATAAAATATGTCATTGGAGATCATACTGGACAGCTCTTTTTTGTCCCTGTTTCAAATCGGAGGAATGAGACCATCTCACAAATGTGTCGATTGGTGAATTGTAAACCTCTAGAGTATCTCAGGGGTTATTTTCCTCAACATCCTGGAACAGCGTTTTAAAATTCTGCAATAAGAATGAAGCATATGATAGCTTTCAGATCATAACTAGACTACATTTGGAACACCATTTTCCATTAAACCCATTCAAAATGAACACAAATCTAAACATATGTGTAAAATATAACAAAGAACTCCAAACTTTGAATACCACTCACTTTAAAGTTGATTACAGATTTTGTATTTCTAGAAAAGAAGAGGATAAACTGTCAGCCACACATTAAAAAAAACGTTATGATCAATAACTTAAAACTTTGAGGAAAGAAGTAAATCATAACTAATTGATACTGTCCCTTGTAAAAATAAAGCAGTGTAAACTAGTAAACAGTGAAAGGAAAACTAAAAACGTTCACTCCAAACTTTGATCACTATATATGCGATGGCAAGAAAGTTGAACAACCTATCAGTACTGTAAATTATTTTAATGCATCAATGGCTGAAATTAGACTAGGGAATGATCAGCAAATGTGTAACAAAATAACACATCCTCTGAGTAAGTCTGTGAAAATTTCACCACCAATTTTCAAACCACTCTCAGCTGAAGAAATTGACAGACTAATTGATAATCTCAAACAAAAGGCATAATCCGGTCTTAATGAAATAGCTGGGAAAATAGTTATGAATTGCAAGAAAGAACTATCCCTCCAATACCACACACCTGCAATAGTAGTTTATGCAACGATTGTATAACGCATGCCTTTAAGCCACGAGTGAGATCTCACGAGTGGCTTAAAGGCATAATACAATCGTTGCATACACTATTTTATCTACGACCAACAATATACGACCAAATTTCCCCCAAAGTTAAACAAAACTCATGACTTTTAATAATGATGGAATAGGTCAACTAAAATTTGAGGTTAGGCAAATAAGCAGACTGAGCCATGAATCGATGTGGAACAATCAGCTGATGGGATAAGTAAACTCAAACATGAATCGTAATGCAACAATCAGCTGATGTGCGAATTGCGTAATTGTTATTATGACACTACTTCCGTCAAATGCCGAGCTCTCATTGGTCTAGAACCAGTACTCTAAAGTGACTCCAGTACTCTAAAGTCGTCATTAGAGTACTGCTTGGTTTTTGGTGTTTTAATGTACATCATTATAATGTTTATTGTAATACCATAATTGGTGCTTATTGCAATGGTCGTAGATAAATTATCATTGGAACACGGAGTTTTCCCTTCTCAGTTAAAAGTGGCTAGGTTATCCCGATCTGCATAACTTGATTGAGAGACAAACTTGAATTAGGAAACCATGGAACAATCTCACTTATATCCACCATTTCGAAAGAGAAGGATATAACTCAGTAGGTTACTCGGTCATATATTTTCCGATAACCATATGAAAGAAAGACAACATGGATTATTCAGTGGAAAATCGACCTTATCAGCCACCTCAGAGATGTGTGGGAATATTTTTGTATTGAAAACGGGAATAGTGAGATGGGAATTTTCCTAGACTTTATTATGGTCTTTAATTGTATAAGCCATTCAATTCAAGAAAGAAACTAGAGGGTTTTTGGATTTAGCTTTGAAGAGGCTCTTCTCTTATGTAAGTGAACGAATTCAAGTTGTTGAAATAAAACAATGCATAAATAGCAAAATAACTACTGAAAAATCTAAGATATTACAAGTAATATCTTATACGTGTCACAAAGGTCTACTTTAGAACCATTCTTGAATATTCTTTTTAATAATATTCTTTTAAATAATAATAATTTTTAATAATATTCTTTCTTGACATTCTTTTTTGTAACGACTTCTCATCCCACCTCGAATTATGCAGTATCAATCTACTATACATTTGTCAAATACCACTCACCTATCATCGCACAGCCCAACTACTTGACCTAGAACCTTGAAAATTTGCAGAAACGTTCCTTTTAGGGCGTAGGCATCCGCTAAGAAAGGATTTTTCAATATTCGTAGTTTAAAGGGGTTTTCGGCGAGGTCAAAGTTTTCAAATTTTCCCATATAAAAGTATGTTGGACGATTTTTGTTTGCATTTTTAATGTTCATGAAACAATCAGCTGGTAGTCAGCTTCACAAATGTACACGCTGTTTACAGATGATTATAATTTGATTTCTTTCATCATGGCTTTATAGTTTTTTGTTGATTTATTTCAAGGACATAATTAGGTACTATATAAAAGTTACATTTATTTAGATAAAATCCAACATTAATTAGTTAAGTGGCGCCATCTTTATTTCAGTAGCGGTAGTTATCGTTTTTCCTGGAAGAGTTTCTAATATTTTTTTTATTTCATCTATGCCTATCCGTTGATTAGGCGTTTCATATAATTCGACGTAAATAGTTTTAAGCCTGAAAAGCGTACTGACTTTTGTGGCTGAGTCTTGAGACTAAGTCCTGGCAAGATTGAAAGAGAGAGGTACGGTGGTTTTTTAGTCACAAACACAATATGCTGTAATTATATGATTCTTTGATCTATTCATGTACAAATCTGTAAATTTTACAAATCCCTGATTGTAAGTTATAATCATATTATCTCTTCTACTGTATATATTTGTCAAATACCACTGACCTATCATCACACAGCCCAAACTACTTCATCTAGAACAATGTATCTCATGTATCTAATGTATCTTGAAAATTTGCATTGACGTTTCTTTCAGAGTGTTGGCATTCACCGAAAACGGATTTTTCAAAATTCGACGTTTTAAGAGGTTTTTGGTGGGGTTGAAGTTTTGAAAATTTCCCATGTAAATGTAATGGATGATCTTTTGTTTACATTTCCAATTTTATTCAATCAAGCAGTTGGTAATTAGCTTCACAAACTGATACATTGTTAGAGCTGATTTATAATTTGATTCCTTTCATCATGGTTTAATGGTTGTTTTCATGATTTTGTTAGGTCATTCGAATTATATAAGTTACATTTGGTTTAGTTTCGTACCTTATATGATTAATCGTAAGCTCATTATGTGATGTCATCTTTATTTAGGCAGCGGGAGTTATAATTATTTCCTTTGGGCGGCCCTTATGTTTTTAATAACAAAAATGCCCGTTACAGTAATTTGGCAAATTCATTTTTCATCTAATTCGACTGTGTCCCGGCTTTTTGTGGAAAAATAAGTGCTGCGAGCAGTGGTTGATCTTTAAAAATATTAAGTTAAAAAAACGAAGTGAATCGAGTTTGAAAAACTGCCGACGGATAGCACCACAACTGCTCCGAACATTCAGCCCTTTATTGTACTTCATTGGTGCCCTACTAAAAAATTCAGAGACGTAATGATGAATCTACAATTAAGTAGTCTACCTTTAAATCGGCACATTTTATCTTAAAAATCGGTTCGGCCATTTTCGAGTTATAACGGTGAAAAGAAAACCTACACTATCTACTGTGGTATATATTTTTTAACCTACACTCTGCCATAAAACATAAACATACCTCTACATGACATATTCCTTGATGTAACCTTTTTTTATTCAGTCCATTTAGATTCTTCATATAAAGGTTAGATTATAATTTTTATCGTGAACGAAGCCACGGGTCCTGCTAGTGACATTATATGTTAAATTATTATCCGTTAATAATTTGCTATTTTATTTTTTATCAAGATTTTTACGTTTATTATGTCTTCTATAGTAAATAAAGAAAAACTCAAAAAGACAAATCAATAAAACATGTTTACAAAATCCTTCCAAACTCTAATAGGAGGAGGTAACCCTAAAGAAAACTTTTTACTTATGACTTTTATTAATTTTACTATAAGCTGTATGTCTTGTGTTCCAGAGAAGCGGTGTAGTCATATCTTTGAACAGCGCTTTGCAGCGAAGCAAGTGTCCAATAAGATGGCGATTTAAATCAATCCCGGCACCTTCAATGATAAGGGACCCGTTGCCCTGAAGGGAGCTCTTCAACCCGGCTCCAACCTTTATATGTTATAAAAAAAGCACGTAACCCGGCTCTGGTCCTTTCACCGGCCGCCATGACAGTATGGCAACCCGGCTCCAGCCACCCCTCTTACCCATTCCACCTACACTACTCCCTCCCAACGGAGTTATTGCAATTCTTCTAACAGAATTATAAGCAAATTTGCTATAGCTACAATAAAACAAGCATGTATTCTGTTGGAAAAATTGCAATAACTCCATTAGTTGTAGTTCAATCTTATTACTCTTTATATGGTTTTGTAGGAAATACAATTGCGCAACGTTTTTGTGTCTTGTAAAACTTTTGAAAAATTTACAGTTTTTGAGATATTAAGTTTTAAAATATAAAAAAGGCTACCATTTTGAAATGGTACAAAGTAAACTTGATACTCAGCACCAAAATAGGTCCTAATAATCAGCATGTAAGAACCAAGTTTGAAGTTGATATCATAAGTAGTTCCAAAGTTATGCAAAATCATGTTAGAAACAGATACAGACCGACAGACGGATAACCGAGCATTTTAGGACCCATGTTTACAGGAACTTTTTTCTTAGTTTTGATGAGTACTATCAGCCCCCGAAGTTTGTGACCAACTTAAATGAACACCCTGTATACAGGGTGTCTGTAAAGTCCGTCACCAAACGCCATAACTTTGTTTATTGGGTCAAAATGAGCAAAGTTCCGTGAAGTTATGTCCTAAAATGCATATTCACCCAGATATCCGCCATTTTGTATTTTTCACAAAATATTTTTTATCTCCGAAGTTTGTGAATTGATTTTTTTGACATTTGGTATGTACCTATAACTAGTCAAGGTTAGTTTATGAAAAAATAATCAGCATGATCGAATAGTAAATTTCAAAATGGCGGCCGTTTGAAACCTTTAATTTGAAATATCGGAAAAACGTTACGCAGTACAAAAAAATATGAAGAATTAAAATGTTTAGAAAATTTGATTTCCTGCCTATTGACACCCGAATTATGAAAATCGGCTAATAAATAACTGAGTTATGGTCAAATTTATCTACTGAGGCAGCGTAATTGACCTATGTCAGCGCATGACTCAATGCAACAAAGGGCCATTCTCCTTCCAATTTATGCTGCCTCTTTGGATAAATTCGACCATAACTCAGTTATTTATTGACCGATTTTCATAATAATGGTGTCATTAGACTGAAAATTAAATTGTCTAAAAATTTTAATTCTTCATATTTTTTTGTATTACGTAACGTTTTTCTGGTATTTCCAATTAAAAAATTTAAGCGGCCGCCATTTTGAAATTTACCATTCGATCACTCTGATTATTTTTCATAAACTGACCTTGACTAGTTATGGGTACTTACTAAGTTTCAAAAAAATCGATTCACAAACTTTGGAGATAAAAAATATTTTGTGAAAAATACAAAATGGCGGATATCTAGGTAAATATGCATTTTAGGACATACCTTCTCAGGAACCTTTTTGCTTATTTCGACCCAATAAACCAATTTATGGAGTTTGGTGGCGGACTTTACAGACACCCTGTATACCAACGAGACAAGAACATTTTTCAGTATGTAGTGGTAATAGTTTATATAAAATTAAATGTAGGAATAAAGTAATTGCCACCAATTTAAACTTATAAATGAATTAGTACGTTGAAATTTACAAAAATTAATTACATTTTCCGCAACATTTTAAGTATAAAGACGTTTTATAACGTTTTAGAATGTTAAATTAAGTCGATAAAAAACCGAAAAATCTAAATGTTTGTGTGTATTACCGGCGTATAACGTGTAGAAGAGAAATTAAAAGGAGAACAAATCCGCTACTGAGGTGTAAGTAGTACCGGTACAGGGCCCAGGCAATCCTCACGGCTACCATAGGCCCGTACCGGGAATCAAGATGCTAATATTAGGTAGGGAACTCATTCCCTTTCGACACCTAGCAGCATCGGCCCTCCCGCCTGTCAAGGGGTGGCGGCCCTGGATATATGCCGACACCCCGCCACCTCACTCCTGCGAGAACCAAATTATTATTTTTCCAATTACGTTTGCAATCACGTGCTCTTTGTAATCTGAGTTATTACACGATCTTATAACACTGTAACGTGTAGAAACTGATTCAGGAATCACAAAACTAATCATAAATTGATGAGTACTCATTTCAATTTCGATATGGCAAAACTAAACATTGACTTTTACATGTTCTTTTTGACCATATTAGGCCTAACGAACGTAGGTTTATTTTGAACGTAGGTTTATTTTGGATAAATATCACTAAAATTATTTATCTTTGTATTTTAATATTTTGTTTTAATTTTACTAGACTATTGTTGGCGAGTGAACCATCGAGCTATCAGTGACCACTCTGGACTTCGGTCTTGTGGGAAAATCCCTTCAATACCCTTTTACTCTGTAATTTAATTATCATCATCCATGAAGATTTTTATTTCCAAATAAAAATAGATCTTTAAATGCACACTTTAAGATCACGAAAAAACGGCCAAACATCTTGATTTTGCCCCTTGTAGACCCTGCAGATTATATGTGGTTTTATATGACGCCAAAATATTTGTTGAAAGCAACATTACATTACATAGCCATCACTAAAAGTTTCTCAGATATAGACCTAATTGCTCAAGATTATATTCTCAATTGCCCGAAGCGCGAGGTACGAGGAATTCACCACTTGCTCATGATAAGATTTCCATCTAAGACACCAACCACCAGTATGGGATATTTTAAGCCGAATGTTAGTAAAAGATGAGTGAAAATGGATGATATGACAACTCGTGCTACATTTTCCTCGTGATTTCCATATATTAACTGTTTCTACAATTTCTTACAATGGTACAATAGCCCACTTAAAACGGATATACGGCAAAACCTCTCTCTCTCACTGAGCGACACTACCGTAGTCACATTCAAATTCAGCTAATATCAATAATAAGCCATTTTAGTTTTATATAGGCTTAGATAAATTGAATGAAATAAATTTGCACAATTTCAAGCTTATTCATAGTTGCTGCAGGCAAAACAACAAGATGGGCGGTGTCGCCATTTTTTCTAACATCAACTCCAACATAAGAGATGTAAAAATTATAGATTTTAGTAATAGTATTAAGCAAGATTCTGTTTTTGAATGTGCAGAAATTAGTCTCAACATAAGTGGCTCAAATCTGACAATTGCAGGATTGTACAGAACACCAGAAAATCAAAACTTGGAATTATTTTTTGAAAAATTAAATTCTTTCTTGGGCAACATATGTAAGACTTCCAATAACGTTTTGATTGCTGGCGACTTTAATATTGATAGCTTGAAATCTGATTTAAAGGTCCGTAATTTTAGAAATATTATAAAAGGTTTCGGATTAAACTTGGTACTAAAAACCCCCACAAGGGTTACAGAAACATCGTCGTCATGTATAGATAATTTTATTACAAACTTTGTTAGTTTTAAGGCTGCTGTAACTGTTCCTTTAATGTCAGACCATGATGCCATAGTTTTTAGTTTTCCATCCTTAAATAAAAGCAAGCAGAAATACATTTTGAAAAATGAAAGAGAACTTAAAGAACATAACTTGTTAGAATTAAGACATAGGCTTAGGTTAGAGGATTGGTAGCTGTTTTTTAATGTTAATGACATAGATAAGATGTACGATAACTTTTTGGAAACCTTTTTATATTATTTTAATGTTTCTTGCCCAATTAAAAAGAAAAAAAATTAATCTCTCATTAAAACAGAAATGGGTTTCCCAGGAAGTTATCCTTGATAAGGATAAAATGTTTGATATGTTCCATAAATTTAAGAACTCCAAAGTGGCTGTTGATAAAATTAGTTATAATGACGCAAAACTTAAATACAAACAAGCAATAGTGCAGGCCAAGGAAAATTGGATCGAGGAATCTCTTTCCAATGCAAGTAACAAATCCAAACAAACCTGGAAGATCATTGATAAATGATAAATTCCGTAATAAAGGACCAAACTTGGTCAAGAACTTGGTTTTAAATGTTGACAATAAAACAGTTAAAAACCCAAATCCGAACTCAGAAGCCATAAATAACTTTTTTGGTAATTTTGCAAGTAGTATTAAACCACCTGTTATTGTAACAACAAATAACCCATTGCCTGCCGCAGATCACTGCCCTTTTTCTAAATTAAATCTCATCAATGAGTCCGATCTTTGAAACATTTTTTCAAACTTTGCTCCAAAAAACTCAACCAGGATTTGATGACATCAGTATGAGGACTCTGAAATTCTGTCAAAATGAAATTGTCAAACTCTTGACTCACATCATCAACGCTTCTCTTAAAAAGGGAATCTTCCCTAAGAGTTGTAAAATTGCCAAAGTCAAACCTCTTTTTTAAAAGGTATCTGAGTCGGACATGAGGAACATGAGTCCGTCCAATTTCACTCCTACCTGCCATTTTTTCTAAACTTTTTGAAAGAGTGGTGGGTGAGCAGCTGACCCACTATCTCGAAGAAAATAAACTCATTTGCACCAAACAATACGGCTTTAGGAAAAACAAATCAACTAAATTGGCTCTCATCGATTTTACTAATCAATGTATCGACGCAATGGAAGCTGGTGAATCCGTAATAAGCTGCTTTGCGGATTTATCCAAAGCATTTGATTGTGTTGAGCACAAAATTCTTCTCGAAGTAGTCCAACAATGGATTACATCCTTTCTGCACTGCCGCTCTCAGTTTGTCGAGATCCAACACCAATCAAAATTCAAAATCCAGAATTTTCAGTCAAACAAAAAATTGGTAACCGATGGAGTTCCGCAAGGATCGATTCTTGGCCCGATATTGTTCCTGATATATATAAATGATATAGCGGGGACAGTGTCGGACCAGAATCTTTTCAATTTTGCAGATGATACCACCATTTTCATCAGAAACAAAGACTTGACAAGTCTTGAAATCGAAACCTTCTTCAAAATATCTTGCTCAATTCTTTTCCAGCAACGCTTTAAAACTGAACACAGACAAAACTGGGTATCTCTGCATCAGCACGCATGAAAAAGAAACGTTTCTGAAATTGACAAAATCAATGTTTTTATAGGGGATGTTTTGCTGGACCCCACAGATTCAGTCGACTTTCTAGGGGTGAGGTTGGACGATGGTTTGTCATGGTCCGACCAAATCGAGAAAATTGAGAAAAAAATGGCAACTGGGCTTTTTGTCTTAAGAAGAGTAAGCAATCTTTGTAATTTTAACGTTCTCAGAACAGTTTATTTTAGTCTTTTAGAATCACATGTAATCTACTCTATAATGTTATGGGATGGTTACAAAAGCCTTATCAATAAAATCTTTACTTGGCAGAAAAAAACTATTAGGACCATTTTCGGTCTCACACCATGGGAACATTGTACAGAATTTTTCAGGCAATTGGGCGTCATGACAGTTCCCTCCTTGTATTTTTATGAATCAGTTATTTATGTAAGAAATAAACAATTATTCAATCAGTGTCAAAAAAATCACACTTATGTAGGGGTGTGCGAGTACTCGAAAATCGAGCTTTTTCGAGCCGAGTATTCACTACTCGACTTATTGCAAAATACTCGAAAGTTCGAGTCGAGTAGTTACTCCCGCCGTTTACCCACAATTGGTAAGTGCGAAAGAATATTACGGCCATTTTTCACAATGTCAATCCACCTTTAACGAATATAACTGAAACCTTGTTTGTTATACTTGAAGTAAAGTGTCCTTTTTAGTTATTAAAGACACAAATTTTTATATCACTCTATCTTTTATATAGTTTGAGGTTATTTATTATTACAACTCTTAAAAAAATTATTTTTTATATTTTAGAAACCTTTCCAAATAAATAAAAACTTAGTTTTTTTGTTGACACAAAATATTTTATAGGCAGGAAATATTTTAATCATTAATTGAGTCAGGTATTGAGTCAATTATTGGTCATGGCTTATAGTCAGTGTTTACATTTCATTTCAAAACCCAGGTAAGCCTTCAACACAAGTCAGGCTTGAAAAATATATCAAATCAAGAATTATTGTGAGTTTAAGTAAAAGGTTTTCTTTCTTTTTTTGGTTTAATTTATTTGTATATCTGCTTTTAGTTCAGTAACTCTTTTGAGTTTAATTACCTAAAAATTGTAATTTGTATTTGAGTAATGATAATATTTTTTTATCATTACTTAGAAATATGATGACTATTATATTATAAACTAAAAAAAACTCGACTCGAAAAAAGCTCAAAACTCGCGGGTACTTTTCAAAACTCGACTCGACTCGACTCGACTTCAAAAATCACTACTCGCACACCCCTACACTTATGAGACCCGTTTCAAGTCAATATTCGCTCTTTCACATAAATTGTCCGTTTTTGAGAAAAAAACCAGCATATGCTGGTTTGAAGTTCTATGAACTGATTCCTAATTTCATCTCTGGAATTGTGGATGACAAAAAATTTAAAGACACCTTGAAAAAGTACCTATTTTGCACTGTTTTTATTCTGTGGCCGACCTAACTGACCATATGAAAACCTGTAATGCCAATTGCTCTCTCCTAAGCCTACCCCATAACGTAACCTAACCTTGTGGCTAACGTTGAGTTGGCACATTGACCAGTCCAACGCCAGTCGGCCTATGGATGGCAATAACAAGTAACAAGTAAGTGATGAAATGCTGGTAAAATTCGTATTTATTGAAATTATCCTCACTCACACTCAACCCGATTGACCCGATATACTTAAATACTACTAATAAGACCTTTGTATACTTGGGTAATTATCCTCTGAGTCATACTGAGCTCTGGTATCAAATTAAAGCTATTACTCTCTATATGTGTTTTTTGAGGGTTTGGAAAATATCCCGTTAAAAGCCTTGGTACTCCTGTAGCACAGAGTAAGGGGCAGATTTAGGAGCAGAGTAAGGAGAATAGATGTAGCAGACGTCTATATCCATTCTCTGTGATCCGAGCGTCCGTTTCCGTTGTCTACAGGACAGCGCATCCATTTTGAGTTTGCTGTAGTTTAGGCTATATTTCTTCATTTTTGAGAACAACTAAGTTAGGCCTAGAGTATTTTTAAATAAATGTGTGAATAAAATGGTTAAAATTAAAGCCTAAATACCTTGCATTATTTGTTTATTTAGGCTATGTGATTGTAATACAGTTTGTTGAAGCAAAGGATCATCTGAAGGTAAAGTTACAGTGTTATACCTAGTTATTGTTAATGGGTAGGTGGAGGAAAAATGTTGTGTGCATCTCGGGACTAAAGTACTTTTTCTCCCTCAGGAAATTGTTGCCCTCGGCTTCGCCATCGGGCGACAACCGTTTCCCTCAGGGAGAAAAAGTTGCACTTTAGTCCCTAGATGCACAAATAACTATTTTTGCTTTTGAACTACGCGATTCAGTTGAGGAATACAGAATTTAATTAATATTTGACGGAGGTTGTACATTTTTCTTATCTCGTGTTTTTATTAACTCATAAATAAATACAGCTTGAATAATCGAAAGGATTATCAATCCTCAAAGATTATTAACGTCGCGAACAAAGGGAGTTTTAAAATTTGATTTACTGACATATTAAGTACCTACTTTAATTATTTTATCAGATAACCAACGCTATATAAATAGCACCTTAAATAATTCGATTTTCCTTCGATTTTAGCGCGTACCGTGTCTTCCACATCACCGAAATGGCTCCTAGAGTTTTACTTCTCGCGGTGCTCGTGGCGCCGGCGAGGTGCACCCTGCTCGTCCTCCCCGAGATGCTCAGCGCGTGGACAAGGATCATCGACACCGGCAACGCCGACCCCAACGCAAGGATCAGCGGGTACTTAAGCGTTCTGAGTAAGATGGTTCCTGATCCGGCGCCGATGGACGACTACTACAAGGATCTGGGCAACGGATGGAAACTCACCCTGCAGCAGGTGTACTGTATTTATTTTTTTTATTTATTTTTTAGTTAATTTTAGCGGATTTCCCCTATAGGGAAGAAGCTATTACCGTAGCATGGTAAGACCTAAGCCCGAGACCATGATAACTTTTTGTTTTGGGGCCACCAGAAGCAAAAAACGCCATTCGTTTGAATATATATATGTCTGTTAGCACGATAGCAGCCGTAAAAATGGTCCGATTTTTATGAAATTTGGTACAGACGTGTAAAGTGGTAATCAATTGGACGAGTTCGTAAACCAGCCCGATAGGACCACCGGAAGGGGTAAAGGGGGATAAACCCCCCAAAAATGGGGTTTTTGGCTTTTTCACATAGACAAATAAAAATAATCCAATTTTGGTTGGTACCATTGAATTCAGCTCAAAAAACAAACAATCTAGTATTTTCAACCAATGCTCTATGTCCATTGGTTACCGAGATATTGAAAGTGGTAAACACAGTACGTTGTCCCAATGTTAACCTTATGGGACATAAGTAAAATTCTATATCACGCTTATTTCTCAACATATCTGGATAAAACTTGGTTTGTGGCATTATCTAGATGAGATCTAATTTTTAATAGTCTAAAATCACCAATATTTCCATTTGCGTGGCAGCAAACCTGCATACTCATTCGTTATGTTATCCTTATGGGAAATAAAATAAAAGCTATATCTTCCTTATTTCTTAACTTATTTTAAGTTTATTTTTTTAGTTTATTTTTTAATTTTTTATTTTTTTGTAGTGTTTACGCCAATGGCATTTTTTAGAAGAGGCACACAAACGCTTTTAAGGGAAAGCGCTCCAAACCCATCAAATTTGAGTGGGCATGCCGGGAATCGAACCCGCGACCTCTTGGAGTTCAAGACGCTTACCATTAGGCTAGCAACAATTTTAAGAGGGGGCTCCAATCACGAAAGATTTCGCGTTTCTACCCGCTTCTCCCATAAGGCTAATGTTAAGTTTCAAGTTCCGTCCAGCCTCAACGGCTCAACCAAAATCCTTGGTCTATGGCTCATTCAAAAGAGAAAAAATTATGTAGCGACATAAGAGAGCAGAATTTTGATATCGCTCTTCTAAAAAATTAAATAAAATCCCGAAAATCGCAATTTTTGTGATTTTTCACAACCACACTAATCGTTATATCAAAATTCTGCTCACTCATGACGCTAAACAATTTTTTTCTCTTTCAAATGAGCCATAGATCAACGATTTTGGACGGTTGAGGCTGAACAGAACTTGAAAGTTAACATTGGTCTTATGGGTGAAGCAGGTAGTCGCGCGGGACTGGAGCTTGATAGTTGATTATAAGAACCTGGGCAAGGGATGGAAACTCAAACTGGAGAAGGTGTACCATGTTTATTTTTTTATTTCATTTTAAAATTCATACATAATTTAAATAATCAACAAGTTATGTAAATTAGTTATTAGAAACAGTCAAGCAAACTACAAGAATGAACTAGATATTTGTTAGAACAAGCGACATAAAAATCTCGTTGATATTTGCTGAGATGATTCATGATTCTTATTTGGGCATATTCAAATACAAGCCATTTAATTTGTTAATAATATTATGTGGTGGGAGCCTCCCCCTCCTCGCCACCTTAGCCGTATTCAAGCAACAGCTAAGTGGACTCATTGAGCAATCAATTACACTTGTTATTTTTTTACACTTCAGTTTATTTGTTGTTTCTATTAATACGTATATATTTATTTATTTTCATGTTTGTTTCAATGCTTGTAGACGTGCCCCTGTTGTCTTGCATTTGTTTGTCTAGTTGTTATTTACCAATTCAGTTTATGGATATAGTTTACGAGGGGGGGGGGGTTAAGAATTAACTTGAACTTTGAGGATTTTTTAAGTAGTGAATAGTTATTTATTTGCATGTCGCTATCTATATTTGATATTTACTTTAGACACGTATTTATTATTTGCTTTGTTGTTATCGGTTGTTAAATATTTATTCATAATGCTTGCATATTATCTAGCATATTTAGTAATTTAGGAATAGTGCTACAATATAATTGGATATTTCAATTGGTTTTGTAGCAATAACAATGTTATAAATAAGTAAATAAATAAATAAATAAATATGTGATTGTACACAGGGACAGTTGAGGGGGATGAGCGCCATAGACCGAGGCGGCGACATGGTGAGCAAGCGGCAGCCGGACAGTCGCACCCACCTGACCCTCCCCATCTACGCCAAGCCGAGTGTCACCTTCAAGAAATATACCGTAAAAACCCCCCTGGGCGTCCTGGCCTCCGGGAAACTGACCACCAACCCGTTCGTGACCATTATGAACACTTACCACTACTTCGGTACGACCACTTGTGATTTTATACAGCAAGGAAAGGAGATTGTGAAACACGATCCCATTGAAATCACACTTTCGAACAGTGGGGCGATAAGGAACGCGTTGACCAGCGCGGACTACAATAAATTCATGGAAGATCTTAAGAAGTACGTGTTAGACGCGGCACAAGAAACAATGTTCGAACTTATGACGAATATGTTGAAAAATTACGAGACGTTTTGTCCGACCTCTTACTTACAAAAAGTGGTAAGCGGCTTCTTGTAATGGTTTAAAATTGAAGGTCCTTAGATCCATGGCGAGTGTAGGGTCGAGTTGTATGTCTTAGACTTTAAAAAGGTTTGAAAAAAGCGACTGAAACAATCGCTTCGCTGTGGTTTTATTTTTACCACCGTCATACTGCAATTATCTTCATTATCATTTATTTAAAATATTTAAACATACGAGAAAATATAAATAATTATCAAATTGTTTAGATTAGTTATTAAATTACAAATAAATTTGCATCAATTAAACTTAAGTTCTGCACATTTAGCACGACCTTTATAGGTTAAAATGAATTTCTTTGCTTAACTAGGAGACCATCAAAGACAGGAGGTAAGTGTAAATTAAAACGTTGTTGGTCTTTGCAAAACGTGTAAAATGATGTGTTTTTTTTACATATGCTGCTATATAACATTTTTGATACTCAGGACGACCAACATTTAAATAAAATACAATGTATAGTCAAAAACTTTTATTTTCTAAATTCTGTCACGTCGTATATCAAATCAAAGCTGGTTTTACAAAGATTAATAATTTTTAAATATACCAAAAATATGTTTTGTCATTCTTGAGATACAGAATATTCCGTAAATACCAATGGTTTTCACAAAAATTACCTCTATTTTGAAATGAATCAAGATGAGTGAGTCCTGTTATGATTCAAGGTTATAATAAACACTTACCACTACTTCGGTGCGACCACTTGTGATTTTATACAGCAAGGAAAGGAGATTGTGAAACACGATCCCATTGAAATCACACTTTCGAACAGTGGGACGATAAGGAACGCGTTGACCAGCGCGGTCTACAATAAATTCATGGAAGATCTTAAGAAGTAAGTTTTAGACGCGGCGCAAGAAACTATGTTCGAACTTATGACGAATATGTTGAAAAATTACGAGACTCTTTGCCCGACCTCTTACTTACAAAAAGTGGCCAGCGGCTTCTTGTAATAGTTTAAAATTGAAGGTCCTTCGATCCATGGCGAGTATAGGGTCGAGTTGTATGTCTTAGACTTTAAAAAGGTTTGAAAAAAGCGACTGAAACAATCTGGTGTTTTATTTTTATCACCGTCGTACTGCAATTAATTATCTTCATTATCATTTATTTAAAAAGTTTAACCATACGAGAAAATATAAATAAATATCAAATTGTTTAAATTAGTTATTAAATTACAAATATATTTGCATCAATTAAACTTAAGTTGTGTACATTTAGCATGACCTTTATAGGGTAAAATGAATTTCTTCGCTTAACTAGGAGACCACCAAAGACAGGAGGAAAGTGTGAATTGAAAAGTTGTTGGTTTTGCAAAACGTGTAAAATGATGTGTTTTTTTTTACATATGCTGCTATACACACTGAGAGAAAAAGCCGTATGAATCATACTTAAAGGGTGCTAAAACGAGGACAGACTGCCATGGCATGGTGAAACACCATGCCGCTTATTTTCTATCATGGTATTTCCTACGTACTAACGGTGAAACAGACGTATTTACGTATGTAACGTGCAGTAGCATGCTAATGTTGATTTACCATGCCGACTAGACTAAACATTTTTCTCAGTGCAGGGTGTTTCACGATAACCCTGACAAACTTCAGGATATGGTTCCTTGGGTCAAAATGAGAAAAAAAAGGTCCAGTAAACATAGGTCCTAAACTCAATCGTTTTCTATCTATTAAGGAAAATAGGATTTTTTCGGATTTCAGTGTACCTATTGAACATTTTGACTCCTAGAATGAAAAGTTGACAAAATATTTTGATAAAACCTTCATAGCTAGATAGAATATTAAATTTGAAAGATAATTCATATCTATTTTATACAAAAAAGATAAGTGTGACTGAGAAAACGTTGTATAAAAAGCAAATTTATCCTTAAAATTCAAGAACCAAAAATATATTTTGTTTTTGACAGTGATTCGTACTGTAACCGTTTGAGTGTTTTGCTTGCAACTTTACCAAAAATTTTAGAATTTAATGGAGAACAAAGAAATATCAATTTAAGTATGCTTTATATGGGGATTATTTTTGTCAAAATCCAAAATTTCGTGAGGTATCAAAAAATACTAAAATTTGGTGAAACTTATAAAAATGTATACTTTGATTATTTTTTAACATATTTGAATCAAACTTGGAATGTGGCTTCGACTAGCTGAGAGGTAATGGTTAATAGCCGAAAGTCCTCTCCTCTTTTACTTTAGGGCAGCAAACCTGCATACTCATTCTCTAATGTTATCCTTATGGGGAAATAATTTAATATGATAATTCAGTTATTTCTCAACATATTTAAATAAAACTTCGTATATGGCTTCATTTTGTTGGGATCTACCTAATTATGGTCTAAACCCCTCCAGATTTACATTGTTAGGGCCTATGGCAGCAAACCTGCATACTCACTTTCCATGTTATTCTAATTAAAGAAAATTTTAACTTGCTTATTTATGGATGTAAGTTTATATTCCTTGATATGAAGTTTATAATAATTATTAAATAAAACATTTCAAAATCACTGAGTATGAGTAAGTAGCAAAGCGGGAAATGTTAAGGTGTATGGAGATAAGGAAGAGTGGGATATTTATGTTTTTCCCATAAGGTTAACAATGGAAAGTGAGTATGCAGGTTTGCTGCCATAAAAATGTAAATCTGGAGGGTTTTAGACCATAATTAGGTAGATCCCAACATGATGAAGCCATATACGGAGTTTTATTTAAATATGTTGAGAAATAACTGAATTATCATATTAAATTATATCCCCATAAGGATAACATTAGAAAATTAGTATGCAGGTTTGCTGTCATTAAGTAAAAGAGGAGGGGATTTTGGGCTATTAACCATTACCTCTCAGCTAGGCAAAGCCACATTCCAAGTTTGATTCAAATATGTTAAAAAATAATCAAAGTATACATTTTTATAAGTTTCACCAAATTTTAGTATTTTTTGATACCTCACGAAATTTTGGATTTTGACAAAGATAATCCCCATATAAAGCATACTTAAATTGATATTTCTTTGTTCTCCATTAAATTCTAAAATTTTTGGTAAAGTTGCAAGCAAAACACTCGAACGGTTACAGTATGAAGCGCTGTCAAAAACAAAAAATATTTTTTGGTTCTTGAATTTTAAGGAAAAATTTTATTTTTAGACAACGTTTTCTCAGTCACACTCATCTATTTTGTATAAAATAGTTATGAAATCTCTTTCAAATTTAATATTCTATCTAGCTGTGAAGGTTTTATCAAAATATTTTGTCAACTTTTCAATCTAGGAGTCAAAATGTTCAATAGGTACACTGAAATCCGAAAAACTCCTATTTTCCTTAATAGATAGAAAACGATTGAGTTTAGGACCTATGTTTACTGGACATTTTTTTCTCATTTTGACCCAAGGAACCATATCCTGAAGTTTGTCAGGGTTATCGTGAAACACCCTGTATAACATTTTTGATACTCAGGACGACCAACATTTAAATAAAATACAATGTATAGTCAAAAACTTTTATTTTCTAAATTGTGGCATGTCGTATATCAAATCAAAGCTGGTTTTAAAAGATTAATAATTATTAAATATACTGAAAATATGTTTTGTCATTCTAGAGATACAGAATATTCCGTAAATACCAATGGTTTTCACAAAAATTACCTCTATTTTGAAATGAATCAAGATGAGTGAGTCCTGTTATGATTCAAGGCTATTATAAACACTTACCACTACTTCGGTGCGACCACTTGTGATTTTATACAGCAAGGAAAGGAATTGCAAGGATTGTGAAGCACGATCCCATTGAAATCACACTTTCGAACAGCGGGGCGATAAGGAACGCGTTGACCAGCGCGGACTGCAATAGATTCATGGACGACCTTAAGAAGTACCATCAGAAGTAGCGGCGCAAGAAACTATGTTCGAACTTATGACGAATATGTTGAAAAATTACGAAACGTTTGGTCCGACCTCTTACTTACAAAAAGTGGCAAGCGGCTTCTTGTAATAGTTTAAAATTGAAGGTCCTTCGATCCATGGCGAGTGTAGGGTCGAGTTGTATGTCTTAGACTTTAAAAAGATTTGAAAAAAGCAACTGAAACAATCTGGTGTTTTATTTTTACCACCATCGTACTGCAATTAATTATCTTCATTATCATTTATTTAAAATGTTAAAAATTGTTCTTCATCAAATCCCTCAATTTCCTCACTAGACAATACTTCTTTAATAAAACACTTAAAATCATTGTGCTTGTTGTCAGCTTCTCTTTCGTAAAATACAGTACTAGCTTACTTGTGTCTTCTTTGCCTACTGCAAGTATTGTCGCATCAGTAAGAAGATTTTAAATGTGATCCTTGATCATATTAAGTGATTTAATGATTAACGAACTTTGTCTTTTAAATAGTGAAAACTTTATCTTTCAAGAGGAATAAAACTTCAAATAAAAATGTGTAACACAATAAATATTACTCATAAAAATAGGCAGGAGAAAATGAGAGTTTAATTCAAGTAAAATAGTGTTGAGAGTTTGATAAGCTAACTTTGACTTTTTCCATATTGTGGTTCTAAAGATCCGGTCAGGACGGAACAATATTCTGTATTGAGTCTTATTATATCAAACTTTACCTTGTGGAGGACCGTAGGATACAAAATCACTTTGAGAATTACATTAACAAAACAATAAACTTTATTTGATTACATTGGTACATGATACATTTCTTTCAGTAAAAACAAAAGCATAAAACAAAAACATAAACAAAAACAAAACTCATGTGACAGTTAACATAATCTGATTCTTTTCAAACATCATGTATTCAACAATGCCCGTAGCAGCAAACCTGCATACTCATTCCCCATGTTATTCTTATGGAACTTACAAAAACTTATCAACATTCTCGATATGTTGGATTGAAATATGTTGTTTTGTATTTGAAATTCACTGAGTTTGCAGGTCTGCTGCAACGGGGGTATTTGAATTGTGACTCATGGTTTACTTAGATATTGTACCATAATATTAAATGAAAATGTTCCCACAAAGACTGTTCGTGTTTGCTTGGGGCGAGCCTTCACTGTCAATATGTAACCAAGTATCGCCCCTATGCTGAAGATTTGAAGCCCTAAGACAAGCTATGAAAGGGAAAAATTCTCAATACTTTTTACGTTCTATTAATTGTAAAATCTGGTAGATTGACGATAAGTAGGTGACGTGTGCAACATTATAAGGAGTATTTTGTTGAATATTATGTAATTTCGTTACATAACTTCTCTAATTTCAATATGGTGGAACAAAGATAGTGGCCGATATTTTAGTTTTTATCAGAATCAAGTTGAAATGGCTCAACAATAACTAGGTGTAGCCACATGTTATTATCTAGAATAATTTTAAGAATAAGCCCATATACTTTTACATCATACTTTGTTAAATTTTAAAGCGTCTGCCATGACGTCACAACCACGGTAGACGACTCCACGTCCGTTTTCATCCAACAATAGTGGTATATTTCACATATTAAAATGGCAGCTTTCTTCAAATATTTGAAGAAAATATTTGTTGCCTTTTTCAAAGCGTCTGCCTTGACGTAACACCCACGGTAGACGTCACGCCTGCCATTTCATTTTTCGAGTTACTATAATCGTATACTGTGACATATCCAAATGGCATTAATTTTTAAAATACGGTCGTTTTTTGTCAAATTCAAATTTTCACCCCTTTTAACCATTGGTGAGCTTGAACCTACCACAAGTGGGCTTAACAGGCCCCATTTTCATGAATGGTATGAAGAATAGAGTAACTGAGATAATTATAGGCTTTCTTAAAATATGTTAGAGAAAATTATAGGCTTTCTTAAACTATGTGTTGTCTGCCGGCTGAAGGGTTTTAGACTAATAGCATTTGATTGGTTTTAGATTTTCAAGTCTCTGCGTGTCTCTGCTAAAAGTATGGGTAGGGAAACGTATCTTAGGAAGGTATAGGTTATGTCTCATCTGCTAGGTATAAAATTATAGCTATAGCTGTTCACATTTCAATATTTGACTAATTTCGTTTTTTTTCAGAAGAAAGAAATCGACACTTTAGATGTTTACAAGGCGCTGCCCCAGGGAAGCTTAAGAACAAAATCAGTCCAATGTGGTACTCCAAAACTTTGCCGGACTGCTCCCGTTGGTGAATTTTGTCTTGAGCTATGGGAATCCCGACATGATAACATTTTTTAACAGCTGTCTGTTTATATATTTATGTAATTTGTAACCAAATGAGATTTATAATTTACATAGCTTATTGTGTCAGATAATTTAATGTCTGACAGCTCCGGTAATGGAGTAGGCCTTAGCTCTCCCTACAAATTGCCAAGTCAATTAATTCTACAATAAACGCAGAAACCCCTAGATTTGAAATACAGTAATATTAAGTTTAACCAATATTTATAGTTTTCTAATACGGGAATTCAAGTAACGATAACATTTTAAAATCCTAATTATCAATCGATAATTTTTCTCAAAATAAACCAATAGATATTCTTACAATCATCAATAAATACGATATTATACAAATGTTAAATCATTTTTTACAACACTATATTGTTACGATAGGCAGTAGATTTTTTTCCATTGTTGGTTCAAAAAAGCACGCAGATAAGCCATCAATAAAATAAAGTCAAATGACAATGATTTTTCTAATTAAAATAGGGATTTGCCATACAAAATACGCTGACAAAAAACTTAAAATTTTTATTAAAAGATAAGGAAAGACATACGATGTAGATAAAATATGATTTATACCCTGATTATCGAAAGAAGGTGAGCGGCGCGGCGGTGCGGCGGCGGAGCGAGGGCGTGGCAGTAAAAACATTCTTATTCATAACGCTGTAGAAACGTAAAACACGCTGTTAAACATTTGCAGTCCACTTTATTCCAATGACCAGTTTATTACCTTATCAGCTCTGTTTTCCAAATAATTTTTAACGTATATCGTTTACTCTGAGTTATATTACTAAAAAAACGATTTAGGAATTAAAAATTCAATTCTTTGTGTTTGATTTATGATAACTATGCTTCGAAGCATCGGGGAAAAGATTCCTATAGAGAACCTTTAGTCGGCTTTCTTGGGAACAATATATCAAAATTTGAGAGTCTTGTGATTAATATTTACGTCGTTATTAATTTATTTCTAAAGAAATCTGTTGTGAATGAACCGACTTGGATAACTAAAGAAACAAAATCTTTAATTGATCATGTTTTAGTGGGGCAAAGTTTAACATATAATGCAGATACAATTTGTGTTAGCATGGTAATTAAAAGTGATAACAGATCATTGTATGACTGCAGTTTGTGAGAAATTTGAAGAGCAAATTCAATGATACAAGTGCGACAATAATAAATTAAAAATAGATTACGATGCACTGAATAAATTATTGTCTGAAAAACACTGAAGCAGCAGATATGCGCAATATTCTACTCCTCAAGCGTTTAAGGTTTTTTTGGAAATTTTTAATAATTGTATCTCTGATGCCACGAAAACATCTTTAATGAAAAGAAAATATCAAAGGTTAAAACCCTGGATGAATAATGAACTTTTGAAGATAGTAAATAGAAAAAACTCACTATACAAAAAGGTGTTAAAAAGCCAAATGATAATTTGCTTAAACATAACTATGTTATTTTAAGAAATTATGATTTGAGTAAAATTAAGGAAATAAAAACTGTTTACTATAAAAATAAGTTTGATGACAGTAAAAATAATCCCAAACAATAATGGAATACGGTTAAGGAAATAACCGGCGAAAAACGAAAGAAAGATCTAAAAATAAGTCTTAGGAATGATGACGGTGAAATTATAAATTCCCCAAACATTGTCGCAGGCGTGTTGAATAATTTCTTTTGTACAGTAGCCAGTACTCTTAGAAATAGTGTAGTAAAGGATAGAGGAAATATGAGGAATGATTAAAAAAATATGCTAGATATTAGATTTGTACAAAATCACTGCGGAAGTTCTTTGTTTCTTTATCCTACTGATAAATTAGAAATTAAAAGGATTATAAACTCCCTCAACAATCGCAAGGCCCCTGGTTATGATAATATAACACCCGTTTTAGTCAAGAATATTGCAGATAACATTGTAGGGCATCTAGAATATTTAATCAATAAAAGCATGAATACGGGTGGATTTCCGAAAGACTTAAAACATGCCATTGTAATTCCGTTATACAAGAAATCAGACCGCTTATCTGCAAACAATTATAGGCCGATAGCATTTTATCGATTTTTTCTAAGATAATAGAGGAAATAATAAAATAAAGAGAAAACAAACATTAAACATTACAATACAATTAAATGTAAAATTAGTCTATATATCATTGTGCCCAATTTTGTTTAATTTAAATATGTAAATAGTTGCAATGAAACTGGGTGTTATTTTTTTAATGTTTGAGTAGGCCGACCCTCCACTCAAAGCTCTGTAAATTAGTTTTAACCTAGGGACAAAGAGATATTGATCTATAATGTAGTTATAAAAAATGTCTAAGGAATATAATTTATTTTATGTTTTATTTTATGCTATGTTCTAAAAGTAGGAACTGTGTTGAGACTTACTGGTGGAAGGGTGGGGATAGCCATTGTCTGGCAACACGTGGTCTCGCTTCAACCCTTAAAAAACCCCAGTTCCGTTTCAACAACCGTCGGGCTCAGGCGCGTGCACACAGTTGCCGTTGCTCTATACATTAGATTCGATACATTCATAATTTTGACTCGATACATTTCAGATAACCTTTCATATAGTGGTTAATTGCATTTATTCAAGTTTTAATTTCAATTCAACTGTATTTAAAGTGTTTTAATTACGTTTCAATAAACTCAACAGTTTTATATTACAGTGTTTTATTCTATTCACATCATTGCGAATTTGCGTATTACCGTGACTCAACGTCGCGTCAGAACATTGGTCCTCCGGCGACCCGGATATTTTATTCGGCAACAAGTGACTACATTGTGGATGAATTGTGCTATTGATCAAACGACAAAGTTTTTGAAGACAGTTTGTCGAGTGTTGGAGGAGAAAGCGGAGTGTTGGCGATCGGGACAATAGCGACCCTCGCACCCTTCCGTCACCCAGAGTCTTTGTTCCTGCCTTCGTGGAATACAGCCCCAGCCCTGGACGACGATCGGCCCTGCAGGTCTTCAGTGAGTGAGTCGCCCTGTCATAAATTCTGATCCCTTCCACACTCAGTTCTATAACCATTCATTCGATTCATTCCCTCTCCTGTTACTGACCCAAAACAACTCTCAGCTGACTGTCATTCATTCTTCCTCTGTTTACAAACAACTCCATTCCAATTCCATTTTTATCTTTCATTTCTATATTTCCATTTATGATCATTATCCATTGTGAGTTTAAAGCCAATACCTAAACACAATGCCTAACGATAATAATTCAGAGGATAATTCAAATCAGCTTAAGGTGTTAATTCACAAACGGGGTCAATGTAAAGCGAAATTGACCAGATTTCAGAAATATTTTGAGACACAATCCCCAACAGTGAACGAGGTCAAAATTAGACTAGAAATATTGCAAACAGCTTTCAATGAGTTTGAAAACATTCAAACTCAAATTGAACTCTTAAATATAGACGACCCTTCACAAGATGATGATGACGAGAGAGATTCATTTGAAACTTTATTTTGTTCACTGTCAGGGAAAGCTGAAAGCTTCATTCAAAGTCAATCCACACATCCTCAATCAAGCAGCAATAGTTCTTCATGTAACAGCAATAATACAATTCCACCAAACCAAATTCAAGTAAAACTTCCATCAATAGACATGCCTTCATTCACCGGAAGGTATGAGGACTGGATTACATTTTCTGAAACTTTCAATTCATTGATTCATGAAAACGAATCATTAAGTGATATTCATAAATTTCATTACTTAAAGTCAGCATTAAAGGGCGAAGCTGCTCTAGTACTAGAATCACTAGAACTAAGTGCAAGTAATTACCCTGTAGCTAGAACGTTACTAGCAAACAGATTCGAAAACAAACGAATCATCATACAGAACCATGTAAATGCAATCTTTGATTTACCTGCAGCAGACAAGGAAACTGCTTCCTGTCTCCGGCCGTTACTTGACGGAGTGCTAAGACACGTACGTGCCCTTAAGGCATTAGACTTAGCTACCGATGGGTGGGACCCACTTCTTCTAAGAATAATTACAGGAAAACTAAATCCTAAATTACAGAGAGATTGGGAACTATCTACAAAACCGGACATCATGCCAACATTCAACCAGTTAATTGATTTTTTACAAAGAAGGTGTCAAATGTTAGAAACAACCCACAGTACAACAGTACAGAAACCTAATGCAAGCAGTTCTAGTTCATGGCTTAAACCAAAACCGAAAACATTCATGATGGTACAAGGCAATAACAATTGTCGTTTGTGTAATGGGAAACATCCCATTTACCTTTGCAAAGATCTGCTCAAGTTACAAACCTCTGAACGGTATCAAAAACTGAAACAGGCTGGCGTATGCATTAATTGCTTAAGACCTGGCCACAAGGTACCTGCATGTACTTCACCAAGTGTTTGTAAGAAGTGTTCTAAAAAACATAACACTATTCTTCATTCAGACACTAAACCAACTCCTGCACTTGATAACAAATCAACACAAAACCACAATTATGAGAAACAACAATCCCCAGAGCTAAATGCAGTAGAGTACAGCGGCCACACAGCTGCCAGTAGCAAGGCCACTTCACACACAGTATTGTTGTCAACGGCATTAGTAGATCTCATAAGTCCTAGCGGGAAACAATTTCGTTGTAGGGCTTTGTTAGACAATGGGTCACAATCTTGTTTTGTCACAGAACATGTTAGTCAACAGTTAGGGCTTTCAAGAACCAAAAACACATGCCAGGTGTTAGGTGTAAATAACATACCAATTAACGCTAAGGGCACTACACGTGCTACTGTAAGGTCATGTGCAAGTAACTATAAGGCAGAGTTGAACTTTATTGTCGTTCCAAAAATTACAGGTGACCTTCCCAAGGAGCATGTACATATAGAACACCTCAGAATTCCTAACCACATTTTACTGGCTGACCCAGATTTCGCAAAACCAGGGCGAATCGACTTGCTCTTGGGACAAGAAATATTCCTAGAAATATTGTGCATAGGACAGCTCAAGGCTCATGGACTCCCGACACTACAAAAAACCAGGTTGGGTTGGATAGTAGGTGGTAAGATAGATTGCAGCAGTCAACAACCATATAATGAACCCACATCCTGCATGTTGACTACAAATCAACAGATTAGTACACAACTGCAGAGATTCTGGAGCATAGAAGAAGTAACATCGACGACCCATCTCACTTCTGAAGAACAAAAATGTGAAGAGCATTTCATTAAAACCACATGTAGAGAAGAAGATGGACGATACACTGTGTCAATGTCCTTTCACACTGAACCCCACGTGCTTGGTGATTCAAAGGAAATAGCGAAGAAGAGTTTCACACAATCGGAGAAAAAACTGGCTCGTGACGAAAATCTACACACACAATACTGTGACTTCATTAACGAATACAAACAGTTAAATCATATGGAACTTGTAGAAGAAATTTCAAATTCAGATACAGAATATTTTCTGCCACATCACGCCGTGGTAAAACCATACAGCTCAACCACAAAATTAAGAGTGGTTTTTGATGCATCTGCGAACACCACTTCTGGTCTGTCACTAAACGATATACAAATGGTTGGTCCAACAGTCCAAAATGACATTGTCTCAATCTTTCTCAGGTTCAGAACTCACAACATTGTACTAACGGCAGACATAGAAAAAATGTACAGACAAATTAACATTGACACCTCCCAAAGAGACCTTCTCAAGATTCTATGGAGAGAATCTCCCACAGACCCACTGGAAACGTACAGACTCAACACCGTCACTTACGGCACAACATCAGCACCGTACCTAGCTACACGAACACTTGTTCAATTGTCAGAAGACGAAGAATCTAATTTTCCGAACGCTTCTGCTATTATCAAACGAGATTTTTATGTAGATGACATCTTAACAGGAGCAGACTGTGAAGAAAGTGCAATACAACTCAAACGAGATCTGACTCAACTGCTATCCAAAGGTAAATTCAACCTGCGGAAGTGGAATTCAAATTTACACTCACAGAGAGACCAATTCCCACCTGGACAGCAACATCAATCATTACCTTCAGACAATGATCTTACTGTGAAAACATTAGGGTTATGGTGGAACGCAGAACGAGATCAGTTCAATTTCAAACACAAGCATAGAGAAGAACTGAAAAACAACAGGCATCTAACCAAACGAACAGTTCTCTCGGAAATAGCTAGCCTTTTTGACCCATTAGGATTAGTTGCACCAGTAATTGTAAGAGCAAAAATGCACCTCCAGGAGCTGTGGAAACAAAATTTAAGCTGGGATGAAGCACTCCCAATGCTTATCCACACAGAATGGATTAAACTGTCTGAGTGTTTAAACGACTTAAACCACGTCACCATTGACAGACAGGTTACCCTCTCAGACCAAGCAAATCCCTTTGAGTTGCATGGATTCGCAGATGCTTCCGAAAAGGCTTACGGAAGCGCCATTTACTTGAGACATGAAGACACGAAAGGCAATGTAAAGGTCAGTCTTTTGTGCGCAAAGTCCAGAGTAGCCCCATTAAAAACTGTCTCCTTACCCAGGCTAGAACTATGTGCATCGCTTTTACTTAGCGAACTAATGCAACGTGTAGCTACTACCTTAGAAGTTCCAACGGAACGGATTACATATTGGACGGATTCAACAGTCGTACTAGCATGGCTTCGATCAGAGCCTGCCAGGTGGACAACATTTGTTGCAAATCGAGTTGCCAAGATACAAGACTTCACAAAAAATGGAGAGTGGAGGCATGTAAGAACACAAGACAATCCTGCAGATTTAGTATCAAGAGGGACACAAGCAAGGTGTTTAACACAATCACAGCTCTGGTGGAATGGACCCGAATGGCTGGCATTCGGCAGGTGCCAATGGCCTGTACAGAATAGCACAGACAGCACAATAGTTAATCTTCCAGAAGAGAGAAAAAACATTGTGGCTACATTGACAACTTCACATAAGGAAAACCAAACTATGGAACATCTGGTTGAAAAATATTCATCCTTCACAAAAATGACTAGAGTTTTGGCATACTGTCTTAGATTCATTAACAATGCCGAATCGAAGGATAATAAGGAAACTGATCCATTGGATACTATCGAATTGAATGAAGCAAAGATTAGAATCCTTAAATATGTCCAATCTGAATCATTTCCACAAGACATCAAACACCTCCAAAATAACAAATCAGTTTCATCAAAGGATCTACAACGCCTCTCACCATTTTTAGACAAATCAGGATTAATCAGGGTGGGCGGACGATTAGAAGGATCAAGATTGGAATACGACTCAAGACATCAAATTTTGCTCCCAAAAAACAACCAACTAACTGAAATCATCATGAGAGAGGAACACCTGAGAAACCTTCATTGTGGACCACAGGCCCTTTTGTACTCTGTACGGCAAGAATACTGGCCTATAAATGGACGCAATATAGCACGTAAAATAACCCTTCGGTGTATTAAATGTTTCAAAGCAAAACCAAGGGATACGAATCAGTTAATGGGTGATCTTCCTGGTTCAAGAGTATCTCCAGCGAGGTGCTTTTTGCACACAGGAGTCGATTATTGCGGGCCATTTTACATCAAACCAACAAAGCGACGTGGCACCAAGTCTGTAAAATCGTATGTGTGTATCTTTGTTTGCTTAGCAACAAAGGCAGTACATCTAGAGCTTGTCACCGATTTAACCACAGAAACATTTCTTGGTGCCCTCAGACGATTCGTTTCACGGCGCGGCAAATGCGCAGATATAAGTTCTGATAATGGAAAAAACTTTGTTGGAGCTAACCGTGAATTAAAGGAGCTGCAGACATTTTTGGAGGCCGAGGCGTCAATCATCATAGATGCTTCCGCCAAAGAAGGAATGCGTTGGAGATTCAATCCCCCATACTCACCGCACATGGGAGGACTTTGGGAGGCGGCTGTAAAATCATTAAAATACCATCTACGAAGAGTAATTGGAAATGCATCCCTTACTTATGAGGAATTTAATACTGTTTTAATTCAGATAGAGGTAGTGTTAAACTCACGACCCCTTTCCCCAATGTCAAATGATCCTTCTGACCTGACCGTTTTAACTCCAGCCCATTTCCTCACCCTTGGCTCACTCACAGCGATCCCTGAACCATCGTTAAGACTACTCCCAGAAGGACGTCTATCTAGATGGCAGCGAGTGCAACAGCTACTCCAACACTTCTGGTCGAGATGGTCCAGAGAGTACCTGACTAACCTACAGCAGAGGCAGAGATGGCAAACTACAAGAGCGGACATCCAGGTCGGTACCCTCGTACTACTAAAGGACGACAACCTACCCTCGCTCTCGTGGCCTACTGGGCGGGTCATTCAACTCCACCCCGGCAGAGACAATCTAGTGAGAGTGGTGTCCGTAAAAACAGCTGGAGGGATAGTGACACGCGCCATAAACAAACTGTGTCCCCTACCAGTGCCCCAAGAGAACAGTAACGAATCATAAACTGATTGTTGTCCTCATGTATATATTTTATGTATTCAGTATATTTATTTTGTATTTGTTTACTGCAAAACAATATTTTAATTTGCATTCGTAAATTAATACATTTCTCTTGATTTGTTTCTTGTAAATATACAATCTTCAATATTATTTACATTCGCTTGAAGTTTAATTTTAACTGACATTTCATTTGTTTTCAAATTATATTTAAATAGTTTTGCAATTGAACTATTTCAGTTTCATAATCATGTTCATTCAATTATAGTTTTTTTGCAATAATTTCAGTGTGATAATGTTTGCGAATTTCGTAATTATTAAGCTTATAATACATGTATGTTTAAAATTCAAATATTCAATGTAATTCATGATATTTATTATAATTCAATTTTAGGTATCATATGTTATGTTATTTTCTTGCAATGTTGTTTATGTAATTAAATTCATTATCTTTCGTGCATATTTTAGCTTAGAATTGTATTTGAAAGTCCATGTACTTTCAAGAAGGGCGGGATGTTGAGACTTACTGGTGGAAGGGTGGGGATAGCCATTGTCCGGCAACACGTGGTCTCGCTTCAACCCTTAAAAAACCCCAGTTCCGTTTCAACAACCGTCGGGCTCAGGCGCGTGCACACAGTTGCCGTTGCTCTATACATTAGATTCGATACATTCATAATTTTGACTCGATACATTTCAGATAACCTTTCATATAGTGGTTAATTGCATTTATTCAAGTTTTAATTTCAATTCAACTGTATTTAAAGTGTTTTAATTACGTTTCAATAAACTCAACAGTTTTATATTACAGTGTTTTATTCTATTCACATCATTGCGAATTTGCGTATTACCGTGACTCAACGTCGCGTCAGAACAAACTGTTATGTAAAAAATTAGTAAGTTTAGTTAATTTAGTGTCCATTTCTGTATTCCTTTACTGTATGTGTTACAGATCAATAAAAATATATTTCATTTCATTTTCATTTTCAAGTATCTCTCATAGTTCTTCGCCGACAATACTTGGCATTATCCAACCAGTGTTGCTCAGCTCCTAGACGCGCATTCTCGACACAGGAATTATTTTTCCCTCCCCTTAACTATGGCAAAAAATGCATATTTAGTTTCATCCCAACTCTGGTGGCATAAATCTCTAAATTGTTTAAATGTAAAGTCATTTCCCACATGATTATTGTAAATATATTTGAAATTTAAATCGTCTTGTTTAAAAAAAATAAAAAAAGTCTTCCTTATCTCTTACACATTTACTCACATTTACTATATGACTGATATGACTAAAAACTCCTATGTCTACGCATGGAGTAAAAATAACCTATATCTTTACTGTTTATATTGACAACAACTACGACGGAACGTGGTTTTACGTCACTTGGTATAATTTCACAGTCAGAGAAAGTGTGTAGTTTTACATCGTCTCTACATTAATTGAAAATTTCCATTTTTTAAAAATATTTTTCTTGTTCTAAAGTTTTAAATATTATGTATCAATTGGAGAATTCCAAACATTCTTTTCTTACACTTAAAATTATAAAATCACAACTGTCTTAACAAGCCCACTCGGCCCACAGATAAAACAACGTATATTACTGGGGAACCTTAGTTTCTTATTATTGTTATTCTTTTTTTCTTTCTACACAATTTTAAATTTACTCTTTTTTTAACAAATTATTTTTTATATAATAAAAATTAAAAGAAGAAAAGCTCAGGTAAGGATTATTCTTAAAACGTTATAGAGACCGTGGCATATAAAATAAAATGTCTCTCGTTAAGAGGGGACGTAGACCAGATGACGTAGCCATTATGAAACAGACATTAACACGAAAAAGTTTTAGTTTTGTACAGGGTGATAATATAAGTGAATTTTTAGAATCTCAAAATGTTAAATGAGACGCTAAAAGTTTGAAATTACCAACGTAAAAGCCGCACGATGTACCAGCATTATCAAACGTTTTATTTCGTAAAGGTAAAGGGTTTGTACAGCGTAATGATGAATATGAATTCTTAAAACCAAAGGATGATGTTTGGAACGCAAATAAGAATAAAATCGGTAATTTAAGTAAAGCAGAAAAACCAGACGATGCATTGACATTAGTACAGGTTTTAATTAGGGATGAAAATTGTTTTAAACAAGGTGAAAGAGGTACGCATTTTTAGAATTAAAAGATGGTAAATATGATGCTAAAAATAATAGAATTACCAATGTAGCTAAAACTGAAAATTTTAATCCACACCCAACCTCCAAAAACAAACCACCAGCACAGCTGTAGGCATTCTTATTAAACTCTTTTCGTATTAAACTTACAAAGTCCTGGAGCTGTGCGCATGCGCAAACCTCACCCACCTGCCCAAGGCTGTAGAGGGAAAATCCCTAGAACAGCCTCAGTGTGCGACCCCCCAACACGTCACGTCACGAATCAAGTTCCAATTTTATAACAAGTTGTTGCAAGAGAAAATAATACCTTTGTACTAGGTCATAAAAAATATGAATTTTTAGAATCAAAATATGATGAAAGGAATGGTAAACACGGATGATTCGTAATATAAAACCAGGTAAACTGTTTACTGATGTTTTTAACTTAGGTCAAGTCCCATTTCATCACACTATAGGAACGAGTCAAGATAGTCTTAATGAATGGAATTTTTCAAAGAAAAATAACACGTGTAAAGGCCGGTGAGAATTACTATGATTGTGTTATTAAGAAATAACAATTATCACAGTTATAAATGATTGTACATACAATGCAAAGAATCTAATATTTCACCGGTACAGTCACCATTAGATGCAGCTGTAATAGGACGAATTGTACAGTAGGATGAACAGAATAATCGATTTAAGTTTAAAGGTAACATTTTTAAATTAATAAAATACGCCGAAATTGTTGGTTGCTGTGCTGATCCATCAGTTTTTAGTGGTTTAAGAACGATTGAGGGGGGACCATAACTTCTATCCGATTATGTTCATAGAAGAAGGGAGGACGAAAAATAAATAGTTTAAATAAAAACCTTTTCTATGTGGCTAAGACTTTCGATGAATTAAGTTCTAAATAAATAAAAATTAGTAAAAGAAATCTAGCCTATGAGGTACATAAGCCAGCAAGAAAAACATTTCTAAGGAGATCGTTTAAGCTAATATGTATTAATGGAACATTACAAATTGATCCTATTGATATGTAAAAATATTCTTAGGAAAATTCTGGATTTGATATTATTCCAACTTTATCGTCACGTTTTATAAAAAGGTTTATGCTGTTCCAATCAAAAATAAAACAGGGCTAGTTGGAACAGAGGCTATGAATAAAATTCTACAGCAAAAAGTTAAAAATATTAAATGTGATGATTGAAAAGAATTTCTTAACAAATATTTTAAAGTACAAATTAATGAATTAAACATTAATCATTATCATACCTATTCAACGATCACCGATTCAACGAAAGCACTGTTTCATTTCAACGATTAAAGCAGCTATTTTTGAACGATTTCAAAGAACCCTAATAAATTGGATGTACAGAGCGTTTAGTCGCAGACCTTCCATCGCATTATCAAATGTGTACTAGATTTTGAGTGACCCAGAATTAAAAGAGCTCATAGTTATAGTGAATCGCCAACAGAGTGTGCTGATGTAACCTATTAATTTAGGTACCAAGAGGAGTAATATATCATTTAGTGACACAGAAACCAAACAATAGTTAATTAAATATTGATTTATGAAATGTGGAATACAAAATGTTTAAGGAAATATCTAAATCAGGGGGTTGATGGAAGCACCCTCTGTTAGTAATAATTCAAACTGCGTGAACTTTAAACTTTGGGTCACCCAAACCTAACTACAGCTGGGCCCTAAGAATAGGAAGTCCATTAATAGTCAAAGGTTTAGTGCTCAAGGTAATTACAAAATGGTAGACTTACTTCCCAAATTAATTAAGAAATGTAATAGCAATATAGAGTGAAAAAATGTGTCAAATGTAAATGTGTAAATGTAAACACAGATGCTTTGAAACAAATGTAACTTGAAATAGGAAGTGTTTCAACGTCTACTATTGTGCCATTTTCACAGGCATAGCCTCCTTTTGCAATAGGATACCTTTGTACCCTCAACCGAACAACTAAAAAACTCGCCATTTAGATTTTTATTTTTTAGCGAATTTCCCCTATAGGAAAGTAGCTACCGTAGGCGGCATGGTAAGAAGTAAGCCCGGAATCATCTTATTTGATCGTTTTGGGGTCCTTAGAGCCCAAAAACACCTTTTGTTCATTCATTTCGGTATGTATGTATATGTATATATCTATATATTCATGTACATATGTAGAAATTCGAACGAATGGTGTTTGTTACTTCTGGGGGCCGCAAAACGAAAAGTTATCATGGTCTCGGGCTTAAGTCTTACCATGACACATACGGTAATAGCTTCTTCCCTATAGGGGAAATTCGCTGAAACAGTAATGGAATAGTATTGTAGAATTTATAAAACCAACTGAGGTGTCAATGCAGAACTGAGTTTTTTTATGAATATTAAGTAATGAACCTTAAAGGACTACAAGTCCCTAATTAGGGTATTAGGTTTGATTTGAATCCATGAAAAATGTGCAAAAACGGAGGAAATATACAACTTAGCCTACTTACTCAACAAATAACAAAACCCATTTAACCTAAATAAGAAAAATAAAAATTGGCAAAATAAGTTTGATTATCCTAAACAAGCATAATGTAACAATAAACTCCGATGTAAATTAAAAAACTAAATATTTTGAGACTCTTATTTTTATTCAGGTTTTTTTTTCAATGCAACCTATTTTTAAGATTGAATAATGAATATATAAAGATGAAATTAGCATTGTTTTGCATTTTATACCATAGTAGTATTGTTAATTAGTAATTTTGTAGTAATAGTAGTAATAGTAGTATTGTTAGTTAATTAGTATTGTAATTTGCAATTTATACAATAGTAGTATTATAAATTAGTATTGTTTTGCATTTTATGCAATAGTATCTTTACATTTTACACAACATATTATATAAGTTTGATCACATTTAGCTTACATTATATGTTCAAACAATCCGCCATTGACATTTATACAAAGTTGTGTTCTCTCCATCAAATTCCTGAACACGTTTTGCAAAGTACCTCTTTGAAATTCTTATTAAATTTTATATGTTTGTTCTGAGGTGCTGAATAGCCTCTGAATTGTTTTCGTACCCCTTACTTTTTATGTGTCCCAAAAGAAAATATAACAGAGTCAAATCTGGGGATCTTGGGGAAATCATCATTCACTGATAAAAATAAATGTTTCCCTGCGTTAAAAAACGCCCTGTATTTAGGCCCATATTCATTAGAATTTTTAAAATGAACCGTTTAGTTAAAAAAACCCGTTAAAATCCAAGTTTGGCGAAATTGAGTTAAGACCATATTATTGTTCTATAACGGTAAACGAATCGATCTATGCAATAACCAGTCATTTCCGATGCTCAGATCGCTATTAAAATCCATTTTGAAGTCTGTTTTTAGAGCAAAACCCCGTCATGTTCAGGTTCTTAGCGGGTTTTTGCACTAAATAGTAGGGAATTTCTTTTTTGCTCTCATACAGATCCGCATCAATGATGGTTGTTTCCAACTTTTGGTTATTTGATTTACCACTTGTTTTAACCAGAAGTTATGGTTTTTTATAAATCCCTTATTTTATTGATTTATTGCCTTAATATAAGTGATTAATTTTGGTTTAGTACAAAAACCCGTAATGTAAAATATTTTCCAATTTTATTGCAAATATGGGTAGTATTAAAAAATGTTTCACCACCACAAACATTCATTTAATGGTTATTTCAGGCAAAAAATTGTTTAAACATAGAAATAAATTTACAGTTGCAACGACGTTTTTTATTTTCTAAAAAATACATTTTCCTCCACCTACTATCTATTGTCGTCTTTTAGTCCCTAGAATAGAATACTAAAGTACTAGTTTATACTCCATGGGATTTACTTACTTACTTTTAGTCCCATGGGACTAAAAGTAATCTCATAAGAAATACATAGGAATAAATCCGGCAACGCCGCGGTGGACAGTGAGAAAATATGGCAACACTGTCGATTTTAATTCGTCTCTCTATGTTGAAGAGAATGTCACAGCATCCGAGCAAAGAGGATGGATATAGATCCATGGATATAGACGTCTGCTCCTTACTCTGTGCCTGTAGCCTTGGTAGCCTGTTTCACTGGCTTTTGAAATTCCAGTGAAAGTGAAAGTGCTACTATATCTGTGGTAGAACCGTAGAACCCGAGAACTTTGTCCAATTCACAGGAGATGAGATGCCTAGGGTTCGTGGGAGGGGAAATATGTTGTTGGACTGTTGTTGGACTAATCTGTTGTTAAATAGAGCTTCCATTGAATTCTACTAGGTTTCAACAGTCATCCATCTCTGTGTAAAAATGTGGCTTACTAAGTAAAAATAGGCCTCGGCCTAAGGGGCATCGTATTGAATTATTCAGGTGAACAAATTTAAAACCCGTAAGAAGAAAGATCGAATGTCAGAACGCCAAGCTGTAGGCTCCAGCATCGTGATCAGTTCGAGTTATAGGGTCATAACTCCGATACCCTATTGCTACCAGGTGCCGCATCTTACCAAAATCAAAGCCCATTCTAGACGCCCCTTGTTGACAATAAACACACCATTACACCCCTCCTCCGGGCCGACCGTTTATGTAACCTCCCCCCTCCACCCGCGGCCGGTGTTTATAAACAGTCAAGGTCACTAACCCTCTGGACCGAGGACTTGTCTAATTTATTCACTCATTTGCCCCGGCTTGTCCCCTCTCCTCGCTAGGGTCAGCGACTTCCCTCTCCAGTCTCCGTATCGGATATCGGCGCACCGAAATTGCGCCCCATACCAAACTGACGAAAAAGGTTCGCTAATCCCTAACCGATATTGCGCCCCAAGGGTGGCAGGTACCTGAGGACCGCAACACCACGCAAAGACTCAGGAATGTTACCCTCCGCCCCGCCACCCGCGCCTGACCAGTTGATGAACCACCAAATATTTGTACTCCCCAAACGATTTGTCAGTTTTGCATAAGACACCTGAGTGTTAGGGTGTTCCATTCAAGCGAACCATAATAGTTTAGAATTAGTCAGTTGGTTATTGCTGTTTAGTTTTTATTGTTATTAGTTAGTTAGTTATTAATCATAACAATGAAGCAAGTGTTGAGTGAACGAGGGCGCGTAAACATTGTGAAGGATATCTATGTGTTTCGTTCGATTGGAATTATTAAGAGTGGAGAACAGCGGTGGCGATGCTATTTGAAGAGTTGTCTGGCCAGACTGTATACCTTAAACTGCAATCGTCTTATTTGTACTACCTACTTTATGCATAACTCGACACCATCGAGTACAGAAAAATAATAGAGGGGACATCTGATTGTTGGCGTTGAAGCCGGTCCGCAGCCCGACTGTGGGCAACAGCCACGGATCGTCGCTCAAAACGCTACAAAATTTTAATGCGCGCTTTTCAAATAAACTGCTGTTAGAGGCACTTGCAATCAACTAAAAATTACCAAATTTGGCAGAGAGATTGTCTATTTAGTGCTGCTCACTAACGGTATGGACAAAAATTATACTGTAATTGCAATGAGTAATTAAATCATTGAAAATGAATTAAATTTATATTTTTGTACGACCAGCCGTCAACGAGAAAATCCTCTGAAAAATAAACTGTGAAATGTCTGATAATTAATAAGTTGAAGTGGAATCTAATACAACCTAGGTATTGACCAATTTGGGGCCTTACAGTAATAGTACTAACAATAATAGATTGATTATAAAACGTAAGACTATGGACGTAAATATCTAGAAAAATAAATATTAAAACACGAGAAGTGGTTGATAAAAGAGGTAACATCGGCATATAGAACGTTTAATCAAATAGTTATCCGAACGTGTTGCGGCGCGCGGCGGCGCCGTCTGCCTATCCCGAGCGCCGCGGAATTTTTTTTATCTTCAACCATGATTTTCTCGTTGACGGCTGGTCACAAAGGTTTCAAAAAAATGTATATTACGTTTCAACTATTTTTCTGAAAAGTGGTAACAATAAAAGATTTCCTGGCCAAAAAATAAAAATTTCGTCGCTTAGTAACTTTTTCATGTCATGAATATAAATTTAATTCATTTTCAATGATTTAATTACTTATTGCAATTACAGTATAATTTTTGTCGACTTAAAAATCATACCGTTAGTGAGCAGCACTAACCGACATCCTCTTTGCCAAATTTGGTAATTTTTTGTTGACGTAAGTGTCTCTAACCGCAGTTTATTTGAAAAGCGCGCATTAGCGTTCTGAGCGACGATCCGTGGCTGTAGCCCACGGTCAGGCCGCGGACCGGCTTCACAACAATCAATGCTATAGAAATACAGATTTCCCCTCTATTATCTGTGCTCGCTGCTCTGCGGATTAGGAAGTGCTGACAAAACTGTATGAATTTTTAGATTTAGCTGACTCCGTTGCTCGCTCGCCACTTCCCTCCAAGCGGCAACAATGAAGGGTTTTGAAAGAATTCCTGTGTTCCGACTTCAATGGCGAGGCGAGAAGTGTCAGTGCTTGCTCCCTCATGTGATTCTAGGAAGGGCTGGGGCGCAATATCGGTGTACCCCAGGGACAAGATTTAGGGTCGGGGCGCAATTTCGGTGTCTACCTGGATTTTGGGGCGCAATTTCGGTGCGCCCATCGGATATCTCCGCTTGTAGTTGTCACTTCGCCGGACCGCCGGCTCGGAAGACGAACACTGAGCCTTCTCTCGGCGAGGATTTCTCCTGTCAGTAAACGCCATTGGCAAACGGAGCGTTAGTAAGAGGTTCCACCCGGTGGGAATCGGGATTTGAGAAGTAGAAATGTCTGACTGGATTTGTCGATTTGTCCTCGGGTTGGGAAACGAGATATACGCCGCGAAGCATTTATTATATGAGAGGAATAATTTTCTCGATGAACTTTGACCTAAGAAAACATTCTGGAAGCAATATAACAAATTCGTTATCTCAGAAATGATTGCAGTTATTTCACACCTCACGGAGACGTAATTCATTGTAGAAATTTGGAGGGACAAAAAATATTAATACAGGGTTAGGCGAATTGTGGTTGAAAATACCTTTAGTTTCAAACAAGGGGCGTAGTTATAATAGTTATAATAAGTATAGTGAATCGGCGAGTATAATTTTGGGCAGTGAGGTATATTGGTTATACGTGATAATTCAGTAGATTAAGGTAATAAAATAACCTCTACAACAAAACTCAATACAATTCGAATTCGGTCACACAATATTTGATAATAACATAGCCTCCGAAGCACGAACAACCCTGTAATTCAGAACTCAAATTACATTTCGAGAATTAAGTATCAAATTTGATATAAAGCAGCAGATGCCATTTATCGAAAGGTGAATGAACTGCCAAATGCCAAATGGCGAATGGCCCTAGCTATAATCAGCGGTCAGGCACCTGTGCGCGTGTGCGTGCGTGTGTGCGTGTGGTTGTGCGCGCGCGTCTGAGAGAGGCGGCTCCTTTGATCCTAGAGATAAGCCAACCGCCACGAGCAGAATGCTGAGCGACCCCTGGGACAATGGCACAGTGGCAGATTCAAACAATACAGCCGGGCTGATGGTGTGAATGGCAATTCCGATGCACTATTGAATATTTTACCTGAGTTATGCTGGAAGGCGTGATTTTTCATCCTGAGTTCAAAATTCGGCCAGATTTATTGATATATGTGTAGATTATCCTTGAAGATTTATTATCTAGATAAAACTTGTGAATCGGGGGTGGGAGACCAGTCTTCACTAAAAACTAAGTATAAAATTAAAGCTATGTACTGATTCAAAACAATAATCGACTGATTTACAACAACGCACCTCATCAAAATTACAAAACTTCACATCATTCTGAACCGAGAAATTGAACAACAATACATGATTTTCACAAAAAGACAAAAGTGGCAAAATTTTTCAACTCTCTTTCCCAAATTGGAAATTGTTGTTCGATTTTTCGCTCGAATATGGGATGATACCAAACATCTTATGTATATGTAGAAAGTCTTAAAGGAAATTAACATTTCCATATACTCTTCTTCTAAAAATGGATGTCTATGGTTCTAAATTTAAGCTCTATAATCATTCAAGTGTTCTCTAATGTTCACCTTTTCATCTATGACTGACTATTGATGAAACTCATGCATTTGTTGACACAGTTTCATCATTGACTATAAATTCAGAAGTCTATGATACCATCGACTTTAATATTTATTTATTGTTAATTATTTCATCCTATAGTCTCACATGATCATTGTATTCTTGCTTATTGGCTGCTTGATTGACTGCACAATCATCTCAAAAAAGGCTCCAAGGATTTCCTTCAAATCCATCACACTAACATGAAATCATTAAAGAAAACATGAAATCAATGAAATAAAAATTAGCCTCAGCAGTCTATGTTGTTATGTGTTTCTCCATGTTAACCTCTTTTCTAGTTGCAGACCAAGATAGCAAGTAAGTGACTTTGAGGAATTCTATTAACTGTATTGACGTCTAATTGCATTGACGCAACCTTCATATATCGTTGGGAGCTGAGTAGGTGTTTTGCCATATCTTAATGCCAAGGAGTCTCTGAACACTCGAGGAGTCATATCTGTTTAGTTTGTTTTAATGGCATGCAAGGAATAAATAAATATCAGGTGGAATTCTGGAAGGGATTTTAAGATTTTTTTATTATTCTTTAAATATTTTCATTTTTTAAATGTAATTTTACAGAAAATGTTAAGATATCTTCATGGTAGCTGAAATCAACTGCTGTATTTGGAGGCTGTTCTTAAAATGCTGCACCCTTCTCTAAATGATTTGAACATGATATGTCACTGTAATATGGGATCTGAAATTTCTATGTCTTCACTTTTTAATGATTAATGTAATATATCACTTTCTTGGTAATTTATGAGCCAAAAAGGTTACGGAAAAGAGATGGTGTGATTGAGTACTGAACTGGTGAAGATTTCATATTTTATTTCAACTACTCTTTGAAGGAAATTTACTTAACGGGACCTTCATCTCGTTCAACCTTTCAGTTTAATATCAGCATAGTTTGTCAGTCTTGATGCATTAATATTTCAAATGGCAATTAATTATTACAAATTTATACAGTTTATGGTCCTCCATTCAGTCATGTCTTTGAAAATTCAATCGGTCTTATCTCAAGATTGTGGGTTTCGAATTACTTATTAAAAATGCAGGGAAGAGCACCCAAAGGAAATTCTCTCGAATAGAGAGGGAGCAAAAACGATAAGGTGAAATACGAAGTGTTGATCTTTCATTGGAGGGGACGACAGCTATGATCGATCGCGGGCCAACCCTTATCAGCCAGGATCGAACTGAACTGTCGTCTCGACTGACTGACGGCTAGGCCGGCTGCCCAGCAACTCTACAGATCCTCAGATACTGTGGGAAATTCAGTCTGATAATCTCTTTCAACAGACGTTTTTATTTGCCAAAATCAATATGTTTTCTATCTTCAATGTTGAAAGAATTCCTTTGGTTAATGGGTTTACTGGAGTTACTAATGTGTTTACTGGAGTTACTAATGGGTTTACTGGAGTTACCTTATTATTTATATTCTAGGCAAAATTCTTAGCAATCAAAAAGTAGCGTTAGGTATGAAGATAAAAGTGTCCGATAAGTCACTTGTCGACATTGACAACGACCAGCACTTGGCACTTACCTTTTTCTGTATTTACCTTTTTGAATTAATTTGAGCCTAGCGGGTAAATATTTAGGTTTTTAACTTAGGGCAGAGTAATTCAGGCAAAGGCTGCTTCCTTGCCATGCTGGTTTTACAGTGAAAAAAATATACAAAGAGGGGAAAAAATCAAGACCAAAGAGTTGATCTGGGGTTGTAGCCTCTAGATCATTAATTAACATTATTGTGATAAGGCTTACCTTACGATCCAAATATTTTAGTCTATGGAGACCTAGGTTTCAGTGCCGGAGCACTATCATCAGTCTAACTTCAGACCAATTTGAAGGCACAGGTGTATATAAAATAACCTGTAGCACACGTCCTAAATTTTACATTGGACAAACGGGGAGAAGTTTCTACCAACGGTTTAAAGAACACCTCCCTAAAAAGAATCAGTCAAATCCATCAACATTCTCCGAGCATTTAATTTCTGAAAATCATTCTTATTCATCAATAGACGCCAATCTTGAAGTCCTTTGTAAAGCCCCCAAAAGCATTTAAATACGATTGAACATTTTCACATATATAAAGCCACAAAAGATGACCCATCCCTTATTTTGAATGACCAAAAACGCTTTGCTGCTAACATAATGTTTGATTCACTGATCAAAATTAAAAAGCAAAAATCATGATAAATTGATATCAAACACCTGGACTGTGAAATATAATACTCTATGGAGTGATAACAACCAATCCTGCAAGCGCCAATCATTCTTCTCTCTCAGCGTTGAGGTTACGTTGGATCAGGTCGCAACCATGATCATACTATCTAGTCTTTTTGTTTTGTGTCTTCTTAAGTGTAAAAGTATGTGTACAATAAGTGTTTATTTTAATATCATTGACTGTAATGACAAAATCTCAATCAAGAGATTATGATACCAAGTGGCTTAGCTAAAGACTGATGATAGTGCTCCGGCACTGAAACCTAGGTCTCAATAGACTAAAATATTTGGATCGTAAGGTAAGCCTTATCACAACAAAGAGTTGAGTAAGTCGACCACGACTCAAGACCAGCTTTCGCACCCGCCACAAACAATACGGCTAGCAGCGTCGGTAGATAGAGAGTTCCAAAGTCGAATATAGGTGCTTGCTTGAGTTTTCTTACTCCACAAAGCTAAAGATACTTGTTAACAACCAGATTTCCTTCTCTAATATCTACTCCTCTGCCTGATTCAGAAACGGATCATCCTACTGATTTTATTTTTTAATGAGATTAATAGATTTATGAAGCTGGAGAGGGAGAAAACTACACTTTGCGTTCGCCAGCAACAGGCAAATCCCTCACGAAAACAGTTCACAAGATCCCAGCAAGTATATTTTTGGCGGGCATTTCGGTTTTAGGCACGATCTCGTTTCCTTTTGGATAGATAATTTATTTGGTTTGCTGTTGTTTTTTATCATACTCTACAAGTTGGGTAAATGTCCGCTAGATAGTGGCACTTAGGCTTAGGAATTATCAGAGATTTGGGGGTTCATCGTGTGCTCCTGTCTGTCGTCATGGGGAATGGGAGTGGCCTGTCAATGGCGAATGATAACTATGTAAATTTCCCTACCTCTCCCGCTTCACAGTTTAATTGATTCTATCTATTCTATCTATATACTTAATACGATAATTAAGGGTTTTCTCTGTTACATCCCTTTTTCAGCCGTCTTACTTAACCGATATTTACGATCGAGGTGTCATTTTAAAGCTTATAATGTAGCGCACCGGCGACAGGATAATTAGAATAGGCATTTCTTTTACGGCTTCGACCTTAAAGCCTTTGATTTATTTCTAGAGGGCGCTTTCAACGCTCAAGTGCTGACCAACTTGCGTCATAACGGTTTTTAAAATGTGATTATAATTTAACAGCTGATTACCTTCGGATGGATTTTTAAGTCAGATTGTAAACAAAAGTAGATAGTCAACAACTGTTAACAAGATTTGATACATTTTGTGAAAATTAATTCTTTAAAATAAATAAACAACTATTTTGTAATTATATAGCCTAATTGAGGGAGGAAAATCATTCTTTATGGTACAGAAAGAGGTAGAAGGCAAAAAGAAAAACCGAGTTGATGAGATTAGGGGAAAACATACGTAACCTTCGACAGGAACAGATAACTGCCAAGAGACAAAGACTGATAAAACATCAGAGGGACACTGGACCATACCTATCTACTTGCAGCGACTTAAAGATAATGTTAGGGCATAAATACGCGAAGAAAAACTCCCGGTATACTACTACCGTTGTTGATGGCGTGATGAACAACAATGTGTGTGTTTTGTTCAGCAAAGCTTTCATTTATGTAGGTGAGACCTTTATATTGTACATGAAAGGTTGACTTGATTAATAACGCGTTTAAAGCCAAAGTTTAAAGCCATACAATTTCTTCTAATTTTAAGCGAGTTTCTCACAAACGGAAATAATATTAAAATGCGCAATTTGCGCATGGACCCCCTAGTAATATGAAATAGTAATTGAAGGAAGAAATAGCTTCCTCGTGGACCTACTTTGAATTAAAACGCATTTAGGTCCCATGCAGATGAAAGTATCAGCCGTAAAATGTGCATTTAAGAAGCATATGAAGGAAAACGTATACAATCTTTTATTTAAACTATAAAATCGCTAAAAACAAGTTAACTTTTTTCAATAAACATATCCCATGCCAAAGAAACTAAAATGGGCGGTCATTCTAAGTGGGCAGTTTCTAGGACTCGAGCGTCCCTGAGACGTGACTCTAGTAAAATGCAAATCAGTGATACACTTATCTCGTACGCCCCAAAGACAAAAAGGCCTCTAAAACATAAACAGAATACCAAACACGGGTCCTGAATCACTATTGGATTTGGCTATTAGACAGATCTGATAAGGAGGAGACAAACATCCGAAACAAAAAATGGACACGGAGTCTAACAGCGGAGCGGAGGATGGGATCTAGTTGGCAGTGGCAAGGAGGTGAGTGGCCGAGGACAGAACTAGATAGAGGAGGCAGTGGAGGCGAGTCACGGCGTGAGCCGAGGACAACAACCTCGCAGGCCTGCCACTACCACGCCATCTCTTCGCACAACACGCCCATCGGAATTATATGTTATTAACAGCATTATGTTTCGTGTGGGTTGCAAGTTAGGTTTGACTTAAGTTAGCCTGATAGTCATAAAAGGTTTCACTGCTTAGAGCCTACTGCGACTAGATGCAACCGTTTGGCGTACAGAGATACGTATCAAATACGTATGGATCCTTGTCCGCCATTGACCATTGTAGCAATACGTATTGATACAAGGGTCTGTGGCGTACAGTTAAATACTATTATACTGTTAAATGATTATGCTTTCTTCTCTTTTACAAAATATGTCAAAACTCTCTCCCCTAAAGCCAGTTGACCTCATTAAAATGAATAAAAGTTTGAAGAAGGTGGAAACAAATCAGTGCCAAAAAACGATGGGAAGTGAGAGCTCGATGAAGGTGTAGTTAGTTTTGTTATTGTTCTTACATACAAACACTATTTCAAAATTCTGAAAATAGAAAGCAGTAAACAATTTAGTTCCCGTGTTTTGCTTCCTTGGTCTTCATGAAAGCGGTTTGAGCCTAAGTTGCAAATCACAGTTAATTATACACTCCCAGCACTCCCAAAATGTCAAGGACGATAATTCCGCCAAAATACTAAATAATTCCTCCCTCTCTTGGTATATCTCAATTGTACATTTGAAAATTTGCAGGCCTTAACAATTATGATCATGGACCTCACTGTGGAAACAATGGGGCAATGGAGGCTCGCAATAGAAGTTCATCAGAAGTAAAGCAGTAACAGTTTTTGCGCCTCTTTTAACTGCAAATCAACGGTGGTATTAAAAGATCCCGAGTTAACGTGTGAAAACTGAAAAAAGAAAAGAAACTACTTCTACAAAAAAGCCAAAAATTAACTCTTTTCTAGCTGAATTTAACATTCTATGTAATTATGTTTGATACTAAAAAACTTAAAAAATACAACTGCCTGTTAAAAAAAGGTTATTTGTGTGAATTTGAGTTTACGTTTTATTTTCATTTAAAAAAGGGGCGTCGGACATCCCTATCTCGTCAATGTTATTTTTTAACAACCACTATAGAACAATAAAATGCAATAAAATTTTGTTTTAATTTTTTTGACATTTTTGATGTCCGACGCCCCTTATATATACATTCGAATTGATAGAAATGCTGCACTGCTCCCAACGATTTAAGCCAGGAAGAAAATAAGGATCCTCCCGCGACGGCAATGACAGTGCATGAGAAAGTGTTACAAAAAAAGCCAATATGTGTAGCTAACATCACGGATAAAAAGGCAACGGTTAACGTAATTGAGACTGTTCTAGGGACGATTATACATTCAAATGTTCAAACCAACAAAACACTGTAATAAAATTGAGCCCAACTTTAATTGACGCATATGGAAAGCTTCTAAGAATGATCATGAAATTGAATGGGACTTCAATACCTTTAAAAGGGAAAGTGCCTATGACGTTGATGAAAAATATGCACTATTCTATTGACATACGTGAAATCAAAAAGGCTATTGGATATAGTTATAAAAGAATTTACTGAAAGAAACTTCAAAACAAAAGATTCTTTTCGATATTTCTCGAAGATATTGAACCTGATCTACGTAACAAAGACGTGAAAGGCCAAAGTTCAAGTCTTAAAATTCAACTTTGGCTTCTTAGTGCCAAAGTTGAATTTTAACCATCGCGCAAAAACAAGCGAAGTGGTTCAGTGTAAATGAACACAGCAAAACATATTGCTGGCACCCACACAGCTGTATATGTATGGAAGCAACCACGACTCTCTAGATTGCAAAAAAAGGGATAATACTCCCCAAATGTGCTTCATGCGAAGCTAGTCACCCTGCAATCTATAAAGTCTGCAATAACAACAATTAATTGAAACAAAAATCCTTCCAACTTTTGAAATAGAATATTTAGGAGATTAGAGTCTCAAAATAACCTGACGACAATAGAAAGTCAAGAAATATTACAATTGTAAGACAAATCGACGAATCCTCAGCCTTCACTGACCATCACATACCAAAGCAACGAACGGTCGTTCATCATTTGCGCGGTATGTAAGCCTGCTGTGAAATATTCTGTAGGGTCGCCTAATCCCCTTACATCATCTGCGCGGTGTCCCGTCCAGGTAGCCTCAGCCTGCCGACAACAATTTGCCAACAGCCGTCCTCCCGTACGTACCACATGAGGCAGGTCATAGCAAAACTGGCTAAGTGACATTTTTTCGAAATTGAGATTTTGGTGTTTTCTTCCTCTATGGGAGTCGATACACCAGACTGTGTGCTCATTTTGTGTCAAAACGTATTATTTTATATTTAAAAACGACGTAGCGGTTGCAGCAAAACTCGCCGTTTTCATCACGACTGTTGGTTGCAAAACTTGTGATTTTGCAGCCGACCAATGGTCTCGCAGCTTACGATCACGTGATTTTCAGTTTGTTTACATCTCGACTTAGTGAAGTTGCAGCTACTATCGGTGTATTTTAAAGGGAAAAGGGGAAAAGTTGGAAAAGGGACGAAATAATAAATCTAATTTCGAGGAATGGAAGAAATTTTGACGTTTTATTACTCTATGGGAATCGATACGACACGGGGCTGTTTCTAAACAATGTTGGTAAATTAATAATGTTGACTTTGTATTTTTTAATCCTAAGATGCCGTTTAAAAACTGTAAAGATACAACTGCGAGATGGATTGTAAATTATTTAGTAATTAGAATGCCGCTTCCGCCACCCCTCACCGCGCAGATGATGCATATACCTGAGAGCCCCCTGGAACTCACTGCGCAGAACACGCAACCCTTCTACCTGGCTCTCCGCATACCGCGCAAATGATGTACGCCCCAACGAACGATCCAACGATCACATAAGACCCGTTGTGAATCTTGGTCTCATGTGATCGTTGGAACAATCCCTGACAATCCCAGAACACCTAAGCAGAAAATAACTCCTCGAGACAAGCAGAGAGCAAAAGAATTACCCGCATGATTAAAAATTCTTTGAGATATTCGAAAACTCATGTTGCAACAAGCTTAACGGATAAGTTCTCTCATTAAAAGCAAATTCAAATGAACTATTTAGAATAGAACTCCGGTACGCCAACCCTAAACTGTTTATTTGTTGCAATTTATTGGTCATACATCTAATTTCAGAAACACATTTCACGAATCTAAATTATTTTACAATTCCTGATTTTTATCTGTAACAAACTTACCCTGATGGTATCGCACATGGGGGTACTGGATTCTTAAGACTTCGATGGTCAATTAACATCCTTATCGATCTTCTGCCTACCCAAACATATATATCAAGAATCTACTGATGTTTCAAATCCCTTTAACATCCTTCTTTTTAATCCCTTTTTTAATCCTATTTTTTAAATACTTCCTCCTTTAACCCCTCGAAGAAAGAAGATGTTTTTTTTCAAAAGAGAGGATTAAATAAAATAAAACATAATTTAATTTTCTTCTATTATTTTGTGACACTATCATGAAAATGGATGGCTTTAATGCATGTTTAATAAACATTACATTGGCAATATAATTCTAAGTTTACACTAAAAAAAACTCTTACTACGTAAACAGACAGATATGATCAAAACTGTTTATTTATTATTTATCGTTCTTATTCCTTTTCCTTTATAAATTGAAAATTCTGGCCCGGACAGTGTTGTTTATTGAAACACCAATGTTGCCCTAGTATCTGCGGATCAAATATTTGAATTTTAAGAAGACACCTCCTCGTCAGTTCTACCGTTCCCGTGTTCCTTGTCCAGAGGCGTGGTGCGGTCCGCGGTCCGCGGTTCCCACGTCTGATGAAGGATGTGGTCGAAGTTGGCCTTGATCGAGCCTATGATAGGCTTTCTGAATCTCCTGCCGCTCGGGTGCTGACCGCTGCTGTAGAGCCGTCCCTCCAATCCGCTCGAAGCTTACCCCAAACCGCAGAACTAGAAATACAGTGACGTGTAGGTGCTCAGAAGAATCAAAAACATAAAAGATGGGACGTTTTAAATTCTGAACCCAAATTAACTCGAGTATTGCGACTGTTACCTGCTTGTTCGATAGTTACTCGTATACTGAAGTAGGTACCTGTAGTAATTCAAACTAATGGTGCAAAAAAGTAAGAGGTAGTATTTCTTGGTAAAATTAATTGATGATTACAAGAACAGAAAGAGCTTGTTTCTAAGTTTAAATTGCATAGAATTTCTCTTGTCCTGGGTACAGGACTAGTAGCCACAAACATAACTTTAACGAGACTGCAATAAAGAAAATGCTGATTTGAAAAGTATGCTCAAACTAACACTATTATTCCAATTTTTTTTAAACATCACATTTTTATTTGTATTCTCTAACAAACTATACGATTATTTTGGAGAAAAAGAAAAAGAAAAATATGTAAAAAAATTAAATAAATGGTTTTAGTTGCAACATTGGCCAACTACATCACACATCAACACATTTTCTTGTTCTTTGTTTGAAATTCATTGTTGGTGATGGTGAGTTACTGGTTGGATTTTTTTTTGCGGACATCTGCCGTCACTGATAGTATAAAACCAGTTTTACGACGTTTTGGGGTCTGGAATCTGATCCCTTCTTCGGATGGAAAAGACCTTAGAGCATAACAAGATTAGTCATGGCTGTGTGTTACTAATCTTATTTATGTTCTATGACTTTTCAAACACAAGGAAGAATCAGATTCCAGATCTCTCTCGCCTGTTTTTACTAATCATTGACGGAACATGTCCACAAAAATTAAAAATCAAAATACATTTTCTTGGTTTTGCAGTTCTCATTATAATTTTTGTCCTTGACTGCTAGTCGAGCAGGCAAGACAGAACAGACTCTTTAAAAATTTAACTTAATCAATTGATGTAAAAATCAATCGATTTGGTCAATACCTTTGGAAATGCCACCTCTTTAGTTTTGCATCAGACTAATTTTTAACTAACCCCCTTATATTTTTTATATATCAACGAATAATTGTAGAAATCGTTAGATCGATTCTGAAAAGAGTAATTTTTACTTAGGTGGGCATTTATTTTGCAAAATAAAAGTCAAATAAAACATTAGATGCGATATGAAAGATCATACGCAACAAAGTGTCTCGATAACAGACCATTATAAAATATCCACGCAACATTCTACACAACGCAATATTCTACATTTTTAGGATATCTTTTTTTTAAGGGTAAAATTTAAGGCAAACGTAAATTCCAGCTCTAGGACAGCATTTATCAAAACCTAATGTGTTATCCCCAGGTAAAGAGATTTACCTGCTTATATATCTGCTTCTCTGATATCAAACAAAATTATATTCATGAGGGGTTCCCTAACAGCGACAGTTTTCGTTTTTCTGCGACACTAGCGGCGACTTTTGGAACTGCGGCTCCATAAGAGCCCATGTTAAATTTGTGCACTTTTCGCCGCGCAAGCCGGTGCAGCAGTAAACGCGGTGTCATTTAGCATCTCCAATTCTTAAAATAGAAGTTATTCGGAAATAGCATTGTAAAGATAACGAGTTACAGAGTGTTTATTGCTTCTCCAAAATCGTTTATGCTCACTCTTTGAAAAGATACATGGCGTTGGTCAACTTCAACGGAATGTATCTTCAGAATACGTTAACATTAAAGATTTTGGATTTGCAATTAACATTCTGTAACTCTTTGTCTTTGAAATGCTATGTTAAATTACATTTTATTTTATTTTGAAAACTGTAGGCGCTAAATGACATCGCGCGGAGCGTGTTTTAGCCATGTTTTGGGGTGGGTGGAAAACCCTCTTGAGAAAAGGTTACAATTTTTCCATATCTATTACTAGGATATTAACATTCTCAAATCTTACCTAACTATCATATTCTAAATTAATATGATAAATGGTACAATGCTTTTATAAAAACGGTCATATAGGATTTTCAATCTATTGATTTAAAAAATACAGTATGATCTCTCTTATTTATTTTTCTGCAACCTCCTTCTTTTTTACACTCGTTTGAATAAATCATCATTTGGAACGTTAGATTTTATCATCCAACAGGGTCATAATATCACAATCCCACCCTACATTCAAAGTTGTCAGACTTAAATATGCGTAATGTATTTAATGACAGTACAATGTCAGAGTTTTTAGACGGCATCCTTAGAAGTATAAATTTTAATTAGTGCTGATAACGATGTCTAGAGATAATGTCTTAAGCTTAGATAACCATACCAACACACAGTAAATAAGTTATTTCCAATGAGAAAAATCGCTAAAAACACAAAGCCTTAGTGATCGGTCAAGAGTTCCATCCACTTACTTTATTACTGTGGCTCAACGCTGGATGAAAGTTGGAGTACAGGTTTCGAGCTCATAATGCGAGCCCATCTTGTTTATAGTTCATTAAAAGGCCGTTTTATCACCACTTGTATTCTAATCCCTCTCATTGGCTCCGCCCATGTGCTCAACCCGAGGTGTTTGCTATTGTCCGGACTAACCATGAGAGTGCTTTAAACAAACCCTCTATTAGAGGTACTAGAAGACGCCCCAGGATGCTGGGCTTTGGCCTGTTTTTTAAATTTTTTTGCGAATTTCTCTCAAAATTAACCACCTATTTCTGAATGTCCATGGTAATATACAAGCTATATGGTAATAATCAATATATATCAATATAAAAAGATAGTTGTGTGTTGGTATATTTTTTGCTACAGCCAAAACTACACGACGTAGACCCTTGATCTTGGTGTGCCTTGACTACGGTGGTTTGGTTTTGATATGTTTCAGGACTTAGGCATGGGATCGTCCGAAAGGGAACCATGTCAAGGATTTTGGAATTGCTTACCACTTGAAACAACTACTATAGTTACTAACAGAATGCAGTACTATGAAAAATAATCTCCTGAGCAAACGTGGGGTTATCAGCTAGTATATTGTAAAAATTTTGAGATCTCCAAACAACGATTCAGCATTACTTCAAATCTATTTGCATCATAGCTTTTTTATTTTCATCTCTCGTTCACTTGAGTCACAAATTAATCTTAGGTCACTAAAGGTTTCCGTGAACAACGATCAATATTACATAATGTGTTGATTTAAACGGTTTCTCTAAATATTATTAAGGGGGCGAGTGGGGATTAAAAAGCACTCCACAATAGATAGGAGTTACTTGGAAAAATATTACTATTAAATTCTAGATATACTATATTCTATTTCTTATGTGTTCCAACGCCAATGGCATTTTTTGAATTAATTTGTCTGATCTCTTTACAAATAATAATCCCTATTAACAAAGATAGTAGTATTAATTCACAGCCCAAAGGTGACTTGTACTAAAGTATTATCTCAACGAATCTTCACAAACCTCTTTCAGGATTTCACTTATTTCACTGTCATTTTAAAGACTGGACAATGAAAAATCTGACATTAAAATCAGTTTTGTCCTTGAAGCCACCAATCTTTCGTTTCACCACTATAATCTATTGACCTTGGAAGAACTAACTATTCTCCTTTCAAAACGTCAATGTAAGCTCCGCCTTGATCTAATAGGATTAGATTGTTTTGGTTTTGTTATTTCGAAACAGGTCGCGAGGACGCGAGGAGGATATTACCTCAGCACGAAGCAAATTACTCCTAAAACGAAATTTTGGCGAATTTCGGGGGCTCCAGTGGGACTGCGAGATTGCCGTGAACTATGATTGGCCGCGGTGGCCTTGGACTAGCGCATTATCATTCCTCATCTGACATCGACTCCTGGCTCCCCCAGCGGAGAGATCCGTGCAGCACGCTCGACTACTTAAAGTTCAACTCTAGCCTAGAGAGACAGGAACTTCTGTAAAACTATCCCTTTTCAACCTTCGAAACTAGTAGACAATTGGGGTGTTCTAAGATTGAAGTTGAGCAAGCCATCGTCGATGAGATGAAACAGAAAAAGTATTTTTGTTCATGGAAAATGTGCCTCCTAACATACTGTGTAGTTTCATTTTAATTTTTATAGTTTTATCGAAGCTCAAAGTAAATAAAACTTAAGTTACTTCATGTTTATGGGATCTAGTAGAGATAGAGTCAGTTTAAGAGTACCTTTATTGCTCTCTACGTAGGTAGGTAAAACCGTCAATTTTGGGCAGAAGGTGCAATGTATCTCTGATGACTGTGGGTCTCATCTATGAAACATTTGGGCTTTGGGACTCTGACCTTGCATTCCCATGAAAATACCTTGGTAGCATGAAGGGTAGGCTGTGAGTCAAGTTGAATTGACAATTGTGAAAAGATGTACAGTCACTTGTTCTAAACAACATTTCAACTGCTGGTACACTCACACCTTTTCCAAATCTTTATTTAATTTTCTACGTCTGACGTCTAAGAAATATTTATGCGGAAGGTGAGGCAGAAATTCTGGCAGGATTTCATGATAAAAGACGTGCTAGATAAGAATTGGAGTAAAGGAGTCATTTCATGAACACCAAAGACATTATTATATCATCTTCTGAAATACTTTAGAAAGATAATATTATTAATTTGGCAGCAGATTATAATTGTGATTACCGCTCTGTTTATGAATTGTTCGTTGATGAAGCCAAAAGCTACAGAGAAACTTTGCGAATCCCCAGGTCATTATGTACCAAAACCTCCATCACACAACTTGTCTTTATTTCCTATTGCAAGATAACTGTGGTTATTTATCTTACACTACATTTCCAATAAAACGATTTCTTTACCTACTTGACACTCACTCTGCAAGGCCATAAGGGAAAACTCCAAAGGCAATTTCTTTATCAGATGAATTTTGATGAGACCAAAGTAATTGTAAATACGCGCTGACGCAGTAATGAGCAAAACGTCGAGGATTCTTTATGGCTATAGCATCCGCTGTATAAAACTCCAATATAATAAAATTATCGACTTGCAGTTCTAAATTAAATCGCCACCAACGCAGCTGTATATTGCACGCGGGCAGGTTCCACTCCATATTCCAGCAGACATCGTGCCATAAATAACAGTTATAGTGTAATATATCGCATATATTAAAGGATAGGTCCAGTTTTTGCAGCCCACGTCCCCGGTAAGTCGGCCACTCAAGCCCCACGTAACGGTGACGCCTCTGGACACTCGCCAACGCTATTTTGGTCCTCAACCAGTCTTTTTACTCCTTTCGACCGGACTCCTGATTTGTATGTGGCGGGAAAACGAGGTCTGGCTTGGTGGGATGCAACGCAGGCAGAAATAATTGGTTAGACTTATCCGATGGTCCTCATCCTGAAGAAAGGATTTGTAAGGTTTGCTGATGAAAGTCTGTTGGCTTTTCATGGATAGCATTTTTGCCCATATACCATTGCTTAAAGGCCACTATAAATAACAGTTTTATGAAAACATAATTTAAGCTAGTTGATTCTTATTACGAATAAACCACGTGGTTGAAATATAGTATGGCCATGAGGCTTCTATTAAATGAGTTGACTAAGTTTTAAAGAATGATCTGTGGTATAAGCGGAAAAGCTACACTGGTATACATTTTTTCAAACCTCTCATTAACCCAAAAATAATTTGACGCTTAAATAAATGTTTACGCGAAACAGACGTTATGGCATTTCGGTGGTAAGTTGATCTAACAGTTATGGTACATTTCAAGAGAGTAAAAGCCCCTGTTGTTGAAACTGAGTTTGGAAGTTGAGCAAGGAATGACTACTTCAGTTGATTCGAACGCTTCGAATTCAATTTATTTTTTATTTTAATCGGATAAACGAAGTCAGCTTGTAAGAGACTCCCGTTTCCCCAACCTGATGACATGAGTTAATATTTCCATCCGAGTTCCGAAAGTTATTTGCAAGCCGAAATATCAGCTCTGGGGTTGACCAACAATACCCACCAAAGGAAAAATGGAATCTTTTGGGTATATTCGTAGTGCATGTATGTTTGTGACATTAAATATCCTCATACAGATCTTTTGCTGTAGTCACACACCTCACACTAAGAGACCCTCTACATAGAACCCTCCAGTTTTAGTTAGTCTCAGCCCATACGTGCTAATCTTTCTGCTCTACAAATCTCTTCTCGTTCCTATGTTCCATGTTCCAGACACTGTTTAAAGGGCCAAGCACATACTAATCAAAGATAATAATTTGCAAACTAAATTTTGTTATCTAAACTGGTTCCTAGAAGAGTTAAAAGGCAGCGAACAGAACAATGCTTTGCTTCAGTTCCACAGTTAGAAGGGAACTGGTCCACGGAGTCTCGGGGATCCAAGTAATTCGGAAGCGTCCCGCCAGATCGCAGCAGTCGGCGGCGTGCCCGGGTCGGTCCGGCCGCTACCGGATTACCCGAGCCCAGCCTCTCTCTCGGCGCACGTTCTGTTCGTTTGCCTCTCTTTTTATCCGCCTCTGCTATGGAATATTTCTTCAACTGCAGTGAATCACCCCGCTTGTCTCAACTGTATCTCGAGCGGGGAAAAAGTGACGGCTATGACGAATTCTTAAATCGTTCATGCATTTCAGGTATCCCGGACGTGTAAAACTTTTGTTCTTTTTAATAACTGTTTTGGTTCTGTGATATAATTTGTGATATTTTTACCATGTTAAATGGGCTTAGCTGCCCCGTGTATAAATCAGTACAATCTATCCTAAATCAGTCTCAATCAGTCCCATTAACACTATGTAGTGTTTGAAAACTCCTGGTATTGTTCCAAAATAAAAATAAATTTTACATTCTTTGATTTTTTAATCAATAAATTAAAACTTGTGAAACGCACAAGAGGAAACTTTACAGTACATTTGAAGACAATTATAATCGGAAATACCTTTTTCGTTTGTTTTGAGTATTCGATTAGGTAAGAAGGACCGAATGAAATTTCACATTAATCCTATAATTTCTGTGTCCTAATTTAAACACAGAAGAAAATTTCGTAAAAATATAATTAAAACTGTTACCATAACAAAGACTGATTAATTAAACTTCAAACATAACTATAAAAAAACTATTATCCAAGAACGCAACTCAAGACATGCTACTTGCAATTGAACTATCACAATATAACTGTATTTTCAAAGTTTCACAGCAAACATTTTCAAATCGTTTGAACATATCAAGGATACTAGGCCCTTAAAATTTAAGGGAATATTTAATATTCTTCTGATTACCATTCCCGAGTTCATTTAGAGAAAAAACACATTCTACTACGAACACTATAATGACTATATATTAAGAAGAAGATTCCATCACGTTTCTGAGTGGTGTTTGTGGAAACTGTGAATTTGGTCAAAGCAATTTGGGACTGGTCATTTCCCATCAGCCCAGACCACAGCTAACCATCCCCTGGTCCATTCATTATTTCTTTCAAGATTATTTCTTTGAGGTGTTGAAAATCTCCCCGGCATTTGGCGCCTTGTAATAACGAGTTTTTTCTGTGAACTAACAAGAAAATTATTGTCCAAGTTACTCATTGTTAGAAACCGCCATTATAATAAAGAAGTACGCCACCGCTTTCAAAAAAATCTGTTCGGACTAAAATAAAAAGTATTTATAACTCTTAATTTGTCCTATAATTTAAAGGTTCCTTATCATTTTAACAGTTCCATGTAATGTTACATTCGAAAATCATTATTTAATTATTTTTTATTTTGTTCTGTTGAATCATAATAGGTACCAATTATTTTAAACTGAAAACTTGTTTGGTTAACTTTGATCATAAACGAGCTCAAAACTCAACTTTAAATGTCAGCATATTTAAAACTTTGTCGTAGGCCGTGAGTTATTTGCAACTCAAACATAAACTAACGAAGTCAAATTTTATAATACATTAAATAAAACATTGAATAAAGAACTTTTGGAGTTAAGGTTCAAGTTGATTACTCATTTAGAATGTATTATAATTATTTACAAAATACCGTTCTGAACAATGAAATTGTCGCGGACATGAAATATTGTTAGTAATCTTGTAACAGGGTTCACAACATTTTAACACCTGGAATCTGATCTCACCTTTAAATGGAAAAGTGCATAACATTGTGAGTCCATAAAATTTCAACTTTATGCTCCATTTACCGGGTACAACCACTTGCAAAACTAATAGTGTCAGTGGAAACTTGTCCACTGTGGATTTAAATACAATGTCCATAGTTTTTTATACGGTCAATTTTGCTACATTTGCTTCACATTGACCGCAACTCCTAAGACATTAACGGCCAGATAAACAATCTAAAATTTAAAGCTGAACCACCTCTTAAAAGTATTAGGGCCAGTGGCTCTTAATTTTGCTGAAATTAAAGTTGCACTTTGAGATTTTAATTTACACCACTTTTGCCAAATGCCAGAGTAACCTATCGTGACTGTCCGATTCTCCCATTGGACTGGAATTTTATTCCCCACTTGGCGAGTTCCCACGGGAGCACGCAGTCGTGCTCCAGTCCTGCGTGATCTGGGAGACGACTGAGATGTCGAGTATTTTTGTAGAAATAAAAAACAAAACCGAACTCCTCCTCGCGTCGTGCGCACGAATCAGGCCCTCCAAAAAACTCTGGTCGAAGAATCACGGGGGAACCGATCCAAGAAGAATTACCACCTGACGAAAAAGAGAGTATCGCTGTGGGTGGCCATCGTAGCACTGATTCTACACAAAGCAATAGTTGCAGACCTGATCTTCTTCATCTATATCCTCTTTAAATCTTGGTCTTTGGAAAAAATTAAGTAGCTGTTATAAAAGGCTCTTTAAAAAGAACCAATTTTGTTCGAAACTATAATGTTTCCTGCTTAATTCCTGAATCTTGTTTTCAATCCTTTTTTCGTACACTTGTGCTCATGAATTGTTTTCAGATTATCATAAAATTGTCTACTGTGTAACATATGCATAAGAAAGGGAATCTTGATACAATGGATGGTTTTAGGCCAATTACAATTACATCAACATTTTCAAAGGCCTTTGAAAAAAATCAGTCCTAAACAGGTTATGGTCTTTCATTAGTCATAATCCTACATTCTTTGTAGATCAATTTGGTTTCGTTAAGAATAAATTTACTGTTGATGCTACCTCCGTACTTTCAAACAGGTCCATTGGATAAACCAGCGACAGTTGGAATTTTCTTTGAACTGAGGAAAGCTTTTGAAATGGTTTCCCATGAAAAGCCTGATCTCATTGTTGTTAGCGGCGTTTCAAAGGCTTGGTTCTAAACTTATTTGATTATACGTGCAAATAGTCTATTGGAGTTCCGTTCATAGAGCATAATATTGTGAGGAAATTTTCCTTTCATGTTCAGGTGGTTTAAGGTTAATGTTTCTCAGAGATCTATATTAGGGGTATTGTTATTTATAATCCTCATAAACGGCATAGCAAGCTCAATTTCGAATACCGATTCATATTTGTTTGATAATGATACTTTCCTGGTTGTCAGAGAAAAAAACAAAAGGCATTGGAAATAATTGCTTTTATACAACCAAATTATTCGATGGTTTATATCAATAGCAATAGCTTGCACGTTAAAACAGACAAAACTTGCTTAGTTAATCTCAAAATATTATCTAGTGAATCAGATGAAATACGACTCCTTGTGGGCGATGGCATTGTTAATTCAGTCCAAAGAGTAAAATCGTCAGGCGTCTCTATTGACAGCGACTTGAAGTATTCGTTTTCTAATGTAAATAGAGTTGCTTGATAGCATTGGGATCAGCACTGTTTGTCCTACGTAGACTTTCATCTTTTTCAAGCACATATATTTTACTCACAGTTTACCACGCACTCATTTATTCATGCGTTCTATTTTCTATGCAGTTTCTGTGCGGAGGTATGAAAACACCCAATCAAAGCAGGCATTTTCATTTTGCAAAAAAAGGCTTTAAGAATCATAGCTCGCGTCAATGCAAGGGAATCGTATGGATCTTTTTTCATTGGAACAGGTCTCTTTATTTTTCCAGCACTTGTATTTTCCACTCAGAAATCTTTTTCAGACAAATTTTAGGAACTGCCAAGTCCATATATTCAACAAAAAAAAAAACAAAAGTTCAACACATCCAGTCACTATTCAGTTATTTTACAATTCATTAATGATTTTTCATGCCCTCTCTGACCACCTCAGAATTGAGTCGAATTATTATATTTGTTCGATAGAAAAGTTGTGGAATTTAAATAAATTTTTTTTCTTTGACAGAAGTTCAAAGTAATAAAGAGAATAAGTTAAGAGTAGGAAGTCTCTGAGATTATATTTCAGAACTCACGCACGCCGATGGTTGTAAAGCATTTTATTGTCAATAAAGAAATATTTGATTTGATTTAAGCACGAGGATACAAAGTTGCTGTGCGTTACACTCTGTCTTAGCTACCGTGCTGGGAGCACTGCGACCTGTTATTTGTCTGGAATTAAGTGTTTACTCGATTTACATAAATCAAGGAATGACGGGTGCCGCCGGGCCAGTTTTAATTGCTCGGGACGCGTGAGGGATTCGAACCCGAGGCCCCGGGCTTCCATTAAATTAAACATGCATAAACAACGAGCCCCTGACCGCCTACCGGCTTACGCCCGGCAGTAATGGAGGGGTTGTCGGGTCGCGGTCCACAGTAATGACGTGCAGGAATGTGAACCCCAGCCAGACCTGTCATTAGTAATTAAATTTGTCACATTAAAATCAATCTTCGGGGAATAGACAGGCGCCGAGGGTACAAAACACCCGTTTTATTTGTCGTTGGCCCGCTTACATAATTTTACGGCCTGTTATTTCGTTGTTAGAATTTTCTGTGGGAACGAACTTGGGAGGACTGAAGAGTCTCTGGAACTCTTCGGCTGATAGGTGCTTTGAGACTTTCAGATTCACATTTAGACCATTTGTTATTTTACGATTGTGGAGTTTATTTCATTATGGTTATATAAAATTTATTGAAGAGTAATCATAGTGAGCTAGTTTGCTTCCGAGATAGTCACGTTTTGTTTGATTTCTTTCAAGTAACTATAATCAACTAATGTGTTATTATTACAATGAACATAAAAATGTGCCCTTTTTAGTATCTAAGTATGCCGTAATCGTGATCTATGCTATTTAACATTAAAATCATATTTCTTTGCCTGAATTATTGTGTTGGACCGACTATTTTTTAGCGATGAATTGGTTCTTTACTACTAGTAGAAGCGGCAAACCGGCGGCGACGCTCGGCCCGCGGCGCGGGGTCACGAAGGTCAGAGTGGTTGACCCTTGACCTCTAGAACCCGTCGTACTACTCGTGACCTTTGGGAGGGGGAGGGGCACGACGCTCCAACGTGAGTAAAGAAGTAAAACTCGGATACGGACGTGATTTGGAATTCGAATCGGATACTAAAATGTGGATGGATTTTGAATGCTAATGCGCTTCGGTTTTATCGACAGCAGAGATAATTTTTTGCTCCCTTGTTTTTCTTTTTTGGTCACGTTATTTAAACTTGGGTTTTTATGTGTCTTGACGCTGGAAATAAACTTGCCTATTTTACAAAATAAAATTGAATCCAGTTTAAATAACAAGTTCTGTAATTTTTTAAGAAAATGCTAATTTGCGATTCTAGCTTGTTGTTCGAAACGTTCGCCATAAATACTGAAGATGGGACTTCCATTGATTTAGTGTCCGATTACAGTAACAAATTGAAGTGAGGGCTTAAGATTGGCTATTGACATTCTTCTGACCCTAAATCAGAAGTTACGAAAGATTCTTTGCCTATGTGGCTGCATATACATAGGGGGGGTATCTTGCTGTACCCTCGGTTTCAACGCAAATCTTTTTCCTGTTGATAAAAAAGGACAGTCACCGACAAAAAACAATACGGTACACAGACAAATGTTATAAAATCGGGGACTTTGGACAAATGTTATAAAATTATTTGGTGAGAAATCGTAGAAAGAATAATTCACATAAAATAATATTTTTATAAATGTATACAAAGTAAATTTTGTTCAAAGGGGCAATGAGATAAAAATACCTATATCATAAAGGCATGCGTGATCTTCATAATTATCTATACTTGGAACATATTGATAGACGTGAAACTGTAGACCTACAGGTTTTGAGGCTAAGAAGCAAAATGAAAATGTCTTGATCGACTAGATCATTTCACCCCTGAGTAGGGGGGTTTGGTCACCGCTGGGTCCGAGCTGACTCAGCGGTTTTTAAAATGCTGAATTGCAGATTTGGAATTGGTAAAAACTGGTTACAGTTCAAGGTCAATCTGTTGAGTTTTTAAAAAATATTTTACATATCAAGACGAAAAATGTCTTGATATGTAATGTGGCTTTAATTTAATTTTAATAATGTTTACAACAAAGTAAAATTATGTTTATTATTAGTTATACTCCTATTAAACGCTCAAGTGCTTCAACAACTGCTCGATCAAAAACAGGAGGGGTTTTGGTGGTTGATGTGACTTGCTGGTCTTGTATAGGACTATTTCTTCGAATATGAGACCGCTGATGTTGAGTTGTTGTTGATGAAGAATAGCTTTCTGAAGTCGATGTTATGTCTGGAACTTGGATCGGTCTTTCTTCTCTTTGAGACATGAGGTTGAAATTTATTTAGACAATTTTGATGTAAATAACCGTAAGTTTTCCTTTTCAGAAATGTTTATATATGGTTAATATTAATAAAAATTATTTAAAATTGTTCGCTGTTAAGCAACACGTCTCCCTGATGTGTATTCTCGGACGTTGTGTAAGAGAGTGAATTATTTGGTTCCAATCATAAATATTTTTGTATTAATTTTTAGGTGTCAGCAGTTTTATGAAATTTAACACTTCATCAATTGTTAGTTGATGTTTTTCCAGTTGATCTATGTACATGTTGAAATAATAGAATACTTAATCTTTCATATTGTTGCTGGTTTTCCTTCAGTAATCTGTTTTGCTCCTGCACCATTTTATTTAATTCTCGTTTGAGAGTTCGAAGATTTACAGCATCAGTGTCGTTCACCCCATCTCTTACATTTTTAATTTTACAATGAGAAGCATCAAAGCTCTCATCTCTGTAAAGTTCATTTGATGACCCATTCCGATATTTTATCAAACAGTTATTTCTCAAGTATCCTAGATTAACAGCATCATTTTCTAAGGTCGGTTCACCAACGTTTTGTAAAACTCGATTCTTCATATCATAATTACCTGTGTGGTTCACTTGAAAACTTTCATGGGATCTAATGATTTTTCTTTTCCGAAGAACATAGTCTTCATGACGTCCGAACTTGTCAACGTTCATTTTAATACTGAATCCTCAACTATTAGTAAAATAAATATATTCAATATTGAAATTAGGTCAAGGTCATCTGTAGCAGTTTTTAAAAAATAAACATATTGACCTACTCAGTCCGGTCAATATGTTTATTTTTTGTTTTTTTAATTTTTTTGTTTTTTTATATTTTTTTATTTATTTTTTTATTACATAATACAAAATCATTCTAAATCTACAAGGACTACAAGTACTACCACATATAAAATTTACAACCATATACAATTTACAATAATATACATGACTAGAGCAAATGAAGTGTTAATTCTGTAGAGTTATTTCCTGTCTGACCATGAGAGACAAGGCAAAGTTTTCCAGCTTCAATTGATTCTACATCTTCGTTTTGAAGTAATGTTACAAATCGTTTTGGAAGATAAACTTGAAATCTCGGTGTGTCTCCTCCTTTGTAAGGTGCTTCACTCAATGCTGCAATGATTCCGTCTCCAACAGATGTATCCACTTTTTTCAAATAGTGAACTATGTACTGCTTCTTTTCCTTCAGTTCAGAACATTTTTTAGTTTGTAGTACGCTTGATTTTGAATGTTGGTTGAATATGTCCACTAGGGTCTGTAATTTCGAGTCACTCATTGCTGCTGGGTTTACTGTTGATGTTGGGGTTGGTGGAGTGGTAATGGTGAACTCCTGGTTCTTTACCTCTATTTATGCTCCTTACCCCCACCACTCATCCCCTCCACTACAACTGATTTAACTTGACTGTTTAGTACAGCTTTTAACCCATAAGCATTAGATACGGCACAGTTAGAAAACTTATGTTTGTTACATCTAACTCCAATGCATATCCCAGGGACTTTTTGTTCTTTTCTGTTAATGTTATAGATCGTTACTTTTGAACTGGCATACAATGAGAAAAATTCACATTTTTCTAGCCCTGAGGTAAAAATATGTTTGTACTTATTACAGTATTGCATCAAAATGTTTTCAAGTTCGCTGTAATTTGTGAACCCTTCATGCCAAGATAGATGATGAAAGTGATTTGAAAGCCATTTGTTGGTTCTTGCATTCTTTTCATTAAGATGATGGAATGGAAATGGAGGTTTAAAAAGAAAATAGTTTGTTACATTAGATTTTAGATCTAAAATGACGAGTTCTTTTACGATAAATTCATTATTGTTTCCTCTGAATGCTTGAAACTCGATAACACATGAGTTATTAGATAAACTAGGAAATTGTTCCCACCCGTACTTTTGTGTGTCCATCATGAAGAATCGCAGAGATCTGAAATTTCATACAACTCATCTTAATTATATGTTTTACCCCCACCACTTACTAAACGTTTTGTGTTAAAGCTTCACGATTACTTAAATCAAGGGGTTCATCACTTTCCTTTTCAACTTTGAACGTAATAAACTCGTCAATTTCAGTTATATCACGTTTCTCGTTCTGAGGGAAAGTAAATTTCATATTTCGAAACAAATAAACTTCTTGAGGCAATCTGTTGTATATTGAAGTATCTAATGGGCTATAGATTAAAGGAGAATCTTGTTCGTTTTCAATTGTGCTCACCAAATAATCTTTAATTGTGGTTTTAGAAGACTCCAGTTGCTGCATGTACCTTTCAATAGCAGGTACAGCACTCAGGAATTTTTCTAATTCATTTCTGTTCAGTAACACTTTGTCATCGTGTGAAGAAAGGTTTCTAACTCGTACAAATAATTCACCTCGAACTTTCATATTGCTAACTTCAATATCGGAGTTTTCAATGGAGATATTTGTTTTCTTCCCATAAACTTGATTAATTAGGTAACAATGAATCAGCTGCATGGATTTACTGAAAGACATCCACGCATTTTCGTAAATTACGATTTGTTTCTCTCCATGATTAAGTAATACACCTGGGCTGTAGTTCAAGAACTTACAGAATCCAACAGTAACATTTTTGTTTGCACATACTGATAGAGGATACACGATTCGTAAAAATATCTCGTTTAACAGGTACAAAGGCATGAACACTTCTTGTTTTTTCCTTCGTTTAGTTAAGGTTTTCATAGCTTTTTTGTTGATTTCTTCATTATTTTGGGATCCTTCACTTACATTTATGGCATCTTCCAAATTGTCTTTACATATTTTTCTTTTTAAACTTTCTGAATCTTCAAGGAAATGATTCCCTTTCAAAGAAAAAGCTGATTCTTCTAATCCCCCACACTCGTTGTCTATGGGCTCCATGGTTTTCAAATTAATGTTTCCACAATGAATGTTATATAGAAACTGGTCGTTTCAATGTGAGCTCTCTTTTATATACCGAAGGCGTATTAGGAGGGGATGGGTGTCACATTACAGCACCTTTTTAACGATCCCTGTAAGTGGTGTGTATGTAACGATAGAATCGTGTAAGATCAAACAGTATGCTGTAGTATTTGGAGGGATATTATCTTCAAATTCAAGTTCTAAACGAATATCGACCGTTGATGATTTCAGTGACTCGTTTTGCTTTGAACAGTCGATTACAACTAACGGTGCATCAGAAGCAAACTTTTCAGGGTCAAGTAGGGGTGTGTTTGTTTTACCATAGTATGATGATTGAAATCTTGCATACATATCATACAGTAGGGTGTATCTTTTCTTCGTGAACGCAACGTTCAAATTGTCATATGGAAAAAACTGTGAATTCAAAAACAACTTGATATTTGTTAGATTGCAGTGATCAAATATTCCTGCATTTTTAGTTATTTCATTTTTTCTTCCAGTCTGCATTGCAAATATTACATATCTTGGTTTTTCAAGTTGAGTAGAAGTTTTTATGCTCCATGTGTGTCTTTGTGTAGTTGGTAGTGAAGGATATTCATGCATTTCCCAACTCCGAAAGGGTAGCACTATTTCCCGATCTGAATTCAATTGTTTCAAAAGAGGTAAACGATGTTCATCAGCGATTTTCAAATGAGGTACCCTCCAAACAATCTTGTCTAGAAAAAAATTCCACTCTAACTTATCTGAAGTAGTTCCATCAGGTGCAACAATTAAATCATTGTTTGTAGATGAACGAAGCAAAACCAGTTCATGTTTGACATTAATTATTATCCTTTTGTAGTCTTCTATAAGTCCTAGAAGCATCCAAAGTGGTACACAAAAATCGAAATAACCATTATCAGATGGCGTGAAAGAGTTATTAGTAGGTAACACCCAACCAGAAGTTTGCAGGCTATTGGTTTCTTTAGGTGACAAAGAAACAAGATTCTTTAGGGTACTGGAAATTCCCACTCGTTTAGTAGAATCTACTGTGATCCCTGATAGTTCATATCTAATTTCTTCAAATAGATATGCCATAGCGTTGTTTATGAATGGTACAGTTGATCCTGTTGTTTTCCCGTCTTTTTTAGTTACTTTTCCTTCTATGTATAGATAACTTTCACAAGGTAAAGTATAAGCATCCTGTTGTTGGATAGGTATACGAATTTCATCGTTATTTCCTAATTTTGATGAAGCGTAGGGATGATGGGTGTGGTATTCCTTTTCCCAAAGGGTCTCGTCGAACAGCGGTCCTTGACGGATGTCCAATATATCCATGATCATTTACAGTCAAACCAATTTCTTCCAGGAACCTTATGTTTTCTCTTGTTAACTGGCTGCTAGTTCCAGGAGAAATGAGAGCTTCCTTTGGAGAGCCCCTTCTTATAAAGCTTAGCCCCATAAAAGTTTTGTTACTTTGCAGCTCTAATGTGCAACCTTAATGATATTTCTTCGCCTCTGAAGTCCACAGGATTATCGTCTTGATCTAGTATGTTCACCTCAATGTCCGAGATGGAAGTGGTATTTAATGGTAGGTATACAAGGTTATGAGGCTTCTCAATTATTCTAAATCCAGGTGCAACTGTTGGGTAGAGTGTATGTAAAATATGATGGTTTGCTCCATTTTTATATGATCCATGAACAATGTTACACATTATGTTGATAGTATTAACTTTGATTATATTAACTGTATCTGCTCCTATGTGTGTTTTGTTTGGTTCAAGTATATCTGTTGAAGGAGGGAAACCTAACAACATTCCAATTGAATGAGGTTGTTTGAAATCAATGTAAAATCTTGATTTAATCTCAGTCCGAAGTGAACTGTTATTAGCTTTAATTTCAATATTATCTTTGCCCATTTGCTTTTGTAGTTCTTCATTGATAGATTCAACTTCATAAGAACCAGTATCCAACTTGATTGTTTCCATAAATTTTAATTTCCCATTAGAATCTCTCTCCTTGTAATAGTAAAATTTGTTATTGACATCTTCAGTTATGTTTGGAATAGAATTGTATGTTGTGAAATCCAAAAGACTGGCTTCCCAGTTTTTATCTCTTTGAAGATGTAATGGAGGGAAAAGAGTTGTCCGCAAATTTGATGTTTTTCCACTGATGGATACCGTATATGATGACATCTTAAAGCATACTAACGCTTGTCGCTAAAAACTCCAAACATAAATGGCCACATACTGATGTATTATAGCTTTGAAACCTGTCATAGTTATAAAATACTTCATCTACACCAGAAAAATATTCTTGAAGTTCTAGAGGTGGAGGTAGGTTCCCAAAACTATCAAAATAATATACTTTATTTTTTAACTTCTTGTAACAAACCCAGTGAGTTCCAGGACCACTTGAGTTATCTAAATTAACAATGCCAGTTTCATTTTCCCAAATTTTTTCTGGCAATGTGTCTCTCGTGAAAACACCTCGGAAGAAAGGAATTTTCAAACATGTTGCATAAGCCATTAGTTCTTCATTGGATAAAGCTATATTTGGAATAATAAGTTTGTTTTGCTTACTTTTTACACACTGTTGTAGGGCCTTAGGTATAGACCTTTTCCTGATTTTATCATGGTCCACACCGATGTATTTTTGGGTTTGTTTTTTTCTTATTACATTTCTTTCTTTTGATGTTTCCTCCTCGCTTTCCAGCCACTCTTCGTTTTGCTTTGGATTTTTTTCTTCCTCCTCCTATAGCAGTTTTCGCTTTCATTGCGGCTGATACTGCTAAAGCTGCAGCTCGTTCACCAAAACTTGAATCTTCAGCCTTCACTCTCTCCCAGGCTTTCTCAGCCAAAATCCTATCAGCCACAGTCCTATTAAAGGTGTCAGAATATTTTGAATAAGCTATATCGTGGTCTTTGCAGGATCGATCTAGTTTATTTATTCCAGGGTCTCCACGGCTCAACCTTTCTTTCAGTCTTGTTCCAGGACCACAATATTGGTAGCCACCAGGCAAATGAAGCTCAGTAGGTAACACATCAATCGCTGTGTTAACAAGTTTTCCAATTGGAATTTTGCGAAGAATAGTTTCACCTGCTGAAACAAGAGCAGAAGTTATACCACCTCCTTTCTTGTGAAGCTCCTGCCTACAACTGACCATTACAAAGCACTGATTTTTCTTATATGTGATATCATGTATTGAGCTTAAACACAACTGAATGTTCTGAAAAGGTTTACTAAATTATATATCCCTGATTCCGAAGTTCTTGAGTTAGAGCTATAATTTCACTATCAAGCCCAGTATGTCCTGCCTGCTTAGCTTCATAAAGTAAACGCATCCTGTCAACGAGTTTATTGACATTATTGTAGTATATAATGTTTGTTTCGTAGGCATTTTTCATTAGCATTCCATGGCCAGACTTAGCATTTCTTGGGGGAAATAATTTTACAATAATCTTTTCATATTTCTTAGATTTATTGCGATATATTGGAGCAGTAGATGAGTAACCCTTTCTGTGTGCATTTGTAAGTTTGATAATTTGTTTAAAATTAATAAGATCCTTAGGTGTGTATCTTGCGGGATTGGTTTTAAAGATCAGCTCAAAAAGACCTGGTGTACCAGAATATGTTTTTCCTTTAATTGTTATGTTATCCATATCATCCGTGGAAATAACACTATTACCAATCATAATTTTATCATTTTCCGCTCTAGCACCATAGACGTGACATTTCCTCTTCGGTATGTTTCCTTCTAGCATTTTCAATATATATTTTCTTGTTAAAAGTCCTTTTTTACCGATATCTATAGCTATGTTACTGACATTAGTAATAGACTTATCTGTAACCTCAGTTGTTGGTTGTTCATCCGCATCATCTTCATTTTCACTAACTTCAAACCCATCTTTTCTTTCCCTTTCGATATCATTTTCTTCGGTTATATCTTTATCAGCTGAACTATTAGAAGTAGTAGAATAGTTATCATCTGTAGGCGAAAGTTCCCCTTCTGATACATTTTTTTTATCAACTGGCAAAATATTGTCTAAATCATCATTCTTTTTGGTTTGCATTTCCATTTTCCTTGAGATTTCTTTTATAGGATTGATTACAGGTTTAAATGTAGTTTCCAAATACCGTTCCCTTTCCTGAATTCCTACTTTTAAATCACGTGTCTTTTTTCGTATTGAATCACTGAGGAATTTTATTTTCCCAATCAAATCTTCTTGATCAGCCATGTTCACTCAGTAATGGTATATATGTAAATGGTTTGGGTTAGATATTATAACATAATATATTGGTCAAACCCAATTCTGTACCGACCCTCTAGAAGTGGATGGTCTTTGCTTATAACTAAGAACCCGTACATTTGGCTCCATGCTTGACAACAACACTCTTTAAATTTCGAAAACGTCATGTCACATCCAACATGATCATTGTAAATGTGTTTTAAATTTAAATCATCTTGTTTGAAAATCACAATCAAGTTTACATTATCCCGGATTAATTGTTTTGGAATTTTGCTGTACGTCTGACCAATATATATTGAGTCTATGTTGTTGTGCCTTCCCATTGCAAAGTAATTTGATATTGACTTTTGGTTCTCTGACAAGACATCATCAAATATAAAAACTGAATACTGTTTAGCTTTGTTTGGTGCAATGACATTTTCACTCGAACTAAATTTGTAGTATCCAATTTCACCAGCATCCTTTAAAATCTTTTCCAACAACTGATATTTTGGCTGGTCCAACGACTTTGAAAAGATGTATACATTGTTGAAATGCAGACCATTTGATTGTGTTAAAAGATTAAAAACAACATTTGTTTTTCCGGAGTTCGATGGACCTGATATAATACATCTAATCGAATCTGGAAATAAACTCCCATGCTTACTACTATTTCTCGATCTTATATTATCAACTGTTAAATCATCAATGTTAAGGACGTTCAATTTTTTTTCTTGTTGCATTATCCTAAAACTCATTTTTTTACCCAACAATGTACATTCAAAGAACACTGGAGATGGAATAATTAAGACTCTTATATCAAGTCCTTTTTAGACACCCAAGAGTCATGTGATTTGTTAAATCCTAACCACCGAACGTATACTTTATCTTTTTTTCTTTTTAATATTTTTTCAACGAGATATATGTCACCAATCTTTGATTTTAACATTTCATGACCATAGAAACTGCCTTGAAGTATTTCCCCTCTATTATCTTTAAGGATGTATGTCTCGGGATTTGTAGGCTGTACTCTATAGACCTCAAATACTTCATTGGTCCAATTCGGTAAATATCCTTTGCTAAATAGGTTTTTGTACTTGCTAATTCTAACTTTATCTCCTGGGAAAAACTTCTTAGGTGGAGACTTTTCTTCAGCAGGTGCAGTTTGTTTCTTTATTCTCTTCCTAACTAAATCTTCATTACTTTTGTTTACTTCAACTGGCCTCATTCCAATAGTCCTATGGAATTTATTGTTGTAGGTTTTGATGAGCTCGGAAAGAATGTCATACCAAACGTGATTTCCTCTTAAAGAAAACTGCTTGAACATCAAAGTTTTTAGCGTTCTATTAAATCTTTCTATAATGGTTGCCTTTTTCTCACTTTTTGTAGAATAATGGTTTATGTTGTGCCGTTTCATGAGGTTTGAAAATATTTTATTGAAGAACTCCTTTCCATCATCGGTTTGCAGGTGATTCATCTTTATGTTATTTATTTTGATGATTTTTTCCATTGCATTTGATACTGTTTCTCCTTTTTTATCCTTAAGCGGAGCTGCAAATGCAACTTTTGTGAAACAGTTAATTAACGTCAATATATATTTATAGTTTTGGTTTATACTTCTGTACGGTTTCATTTCAACGAGATCTGATTGATATAAGTCATTTAAACCCTTCAATACAGTGTTTCGTCTAGGGAAATGCCTTCTTGCAGGTTTGTGTAGCTCATTAACGATATCCTGTTTTGTAAAACTCATATTTGAAGTAATACAACCTTTACTGCTCAGAAACCTGAACCACACTGCAATATAATTAATGTTTCGATCGTAAATATAACCGTATTCATGATATCAATGAAGAGAGTAGTGCCCGTATGGCAAGGTATGGACACCATCTTCTAAAATAACACGTTTATCATCATAAGGAGAGAGGGACTTCTTACTTTCTCTGACAGTAAATAATTTGTGGTTAAAGCTTCGAATACTATTAAACGTTGCAGTGTATGTGATATGTTCTTCCAGGCATTTTTTATAATGATCAAAAGTAATTCTTTTCTTTACATACATGTTCTTTATTCCTTTTGCTTTCTTAATGCAGTGAGATTCCGCAAAGTCAATGGCATACATTTTTGAAGCTAAAGCTATTATTTCTTTAATCAATTCGCCATTTGCTTCATCCTTGAATTTCCCTAATACCTTTTTGTTTTTATCATGGTACAGTGAATGATTCGTGGGGTAATCAGAAAAATCAAAGTCATTATTATAAGGAAATACTTTCAAATCATAGTACATATCTTCTGTTTTTATCCAGTAAACGAACGAGTCCGTGTCCATGTAGCAAATTCCGATGTTTTCCCTTCCAAAGTGTTTAACCATTTTGTTGTAGTGAAAGTCATACATGTGGGTCTTCGAGATATCCAAAATACTCATTCCTACATACAACGGTCTGTCCATTTTTACGCAAGTTTTGTTCATGCAGACTGCAACTAAATTTTCATTGATAATAATAGACGTGTTAAAGTTAGGTTTTGCTACCAGTTTTTCCAGTTTTTTAGAGTCACATATTAATTTGACATTTTTATGCTTCCTTTTGTTTTCAAGCGTTTTTCCAAATATAGCATTATTCATTAATTTGTAAAAGTCCTTTTCAAATGCGGAATTTGCTTTCGTCCTTCTCGAAGTGTTTGAATCGATGTAAGGCTTTAACCAACAAGATTGCTTAAACCGAATGGCTCTATGAATTTTTGTAACCTTCAGTCCTAATTTAATCGCTTGTTGTATGACCCAATAATGAGCTACATATTTAGTTTTGTGACATAGGGTTGTCATAAGTTTTGGATGTTTCTTCCCAGGAGGAATTTCAGATCTTGGCAACAAAGGTAAATCATAGTGATGGTCATGTAAGTTCTTATCATATTCAATATCACATTCTAAAATATATCCAACCTCTCCATAAGGTTTTATTTGAAGGATATCACCTACATCACAAGGGTCGACCCATTTAAACTCACCGTACGGTAGCGGTTTCGACATGGCCCAACCATATAAATTATTAGCATCAAAGTAGGCTAAGAATATAGACTCTTTATTTTTATCATAATCAGAAAGATACTTGTTATTGGCCTTCATTCTTCTGGTAACACTCTGGGTTATACCACCTCGAATTCCAGATTCAATCATTAGAATCATATCAATATCAGTTAACAACTCTAGGTTGCATTTAGTCTCCTTTAACATGGCTTGCCAGGCCAGACCGGGTGCTGTGCAGTAATATAGAGGGTCAAGACCATATGCTTTAAAGCATGTATTACGGAATTCCTCCATTATGTCACATAATAAAGTCACATCTAACGAGACATAGAAATCATTGTATTCACCTAAAGTTTTAAACTTCATCTCTTCCCAAACACGACATGCGTGTTGATAATCATTGGGATCGATTTCTTCCTCAGAAAGCTTACTATAAAACTTTTCAATTGGAGGTAGGGATGTCTCTTTAAATCTTTCAAGAGAGTCAATGTAGTCATAACAAAAAACTCCTTTCCTTATAACTAAGTCCAGCTTATCTTCAGGCACCAGTTTTTTTGTCTCAACTAAGTTACTTCTTTGAAGATTTTCAGTTAGTTTCTGTAAACTGCAGGACATAAATTTGAACGAATCAATGAATTTGAGCTTCATCTTTCCAACCTTCTTGCTGAAGCTTATAAAATTTTCATTTGTTGTCGCCAAAACGTCAATAGATCCATTATCCCTTCCGAGCTCTGGAATAATCATATGGGAGTCATATTTTTGTAAATTATGCAGTATTACAGGAATGAATTTTGGTACTTTGTAATTGATATTGCATGAATTACATGCAGGGCCTCTATATCGGCCCGATAAATGGCAATGGTCCCTTACTTTTGGATTTAATTCTGTGAAAATCTTATTGCAAATATAGCAATGTGTTGCTGCATTGTGTATCGCTTGTTGATCAACGTTCAGGTCGTCCATCGGAACGATGTAGCTATATAATATTTCTACTTTTGCAGCAATATCATATAAATCATCAATAAAGTGTTTACCTGCATTTTCCCCCCTGTATACCTTTGGCTTTGATGATAGACCATAGTGTTCCAAGTGGTTATCAGTAAGTGTCGACTTTAATAAAATTGCATAACTGTTAGGTTCATGTTTTTGATACTTGCATCGAGAACCTGTATCATTTACATCATCTACGGGTAATAATGTTGCTTCAAAATCAGCATAGATAACTATTGGTATTCTATATTGATGACTCACTTTATTAAAAACCAAATTAGATTTATCTTGGGGCGGTAAATCAATTCTCACCTGTGAATGTTTACCACATATTCTTAGATGTTCAGCTAACCAATTTACTCCATGTCTTTTGTTTGATTTATTTACAAAGCAGAGGCATCGTTTGCATACGATCAAAGCGTGTTTGTTTTTTTTTCGAAGCTGACGAGCAACAAGGCGGTTGAAGTCTTTGATGTAAACATAATGAGATACATCTCCATCTTTAAGCAACAGTAGATCAGTATGATCTCTAAGTTCTGTAGTTGCAATTTTTAAAGGATAAACATTGTGCCTGTCGTCTAGACCAAAAACGTTTACTGACACACCAATATTGTTTTTTTCGAAGTTGACAATATCCTTAAAGCCAACTGGATAGTCAACTCCTTTGAAATTGTATTTGTTAAAAAAAGGTGTGAACTTGGTTATACATTTAGGGTGAAAATTTGGTTCATTGAGGACAAATTTTGTTAGCATTGCATACTTAAAACATTCATTGTTTTGATTTTGCACATTTATACAGGATTTAGTGTTCGAGATTTTTTTTGGAAGGGGGATATAACTACTTCCTCTATCTCCATATCCCTGTTTATGAACTCTAACATCCATTGGGTTGATTTGCAGTAAAGACCACCCGGATCCTCTCGATTCGTGTTCTGTTAACTTGATTATAAGTTCTTGGAAGCATTCTTGTACAATGTCTTCTAGGTTTGATGTTTTGATTATAGATCTACTCCTTGCAATAAATCCTCTTTGAGATGTCTCACCATCAGTGTTTGTAAATGTTGCATCTAATACGATGTTAAATTTTACACAGTTAAGTCGTTTCAATTCAGTTTTCAGTGTGTTATTAATTACCGTTTCACTATTTGTTAAAAATGTTTCTACCTTGTTATTGTTTACGTTTCTGATTCTGTAATGTCTAACAACAACTCCATCAAGTGATTCAGCATATGTCTCGATAAAACCTGTTTTGTCTTGTCCAGACTGACCTTTACATAAGCCTCCACTATCATTGGTTTTAATTCCACTACCTGTCTTCCTTCCCTGGTAATTACTACTCGCATCATCTCTTGGTCTTATTTGTTTATTATTGGAGGTTGTAGCCGGACATGCTGTCTCTCCGTTTGAAACTTCATCAACTTGCATGGGCTCAAACGATTTCTCATTTTTATGATAGCATTCATTGTGAATATCAAATGAAATACTATCTTCAAATAATTCCCCACAGAAGTGGCAAAGGTAGCTTGAATTTCTCGGTTCTTCTTCATTAAAACAATCAAATACTGTCTCTTCTTTATGATAATTTGTACTTTGATGAAATAAATCTATATGTGCGATAAGTAACCATTCGTCATCAAATTCATCATTACACTCAGGACATAGATGCATCGTTTACCATTAACAGTCTTCAACGAAGTGACTTCATTTAACTTTAAGCCCCCTATATATAATAAATCCCCACCCTTTTTACAGCCACCATCCCCTCCACATTATCATAATAATTTAACCTGCTATCAACATTTGATATGGTTAAAAAAAACTGTTTCGACGTTATTGGGTCTCATCAGGTGTGAGGTAGGCTAAAGCCACTCACACGACAGTTTTTTTTGTTTTTTTTTCTTAGATTTTTATTTTTTTTATTTTTTATGTTTTTTACTAAGTTTGACTACGTATAGGTTTGACTGTAACACATCTATATACAACTTTTTTTGCTCAGATTTTCACAAAACAAAATCAAATTGGTTTTTGGGAGGAATGAATTTAAATGTTTTTCCAATTGGATTTTCCGGAACTTGCATTTTCTTCGGCAGTAATAAAATAATTATCTTTTGATTTGCAGCCAATTTCATTTCTCTTTTCCCATCATAATCCATGACTTTGTAGGACAATTTTTTATTCAGTTTATGAATCTTTTTTTTGACAACTACTTCTCGACTTGTGGTGGTTTGTTCACTGTTTTGTAATTTTTCAATCGTTTTTTCCAATTGTTCAATTTTTATTTTCATTTTTTTCTCGTTTTCAGGCAATTGTTTGAGTATATAATCAAGCTTCGTTGTTATTTCCTGATTGGCTATTTTTACATCTCTAAGTTCCTTTTGGTCGTGAGCCAATTTGATTTTATCTTTCAAACCTTCTTTTTTCTCTTCTTTTTTCAAGTGTGATGAGCAAAAGTGATGGTCCGTGAGGTTTGTACATCTCTCACCTTTTCTGGGTTTGTTCACATAAATGTGACGGCATTGGTTTTTGCCTCTAGGTGAAATCAAAATGGTTTTCCTTGGAGGCTCGTCCACGTTTTCTTCTTCATCTGATACAAATTCTTTGCTCAAAATCCGTTTCTTTGCCATTTTTTTCTCTGGTTTTCCTTCTAAATGTTTTTTCTCCAACTGATTTTCTTTTTTCATCTTTTCCGATTCATCTCTTTCCAACTTTTCTTCAATTTTCTTCTTCTCCAGGCTTTCTCCTACTGCTTCCTCCACCATCAGGGAAAGTAAATCTTGAACTGATGTTGTTGTCTCGTTTATCTCACTGTCACTTATTTCTAAATCTTTTTCTAATTGATTTTCCATGTTTGTTTCTATCGAATTTTTACTAGGGGCAAGCACAGGCCGTGGCATTGTCGATTTCCTCAGACAAGGATCCTCCATCATGCTGCAACAGACAACAGGATAGTACTACTACAGCTGACAATCTCTCCCTTTATACCCTTTAGCATCCCCACTTTTATGCTAGATCATCAAAATTTAAAATTAATATATCTTTCTGTTTTACAAAATGTATGTCAAGGTCACTCGATTATTAAAAAAATAGAGCCCCGAATGAGGTGGATCCGTAAGCAACAGCTTCCTCATTCGGGGCTTAAAGTGTGCTTAACCATGTCCGATATTAATGATAATTTTTTATTATTGCATTAAGCAAAAAGGTGCACCATAAAGGAAAATCTATTTGCAAACAGACATGACCAAGCTCACAAATTAGGAATGGAAGGAATTGAAGGAATGGAAATAAGTTCATTATCATTACCAAACAATCTAATAATGAATTAATTACTTATTTATTTTAACAAATGTTCATTAAAGTCGTAGAAACCATGTTTATTTTTCAACTTAGAATTTTTACAACAGACTTCGTTATTCGATCGGTATTGACAAAATTAAAATGATAATATTTGTTTTAAAATGTTGAGTGTCATTATTTAAATTTGAAAGTTTGGTTTGTAATATTATTATTTGTAATTTTAAGAGAATCTCATATTGGTATGTGAGTGTAAACCATTATTATGAAACAAGCAATTAGTTAGGCTAATTTTCTTTTTACTTTAAACAATAAATCAGATCAAAAGGCTTCATTACGTTGGGATTTTAACAAGGATAAAATTTATATCTTGCTTAATTGTCATGAACATTTTGTTTTTCAGTTATTAATCAATTATTGAATTTTTTATTTTCTTTTGCATTAGTAATAAAAATAAAAGTTACAATCTTTCAAATATTAATTTCATAAGTCAATCTTTTAAAGTATTTTTTCTTAGAATCCTGCTGCAAGTCTCTGGTCAACACCCGCCTCTAGGGTTTCGTTCCTCTGGACTTTGGTAAGAACTCAATTTCATAAAAATTTAGTTATGAAATAACTACTTTTTAACATTAATTTTGAAATTAATTGGTTTAAAATAGTTTGTCTTAGAATCTTGCTGCAAGCCTCTGGTCAACACCCGCCTCTAGGGCTTCGTTCCTCTGGACAATTAGCAAGATTTCTAAGTGTTAATACAATCCATTTTATAATAATCTTTTACACATTGTTTAACTTGAAAGTTAAATAATTATAAAATAATCTTGCTGCAAGCCTCTGGTCAACACCCGCCTCTAGGGCTTCGTTCCTCTGGACTGTTAGCAAGATTTCTAAGTGTTAATACAATCCAGTTTATAATAATCTTTTACACATTGTTTAACTTGAAAGTTAAATAATTATAAAATAATCTTGCTGCAAGCCTCTGGTCAACACCCACCTCGAGGGCTTCGTTCCTCTGGACTGTAGGCAAGATGTTTAAGTGTTCATACGTCACTTAATAATAATCTTTTACAAATTGTTTAGCATTATTCTAAATAAATGTCTGATAATCTTGCTACAAGCCTCTGGTCAAAACCCGCCTCTAAGGCTTCGTTCCTCTGGACTGTTAGCAAAAATTCTATGTTATAAAAATTTAGTCATCAAATAATTTTTACATTAATTTTGAAAGTAATTGTTTCAAAATAGTTAGTCTTAGAATCTTGCTGCAAGCCTCTGGTCAAAACCCGCCTCTAGGGCTTCGTTCCTCTAGACTGCTAGCAAAAATTCTATGTCATAAAAATTTAGTTATAAAATAGTTTTTAACATTAATTTTTAAAGTAATTGTTTCAAAATAGTTAGTCTTAAAATCTTGCTGCAAGCCTCTGGTCAACACCCGCCTCGAGGGCTTCGTTCCTCTGGACTATTGGCAAGATTTCTAAGTGTTAATAATCCACTTTCCAAATAATCTCATACACATTATTTAACATGAATTTTAAATAGTTATAAAATAATATTGCTGCAAGTCTCTGGTCAAAACCCGCCTCCAGGGCTTCGTTCCTCTGGACTGCTAGCAAAAATTGTGTCATGAAAATATAGCTATCAAATAATTTTTAAAATTAATTTTGATAGTAATTGTTTCAAAATAGTCTTAGAATCTTGCTGCAAGCCTCTGGTCAACACCCGCCTCGAGGGCTTCGTTCCTCTGGACTATTGGCAAGATTTCTAAGTGTTAATAATCCACTTTATAATAATTTTTTACACATTGTTTAACATGAATTTTGAATAATTATAAAACAATCTTGCTGCAAGCCTCTGGTCAAAACCCGCCTCAAGGGCTTCGTTCCTCTGGACTGTTAGCAAAAATTCTATGTTATAAAAATTTAGTCATCAAATAATTTTTTACATTAATTTTGAAAGTAATTGTTTCAAAATAGTTAGTCTTAGAATCTTGCTGCAAGCCTCTGGTCAACTCCCGCCTCGAGGGCTTCGTTCCTCTGGACTATTGGCATGATTTCTAAGTGTTAATAATCCACTGTATAATAATCTTTTACACTTTGTTTAAAATGAATTTTAAATAATTATATAATAATCTTGCTGCAAGCCTCTGGTCAAAACCCGCCTCTAGGGCTTCGTTCCTCTGGACTATTGGCAAGATTTCTAAGTGTTAATAATCCACTGTATAATAATCTTTTACACGTTGTTTAACATGAATTTTAAATAATTATATAACAATCTTGCTGCAAGCCTCTGGTCAAAACCCGCCTCTAGGGCTTCGTTCCTCTGGACTATTGGCAAGAATTTTTTCAATCATGATGATTTAGTTATTAAATAGTTATTGATTTCTTAAAACATTAATTTTAAAGTAATATTTTTCAAAGTAATTTGTCTTAGAATTCTGCTGCAAGCCTCTGGTCAACACCTGCCTCTAGGGCTTCGTTCCTCTGGACTGTTAGCAAGAATTCTATGTCATATAAATTTAGTTATTAAATAATTTTTATTTTTAACATTTAATTTTGAAAGTAATTGTTTCAAAATAGTTAGTCTTAGAATCTTGCAGCAAGCCTCTGGTCAACACCCGCCTCTAGGGCTTCGTTCCTCTGGACTATTAGCAAGATTTCTAAGTGTTAATACAATCCAGTTTTTACACATTGTTTAACTTGAAATTTAAATAATTATAAAATAATCTTGCTGCAAGCCTCTGGTCAACACCCACCTCGAGGGCTTCGTTCCTCTGGACTATTAGCAAGATTTCTAAGTGTTAATACAATCCAGTTTATAATAATCTTTTACAAATTGTTTAACTTGAAATTTAAATAATTATAAAATAATCTTGCTGCTAGCCTCTGGTCAAAACCCGCCTCTAGGGCTTCGTTCCTCTGGACTATAGGCAAGATTTTAAGTGTTCATACTTCACTTAATAATAATCTTTTACAAATTGTTTAACATTATTTTAAATAAATGTCTAATAATCTTGCTACAAGTCTCTGGTCAAAACCTGCCTCTAGGGCTTCGTTCCTCTGGACTGTTAGCAAAAATTCTATGTTATAAAAATTTAGTCATCAAATAATTTTTAACATTAATTTTGAAAGTAATTGTTTCAAAATAGTTAGTCTTAGAATCTTGCTGCAAGCCTCTGGTCAACACCCGCCTCTAGGGCTTCGTTCCTCTGGACAATTAGCAAGATTTCTAAGTGTTAATACAATCCAGTTTTTACACATTGTTTAACTTGAAATTTAAATAATTATAAAATAATCTTGCTGCAAGCCTCTGGTCAACACCCACCTCGAGGGCTTCGTTCCTCTGGACTATTAGCAAGATTTCTAAGTGTTAATACAATCCAGTTTATAATAATCTTTTACACATTGTTTAACTTGAAATTTAAATAATTATAAAATAATCTTGCTACAAGCCTCTGGTCAAAACCCGCCTCTAGGGCTTCGTTCCTCTGGACTATAGGCAAGATTTTAAGTGTTCATACTTCACTTAATAATAATCTTTTACAAATTGTTTAACATTATTTTAAATAAATGTCTAATAATCTTGCTACAAGTCTCTGGTCAAAACCCGCCTCTAGGGCTTCGTTCCTCTGGACTGTTAGCAAAAATTCTATGTTATAAAAATTTAGTCATCAAATAATTTTTAACATTAATTTTGAAAGTAATTGTTTCAAAATAGTTAGTCTTAGAATCTTGCTGCAAGCCTCTGGTCAACACCCGCCTCGAGGGCTTCGTTCCTCTGGACTATTGGCAAGATTTCTAAGTGTTCAATACTTCACTTAATAATAAGCTTTTACAAATTGTTAAATACTTGTCTTAGAATCTTGTTGCAAGCCTCTGGTCAATACCCGCCTCTAGGGCTTCGTTCCTCTGGACTATTGACAAGAATTCTAAGTTCACAGTTTACTTAATACTAATCTAAAGATTATTTCTACGTATACATTATTTTAACTAATTTAATAGAAACATTTCATTGGATAACTAACTTAGTGACAATTCTTAATTCTAACTTAATTCATAATTGTTAGTACCCAAGCACCCCCAATGCTACCGTTAGTAAGGCATGCTGTTAACTGCGCTGTTCATTGTGACGACCCCTCTTTTATCCCCGCGGTTCGCCTTCTGATTGGCCCACACCCGACCAATCAGAAGCCATGTATTTATAAAAATTATTTCCATTGATTACAGTGGACATATAATTAATTTTTAATATTCCAGTTACTCCCTAAGTTTTAAACTATTAATCCTAAATAGGTAATAAATGTGTAAATCTCAAAGTATAGACATTCTGATAAAATTTAAATGTCCATAATACAAAAGTTTACAATCATGTAACAAATAACTCTAACGGTGGGACTTTACAAATATTCCTAAAAGAAAATGTAGTGAAACATTATTTGAAAATATTTAACTAGTTGATATTTTATGATTTGAAGTCTTTGAAACAATATTACTTTTGTAAATAAATCTTTGATAGAATGTCTTACCTCTTTGCTTGTGGAAGAAACGATGCCAATTATTAAAACTGTTTATAAACTTTGTTAGCTTGACTAGAGCAGCAATGTTTCCTCTTCGATGCAAAGCGAGCAACTGATGTTCAATCTTCATCAATGATTACCAGCTGGTCATCCGAGATCTATGTGAACGACCGAGGGCCGTGAATGAACTCCGCGGCCGCGGCGTGAGAAGCGCTGACCAGCCGCGCGGTGTCACATGTCGGCCGCAGTAGCCGTCCGGCCGCCGCGCCGCGCTGCTCCGACACCGAGGCCGGGACTTACGGATCAATATAATAGTTTATTACAAAATTTGGTTTATAATTTGTTTACTTTGTATTGTCTGTTTATTAAATAATACCAAACTAATCTTTAGAAACTTACGGACAAATAAAGTACCTTGAAAGATTTTTCCTCAATTCAAATCAGTTTTTACCAATTCCAAATCTGCAATTCAGCATTTTAAAAACCGCTGAGTCAGCTCGGACCCAGCGGTGACCAAACCCCCCTACTCCCCTGCATCCATCCTGGTAATCCTACTAATATTATAAATGTGAAAGAATGGATGTTTGTGTGAATATCTGCATTTCAACCACGTGAAAAATCATGTACCGAGCTGAAAGTTTGCAGGAATAGAACCACCATATCAGAAAAGGACATAGGCCTATTCACTTCCTTAAAGTCCCCTCGGGCTACGCCCCGTGAACGTCCTTAGCTTCAATGTTTACATTTTAAGGATGTAAACATTCAAATACTGAATCGTAAACACCTGTGAATAGTAAAATTTGACAGTTTAAAGAGCAGAAGTAAGATCAGCTGTAATTTTTATCGTGAGTAAAGCCAAGGGCAACTGCTTGTTTAGCTACTTTATTCGCAAATAATATGAACTTAAGAGTTTTATATAAACTTATTATGAGTGTAGGTAGAAAATAAGAGACGACATAATATCCGTCAACTCAGACTACAGTAGTGTAGCGGCCGCGGCGGGAGGGAGTTGCGTTCCGTGGTCCAAATGTCACGGCAGTCCCGCGTCGTCGCCCGCAAAACGACAACAATCACCGGGAGAATGCAAATTATGTTTGTAGAAGCGGGACAAATTGCGGTTAGCGTGTTCCTGGCAGTGGAGTAAAGCGCAGGATCGGAGCGGGGTATTCCAACAACGCTAATGGCAGGTCGTCGAGATGCGCAGAGCGTTGACCGACGCGCGTGTGTTGTGTGTAGTGTGCGTGTGTGCGTGTGTTGATGTAGTGTGCGTGTGTTGATGTAGTGTGCGTGTGTGGATGTAGCGTGCGTGTGTAGGAGTGTAGCCAGCGAAGACGCTCATTGGGATTCAAGGCTGCACTTTTAATCGTGACATAATCGCAGTTCGGACATTGAGTTGTGAAGCCCGCGCCCGCGCCTGCCGCGTCCCCAACACTTGTACCATATGTTCCTAATGCTCTCGTCCCACTACTTATAACCTTATATGAGTCGCTTTATCGCCTATAGATCGCTTTATTAAGAGTTTTGCATGCATTAACACTTAAATGCAAATTGAATGTCCTGCGTCAGGTGTGTTGGTACTCGGGATTGTCGTGGAGGTCGGGTTATGGGGCGTTAAAGATGTTTGAATATGACATACAGGTGAGGTACTTGTTACAAAGTACAGTATTATTTCCTCGATTGCATTTAAACGTCAACGGAAGGATATGATGGATTTAACTCTGATTTGTTTGGTGAGATACTTTTTACAAAGTACAGTATTATTTCCTCGATTGCATTTAAACGTCAACGGAAGGTTATGATGGATTTAACTCTGATTTGATTGGTGAGATACTTTTAGCGAATTTCCCCCTATAGGGAAGTAGCTATTACCGTAGGCGGCACGGTGAGACTTAAGCGCGGGACCACCGTAACTTTTCATTTTGAGGTCCCTAGACCCTAAAAACACCGTTCGTTCATTTTCATATATATGTATATATATATATATATACCTGTCCGTAGGCGCGATAACTTTTGTAAAAAAGGTCCGATCTTGATGAAATTTGGAACAAACGTGTAAAGCGTCATTCATGACTTCGAGTTCGAAAACCAGCAAGATTGGTTTACTCTAAGAAGGTTTTTTTTACAAAATAAAATTTATTTTCAAGATTTAACACCTTTTTATTAATTTTATTTAAATTTAATTGTTAAAATTGAATTCAGCTTAAAAAAACAAACAATTTAGCATTTTGAATTATTATTCTACGTCAACCCGTTGCTTAGAAATTGGATAGTATTGGATGTGCTAAACACAGTACGTTGTCCAATATTATTTTTAATTTTCCCTCCAAAAGTACAGCTTCCCTGATTTAAGTGGTTTTAAAAATACAATTCTGAACATATGATTACATTTTCAGGTGATAAATATTCCATTTGTGTTTATTTTGAATAGTTCATTGATCAAATTTTGCAGAATGTACATACTATATTAAAAATTCAGTTAATTTAAAAGTAAATGAAAAGAATAGGTGTAGATATGATATTATTATATAGTTTAAAACCAGCTACAAAAATGATAACAAGATTTTGCTTAGAAATACTTTAAATAAATTTTTAAAAATATTGGCAATTCACATGAACTTGAACTATATATATGTAACCTGAGCTTTGGATGTTGCATTTCACCTTGATACTATACTTGACTTGCAGTGGCCCAGTCCAAGATTTAAATATAAGGAAAAAATGCCGGCTGGCTGTAATTGGCACAGATAACCCCATCCCTGCTGTTCTGTTAAAACATCTTGGGATTTTATTTACAAACATATAACAATTAATATTCTTTTTTATGAAAAATAATATTTTGGTGAAAATGAACCTCAATTACACAATCAACTGTCACCAAATCGGTTCTTGAATCGGTTGAATCGGTTATGATCGGTTTAGGTTTATAGAGGAGAAGTATTAGAAGGAAGGCAAGTTAGTACACAACAGTCAATTCTCCCAGAGTAAACAGATAAACAAGTCGAATGGTGCGCGATTTGACTGTTCTCAACAATTGGGAATCAGCTCGTCCTAACTCAGGAGCGGCCTGGTGTAGAAGTAGAACATGGGACTTCGGCTCCCGAGATCCGTGTTCAAAACCCGCCAATCACCAATGGCAATTTGCTATGTGATAATGCCGTAACCTCGAGGGTGCATAGCTATTTAAGCTGCAGTGCATGTCCATGAAAACTTCGAAGCCTGGCTCTCATCTATAAAAAAAATCTTGACAACTCACATTGACTAGAGAGCTGAGTGGACAAACTGTTCACTGCTCACCTCATAGCCTGAAGGTTGCTGGTTCAAGCGTATGATGTAGTTGGGCTCGAGAAACTAGCGGATCTCGCGGTTTGACTGCAGAACTAAGACCATACAAAATATTTTGATTGAGTTGTATTTACTGGTTTGTTTTGTAATCATCCTAAGCGCTAGTAACGAGCGCACCGAATCGCACCGAGCCCTACTAATCGGCCGAACTAGGTGAGGCTTATACATCCATTTCCCTCAGGTAATAATTTATATCAAATAGGAATTTAAATTACTTTAATGAAAACTATTTAATTTAAATTTGTTTAATGTAATCCTAAATTATCATCCGATTATACATTATCTCAGAAACTTAACAACCCTAAAATTACCTCTATCACACGAGGTCTGTTTATAGGCTAAATCGAATTAAATTTGTATTAGGCCCTACCTTCACATGTCAAAGTTTACCCATTGGACCTCTGCAATTCGATATCCAAGCGTACAGGTTACAATGTTTCAGTGAATCATTAGGTTTAGGCAAGGCCTCACTAAAAGAACAGGCCTTGCTGAAGGACACACTACAAATGCAGGCCATGCTGCATGATTTATTATGTCAAACAAGTAGGCGGTCTGAAAGTCTGGCTCAGGACTCACAGCTGTGCTGATCATCAATTCCTTTGAAATCAAAACAAGAAAACGTAAACAAACAAGTAATTTTGACGTTTAGTGATGAAATGTAAACAGAAAAAACGTAAACAAACAAGGGATATTTGACATTTAGCAATAAAATGTAAACATAGGATGTTAGTTCCCTGCCTACTTGTGTGACATGGTGCAGCGCTGGGATCGCTGCAGCATGGCCTGTATTTTTAGTGGGTCCTTGGATCGATGCAGCATGGCCTGTCTTTTCAGTGGGGCCTTGCCTTGCTTCAGAATTCTTGATGTCAAAACAGGAGGCCAGCTGAGAGTCTTGCTCAGAAATCACAGCTGTGCAGCTCATCAGTTTCTCTCAAAACAAAACATGAAAATTTAAATAAACAAATGGTATTTGACAGTCAGTGATAAAATGTATACAAAGGAAGTACGTTAATTAAACAAGGAATATTAATTTAACATTTAGTAATATGAATAAACATAGGTTGTTTGTTCCCAGCGTACTGATGTGAGATGTCGCAGCGCTGGGACTGCTGTAGCATGGACTGTTTTTTAGTGCAGCCTTGGGCTAGATCACTATTCTTTATCTATAGGCCTAAAGGTTAACTCAAATATTTCAATTAAGTTATCGGTAGACTATATAGATATAGAACTATGATCTTGAATTTAGCACGAATCACCTCTGTTTGACGAATTAATTCAAGAATGTCCTAAATGACTTGAGCTGTTTTAGTTTTACTCAAACTACATGCGACTCGGAGAAAAATTGTAGTCTCCATGATTTTTAAGTTTGCAATAGTATACTGCATCTCCATTCGTTTAAAATGACAGTCATTTTTTTCATATTATCGCCAATGGATTATAGCCTACTGGGTTTATTAAAACCTATTCTACCTACTAGTTTCAACGACTAGACTAGCAGATGTTTTAGCGGTGACCAATCGACTTGTTCGAAGACAATACAAGTTGATGTTTAAACTGATCAGCTAGGCCTAAATTAGTCAATGTGGTATTTGTTGATGTATTCGTGGCCATCTCAAGTACAGTTCGCGCATTATATCTCTGGCTATGACCAGTACGCTACTAACCGTATTATATGATATTTTAAACATATGATTTTGGTAAACACTTCAGGGCTGTAGAACAATGTTTTCAGAAAAGTTCCCCCTCTCCCCCCACGCCTTGCAACCAGCTGACTCTGTCATAGCCGGAGATATAATGTGCGAACTGTAATAAGGCCACACTCATAAAACTGGGAAACTGTTTTAGGTTTTTAAAGAAAATGCATGATGTAAAGAAAAAAAGTAGTGTGTGCATAGTTAGCTGGTATGACATAGTTGGGCTCACAAAATTAGCGGGCCTAACAGTATTACAACAGAAATAGCGCTGCCAGGCCTAATGCAAGTCATCGGGACACCAGAGCTGTCAATTTAAGACTATTTGCAAATTAACGATGTGAGAGTTGGCTGAAATTTGTTTATACATTGTTTATTGCCCCATAATATTTACAATAAACAATACCTTACAGCTCCCCCAATAGAGTAGGCCTAGGCCATGGCTCAAGACATAATGCACCAAGTGCATAGGCCTGACGGCATAACAGTTGATTTCTATCCTTCCATGAAATGGAAGTGAGAATCTGATTATTAGAACCAAAATAGCTTATTTATTTTTAAACATTATGTGAAAGATTCAACATTTTCCAATATCTAATTGGTTCTTTTGAAACATTGTGAGGCCTAAGCCATGCACACTACATGAAATTACTATGTTGGCTTTATTACTATGTTGGCTTAGTTAAATAAAGTAATATAAACCAACCTTCATGCGCATTATGTCACTGATGATACCAAAATACGATACTAAATAAATAAAAATTGCATTCTTCTACAAACAGACAGATATTAACTTATACCACAAACATCCACCAATGCTAAATTATTACACTATTTAAAGTTTCAACAGAAATAGAACACAAATAATAACCAAAAATAGATAAAGATTTTTGTTAACATAGGCATTTATTTCGTTAAATAGTCATAATTAGTAGGTACTTAAGTAGAGCTCACTATCTTTTTGTATTTGAGAGGTTAAGTTATGTTTTACAAATTGACAGACAGTAGGAATGCAGGCTGCCAAGAATAGGCTGAAAATATACCTTGTGAAACTTAAAAAAAACTAAATTCCCAACACTTAATGACAGCGCAATTTATTAATATTAAAGTAATTTATCATACTTTAACAATATTTTACCAGACTTTAACTCTACAACTCGAAAGTCTTTTTTATCCTTTAATACGAAGAATGTTAGGATTTTACACTTTAAGCCATCCTAAAAATGGATAGAAGCTTTGTACTGTAAGTCAAAAATGAATTAGCATATCGTAGGCTAAATATACTTTAAATATTACACATTATACATTTGCTTGAAATGGCGACCTACCCAGGTAGGTATTGCCAAGTATGAATGACAAGATGAATGAAGGATGATTTTGGCGCGATCTTTTAGTCTTGTTACTGACCAAGCCCGACATGTTCCTTATACAGGACTGTTAATTAATAGCCCAACAGGACAACAGCCAATTTCAACTAAGGGGCCTCCATTTTAACATGGGATCGGAGCCACAGTTTTGCCTAGTTTACAATTTATGAACTGGTCTAATTATGAGGACGTTCCTATGACTTATAGTACGAGAACAATGCTGAAGTTTATAACTCGAACAATCGTTGCTATGCTTAAGGCATAATAATTAAATTTTGTTTTATGGAAATTCGCTGGAGATGCAGGTCTGCTGCAACGGGTGTATTTACAAAGTACAGTATTATTTCCTCGATTGCATTTAAACGTCAACGGAAGGTTATGATGGATTTAACTCTGATTTACTCTTGGGTTACTGGTATGTTATGTTTATCACAGGATCGCCATTATCAATATATTAAAACGAATAAGGAGATGTTTGTGTGGAAGATTTCAGATAAACCACGATGTCAATATTGATGATTAATCTTTTATAACATGTTGCTCACCAAATGCATTGAACTTAAAATACTCATTATGTTTAAATTGAACTTTTGTTTGAAATCCCCTAACGTGTAGATGTGCGCTTTTAGGATCTCGATTAATTCATAAGTGTAGACCCAGAAACACTGGGGAAGCCCAAAGAACGGTTTCGGCTCATTTGAATAACATTGGACAACAAGTCAAATGACGATAAACATAACAGTTGTGTTTGAAAAAAGCTGACAAATATAACTGTCAAAATAATACTGTACTTTAGAGACCAAATAAAAACGCGTGAAAGTTGTTTTACTTACCCAAAGTTCAATAGGAAATCTAAAGTTCAATCTAAAGTTGTATTGGTAGATATACGCGTTTCGGCTCTAGGCCATCAACAATACCAAACAGCTTTTCTCAAGGTTGTTTCCTTTGTTCTGATATATTTACCTGAATGAGCTGCGTTACTTTATTTATAAATAGAAACAAAAAAGTTTATAAACTCAATTAAAAAATTTATTAAAAAATTAAAAACAATGAAAAAGTTATATAAAATCAATCCGAAGCTACAAATAATTCATTACAAACGTGTGGTTTGTTACGGATTTCTATATGGTCCTCCCCATCTAACTTACCTTTCAATTTGGTTTGGGCCAAAAGCCCCCCACTTTTGAGTGCGCGTGCAGCTGTTAATTTTAATCTAAGAATTTATTGTTTTCATTACATAAATTATATAGGTTTGAGAATCTCACTTCTTTGGCCCTGCGTTTTGTTTTATTTTTCCACATGATGAACAAAAAACTAGTTAGTTTGTTATTAAAAAAGTTTCAGTAAAAGTTTACACGTATCTTCCAGGGTACATGAATTTTCTTCATTATTAACCTGGCTCCTTAAGGTTTTCACTGTTGACATCACTTTCAAATAAGCTTTCTACCAAAGTAAGCGGCTTATAGATGGCGGCATTAGTTGTCACTTTGTCTAATGCATCAGCGTTGTCTTCTTGATGCGCTAGGAAAGAGAAAGTCACTTAGAAACCTGTTTCCTCCTTCTCGAAGGAAATTATTGTTAGAAATTAAGAAATTTGCAGAAGTATCTTGAAATTATTATTACTTAAAACCTTTTTTAAACACTTACACCTCAGTGGCTCTTATACTCTAATGATCAGTAACTCTGTAACACATGCGGCTGTTCAGTTTAGACGTGTTGACAAGAATGGAAATTTTATTTCCGCGCTTGCTTTCAGGCACATGGGATTTTGTAAATCGCATATATTTCAAAAATTAATATGGTATGAATTTAAAATTTGTATCACAAGTCATTAAAAAAATCACCGATTACACTTGTGCGTGTCTCTTTTGATTTTTATGTTAATTGGAATAATGTATAGAAAATACTGACCGGAAATATTTTTTTAAGTTGATGGCTGGAGCAAAGCAGGGATTTTCGAAGACGTTTGATATTTTAAATTGGGAGGTTTACTTAACATCCATGCCAAGTTTCCTCTTGATCAGGATTTGTATAAGGTGGATTTTTCCTAAAATTCCTGGACTAACTGACCACCTAACCGTTTGCTCAACCATCGTAAAACGCCGACTGAAATGCCCTCTTGAATACCTGAAGTTTCCCACACCGATGCAAAATCCTTGTAAAACTATAGATTTCGCAACTGAGCTCACCTGACACAATTTATCCATCTAATTAAAACGTCTGTGAAAGTAATAATAAAAAGTAATATTGTCTCTTAGGCAATAATAAGGCTAAAGGTAACATCTCACTTCGCAGTTACGGGATATCACAAATCATTGGGTTTTCGTTTTGTTTACGCCAACGTAAGTTGTATCAGCGATCCAGTTAAACTCTTCAAAAGGAAAGAGCTGCCCAAACCCCTCAAAATTCAACCTGATTGATGATGGTGTAGCAACTTAAAAAGTTGGGTTTTATAAGCAATTATCGAATCTTCTTCTCATCCATTCTAGACTATTCCTTTAATGATTTTTGTTTAAAAAGCGAGGCCAATACTGAATCCCAATGCCTCAGTCTTTGGTAATTAATAAAAAATACTTAACAAATATTGTATGTTGACCAATTAGCATTGACTGCTTATCCTATTGGGACACACAGTTAATTTTTAAGATATTGATGGTAATGTCTTCCTTCAATGAATTTTTTTTTTAAAAGCCCGGCCAATACTGAAACCCATTGCCTCGGGCTTTAATTAATAAAAGACAAAGATAATTTAATAGTTAAATACTTGATAAAGATTGTATGTTGACCAATTAGCATTGACTACGTATCCTAAGATGAGGTCCCATATTAGGATACACAGTTAATTGTATACTATATTGATGGTAATAGCTTTGGTGCTCGCGCTGACGAGAGACCCAACATCAAGTCAGACTGAGCCTTGGAGGACACTTCACATATCCTCCAAGGGTTGAGGGTTCCCGCACTCAAAGATTACCCAGTTAATACCTCCACCATAAACGTAAACTGCCATAATGTCCCAGGACATCCCCACACCAACATATCTCAGCCCCATGTTGTCATCAGGTGTAATCACAGCCGGCCGGTCACACCTGTGGCTCATCTACATATACATTACTATGCCGGGGACATAACTCCTGCCGTCACGCATAACTCTCGGGTTTCGGGACTGACGGACTCTCCGGTCCGAGGATCCACTCGTAAATCCTCAACTGGCCAACGCTTGCTTCGTTATTTTTAAAATATTCCTTTGGATGTAGCTTTAAAGTGGTTACTCGGTACGTTAATCAAAAGAGTTTTACGACTTTTCTCGTTATTATTCTGTACTGTAATGCGTAAACAAAATTCTTGGTTTTCGTTAAGATATTTCCAATTAAAGTTGACTTTCTGATAAAGTTGAGCTCTTTTTGTTTCTGATCAAAGATATTCGATGTCCAGAAAGATCTAATTTTGAAATCAGCAGTTCTTGTTATCCAATATGCTAGCATATAATCCATTTCAACCGACACGTCTACAATATAACTGAAATAGCGCCAACACCCCAAGCGAATACATTAGGGCCTGAGCCTCCTCTCATTTTTTACAACAAGAACCTTCATCTCATGAAACAGAACACTAAGTTAACTAGATATCCATGCATAATGGGCGAATGGGGAATATGAAGCTACCTCAAAGCTAATCATGAGAGTTTCTCAGGCCACCTACTTCGATGGTTGAAAACCATCATCAAGTTGGAGACACTGAAGTCGTGCGAATAGGATCAATAAACTAAAAGTTGATCTAAAGCAACAGTCACGTTACGTCGTGTGATGAGGTTTTGTGACTTACCTCCCACTCAACTTCTGCTTATAAAACCTATAGTTTCGGAACGGTCAGAGTGAGGCACGGAATCAGTCAACTGGCTAATCGGCTTAGCTTGCCCGGGCCCGGCTCCTATTGTTGGGGCGTCCCTTGCTGACCGGGACGGAAACAAGAGCCACTGACTAATATTAAATTTGTCCAGTACAAAATATGAAGCTTATAGAATTTTTAGTTACTGACATAAATAAATATCACCACGTCCTTCTCCATAAAATTTTGTGAATTTTGATATAAAATTCAAACAAATCGTTCCAGTTATGCTTTGCATTTTTTAGACACATTAAAAGTAGGGGTGTGTGAGTACTCGCGGATTATCGAGCTTTTTTCGAGCCGAATTTACACTACTCGATCGACCTGAAGGAAGTTCGAGTCGAGTAGTTACCTCCGCCGTTTAGCTGGAATTGGTACGCGCGATCTCATTTTACGGCCTTTTTCACACAGTCAACACCACTCATGACCAGCCACCATAAAACTTTTGTTATTTTTCTTGAATTAAAGTGGTTTCTGAGCTATTAATATCAATAACTTTAGTCTTGTCGTTTTCATTTCTATAATTTCATATTTTCTTTCTTATGCACAATGAGACTGGTTTAACTTTAATTTTTAAACCTATAACAATATGTTACAAAAACCCCTTTTTAGAGCAACAAGCGCAGATGTAGATGCTTTTACCTCCTAAGGCTGAAAGTTTAATAAAATATTGAGTAATGATATAAAAGTTATGTTAAAAATGGCCTGAATTATCGATCATGTTTTTACTACTTGCCATTGTTGTAAATACTTGTTAATAATGTAGGCTATTGTTGTAAATACTATTGGAAGCAACTAATCGATTACATTAAAAATTTATAACACTTACATAGTTTGTTTACTATTTATTTTAAACCTATTTATCAGTAATCTCACTTACTTTTAATGTGTCTACTTGTAAAAGCAAAACTGGAACGATTTGTTTGAATTTTATATCAAAATTCACAAAATTTTATGGCGAAGGACGTGGTGATATTTATTTAAGTCAATAACTAAAAATTCTATAAGCTTCATATTTTGTACTGGACAAATTTAATATTAGTCAGTGGCTCTTGTTTCCGTCCCGGTCAGCAAGGGACGCCCCAACAATAGGAGCCGGGCCCGGGCAAGCTAAGCCGATTAGCCAGTTGACTGATTCCGTGCCTCACTCTGACCGTTCCGAAACTATAACCTCACGATTAAAACTCCAAGGTTCTTTGGTATTCACTCCGCGGAAAGTGCATGAACGCAGAAATAAAGTCCAAAGAAATCTGCTATCAAGAGAAATCTGTGAACCCCAACACTGAACAACTTACAACAAAAACTCGGCCGTCCTTGAAAAGACTTTTCTCACAAAATTTAGTCAATTTGAATGAAAGTAGCTAGTATCTCCTATTAGAAGCAGGCAGTGCTCTTATCGCATTATCAACTTCGCTTTCGCTTATGGGCGTTGCAAGGGGTCGAGAACATACGGAGTCTATTGTTTGTTTCAAAGTGTTATAGAAGTAAGTAAGTAAGAGTAAGTAAATACATTCATATCTCTGATGTTCCAAGTCCAACCTTTCTGGAAAACACCTTTGTTTTTTACTTCAAATTTGAAATACACCCTACGCATTGTAGCACCCCAAAACATTGTTGTGTCAATGGTGTTTTTGGTCTATTCCAATTAGTTGTAGAAGAGCCTTACTCCACGATGCCTAAAATTAGACCAATATCAGATACGTCTGTCAACTTTTCTGGTACTATCAATAAGTTGGAGACACGGAAGTCGTGCAGGTGGGATCAATATATTAAAAGTTATTAGATCACTTGATAAGTTTTTTGTTTTTAATATATATGCAATATCCTTGGTCAAATCTGTACTTGAGTACTTATTGTTTTCACCCTGCCGTGCCCACCACCTCCTCAGTATTCTTGTCGGCCGGCTGTCGTTCCCACCGGGCAGCGCGGGCCGCACGTGTGGGTGACTCACGGAGAAGCCCCACGGCGTCACAGTATCCGGGCCCGGCGGTGTCCGTTACTGCGGCGCGCCACGGGGATCGCCTGACAGGACGGTGTCTCGTCGCACCGGCCACGCCTTGGCCGCGGTCCTTTAATTATTAAAGCAAACAAGATTCTAGAGTATAGCCAACAATCTGGCGCTTATGTCATGGCCTGAAGCGTCAGTTGCATTCTTGAAAGCACTGATTTTGTTATTGGATACTGCAGCGATGATCTCAGTTCAACCCATCGAGGTAGACATCGAGGTAGACTTCTGGAGTGATCGCGCCCGTGTTGAAGCGAACCGTTTTTCGGTCCGGCCGCGAGTAGCTGTGAGCAGCCCGTGGTAGGCAAGAACGCCAGCGCTAAGATGGGCGGGATAGGGAAAATCGCGACGCGCGCCTACTTTTATTTTGTTTCCAGACGACATGATTTTTTTAGGACAAATGAACGATTGAATTGTATTCTCTAATAGATTGTGGTTCTTTCGGAATTAATTTCATTCTTACTTTCACATCAGGTATATTTTTAAAACACGATTAACTTCAACTTTTAGTGTAATTTTCTTGTCAGTGACATATTTTATTTTATTTTATTAAAAACAAATTGGAATATTTCCCTAACACATTTGTATAATATTTTTAAACATTTTTTGGCTTTTGAAATAAATTTGGATAGAGGGTCATAACAGTCCAATTACTGTAATAATTAAAGATTGGTCTCATGTTTATAAATTAAAATGAAATAAAAGGCAATAAGAACACTTTCAACGAATCAAAATAATTTATTATTATTAAATATACATTATCTATTTGAACTCAAATAAGTTAAAAAACATTATATACAAACATTAACACCTTAATAACATTTATGTCTAGATTTTTAAATCTTAAATCCTAAACATTTCTAAACAAAATCAGTTTGGTTAATTTTTGTCTTAACCCAAGATTAGGCAAGTTGGAAGCACTTGTAGCTTCCCTGGCTTTGTGATGGCCAATTACCTTTAAAAATAAACTACCAATTGCTTTAATTAGCATTACTCGATGGTTTACTTCGTCTAAACCATTTGCTGGGTGGTTTTAAAAAATCAAATCTTTGAAATGACTACTAGTCTGAATGAGTACTTTTTGGGTGTTCAAGTTACGATCCGACTGAATGTCAACCAACTTGTAAATAAATTGAATTATTTTGAATACCTCTACTGATACTCTCACCAACTTACCTTCAGAGATGAAATCTGTAAAGTGAGTATAACTACTCAAATCTGTGCTATCTGTCGTTAACAAATTGAGACACTCAGTACACTTTACCTTCTTAGAAACTTTGTTTACAACAAAACCAGCAATATAGTACATTATGTTTTCTTTGTAGTATGATTGCCCCAAACCTTCACTAAGCACAGATACTATTTCAAGTTCATCATCTAAATTATCATCAATTTCATCGTTAAAACTGTCATAGGGGTTTAGTTGGCTTTGACTACTTATATCTAAGTCTAAAACTGGACTTTGAACTGAGGTTTTACTAAGGTCAGAACAGTTAGCATGTTCCGAGGGCCTAACGCTATTGCGGAACATAAGCTTCCTTAGGGCCCACATGAATTCTTTAACATTAGGATTGTTGTTGTTACCAGTTCTGCTTCTAATACATGAAAACAATAACTCCAAATGATCCTGAGATAACTTATAAGTTAACAGGTACTCAAAATCTTCAGTTTCTAACAACTTATCTCTTAACATTCTAACAGAAATAATGTTACTTAAGAACCCGAGAGCAAAGGTTTTTCTAGGGTGCTCCAGAATGTTGATATTCTCTACAACTAACTTGGAAATGTACTCAAAGGCTTCAGTCAACATATGGTCATCTTTTTCCCTATTTTGTAGTTTAATAGGGCCCTTCGTTCCTCTGCCATATGGGTCCCGACTATTAAGAAAATCAAACAAATTGTCTATTATTCTAACAAACTTAACAGTTTGTTCACTACCAATAAAGTCTGGATGTTTTCTCTTAGATAAAAAATCGATTGCGTTAGCAACGCTTGAACTTAGTGTCTGAGCCGCTACTTTCACGTTCATTTTTCGATTGTGATATGCAATATGCTTTTCTGACAACTTGTTTGCCAACTTTAACCCCTAATTTTTCTGGAAAATATTTAATTTCTCTATGTAACTGAATCGTACAGGACCATCAGGAGACAAAATAACTTTCTTGTCAGCGAGAGTGTTTCTACATAATTTCAACATATGTGCTGCATCAAGTGTTACATTTATGTCAAAATCAAAACCATTCAATCGAAAGTATGGCTTATTGGGCAATTTGCAACCTAACTTACTGCACTAATATTGGAACTTGCTCCATCAAAAGTAATATTCTGCACCATTACTCCAATCTCTTTAAGTTTAAGAATAGCCATTTTTAACAGCTGAGATAAAACCTTTGATGATATCTTGTTTACAAAGAAATACGCAATGGCACACTTAAAGTGTCCTTTCAACGATACTATTTGAAACACTAATGATTCAGTTGCCAGGTCCTCCTGGTTTTCAACATTAAACCCCCCTAGGTCAACGAATCCTACATTTTTACCCTCACGTGCATCATAAATAACCTGTTTTCTTATTGACATCGAGTCAAAAACAAGACTGACATTTTTCAAAAAAGGCTTATCATTAACGTTTACTTTTAAATATTGAAAAACTTCATTGAGAAACCCAGGTGAACAATCAAAATTAGAAACCCAACGCCTTAAACTTGAAGGGTTTGGCAAACCAAAATTTAGACCCCTCAAATATCGATATGCTTTAGGGGAGTAAAAGTATACTGTTAAAGCGAATTCTCTCATCTTTTCGCTATATACATACTTAGATTTACTTCTATTTTTGTTTGTAACCCTATTTAAAAGTACGTGCAATGGAAATCCTGAAAAATTTGATTGTAAAATTTCTAAAAGAGCCTCACAATCCCTAATTTTGGCCCTTAGTGAACGTATAATATCTTTCATGTTTCTTATTTTTACATCCCTTCTTTTTAGGCGTTGCTGCAGAACTTTCACCTTGCGACGAAGCAAAATCTTCGTGGGTGACTTCTGTACCTATGAAAAATGGAGAGCCTTTTAGTGAATGTTTAGTTTGTTTATTTGGTTTCAGTGTTTCTTACAGTTTGGAAGATATTACGGAACAAGTAGAAAAAGAGACTTACATTTGCCGTGGTAATTTATTTGTGCGTTGTAGAAACGCCAGTTGTATACGAAGAGCATTGTTGACTTAAGGGGGTTTCATTCTGAGGAAATGTGCTTGAACTATGGCTCGTACTCGGCTCCGGACTAACATTTGTTTCGTCGGTAACGTCAACATTCGGACGCTCTGGAAGATCTATGGGAGGGTCCTCCTACAAGGTTTCATATATATTAAACGCTTCATATTAATATTTAAAATAAATTTAAATGCTTTTATGATATTTTGATCACATATATTTTGATGATATTTTCATCACCTTATGCGTTTGATACATAACGCTACAATCGACCACAAACTTATCAGAAAACCGTAATTTTGACACCTACGTTTTAATTAGATAGTTAAATCAAAGGTCTTGATGATAAATTCCTAGGAACACATAAGTTTTTCGGAAAATTTCCCTAAAATAATCAATTAAACTGGTAAGCTTTATACGTATTCAAAAATGGTTAGTTTTATCCATCGAGGTATTATCAGCTTATTTTTAAATCCGATTAACGAGCAAAGCTTATGGCAACGACTAGTAAAAGTGATATCTGAAATTAAGGTGCAGTATTTAGACCACTTTCAGTAATTTAACAAAATCAAGTACTTGAAAAATAAAACACCATTTGGTTGATTTGAATATTACTAATACTGTAGTCTATTTACCTTATTTCTGAAAAGAACTCTGCGTGGTTTCTTTGGCTCACTTGGTGGCTCTGAAGACAACTTAAATATTGTTGGCACGGCATCTCTTTTCAGAGTCTGGCGAGAACTATTTGGATTTGTGTGATAAGCATCAGCAGAAAAATGTTCACTACACAATCTTGAAGCTTCTGTAGGTTTAAAATTTTTCCTCCTAACTGCGAGAATCCATTTCTTACGCAGTTCTTTGTCTTGTGGGGATCTGAAAAAAATGCACTTACAATCTGTGAAACTCCTTAAACTCGGGAAAAGTAGTATACATTTTGAAAAAGCTACATTAATTGCAAGTAGATTATTACTTGAGCTGGTCTCAAAACAACAATAATAAAAATAAACGAAATAAAAATTTTCCGTTTGGATTGCACGATTTTCGAGGGACAGCCGGGCGTTGTAATGGTCAAAATTTGCTATTAACGCTTATTATTTCCAATCTACTATAATTTAAATTAAGTAAATAGGAATTTGTTTCAAAAACACTTGAAATATTATTCAAGACATTAAACCTATAATTTTAACAATATATCCGAAAACTTTGTATTTATTTACCTGTGGAATCCGATGGTCGTCCCCTTTGCTTGCCTATTTGTACAATTAATAGCTGCACAGGATGTTACCATCTTGGAACATTGGGAACATTTTAAAACTGAAAGTCCAGTGCATTACAATATCAACAAACGATGGCAGAGATGATAAGACGCCCAACTCAAGTGTGCGCTGCTCGTAAACAAACAAAAAACATCTCGATCCTATCAATGCCTGGCAGTGTAGGCCTACCACTGCATTCACGAAAATTCCCAGATTTCGGGTTGTCATTCATGAAATTTACCCGTTAAAATCTCCAAATATTCTTCTTGTTTTTAAAGTATGGCAAATAATCAATTTGATTTGAATGAACATTGGTCGTTTGTATAGCTGAAAACAAATTTATAAATTTAATCTTAAACTTGATTGTTAATTTTACTCCTAAAGTACATGTGGAAAGGAAAGTATGTATTTTCGATAAGATCCTATACAAATACTTATTAATAAACGTTCTAGATTGTTTTCTGAAAATGCATATCGACAAAGCTACACAACCGGGACCGGGTACTCCGGGAGTGGCCGCGCGGTGGCGGCGCGGTACCGTCCCACGCTCGTTTCCAAACGATTTAATAATGACGCAATCATTTTATCACAAATTGGTTGATTTGAAAGTTAAGATCAACTCATTGGCTACAACTTTCCCGCTAGAAGTTTGTTTGTAACCCAAAAATAAAAATTTTCCTCCCTTTGTGACTTTTCCATGTCAGTCTCTGGTAAGTCTTCAATTTTTTCAATTATTAAAATTCTAAATAATTATTACAATAAAAGATATTTATACTGTCAGAATCCGATGTTTATGTAGATTAAGAATATATAAGTTTTATTTGACTGGAGCTTTTCCGTTGAGCTACAACAGCGAGTAAACTGCAGCGCGCACGATACTGAAATACGCCCGAATTCGTTCTTGCCTACCACCGCTTTCCAGCACGGACCGTTTTTGCCCCATTTAGCGATCACTCCAGAAGTCTACCTCGATGGTTCAACCGCATTCGCCACCATGAACACACGTTTCTTATATTATGGTGTATAAACCTTTCATTCCTCCTTTATTGCACTAGGGACTGTTGGAATGTCCTGAATATTGAATTTTCTCGACTGTAGAAGTTTTAAGTAAGCGGGTAAAAATATCTGATTAGGCTCAATCGAGAAAGTTTACAGTTGGAATCTTACGTTTATATTAACATTAATGCTGGCCCATGGTTTGTTTTTTTCATTCGGTTTGTCTTGAAGCATCTGTATGTCGCTGTACTTAAGTCACCAACTCCAACTCCGCGAAATCCACTTTCTGTTCTTCCACTTCCAACAAACGTTCACTACATGGATGCGTTTTTGTCGGATCAGTTAAGTCTTTCGTTCATAGTGCAAATCTAGCTGTCAAATTAATTACTTAAAGAGTAAAAAGGATATCAGCTTCACTTTACATCTTTCAGAATATTAATACTTTTGGTCATATCTGAACAAATCGTCATGTTTTCCGTCTTTAAAAAGATAATTTTAGACATGGTAGGCTATATGAATCCATGTCCTTTTAGCGAATTTCCCCTTTAGGGAAGTAGCTATTACCGTAGGCGGCACGGTGAGACTTAAGCCCGGGACCATGTTATTTTTTCATTTTGAGGTCCCAAGACCCCAAAAAACCGTTCGTTCATTTATATAATGTATATATATATGTACCTGTCCGTAGGCGCGATAACTTTTGTAAAAAAGATCCGATCTCGAAATTTGGAACGAACGTGTAAAGCGAGCTCGAAGGTTTTTTTTGGCAAAATAAAATTTATTTTCAAGATTTAACACCTTTTTACTAATTATTTTTAAATTTAATCGTCAAAATTGCATTCAGTTTAAAAAGCAAACAATTTAGCATTTTGAATTATTATTCTACGTCGATCCGTTGCTTAGATATTGGATAATATTGGATGTGCTAAACACAGTACGTTGTCCAATATTATTTTAAATTTTTCCCTCCAAAAAGTCACCCTGATTTGAGGTGTTTTATAAAAATACAATTCTGAACATATGATTAAATTTTCAGGTGAAGAATATATTATTGGTATTTATTTTGAATAGTTAGAGTTCATTGATCAAGAGTTTGCAGAAAATATATACTATATCAAAAAAATACAAATTATTTTTAAATTTAATAAATAATGTATGAGCATTTGGAGGGGGGGATGTCTTGGTCTAAACTGCCTGAAAATATAGCGCAATATATGGTATGTTTACAATGATGAGGATTTATAATATGTTTTATTGAAATTGGCTGGGGTTGAAGGTGTGTTACAACAGATTACTGTAAAACTGACCATATGATTGAATTTAATTTTTTCATGAGATTAAGTTATTTGTTTGATTTGAGTGTTTTGAGTTCATTGATTATATGTTTGTTGACATTTATATACTATAGCAAGATTATAGTTATTAAAAATGAAAAGACTAAGAATTATATAAAATACAAGAGTGTATATATTACTAATGAAAACCAATGTGGTCTCTTTGTTATTTTCCTCACGTTTAAAGCTCATGAATGATTTCCTTCATTATACTTTCCTTCAAATAATTTGAATGCTCATATATACAAAATAAATCCTATGGAAATTCGCTGAGTACGCAGGTCTGCTGCGACGGGGGTATTTTTATCAATGAAAAAGTTCACAACTGCTATGAAGAGAAGTGGTCATAGCCTGATGTTGATGGACAAAATAGTAATTTTCAAAGTCTGTATAGTGAACGTAATAGGCTTCACGTGTTTTAAGTTTTAAGATTTGTGGAATAGCTGTTTTGGCGTATTTTTTTCAGAATAAATCTCTAACCGTACATATAAGACACTAAAACACAAAAACTGTTCACAGCCATCACATCGATATAAATAATCGGCTGGAGCAGAGTGGCGGGCCGCATAAGTGAACACCCGTATCGCCGACAGGCGAGATTGATTTTATTAAACGCATCCGGCGACATCACTGATATAAATGATTTTTAAATGAAGGGGTCAATGAGATGCTGCTTTTTAACCGGGGGCTGACGAGCTTTTAACAGTTTTCAACGGCTTTTACCAATTCCTCGGTCCTTTACCAGTGATTACGTCAATTGTGCTATATGAGCCTGGGGCCTGGTTCATTTATACAGTCGGTTGGAGTTGCCATGCTCGTTGCTGTAAGGGAAGTCTTGTTTGTCAGATAGGCTGATCCGATCCATTGATGCTCCCAGGAAATCGGCCTACTCTTAATATATGTTGAAAAGAGTCATTTTACATATTAATATATTATTCAAAACAAAAATATATGTCACCGTCAAAGCAAGAAACATCATCGTATATTTGGGCGATGCAAAGTGGAGAAGACAAAACACACCACTAAGATCACTTTGAAGAGGAAATTCTCAAGTGCACGTTTAACATAGGTAAACAGTTTTGTTCAAATGTACAGAATGAAATCTGTGAGAATGCAAAGCTCAACATCCCCCAACAAGGTCAAAACCATGTTCATCTCTTAAAACGAAAGAAGAATTCTGTTGAGTTTGAGAGGTTATAGTCAACTGATCAATTTCTCATTCCAAACTGGAATATTTCCAACCCCGCTGAAAACAGGACAGTGATGTTTGAGAGTTTACCGAGCGTGTTTGAGCTCGGTATCAAGTTTTTCAATTAATTCTTTGAGGGTGTCAAGCGATACGGAAGCAAAAGCCAATTGCAATTCTCGACTTAATTTCCTTTTGGTGTCCAAAGTCAACGAGTTCATTTCATGATGAGCCTGGGATAGCTAAATTTTAGGTCGGTATATCCGCGCGAAAAGGTTTTGGCAATGATGTCATTGAACTGAATTGTGAAACTTATGTATGTTTTTACGTTTGCAATAAAATGTGTGTTTGTCAACTGCAATAAATGATTATTATTATTATAGTATTTATTATTACGCTAAGAGATGTCCACACATTACATAATATGACTATAACTAGACAGATTTTTGAATGATTACTTCATACACTCAGGTAATTGCGATGCCCATAAACTATTCGAGTGTAGCCCACCGGTTTTTGCATTTCAATTGTAGTCTGCGGGTCGTGCGCACGGAGTGTAATCTGTGAGAAAAAAATCGATCGCGCTGCACGACCAAAACCCACTGGGAACAATGGAATAGTGATTTGCATGCTATCAGTCGATGTCACGAAGTCGGCCCTCCGTCGCTCGGGAGACACCGCTGCAATTACAACGGCTTGATTTGCGTCTGAGAAGCTCGGACCCGAATTTAGGTGGGTTGTGCCGTCTAGACTTGTGGGCCGTCCGAAACGTGATCGAGCCGAGGATCTCATTTAGATTTTCGGACAGTGACTCATTTAGGGGCGGTGTTAGAGAGGGTTTGCTCGATCCCATTGGTCCTAGTAATCATACGTTTACGCCGGAGCCAATCGTAGAATAGCGAAAAGTTCTTTTAGTTTTGTTTGGTACGACGATTGGAGTGGTCCAGAGAAATACTTTTGATACACCGAGTTGTTAAAGAAAAAAATTCATAGATTCTTTATGCTTTCAAAAAAAGAGTTTCCTTTAAAAAAATATAAAAATGTTTAAAACGTTGAAATGTGCAACCGATATATTTTGTAGGTGAAGTTTTAAAATATTTATGTGAACTTTTTACATAGAAGGCTACTCGCTGATACAAAAGCTCTTTTCGCACAGGTCAAAGTAGGAATCCTAAAATATTTAAATATTATCAAATAATTACTCTAAGCTCAACATACTGGAAATAAATCAATTTCCTAGACAAAATTAAGATGTGTAGTATATTAATTTTATACTGATTGAAAGAAATGATAACGTTCACTTATAATTAAAATCAAAGTGCGTTTTTACTCTCAATAATGTACAAAGATTATTTCATAGATTATTTAGCAGTGTTTTTGAAAGTTGTCAGTACCCATTATTTTAGCTTTTCTTCCATAAATCTTGGTCTTAATTTGCAGCCTGCCACCTCAAAGCGATTTATCATTGGAGGGGATCCCCTTGGTTCATAAAAGCGAAGTCTGGTTTCGGCCTCGGCAAAGCATTTCAGTCAAACTACTTTTAGACTATTTTTTGTACCTGTATTAGTATTCTTCAATGTAATTCCCACATGTAATTTTTTCAATAAAATTTCTAGCGAATAGTTATGTGTTCCAAAATTCTCTTTAGCTAATGTAACTATTTGAACTCTCAAAAGAATTGAAATTTATAACGGATATCTGTTGGTATGATGGGAGCTGTAACATAATATTCCCATTTCGTAACAGAGAATCATGACTTTTGAGTTGTCTAATGGAGAGGTAGTTATAGTATTCATGATTATAGTACTCATGATGATCATAGTATTATGATCATCATGAGTTTCTTTCCCTCGACAAAATGTTCCTTCAACCAATCCAGTAATAAATCACTTTTTCTTTTTCAGTGATCTTGATCACCTGATGTTATCAATATATTCTTTTAAACAATTTTCAAGCATTAATTTAACACTTTTTAATTTTCAAGTTGATCTCTTTAACTATTTTTCAAGCAAATGCTTCCTAATAATATATTTTTTAGAAAAACAATTTTAATACCTATACCGGGTTTTCAAAAGAAACGACATTGACGTTTAAATTAACTGAGTTTTAATGACGTCTTTAACTGAGCTTTCTCAGTTTTCTTTGCAATAATAGGTTGTAGTTGCATCCGATCTGGTAGTTTAGTGAAAGAATCATGAATTGATTGGGAGAAAGTTTGGAAAGTTAATTTGATCGAGATTATGTGTTTGCTAAGCAAGCATCTCATATTATATTTATCTCAAAACAAAACAAGGAAAAATCATAAACATCCTTAAGAATAATTAACATTTAGATGGTGGCAAAGGAAACAGTCATTAAGCTAAATCATAAAAGTTTTCATCTTCAAAATTTTCATCGAATCAGTCAATAATTGACCCCTCAGTTTCCTTTTCTAGACTGTACAATTCATTACTTCAGTTGAACTGCTCTCTGTTCGCCGTACAGTCACTTCCACACCAGGCTTTTTCGAGCAATCAACTGCATCATGTAACGTTGGGTAGAGTCCTGATTTTCCGAAGTAATTTATTACCAAGCTCCCTTTGACTCGTTCAACACTAGTTTTTTGAACTAATGGATCGAAATTCGTCTTATTTAAGATAGGATTATCTGATTGTATTGTTCTATCGAAATGTTTGACAATTTCCTTTCAGTCATCTGTCAAAGTACGAACTACTGTTACATCCAAGGATGATTAAGATGTGTAGAGCAACTAAAATAATATTTTTCCTTGGCACTCGTTTGCAATGTTAAATGAGATGTGTGACCATCGATAAACAAAATCACAGGTTTGATTATGCCTTGGGACTCTAGGCATGTATTGAACGCGTTCGTAATGTATTCATAACATAATCCTATAGTCTTCCAGTTCCTATCCGATTTACCAATCGGATAGGATTTACCAGTCTTTCGGAATACTAATGGCTATCTCTACAGGTATACATATATACACATTTGAAAACAACCATTGTCGGACCAGTTTGTCCTGCAGCCATTAACATGCCAAAGGCAAATAATAATAATGTTAGGCATCTTTTTCGTCGTTGTTCATGATCTGATAGACACTTTTTAGTGTCTTACAAACAAGCATTTTGTTTATTTTATGATTCAGAAAAGACGGCTTCATCTACATAAATTAGACGGATAGGGTCTTCTCATATTCCCCCCCCCATCCTTTCTGCTTTCAAAATAACCAAAAACTTCATTGAATGTTTTCATTAAATTAGTTAAATACATTAGTTTTTCATTTTTTCAATGAATGGTTCATTGAAGTTGAACCCTTAGTGCATGTCCTGTTTCAGAGGATCCGCATGATGTTAAATTTTGAGCCATTCGGGCAGTGACCTGTGGATTTCTTTTACAAAACCCATTGAACCATTTGCGGCTTTGATGGTCATTGGTTGGTTTTCCTTTTCGTATCTTTTATTACTTTTTAAACGCTATCAAAGGGTTGATTTCGTTGAACAGGGAATCCGGATTGTGCCATTGTGAATAACTACTTCACCAGAGTAGATTCTGGTCAAAATAGACCCTGGTCCCATTTTCCTCTCTACAAGTGTATTCCCCTTAGCTCTACTCATCAAAGTGCTTCTTAGGACATAATTTTGTTTGAAAGCACTGGCCACTGAAAAATATATGGTCTTGAACATCTTCAATCGCACTCTCCAATTGCTCTATAATGATTTTTAAAGTAATATAAATTAGGTCAAATTATCACAAAACTAATAAAGATAAGAATTTAGGTCTTTGTACCAACAGTTGACAGAGTATGTTCCAGTAAGATGACGTTGTTCTCAACTTTTAGTCAGAAGCCTCTTGGGTTCAAACAATATAATTATGTGATGGAATATCATATACCTTAAAAGACTAGTTTTATTAGAGATCACTATTAAGCACTGACACCCTCCACCCTCCACCCTCCACCCTCCACACTGGCACTGGCACTTCCACCCTCTGCCTTCCTCTGTAACAAGCTTCTCCCGGAACAAGTTTGTGTTAGCTGTATCAATAGAAGACGGACCTGAAAATCATAACCTATTACTTTAACGTTATTAAACCAACTTGAAATAACTTCTGTATCCATATTCATAATTAACTAGTGGATCCGAGCGCACGGAATCGTGCGCTACTCTAGCAGAGCGATAATTCAAATGGCGACAAATTTAAAACACAATCATGCTAACACGATCCGTCTTGAGGGTTACGTTTACACAATTTAAAAAATAACAGCAATTAAATTATCCAGCTGATCAAAATGTAAACAATTATGTTCTTCATAAGGATAACATGGGAACTTTAAAAGCCAATGGGGCAGAGCCCAAGGGACTTTTTCAAAAATGTAAGGCCAGTTTGCAAATCTACGCGACACGCTCTTTCCAATGAGCCGTCAATGATCAAAATCGGTTAAGAAATGACGGAGGAGTTCATAAGACAAATTTCGTGTTGGCGTATTAATTATATAGATTATAGAATAAAATTAAACTTAAGAGACTGAAATTTAGAGTAATAAGTTATAAAAAGAGGTTTAATCAACTTACCCCCTTATCGAAATCATTAAGGGATCATCAGATAAGAAGCTTCATCAGGTAGAGTGATGTTTGCAGCTCCGCATAAGTTTCAAACACAGAACTAAGGAAATAGTACAAAAAATGGAGGGTAAATATGAAGTTTTTTTGGCATATTCAACATAAGTTTAATCCTAACTCTTAATATAAGAGTTAATTTGAAAAGTGTCAACTTGGCTCAATGTCATCTACTGGTACCTTTACGTTAAATTTACATTATTGGGAACTGAACATGTATTTTTTCAGTTTGGACTTCCTATTGACAGTTTTTAACTAAACAAGAATACATATTAGAAAATCTATATGCGCGAGTCAAATTAGTCTACCTGCAACTTTTGTGAAAGCCAGCACATGTCCGACACTGATCAACCCCATATCATAAATAGAAGGTCTTTGTGAGAAAATTCAGAATAAAATATTAGTTCTTTGTTAACATTTTCCCTAAGGGCACAAATTCCAAGTGAAGGACTGATCAGCCGATGCATATTTACATATTTACTATATTTGCATATTTACAATTACTAGAGATCGCCAGTGGTCGAGAATTCGACCAATTTTCAAAGTGACAAAGGGATCGCTAATTTTGTAACTGATCCCCGCATATATTAATGTGTTTCTAAATAAATTTCATATAGTACATTTTTTCTATGTAAACACATAATATAACCAAACTGAGGGCCGATTCTCAATCCTTGACTAATTATTTACTTCACTTCTGGCTTATGGCATTGTTTTTAGTAATTAGTATTTTATTAAGATAATGACATTTTTATTAAGATTACATGTTTATTTTTTTTTAATGATTCTTGAATCACAGGAAAGTAAAACTTCAGTCATCAAGTCAGTTACCACAGTTCTCTCCCTCCCTCCATTAATTCCTTCCCTCACTCTCTACTTCCCTTCCTTCCAACCTTCTTTCCACTTTTCCCTCCTTTTCTCCTTCATTCTCTTCTTACCATATCTCCTTCCTTCTTTCCTACCATTTGGAACTTTTTCCCTCCTTCCCTCTCTTCCTATTATTATCACTAAAATGTTATTTATATTTTACCCATTATCCACCAATAAAAACAAAATTTGAACATAACTTGTCCATTTGTACTCCGGTTGCCAGGCCCGGTGACAGGATTTTCGGGCCCATGTGCAATTGAGAAACCCGCCTTTTTTACTTATCTCGCCTTTACTTTAGTAATCAGTATTGTATAATATTAAGATTCCATGTTTATTTTTTTAACACTGAGCTGGTTATTGAATCAGAGGACGGTAAAAATTCAGTCATCAAATCAGTTTATCCCATACACCCCTCACTACAGTTCTCTCCCTCCTCCCTTCATTAATTCCTTCCCTCACTCTCTATGTATTCCTTCCTTTCGACTTTCTTTCTACTTTTCACCCCTTTTCTCCTTCATCCTCTTCTTACCATCCCTCATCCCTCCTTTCTTACCTTTTAGGTCTGAAATAATAACACCTAACATTTACGTGACTAATTATTATTTGAGACCTAAAACTCCCCTTCAAAACTTTTTCTCTCCTTCCTTACCCTTAGGACATTTTCCCTTCCTTCCCTCTCTCCCTATCATTATCACTAAAATATTACACATATTTTACCCATTCTCTACCAATTAAACACACAATTTGAATGTAATGTCCATCTGTACTGCAGTTGCACGATAGTACATCGGATGGTAGAGACTCAATTTAATGTTCCTTTTTCTTCCCTTTTTATTAGCTAATTTTTATCTCTTAATCTTATTGAAGTGAGCAAACTTAATTTGAAACACAGTCAATCTTCTCTGAATAGCCCTGGATTTCAATCAAATACTATATTTTTACTCCATGCCCCAATAAAACATGCGGCTTGAAATTGTTTAAAAATAATAATTTGTTTGGATTTTTTACTGGACAAATACTTAACTCGTGTCATTAATGAATTCCTTACATTTCTTTATTGCTTGATAAAAACTTATTATTGTTTGGGTTTTCTATCTCATCAGATGACAGAAAAAAAATTTACTGGACAAATACTAACTCGTGTCATTAATGAATTCCTTACATTTGTTTATTGCTTGATAAAAACTTATTATTGTTTGGGTTTAAAAAAAGCAGCGTAAATTTTTGCCCACTTTTCGCCCTCACATAATATTTCTACATCTAATCTTTACTCTACGAAAAATAACATGTGATAACAGCTACATATGATGACAAAAGCACAGTTCTGTTTAGTTTTTCTATCACCAAAACAGCAACTCATAAGACCAATGTTAATTTTTTTGAAATTTTAAATTCAATTTTCTACTTGTCTAAAAGACTAATATAAATTTCAATGGGATTCTGCACATCTACAGGAAAATACAATTCTATCGGTGTGCTTAGATTTTTGCTACGATGCACACTGGCTGAGAAAAAAGGAGCACAAAACCTTATGGAAAAAATGCTTGCCTATTAATATAAAGATTTGTTTACTTTTTCCTAACGAAGTGGGACACCATAAGCTAGAATAAAGTCCCATCATTGATAAGATGAATGGTAGAATTCATGGTTTAATTGAAAGAATGAATTAATGAATCAATCAAAACAAGTTATTTCATACAAAAGTCAAGCTTCAGTAAAAATAAAGTTCACGCAAAACTAAGAAAGTAAAAATAAAATACAAGTACAATAAAATGAACAGCTACTGTGGTTGATAAAATTAATAAATGAGAAAACCATTCTAACTCGCAAACATATTTATATCAGTACACATAAGAAAGAGGGATAAAACACATTGTGATTTGATTGCTCCGAGGGTAACTTTAACTAATTGCACTTTTCACAGGACAGTGCAATTAGTTAAAGTTACCCTCGAAATAAATACCTTATTCTTAGGATTGTAAAATAAAAGTGAACTAGACAATTAATGAATAATTAGACTAAACATTTTTTATTCTTTCGGCAGACGATGCTGCAGGTATCTGCTAGTCATGTATATAATAGAATGAAGTTATTTTACTTTCATATAATCCATTCTAAACTCATGTTACATTTATATTCACCTTCTAAAATTAGGAATGCATCTCATACGATCATCTATTCTAATCTCAAGGAAAAAAACAAGAAACGAATATGAGTAGATTATGTATGATGACCTGAAGAAATCAGCACACATTACAAACCAAAATATATTAACGTGAGTTTGCGAGGGGCGCGTCCACACCACACGTGGCGGGGGTGGCGAGGGTGGGACCGGGGTTATCTGTTGACCTCAACTTATCAGTCAGCTGAGATTCGCCTCAGCTCCACCTCCGACCAAGGCATTCCTTTCTTTATCGCAAACGTTATCGTCGATGGCGCTCAAGCCAAATTATTTTGTGAAAACTTTATTTTTCTTACGTTATCACCTCTGAGATGTTATTTAAATTTATGGTGAAAAATGTGTAAAGGGCGTAATTCTGAGGAAATTTCGTGAAACCTCTCTTGCAGGACCCAAGGGGCTTAAGTTCAAAATTTTAGCCATACTTAGGCCTACTAGTAAGTGTTATAATTTCCAATTATTGGCTTTTATATGTGGCAGAGGACGGATAGCTGTGTAGGTGTGTTGTCAATGCTAAAATCCACAGGAGAGTAGAGTCGTGAAAATACCGACAGGTTTCCCTTAGATGTTGCGAAAGTCACATCCTCTGGACGAACTTGAGAACTATTTGAAATCTTAACCATGTGTTATTTGTTTATAAAGCAATGATAATTGAATTATTTTAGAAGTTTATGAACAGATAGTCGCACTTTCGCTGGAATTTTTAAAATTACTAAGGCGCATCCTGTGGAAGGGATGGTTTCCGAGCCCACAAAAGGTACATCTGGGGAATAATATATTTACTTAGATAAATACTTGATTTAATTGGATATAAAATATGCACGAACAAATAGTTATTAAGTGGTCGATATGCTGTGAAGAAAAAACGAAAAATTCTTTCTATTAACTATTATTGTTTTAGAACGGCTTGTCTGTACCAAAATGGAACTTGGTATTTTAAAAATATTCTGTTTTTTAATTGCAGCCGCTTAAATGCCACTTAAAATGAGATATACTTGATACAGGGTATTTAACTTGAGAAACTTATTATAAATACACCTTAAGTTAACAACCAATTTATTTATTAGTAGGACTTACAAATAAATTATTATTAATTACACACTTAAATTTTACAATAGAAACAACATGAATGCAATCAACCCAACAGTAAACGACATACAACAAATGCTAATAAAATAAATCATCTGATGTTTTTTATCATCTTTAACATGTGTTAATCATGATATAAATTAAGTAGTAGCAATAAAAGAGGTCGGCGATCAAATCTCTGAGGACATCCAGATTTTCAACTACTCACTGTCCACCCAGTCAGCGTTTGATCAACTGATCGCCCACCACACCGCGCAGCATCCTCTTGTTATTCCCGAAGCCCAATTTACATGGCTCATGGCCCTACATGGTCATGTAATTAGTGGCGGATGATGAGTGGCGGTCCCGGCACGACGCGCTCCCGCCTGCACGATCCGCCGTGCCACAGCCGATAAACTACCAGCGGGGGGCCCGAAATATCGGGCCCGCTTCGATATTTGTGACCATCTTAATTTCTCCGGATCGTATTTCGGGTTGAAGTTCGGTGAGAACATTGTATACAATGTCTTAAATTAGGATGTTTGTAAGTTAGGATGGACACGTGTATACAAATTGAGAGGTAAATCGACAGAATTACTCATGGTTTTGGCTAAACCGACAAACCGACCTAAAAACCAACTTATGTTTCAACTCTGTAAACTCGGATATGCGAATGCCTTCACCCAAGTAATAAGACAAAAATCGTTGATCAATTTCTGGTGTGTGTAAGACTACAATATTTTATTACAAATTCACAACAGTTGACTTTAAAATTGTGGTTAGTGAATTAGTTTGACGATAATGATTTTGAGTTACAAAATTCAAGATATTAGAGTTTTTAGTTTTATATTCCTAAGAAAACAAGGTTTTTGTTCTATAATCAATATTTGTTTATTAAGGTTTATCAGTTTATTTATTATTGTGGACCTTTTGCTTGAATCGTGCGACAATGTCTTCTAGCCTTGGTAGGACTGTCATTCAAACCAGAATTTGTTCTCGACGTAACTGGTTCTTGGTCCAAGAATCTACACAAGTCCCGGATCCTTCAAGATGAGTTAACTTGCTATGAAGGACACAAACATTCGAAGACAGATGTCAAATTTTTGGATCACGATTTCGAGCAAATAAATTCCCATGATCTAGGCATCATTCCCATTTCTTATTCCTTCATGTAGGCTAACTGAAGTGAGAAGTACTGGGACTGATTCTTTTCCAGCAAAACGAAAACAAATAGACTGACGTGCTGAAATTTAGGACACCCTAATTCTTTTATGAAATATTTTAGGAGAACCAAAATAATAAGGCCTAAAGATACTTCCTACTACGAACCAGTTGAAAGAAAAAAGAAGAGGAAAGTCGCAGACTCTTGTCAACGGGTGGCGCCCGGCGTGGACGAAATACGGCGCGCGTCGACCGTAAACCATCCCCACGAGACAGGAATGGGCGACGGGCTCAAATAACAGCTCTTAGACTGGGCATATTTTACGGAAGAGAGGGTTGGATGGTAATGCTCGTCCCCACGTCACATTATGCAGATTTGTTGTCTTCAGTCATTAGTGCTACCGGGTACATGGAGTTTTATTGAGATTGATGTGGTAAGATGAAGGACTTCTGTCGCAGATCACATGCAGCTCGTATTTATATTGCTATTTATCACTGAGCTTGAATGTCGTATGTTTCATCAGTTAACGTAGCAATTTATTTTAATGTTTATCAGGTTTTTCGGTCAGGTTCATCTGTGTTCAATTAATTTTGAATGAGCAAATGGGATGTCAAGGTTTTAATAGACTAGTTAAGCGTTTGATTGATAACTTTAACCAAAAAAAGAAATTTACATACAAGTCTTCAATAGTTCAATAGTTCAATCAGTAATCATATGTATTTTTAATTAAAGTACTGTTATCGTTCATTTTTAATTAATTCCTAAAGAGTTCTTCACTATTACAATTTTTTCTGTAAACGTTTGAATAAGTGTTCATGTCCGTATTTCTTTTAATTTGTACACTGTACAAGTTCATCAAATTTGTTGCACTCATTGTTTTAGATTTTTCTTGCATCGGAAGGTGAAGGAAAATTCTTATTTCATAAGAAATCGTAATGTTCTTCACTATTACATTTTTTCTGTAAACGTTTGAATAAGTGTTCATGTCTGTATTTCTTTTAATTCGTACACTGTACAAGTTCATCAAATTTGTTGCACTCATTGTTTTAGATTTTCCTTGCATCGGAAGGTGAATTAGCATAGTTGTTACTTTATTGTACTAGGTTATGATATTTTTTCCAATGTGAATACATTTATTCTTTTAATTCTTAATGCACCATACAAAATTTACATTCCTTACTGTATTTCATAAGAAATCGTAGTGTCACCCATTATGATAATACTTTATTGAATTCTACATATAGTAGAAGCCTTTCAAATACTTTTTATCTTAGTCAGTATTTAACTTTTTATGTATTCTTGTGCAGGAAGTTAGAATATCATGTAAGGTAAAAATGGCACATTCTCTACTTTTTTTTTTACAGTCTATTCCTTTAGTTTTAGTAAATTTTATTCAGAGCTCTCGTCTTATTGAGATACAGTATGTAAACGTACTCTAGTCTTTTATCACTTTTTGTATCTCAAAAATGCACTTAATCAATAACCCAGAATGAGAAAAAACAGATTTTTACAAGTTTGAAATAAAATGTTGGAAATATCAAAATAAAAAAGCAGATTTGTTGTTGAAATCAAAAAGTAAAACTAGTACAAACAGTGGATAAGAAATATATTAGCGGAGTTAATTCAAAATTACGTATACCAGAATGTGGTAATATATTAAATCATATATAAAACTGAGGGTTCGATTCCTGACCAGGCTCGGAACTAGGTCCAGTTGCCACTTGTCATTGGGTTATGAATTAACGATGCTATCTAACTAAAGGTCGCCGTTAGATAATAACAAGACCCGGGTTTGGACCGTTCCCGATAAAAACGTTATAAAAATGCCACTGGCGTAGAAATACTCAAAAATACACACGTTATAGTTGAATGAATTTATGATTGATGAGGAGCTTGGGTGTTTATAAATAAATATGGGGGTAAGAACCGAACCTTTTGGTTCGGAAGGACTGCGAATAGCATAATTTAACCAATCCTCATTAATTCAACGAATTAATGTAGTTTCGTTGACTTTATATTCTACATCATAAGTCAAAGGTAATTTGTTCTCACTCAAACCCTAAATTATTCACTTTTGTCAAGCGTTTATTTTTAAACACCCAAGCTTCGACATGTTCCTCATTTCTTTGATTCATGTCGAGGAAACTTGGGTACATTGCATTTTCCTTTATGGTAATACTGTATGTGTAAACATTATTGATCGTAATAAAATCGCTCGACAAACCACATTGCAAATTAAATATAAAATAATTTACATAATTGTCCTTATTTTTTATATGGAACAATTCTTTGTAGTAGGGTTGCTCGAGATTTCAAAAGATAAGACAGTCGGTGGCGAGTCACTGCTCTATCAGAGTTTAAGCTACCGAATACTAACTACTGGAGAAATGAGTCGTTGCTGGCGCGGTCATTCAGCGCCCTATTTCAGAATCTGCGATGTCGTGGTTTGAGCCCAGTGCCGCCAGTATCTCTTGCAGTTCAACTCTGGTGACGAATCGGCTCACTCCTTGCTTATCTTGATGTTGTAGTTACATCTCTCATCTATGATTACTTTTAATGTTCTTGGGTTTATTGACGATGGCGAGCATATGAGACCAAGCCGCGCACTCGCCCGACGTCAAGACTCGCGCCTGCGCAGTGTCCGATCCCCAATACGCTATCAAGGCCCGAGGTGCCGTAGGTGTCAGTTCGTAAATCCCGTGTGACATTTATAACACCGACCGACCGACCAATAAAACGCGGGCAGTTGACTCCAAGCCGACTGTGGCCTGGGCGTGATCACACGTCTTTTCCTTTAGGTTTTTGTCTCACGACTGGCAGGAAAGATATATGTAGAGTGCTGTTACAGCCTTCACCGTACTGGAACTCTACTGGAATCGTCAAAGAGAGGCTTTTACTCGGAGACGGAGACATCTGAAAATGTGGCTATCTCTTTGACATCACGTGTGATGTCAAAGACTAGAAAATTAATTTTACAGGGGATCATGAATTGACAGCCTAATGTAATCGTCCAGATTGAACCTACGAAATGTTTTCTCAGGATATTGCTGGAATTGATCAGGCGATTCCAAATGTTTAATATCAGGTTTAATGAACTGAGATTTATTTCTAATCAATTTTAGCGCACCATTTTTGACCATCTTCGAACTATTAGTTTGACCATGTTGCCAAACTAGCAACAACATCCCGAACCGAACTCGGATGGTTTTGGTGTGTAGCCTATGTATATAACGGACCAAGGACTTCACCGTAGAACAACTTTAGAAACAATACCGTTGTCTTGTCTTCAGGGTTAAACCGCAAACCGAATTTGGCAATATTTTGTTTGTAGCTCTCCACCTCCTGGCGTGTATGAATCGTGAATTTACGGAAGCAATGCATGCATGAACCAATCACACCGACAACCGCCGCCACTGACTGTGAGCCCAATGTCTGAGCACTGAACAGTGCGTGTCTCTGATACGTCGGTCAGAGCAACACGATCCAACCATGAAAATAAGAAGTTTTTTTGTATAACTGTTGTATAGGCCGTTACGAGCAATTTTTTCATCTTAACCCTTTTAGTGCCAGGATCTCGTAGCGAGACGCGCACACTAACTACCGCTAGTGCCGGGATCTCTTAGCGAGATCCTGTCTCTAACTGCATAGTATGCCAGGATCTCGTAGCGAGACGTTTACATTTTTATACATATAAAATATATTTTTTCGTTTTTACTGGCTGGAATTCGTGCCAAATGCCTTTCTATAATCAAATCTTTCGTTTCATATGACTTTTCTCCTGAACTGTCTTTATGGTTAGCTGGAATGACATACTGAAATGCAAACAGCTGTTGGCAGACAAATAACCATGCATTTCATATGGCGGTGATGCAACTTCAATTGTGTAATTTTTAGGCTATGTTTTTGTTATACCTATAGGGTTATAATTGAAATATAGTTTGTATTTTGTTATTGTGGATCTTTTTAAATGTTAAATAATGTTTCTAGTGTAAATATGGAATACGAATACTGTTTTAAGTAGGTTGCTTAGTGACGTTGTTCAACTCTGCATTGTTGCAAGGTTATCGTTTTATTTTGTTAATTCATAACCTATTACAGTACATTGATGTTTTATACATGGTTTTTACTTGTTTTTTAACGTAGTTTCGCATAAAACTAATAAAAATTGCATCAGAGAAAAACGTAAATATGTTTTTCTCGTGTAAACATAAAAAATGAATATGATGCAAAATTTTTTTTAAATTTATTAACTATTTTTACCAGAAACTTGAAATTTGTCTTTCTTCTTGTCATTTATAAATAATAGAAGTAATTAGAAACAAATAAAAAAAAGATTTGTTAAAAAATGTTAATAAATAAATTTTTAGTGAATTTTTTCCCAAACCCTTACATTTTTGCTAAAAAAGGCCTGGCACTTCTTGCAGGTAACAATGAAAAAATGTCCGGCACTTCTTGCACCTACATTTAATTTTTTTCCGGCACTAAAAGGGTTTTAACGCTGTCATAAATAGCACTACATGTTATGGCGCTCAAACTCCTCGTTCAAATCGATTTAATGAAGTCGCGTTATTATTTTACAAAAGAAAAATGAAATAGGTATACTGAATATTCTATATTCATCTTTATTCCTCGCATAAGCGCGCTATGTTATAAGCTATTTTGTTAATTGTTTCTGTTGAATAGATTTCCGATCAAAATTTGTTTCTCAAGAGATTAATTTATTTTTCATTAATAAAATCAAGATTAAGGTACGGCATTATTCTATGGGGTCAACGTCCCAATCAATTTTTTTACGCTTCTGTAGATTACAAAAAAGAGCCTTGCGCTTGCGCAACACGGGTGGAGTTTGCAGGAGAACACCATGCCGGAATATTTTTAAATCTCTCGAAATGTTAACAATACGTTCAATCTATATTTTTGGAAATTTAATATTTTACAAGTTTAAATCAATAAAAGCACTGTCTGGCGCAGACATTCATAATTAATTACAATACTATGCGCAGGCACCATCATAAACAAACTCCCCAAAGATTAGAAAAAACCTCTACGCTACCAAAGGATTTCGAGCCAAAATTATTAAATAAACTAGCAGAAAACATCAAATCGGTGAACTCCGAATCAAAATTCAAAGTAGTAAAGAAATGCCTTTTGGAGCGTGCGTGTTACTTTGAGGGTGAATTTTTTTTCTATGATCTAAATCACTCACAACAAAGAAAATTTTTACGGACCCTAATTAGTTTATGTTTGTATCATAATTATATTTAGAAACAAATTTAATTTTATTCTCACGTTTGTAATACAATGTGTATTGTCTAACTACGATAAAAGATTTTGATTTTGATCAATTTAAAACTTTAAATATTTGCAAAGTAGTCATTTCGATCTGAACAAAAAATAAGCAACAGCTTAAATTCAACTATTATTACTAATTCTATCCACCAGATGTGGAAGTAGAGGAGGAGGATCACTAGGGTGGGAGGGTGGGGCACGGAGTGCAAGGGAGCCCTGTGGAGTGCGTCCGATATTAATTAAAATTCATAGCCGAGCTACCGAATGTGCCGGAGCGAATAACCATGTTAAAGTAGGCTCGAATCTATCGATCATTTCCTATAGTGGAACAAATTAGGATTCGAGCCCAGCCCGAACTGGTTCTGTCCTTGACTGCTCGTACACACGCGCTCACCGACGAACACACGCGCTCACCGACGTACACACGCGCTCACCGACGTACACACGCGCTCACCGACGTACACACGCGCTCACCGACGCGACGTACACACGCGATCATCGACGTACACTCGCGCTCACCGACGTACACACGCGGTCACCGTCGTACACACGCGCTAACCGACTTTCACGCGCGATCACCGACGTACACGCTTGAGATTAAAATCGCGCGCAGCAGATTAAAATCTATATATTAATACGCAAGCGGTTTTCTTTTCACAGTCCAACCGCAATAACGGCTGGACGGATTTTAACGTTTGAGTTATCAAATTAAAGGGAATTTTATGTAGATTTGTCAACAAGTCTCAGAATTTTAAAAAAGGGCGTCACTTAAGTACAGTAAAGGGCTGAAGTTTCGGAACAGTGTTGCTATTCATCGACATTTGGATCAAGCTCAGTTTACTTTGTTTACAAACTGAACATATGGCCAAGCTCTGAAATAGTTCTACAGGTAAACCACAGACAGATAGCAGCAATGAATTACAATTAATTTTTCGAAAAGAGCAGTTTTTATTTTTACAACTGGTTTGGCTTTGTTTTCAACAGTTTTCTTTTTTAAAAGATTTATTATGTAATTTAGGTTATGTTATGAAGTTTTTAAAGCTGTTAAACATTGCAGTTACCGTTTTTACAATGTAGTTTAGTGTTTTTAATGTGGTGCATTAAGTTAAGTGTTTTAATGTGTGTTTAAGTTGGTGCATTTATAATGCCACCGATAAGAAGACGAACGTTGAGCGGTCGGAGGAGTAGGAAAGAACCGCTGGCATCGCCCTCTCGATGTAACATTTGATGCTCCTTCCAACCCCAGACCAATGAACTACTAAAAATGTTTTCATTGCGGTGGGTTGCATTTCAAGAATGAAAAGACTGGTAGAGTAGTGCGTCATTTACGCGTTTTTACCACAAAGGAAATGTTGCCTATAAAGACAGCCGTTCTCTACAATATCTGTTTTGGCGATAATTATCAAGAAGATGCAGCGGCAATCCCTAAACAAAGGAAGTCATTGCTTATGGCGCCAGTGTTTGCCCTCGGTCAGCTACATGTTGCTGTAAGCAGAGCGTGATCTTTTGCCGGTGTTAAAATATACATTTAAGAAAAAAGAGGACATGGGGAAATGAAGATGTTCCCTGAAAAATCGTTTACGTTTACCAGAAACTCCTGCGGTAGATCAAATTAACTTTAATAGTTTCAGTAGTTAAGCCATAATTTTGTTAATGAAGTTAAACTTTAAAAGTATATAAGTAGGCTTATTATTCTTCATTATTTTACCACTTGATTTTTGCTCGATTTCGAGCTACGTGTTATCTAGTCGTTTTTAATCAGTCATACATACATGTGTGTTTGTGTTGTTTATTTTAACTTTATGACGGGCCACAGGAACAATTTGTTTTTGTAAGATCGGTATTGTGCTTTAAAAATGATATTTATTATACCGAAACATGTCAGCATAAATTAATTGTGAAGAACAAGGATTCGAACTGCAGTCGGTTTAAGGTAATTTTAACCAGGTTTTGCTGAATATTTTAACACGTGTTTTTTAATATGTAACCACACCGATTACTTTATCAGCTTGTACATGGGATGTTTATTTATCCAGAAAAACGCACCTGCGTCATACATCACGGAATTTTGAAAATAACGTTTCAAATAACAAAAAGATTATAAAAATAAATCGTTAAAAAGCTTGTATGTTATATAAAATTATAAAAATTAAAATTATACACAATTATAAAAAGTTCCTAAAAATCACTATAGTAACCAAAGTAAAATCATATAAAATTACCTAAATTTCAGTTATGTAAAATTTAAATTAATAGCCTATTCACGTTCACTCCAATGGTGAAACGTCCAGTCAAGTTAGCACAGGTCGTGTGTGCTGTCTACTCTCTCAACAAGCCGAGTGGAGCTTCGAAGAGTGAGATTATAAGTTTCCTCAAGCTCCGTTTCGGAATCAAGTGTTCCAAGAAGGAGATCGAAAAAGTCATCGAGAAAGGGCTAGACGAAGGTCTTCTGACTAGTTTTAAAAAAAGATACTCAGTAACGAAAATACGCCACGGAATAGTCTGGGCTGGAAACAGCGGTGTTGTAAGTGTTAGTAAACGTGTAGACAGACGGAAAAAGAGAAAATATATTAAACCAAAGCCTCGGAGAAGGTCCTTTCTAAGCCGAAGTCTTAAACCGAGGACAAAAACGTTCGCTCGAGGTAAAGCGATAGTTCAAGACTGCGTTGAGCAAACCACTTGTTTCTACAAGCTTTGGAAAAAGGAAATGAAGAAGCAGTTAGCAAAAATGAAGAGGGGTGTGAAGAAAGTCTCCAAAAGAGGAAAAAACGCTTATAAAAAAATTAAAAACGGGCAAATGAAGAATCGGCAAACGAGGCTGAAGCTAAAACTGAAGGAAAAGTGTAAAAGCTTGAAAAGTGAAAGGACGAAAAAAGCACTAAGATTAAAACGGAGTATAAAAGAGGTTAAATCTAGAACAACGATTAGTAAAAGAGAGAGGAAAGTTAAAAGCAGTAAAAATTCCAACGTGTCATCAGACGGCGGCGGGACACAGTGCGGCGAGCGGTACCGCTCCCTGCTGAGGCAGACGAAGAACGCCGTGGTGCACGGCAAGTCGTGGGACCAGCTCAACTTCACGCGGCAGAGGAGCCAGCGCGAGAACCAGGAGATGGTGAGGACCTCGCAGCTGGTGCAGAAGATCCTGACCAAGGCGCACGCCGCCTCCTGGGACGACCTCAACTCCAAGCTGAGGGAGATGAAGGAGAACAGCTTCGTGCCGCAGGCGGCCGGCGACAGCGCCTCGCAGCAGAGCTTCACGTCCCTGGAACAGTGACTTGTGTTTGTATTCTTGATCGGCTTTATTTATTGGATTAATATTATTCAATTAAATTATTGTAATTTATTTTAGGTTTTTTATTTTTGCATCAAGTACGTATGCAATTTTGCAATTCAATCAAAAAAATGTTTGGCCAAAAAAAATTACGTGTTGTAACGAGAGGTAATTCACTTACTGTTAAACGACCAATGGTTTTCGGGCTTTCAAGGGTTTATTTTTCACTTGAGCCTGTCCCCATGAAGGCCCGAAACCATTTTTTGTTTTTCCAATAAATGGACCATTTATGGGAAAATACCAGTTAACTTTATCCCTTTCAGTAGGAAAATTTCATGATTCAGGGGTGACTCCATCATTGTGGGTACACATGTAAAAACTTCTTTCCTGCAATGTACCATACTATTAATCTATAAAAATAACTGTTGATGACTATAGATATATGCGACTCAATTACTGTACATCCATCTAAATATTGCCATCTTGTTTTACTTAGAGCTTATCGGTTGAAAACAATCAACTCGAGGCATCAAAGTTTGCAAATATTCAAATTAATTTTCCTACAATTCTCAGAAGCTATAGTAAATTATAATGGGACTAGAGGACCCACGCTGCTCCGCAGCAGTAAATTTTGGTATTACGACACAAAATCAACTCAAATCAAATAATTCTTCATTTACAAAATTAATGTTACATGCAATGGAGCTTTACAACGTCAATATGACTTGCCCGGCAGTTGCCTAAGTTGAAAAAGAGGTGCATGTAGCTGGGCCCGGTTATGTTGGAATTTCAGTAAACCAATTAAACCACGATTTATTACCAAGCTGGTAATAATTTGTTCCACAAAGGAAAACTTAGGACTTTCATGAGATATTCTGTACTTAAGTTTTCGGGACAGTGACATGTCAGCCCGGCACATAAACTTTACAAACTAACTATATACCATGCTAAAATACCCCCGTTGTAGACCTGCATACTCAGCGAATTTCATATGTAAAAGAACATAGTTCAAGCCAACACAGCGAGATTTGACGTGTTTTTGTAAGCTCCATAAGATTAACGTGGGGAATCTTAACGTGGATTAACGTAAGATTAACGTGGGGATTGAGTATACATCAGGTTTGCTGCCATGAAAATGGAAATATCGGGGATTTTGTACTATTATACATTAGATCTTATCTAGATGAAGACATAAACCAATTTTTATCAAGATGAATATGTTGAGAAATAAGCAAGATATAGAATTTTAATTTTACTTAAAATGAAGAAAAATTAAGGTTAACATTGGGACAACGTACATGTTTACCACTTTCAATATCTCGGTAACCAATGGACATAGACCAGTGATTCAAAATCCTAAATTGTTCTTTTTTTTAGCTGAATTCTTGGGGTGCCAACAAAAATTTGATAAATCTTGTTTTTCTGTGTAAAAAATTCAAAAACCCACATTTGGTGGGGGTTTATCCCCCTTCAACCCCCCTCCGGTGGTCCGATTGGGCTGGTTCACGAATTCGTCCAATTGATTACCACTTTACACGTCTGTACCAATTTTCATTAAGATCCGACCATAAACGGACTCAGAAAAAGAAAACCTAATTTAAGACTTGCGTTGTTCGGAATTCAGCAGAGTGCTCCAGGTACGTCCGATCAAAATAATCAACAGCTCAAATGAAAGCTGGTATTTCACTGAAAGTTCTTAGACTAAAACATATAGAATTACTTAATTAGAACTGGGGAAATATATTATCTTCAATTGAATTCATAATTCGGGAAATAATCAAATTTATGTTTTTTGGTCGAGTAATACAGTATATTAATGAATACCGATCCTTGATAGCAAATATTTGCGTGCATACCTTTAATTTAAGACCTTATTTATGAAAATGGGTCAAGTAGAAGAGCCAAACAGACTCGGAAAAGAAAAAACAATTTTTTTTGTGTTGTTCGGAATTCAACAGCGTGCTTCAGGTACGTCAGATCTTAATAATCAATAGCTCAAATGAAAGCTGGTATTTCACTGAAGGTTCTTAGACTAAAACATATAGAATTACTTAATTAGAACTGGGGGAAAATATTATCTTCAATTGAATTCATAATTCGGGAAATAATCAATTTTATGTTTTTTGGTCGAGTAATACAGTATATTAATGAATACCGATCCTTGATGGCAAATATTTGTGTGCATACCTTTAATTTAAGACCTCAATTATGAAAATCGGTTGAGTAGAAGAGCCGAACAGACTCGGAGAAGGAAAACAAAAAATGTTTTTGTGTTGTTCGGAATTCAGCAGCGTGCTTCAGGTACATCCGATCTTAGTAATCAATAGCTCAAATGAAAGCTGGTGTTTCACTGAAGGTTCTTAGACCAAAACATATACAATTACGTAATTAGAACTGGGGAAATATATATTTAATTGAATTCAAAATCCGGGAAATAAACAAATTTATGTTTTTTGGTTGAGTAATACAGTAGATAAATGAATACCGATGCTTGATGGCAAATCTGTGCGTGCATACCTTTAATTTAAGACCTCAATTATGAAAATCGGTTGAGTAGAAGAGCCAAACGAACTCGGAAAAGGAAAACTATATTTAACTCCCATAAGAAATGTACAGGGAGGAAGTTGCTTTTGTGCATAACTCGAGTAATACGGCAGATAAATGAATGCGGATGCTTGATGGCAAATCTGCGAGTGCATACCTTTATTTTAAGACCTCAATTATGAAAATCGGTTGAGTAGAAGAGCCGGACGGACTCGGAAAAGAAAAACCAAATTTTTTTAATATATAGATTGGGCAAAACTACAGGAAATTACTTTTCTAACGGTGTGCTCAGTTTTTCCTAGGTTGCATACACTGAGAATAAAGGATTACAAAAATCATGCTTGCCTATAACTATATAGATGGACTGAGATCGTCTACTGGTCGAAATCCAGCCATAAAATATTTGAGTTCAGCTGTTATTCGTAGCTCTATGTGCACATCTACAGTAAAGTACTTTTCTCACTGAGTGCTCAGTTTTCCCTAAGTTGCATCCAGCATTGCATACAGGCTGAGAATAAAGGATTACAAAAAAATTATTGCCTATAAACATATAGATAGCCTATAAATCGCCTATTGGTCGAAATTCAACCAGAAAATATTTGGGCTCAGTTGTTACTCATTGCTCTAATAAAACATTCAACGGAATTCCGCTCATCGACAGGAAATTACTTTTCTAATGGGACACTATTTCCTACCAGGGCACTCTGGCTGAGAAAAGAAATAACAAAAACCATGCTCGCCTATTATTCTGTAGATTCCGCCTGTAGTGAAGGTTCAAATTGGTAAACCTTTCTTTACAAAATTATACACAGGGTCCATTTAAAGTTACATCGTTCTAAATAAGTTTTTTTTCATTCTAAAAGAATAATAAAATGCACATAAATAATATATGCATTAGTTTTAATATAAATATGGATTATTTCATTGTATAAAGATAAAGGTGTATAACATTTATCTTGAAGAGTTTAGAAACCAACTACCCCCACACTTGGAATTCTAAGGCAAAGTATGTCCCTGGAGAATGTCCAAGCAATGAAAGACTTGTGTTAAACCGTATGAAAATAAATCTGCCCAAATGGCATTTTTAACAAGAATGAGTCTATTCTGAATGGAATTTCTGGATGAATGAGAGTGTATCAGGGCGTAAAGTGGCAAACATTCCAGAGCGAGAGGAGGGTGCGGGAATTCTCCCCTGATTGACTCCACAATAGCGATGAGTTCATCTGCGACACCTCGGTGAATGGACGCTGCCCCTCGGTCAGAGGTCCAATCAGAATCCTGATCCTTCTTTACACTTCACCAAGTGTCCGGACCCTTTCTTCATTTAAGGGTCTAATCTAGATTCTTATCCTTCCCTCATGCCCTGCTGAACATTCCATATCTGTGTTAGAGGGAGTTCCTCGGTTATTTCACGAATAAAACAAAGAGGGATGCACAAAGGCTTGGCGTAAAAAGTAATAAGACCACTGCTCTTCTTTTGTTTTCATCTTTTATAAAATACGATAGTATTATACCACGTATCTGCTAATCATTAAACATGTATTGCATATGCTTAGCTTTCGCTATTTTAATATGATGTCATGAAATTTTATTAAGTTAATAACATCAATTAATGGAATCACAATATTTTTCTCTTTTTCTTTTGAGACTTAAACTGGTGTAAATCTGGTAACATGATGCAAACTCAGCAACTAATAATTGTAAAATACCAATATACCCTGTAAAATATAAAAAGGAATTGGTGCTCGGATGTTTGCTTACTCCCTCATGCTATGATGAAGTGTTTACATAGTTAACACTATATTTATCTTTCAGTCTAGAAATTATAAAAGTCATGAATTCTTCCGTCGGATGTTTATCAAAGGTCAGCTAGTCCTATTGAATTATCTGACCTCACCAATTGGAGTCACGAACGATTGTTGAAAACTGATGAAAAAGGTCAACGATTATTGTCCCTGGGTTGTACACGATGGCAGCGCAATAAATGCCACATTCATCCGATATTTGATGGCGGCCATCAGTCGACGCTGCGGCTGAGGGCCGAGTTGTGCCGATGGCTCATCAGCTGGAGTTACAGCCTCGTTAGTGACCCTCGTTATCTCGCTGATCTCCTCGTTGATAACGACCGTTTAGCCCTGTGTAAAGCCCAGAGGTTGTCGTTGACAGCAGGAAGATTGGCTCATTACCTTCGTAATTGGTTCTAATAGGGTATGTAAAGTGTAAGAGTGACGGTATCTGTAAATGTTTAGGGACTTTATGAGAGCTTCGGTTGACTTTTCTTTTAGATTAAGTATTTAGATTAGTTTTTAGATGAGATAAGGTCATCGTGTTTATTAGACCAAGGAAAATGTTCAAGACCCGAGATTAAATCATTCGATATTTGGAAATATCGATAATTGACTTTAAAAGGGTACGGGTAGAGTGTTCAGCCTGATGTAGTTATGAATGTTTGGAATTTCAATTATTTGGTTGAATACTGTAATATACTGTTGAATCCTTGGTAGAGGATTTAAATTTCATCTGAAGCCAAATACGTCGGTATACTGGGTTCTGCCACGATATCGGAGTTTAAAAGTCCTAAGTAATACATAAAGGTTCTACTTTACATGAATACTTCTAAACTATTATTCATACATGAATATTTATATATCCATGTACTTAACCTGGTTGAATTTGTAAAGAAATGAAACTAATATGTACACTTCCAATCTTTACAGATTCTCGAGGTCTACATATTTTCTCACTGTTTTACCCCATTGCCAGACGCCTGTCTCTCTGAAGTCTAATCAAGAATAGTTTGCAATTTTTAACTGTGGCATTTGGTGGTGATTTTTCCAGTTTCCGCCCGCCTAATTTTATACTCCCGACTCTCGATTATGAGTTTTGTTAATGTATACGTTTTAGTTGATATTATTTCGTTGTCATTGTTTGACTATTTTGCGTAATAACTATTTACTTACGATGTGAACTGTTTAGAACACGTTTTTTAGTAGAACATATTTTGCAACATTTGAAGAACTCATCGGAGCCGTTTTTGAGATAATATATGTATGTATATATGCATTGCTCATATTATTAGTATAGGATGTGAAATGAACGTTCCAAAGAGATGTAATGTTTCATTTCAATACATACATATTTTCATTTACCCTGTAATATTTATTCCCTAATTCATTATTTTCAACAATAACACTAGGATTAAGTTAAGGAATATCTAGAGATTTCATAATAGTTACAATCAATTTCCTTACATAATTTATTTAATATTCCTGTTCTTATATATTATTTTAAAGTGTTCTTTTATCACCACATCACCCCTCAATAAATAACCCATCAGATAGTTAATATTTATTTAATTATGAGCTAATCTTTTTAAATTCATGATATATAAAAAAGGTTCCACAAAATATAATGTGTAACAAAAATTAATAGGCCTAAATAATTCATCAGTATAATTTATTACTATATACAGGGTGTCTCACCTAAGGTGTCTCAAATGGATTGTGGACGAATTAGTAGTCCTACATGGATGAAACAAAATCATTCCCCACTAAATCGACCGCAAGGAACAACATAAAAATATTTTTAAGTTTTAAAATACAGGGTGTTCCAAAAACCGGGGGTCATGGGTTCGAATCTCAGATTTTTTAAATGTAAACATATGTCATGTTATGCATAGTTTGTAAGTTCCAAACAAGACAAACAATTTGGTGAAAACAGATTTCACTCATCTTTTTTCCATTTCAAAATGGCGGTTATATTTGTGAAAAATGTTGGTATTTACGGAATACTCTGTATCTCGAGAACTACAAAACATATTTTGTTCTGTTTAAAAATCATTAATCCTCGTAAACTCGGCTTTAATTTGATATACAACATGCCAACATTTAGAGTATAAAAGTTTTTTTTAATGTTGGTAGCCCTGAAAGTAAAAAAAAATTAAATCGCAGCTTATGTCAAATAGCACATCATTTTACACGTCCTTGCGGTCGATTTAGTAGGGAATAATTTTGTTTCATCCATGTAGGACTACTAGTTCGTCCGTAATCCATTTGAGACACCTTAGGTGAGACACCCTGTATATTTTAAAGAAGTTGCAATCATAATATAATTATTTCATATAATACAAAATTCTAAATTAAATTTCATGACTAATTCCAATTTAGTGTACAGTGATTAAAATATTTTCTTCAACAAGATGTGTGAACCCCAAGTGCAACAATGGGCAGCACATGTGCTGCAGCTGGACCTACCTCATCTTCTGGCGGTGATCTTCAAGGTGTTAAGATGTACTAACTTTAATTCAGGACACTGTTCCTATATTTTATTCCCAATAATTTGGACTATTTTATTCCTAGTGCCAATAAGTAGGGAATTGCCCATAGTACCCTTTTTTAAATTCAACCTCTTTTATTAATTAAAACTTCAAGAAATATTTTGTACTGGGCGAAGATTGTATCCAGGTGGTAAGAGCATCTTGAATATACCATTTCCAGCCTACTTACTCAGGAACATTTTTATAGACTACCATTTTATAAATTCAATATAGCCCAATTTTAAAATAACAGTCAGCAAATTACATCAAGATATTTATTTAAATTGAACTTTTAATATTCAAGTGTCTACAAAATTTCATTTCATGAACTCTGAGAATCCGGCCATCATAGTTATGAAACCAAATTGGCATTTTTAAGTACTGATTAAATCAAAATTAATCTCAATTGGATATTTTTTAGAATTTTAACAGATTTAAATAAATTTGAGATTGCGCCCGGCACGAGTTTCCCCCCCTGAGCATTATGAGGTCATGTACAATAAATTAATTAGACCACTAAACTAGTTGGATTTAAAAAGGTAAATATAGGTAAGCCAATAAGTACCAAGCCTAGGACATTAGACATTTCAATATTAAGCTTAAGTCTTATATATCCATTAAATAGTATCTTCTCCTCTTATTGTCATATAGCCTATATATTGTTAGTCCCCAAATTTATCTATTTCATGGATCTGAATTTTATAATGTGTTAAATAACTATTAGCTTTATCGACATACTGTGTATTATTTGAAATCTAGGCTAAGAGTACTTTAAAACTAGGTAATTACAGACCAGCTAATCACAGTAAAGTTTCCAAACTACAGAAATACTATAAATATAAACTACTAAAAAAATAGAAAAGTAAATAACAAGTTTGATCAATTTTACTTATTGATTTATTTCTGGTAACAACCCCCATAAAGGTGGCGTATTGCAGAGAATACATTTTTCAACACAGTTAATTGTTTCGTGCACACTTTCTACATCTATCTCACAGATCAAATTAATATGTTGGATGGATTTTGATGAAGTAATAATTAATTAGGAAATTATTACTTTAGGCTTACCTTACTAATATGATGAGGGTCTTTCGAATCATATGTTTAAGTAAATCGATGTTTGCTCTGAGATACCTTAAGGATCGGTCCTCGGACCGATTCTCTTCTTGTTCTTTATAAATGATATTGTTAGCAGTGTCCCTGGTGTTGACCTTTGTTTATTTGCAGACGACACTTCCATGAGTGTTTCTAACAAATGTAGAGTCTCTCTAAATTAACTCTTTCATCAAAACTCTCAGTGCTCTTGCAGTGGTTCAGTGAAAATAATCTTCTTGTCAATACGGAGAAGACACGGTTTGTTGATTTTAGCACGAAACCCCTTCATAGTTCATTTTTAGAGTCAAATTTTATGATAGGGGATTGTTTAATAGAATCTAGCCAGCAGACTGATTTCATAGGGCTGTCATTGATTCTAGAGTAAACTATTCATTACTCATTGATAAGGTTTGTAATAAGTAATAAGTTCAGTAGCTACGTGTTTCTTCTTCGTCGTCTATCTTTTTTTGCAAATAAGGAAATTTTGATGGCGGTGTACTATTTTTCTTCTACATGCTACATACGAATTGGCAATTTGGGGTTCTGAAACAGAAAATCGTAAGCAGGTATTCCGTTGGCCTTCCATAATTTTATATTTAGTTCGTTGTTATTTTTATTTTGTGTATTTTGATATTACTGTAACTTGCAATTATTATGACATATTGTCAATTCTATTAGTCATAGTCTTATGACAATAAAGAATCTGACTTTGACTTACGATCCTATTATTGTAGACTTGGAGTCCCAGGTTTAGCTCCCAAGGAGCATTAGTCTGGGCTTTCCTCCTCGTCTTTGAAACCTTCAATAATGGGATCTTCAAGTACTATATGATGTTAAATAACGATCCAGACGCTATAAATCCAAATAATCAAATATTACAGCCTTGTACTTTAAATCAACATAACACATCTACTATATTTCATATTCTTTAGTCTAAATAAGAGCGTAGAACATACCAATCGCAACCGTAGCATACAATATAAAGATAAATCCAAACAATTTTGTATTTTTATGTTTGCTTTAAGTTATAAACAACGTTTCAAACGTACTAATGCAGTTTCCTTTGTAGGCTCAAGGCTCACTAAGGACTGAATGTGTACTAGATGTTTTCGAGCCGGCCAGTACGGAGGCCGATGTTTGCGGCGCGGTCAGTACACACTGCTACCGTGATACCCGTCGAGTCAATTTCATTAACCTCGGCCTGCCGGACCATCCATCAAACAAATACAGACTCACAACCAACTACCGCCGCGCCGCGCCGCGTCAACGGGCGAAACCGACGTGGGAAACCAGTTTCTCCGCCTCTAGTCTTGCTGTTTGTGGAGTTTCGTCATGGTTGAAAACAAACAAACAGTTTGTGGACAAAAGCCGAGAGTGTCAGCTACTGAATGCACTCTGGCCTGCACTGAGTGTGAGTTTAGGCTAGGAAAACATCGCTCTATGGTTCTTTGAGATGTCAACCTACAGAGAAACGAAGGAAATGGAAACATATTCAAGTAAAGTGTGTAATGATCACTGTCATAATTTTATTTTTGACGTACAGAATAAATATTAGCCACACAACTTTTGAGCTTTTCTAGGTTTTACCAAAGTTTTATTAGTCACATTTAGTTCAGTACTTTGATCAGTCCAAGGTGATTTCAATGAACGCAAAAAACTCGCTACACCTTCACGCTTATCTCCCTTGCTTGCTAATTCTGTAGATGCTTCTACTTATGAAATCCAATAAAACAACGTAAACAAATAATTCCGATCACAGTTATTTATTAAGAAACATAAAGTATTACAATATCCAATTCACAGAATAATGTTTCTTGAAAAAACGCATTCATAGTTCTTCAAAAAAAAATCCAGGATGAATGTCCGAGCTTTATCACGGTTGTCCATCTCCGAAAATGTCGAAAACGGTTGTATACAGGATGTCCGTAAAGTAAATGGACTGTTTTGTAGATTCGTTCCTCACATTGAAACAAAGCAATAACCATGGTTGTCCCTTTTCCAATTTTATGCCTTCCTGTCTATATGAGTTTTTTTTAATTGTTCATAGCCTTTGAATCACTTGAGGCCACCTAACTTTTATCTACTTGGTGGTGACAGCTTAAAGAGAGAAAAATATAAAATTTGTGACAACTTGTAACGGCCCATTAATTGAATAAACCCCTAAACAGGTTTTACAGCAATTAGGATGTAATACTAGCTGTTGGGATACTTATACGATTTACATAAATGTTAATCCGAAGGAATCCTATTACAGAGTTCAAGAAAAAACTAAACCTAGTTAAGGACATTTGAACACGTCTAACCGGTCATGCCCCTGACCTATCACAATCTGAGAATAAAATATGTATCAGAAGAATAAAAACAGTATTCATCAGTTAGTTACACTTCTACAAACAAATAAATAAGCGTACGCCATTCTATGTTGTAGCTATTTTTAGGTCCTCCTGGTTATGTGCTTCTAATCTTGTTTTGCTCTTGGTTCCTTTCCATCTGAAAACGGAATCTGATTCTTGATCCCGAAACGTCTTGAAACTTTTTTTTAATGTCTGCAAAATTTAAAATTAAAAACATAAACTTGATCATCATCAGCAATTAATGTTAGACAAATACGGAAAGAAACCAAAAACATATTAATATTAGGAAAATACTTAGCCAGGAGGATCTGGACAAAAACAGCTAAAACAGAGAACTCAGTTCTGGATTCGCTATGTTCTTGTCCAGGTCCTCCTGGCTGTGCGTTACTAATCTCGTTATGTAGTAGATTTCTTTCCACCTGAAGACGGGGTCAGATTCGTGATCCCGAAACGTCGGCCTGTGTTAATTTGAACACTTTTTAAGCAACAAAATTTACTTATGTATGTTTGCATGTCCCGCATGACTTGCAAATAGAGACTCTATTATTCATGCCTGGATATCTGTCTAAGTGTTTAAATATGAACTGTGTACTTTAAAGGTTTCGATAAATTTGGGACGTTTTTAAGAGAAGCATTCATTATATATTTTATTACAGAAACATCTCAAACTTTTGTATAATTCATTATACAGGCTGTTCCAGAAAGGAAAGCACTTTTATTTTGGGGTAAGCCGAATGTGCAAGAGAGATAAGAAAAGGAGCTTATCAGGGCGTTGTAGCCATGCCCGTGGAAAGCCATTTGCCATGGAACGCTTTATCGGTGAGTATTTAGCTTGCTTTCTGTGTACGCGAGTATTACCAAACGCTTTCTTATGTGACAGTTTGATGGCACTTCCGCACGCATTACAGACTTCATGATCTCAACCAAATGCCATCAGTGAATATAATTAAATGCTGGGTGATCAAGTCTGAAGCCACAGGATAAACTATGAACCCCTTCGGCCGAAAATAGAGAAATACGTTTTTAAGATAATGTCGAGCGTGTGTTCGAGATGCTTTGGAGGATGATCCACGTTGATCACTAAAGGATCAGTAAGTAAATTCCCTGCAGGACATTACAACGATTAAAAGTGATTTAAAACCGTTCTTGCAGACGTTACCTCGTGCTAACATGCGAAGATTGTGATTTAAACAGGACGGAACTACGTGTCATACAGCAGGAGACTCCTTGAAAGGCAGCTGTTTCGTGGGAAGTCATTTCAAGATTTGGTAACATAAACTTCTTTGAAAACCCCTGAACTTACTCCACCAGACTTTTTGTGGGAGTATCTAACAAGTTCGGTCTACAATAACCCTCCTGCTACGCTCGATCAGCTGGAGCAATACATTCGTGAGGAAACTGAAGCCATCCCACCAGAACTCTGCCGTAGAGTCTTCGCAGATGTAAGGTTTCGTTTGGCGGAGTGCCGGTGCCGGAGGGGTCTATATCTGAAGGATGTAATGTTTCACTAATAATTTCCCTTAAGTGTACAACCATTTAACCTTGTGAAAATTTCTGTAAATAAAGCAATTTTTCTGTTTTCCGTGTTTTAAAAGTGAATTTCTTTCTGGGACGTCCTATTATTATACAATCATATAGCATGTATCACACCTAATACCTTATACACCTTTCTTGCCTAATTCTCTCGGTATAAAATTAATTAATAATAGTAAAGGCCCAATATAATTTGACTGATCGTGCAATCAAGTTTGGAATTTCAATGAGTCATAAATATTCAGAACCTAATTTGAAAATTGGTCACACACTGATTGATCGGTACAGATAAAGCGAAGCAAATCGACGCGTGGATTCTTTAAATTGATTTTAAATCCTTTTAAATCTAATTTATTGACATGCTATAAATGTTTAAATATCAATAACTAATATAATGAAATCTGTGATTGATGTGATCCAACACAGACCAACACACAACAACGTACACAATGTAAATGTTTCATTTTGGTTGTTTAAAATCCGTTCGCTTGGTTCATTATTTATTTCTGCTAATTATTTGTTACTTTTAAGACATGGAGCAATGTGTGCTCGTGCCAAAAGTGTAGCCCTACGCAATAACTAAGCTTATTTAATTATAAAAGTGCGACAGTCTCAAGGAGAATAATATAGAAAATACTTCGCTTTATGGGTGTACTCAAAAACCCATTCTATGAGAGAATACTCGAAAAGTCTTGAATGTGGTACTGTATCTGCAATAATTGGTAGTTTATTTGTTAAAACCTAGACGTGCCGTTCATTAGGCTATAAAATACACGAATTTACTATGATCAAGAGAGATACGTAACCTGTAAATCTTTCTCAAAAAAAGTGTTTTTCAGCTCTTTGTAAGTTTTTGTATTAAAAAACCAACTACCCCACATTGTAACAAAAACTAGCTCTATTCATAATTATTTAGCCACTTGAATTGATGTAGTCCATCAAAAATTTACGTAGCGCGTTAAAAAATCCACTGAATTTATTAATAACTGATTTTTTACTGTTCCAGAACGATCCAGATTACTGAAGCTGCGCTTATTCGAATGGCAGAAGAGAAGAAACATCAACAGGGCACGATTCTAATTTGATTTCTCAAAAGTCTTTGATTGTGTTGAACAAAACCTTTTATTCGAAAAATCAAGGGTCAAAAGGAGAATGTCTTCATGGCTGAGTTCTTATCTGTCAGATAGGCGGCAGTGTGTTGAGGTTGATGACACCAGATCTGTCTGGGAAACTGTTACTTGCGGTGTGCCTCAGGGTTCAATCCTACCCTGCTTATTATGCTGCATGTGAATCACTTTAACTCACAGCCATACTCTTAGTAAGTATCATGTGTATGCTGTCAACATTCAAATTTATTCACATTTTCAGTTAATCATATTAATAATTGTGTCCGGAGAATAAATAAAGACAACAACCAAATCTCTATGTGGACTGAAACTGAATTAACGGACCGAAACTTATACTCATGAAAGGACCAAACCTATCATTATTTACCATTCAAGTTTAAGAATATCAATTGAGTTCATCAACTCCACTAGCTTGCTTACAGTCAATTTAAATGTTCTTCGTTACACACAAAGGTAAAATTCTTGGACTTACTATTAACGCACTTGGGATGAAACCGCGCCGTACTCAACTCACGAAGAAAGTCTTTGCATCAATATCTTCACAAGGTTACAATTTTTTTTGCATTTCATACTAAACTACATCTTGTAAAAACACTTATGTTATGGCACCTCAATTTACTTACTACAGCTCCGTGAAAAGTGACATGACTGGGACTGTTTCTGATATGCTCTAACGCTTCAACAGTCTCAGAAATGTTGTCTAGGATATGATCTGGGACGCGTGGAGCTTATTATACATTACTTCCTTGTGACAAACTTGTAAAAATTAAATTTCTAAGGCCAGTAAAAATTCAGTCGATTTTTCCAATTTCAAAAACTAGCTTCCCTAATTATTTTGTAAATGACTTAAAATTAGTGTCTTACGGTAGAGTAAGGAATCCCTCCCTCTTACTGCGGATGCCTCATGACAGAACAGCCGTATATGACCGGGGCTTCTTGTTACAGTTTGCCGTCTTTGACTATTAAAGGTACGTAAAATATCTATTGCTATTTCGTAATAAATCATTACACCTAATATTACTTCAAGGAGATCATGGACCGTATCCCGATTATATTAGTGAAATATAACAGGGTAGTTAAATTTGAAAATCTTTTTAAAAGTTCTTCTTAGTACAATTAATCCAATGTCTCCATAATGAATCCAAATGCTCCATAATGACTCCGAAGTCTGTATTGTGAATCTATTAACTAGCAAGTAGACCCGGACCCAAGGGCAGACCCGAGGCTCCCACCCCCCTCCCCCCCCCCGGCTGACCCCTGACCCCTGGCCGTCCTCTACCCTACCATTACCTCCCTCTCACTAATGTCGAGCTAATGAGTGGTTAATGTTCCCGACAACTGGTGCACGACACGCGCGGCTCCGCAGCCCAACCCCACAACGCCACAGATTTATCGCTGGATTCTGAAGTACAAGGTTTGGATAACCGATACGGACGGATTGAAACTAGTTTCACTTTAAACATTTGATTGGAGGGAGTGGTTGGGAAGGTTTAAAGAGGGGTTCCAGCCTCACCATTCTATATGTCAATAGATGGATTGTTCTTGCGTAAAACAAAAAGGATAAGTAGCGACCTCTAGTAAACAAAAGAAGATTTGTCATTCCCTTGGTGAAAAGTGTAGCTGTTCTGAGCCTGAGCGAGGATTGAATAAGAACCCTATTTAAGTTAACCACCGACAGAAAGCACTGATATCAACTATAAAATTAAGGTCATCGGAGGAGTTAAAATTTAATTTCGCAGAAAGCAAATATTAGTGAATTACTATTATTCGTACTTCAAACATTAACGTACATGAGTACTGTAAAATATGAATTGACAGGAGCAACCTCCATTCTCCCTTGGCAATGAGTCAAACTACGCCAACTTCAAATTTATACAGGTTGTTGGAAACTGTTAGTTTCCATGGAAACATAAACATACAATTTTCACTTTTAGTTTTCAAGTTGCAACTTCAATATTAGTCTATAAAATTTTACAAGTGAAATTTGTTTCGTCCCTTAGTTTGAGGAATTCACCTCCAATATTAAATCATGTAAGAAAAGTTTTATTACTACTTCAATAGAAAATTTTCTCTGGAGGGGTATCCTCACCACCACGAGCCCAGCACAGAGACTCTGTATTCCGCCACTTTACCATTGATGGCCGTGAATAATGTCCATGGAACTCCTCGATAGTGAAAGAATGAAGTCTCAACATCGCTTGAGAATGCATCTGGACCTTATGGGCTCGCGGTGATGTTAATGCTTAATCTCTACTACCACTTTGAAAAGTTTTAATATCACCGTGAGCCTAGCGTAGAGGCCCTGAACTCCGCCACTTTTACCAATATTGGTTGGGTGACGTGAATACTGTCTATGGAACCCTATACTGCAGGAGTGAAGTTTCAACGTCACACAAGAAAACCAGACACCATCGACACCGCTGGTTGGAGAGAGTGTGCAGGCCACCCTGGGACGAGGAACAATCGCAGAGCAATAAAAAAGGTGTCTTCAATTTTCGGTTCAAAATTATGGGTCAAGTACAGTTTTTGAATCGATCATACTTTTGAGTCAGGTGAGATCATTTGCCTTTAAAAATGTTGGCTGGATTTTACCTATTATCTGTGACAGCTTTAAAATACGTCAAGTGTTCGGAATATGAAAAGGTTCTTAATATTCTGAAAAGTAGTAGATATTAAAATATTAAAGAGATTATGGCTATGTTTTTCAGTGAATTTTGATTTTGATCCGAAGTGCAGCGTTATCCCATTGCACAAACCGGAAAATTCGATAAAATCGCACCACAAATAAGATTTAAAGCCCCAATTCATTGACTTTGGCACAACTGAGCCTCATGGACCCTCCCATTCCAGTCATTACATCCGCGATCCGTCCCTTTGTGCAAAATCTGAAGCAGCCATAAATTTCACCGATCGTAAATCTACAATAGAATATTTCGAAAGGAAATTAAATCTTTATTCTTCACAACAGGTCGAAGGGGAGAGGGGAGTCTTTGTGTTGGCATCCTGACATAGATCAGACATTGGCAAGCAGGTAGCTCTCTTATTGAACAAACATAGGAAAAAACTTTCATTCATAGGAGAGCGATCGTGTGTCGGGGAGCAGATTGTTGCGAAAATCCGGGCCTTGAGTGGGAGAAGCAGGTAGACTGGCTGGCACCGGCACCCTAGCGAGTGCGGGGTCTCCTGCTAGATTTATCGCTTCCAACCCATCAATTGATTCGCCTAATAAGCCAATCATGGCTTGTGAGAATTCAAATTTTGCTTTTATGTTCCTTCGTTCCTGGCTACATCGGTGAGCACTCGATATTACCTAAAAGGCAACACGATGCCAGTGCCAAAAGTACTAATCGGTTGCACTGACTCCATAATGAAGACACCCCTAACGAAGTGCTCAGTGTAAACATATGTAACGCTCATAAAACAAGTTTAAAATAGATTTTGAAAGTTTGATAATTCATTCATTTGGCAGGATTGTATTGGCTGGTTTATGAACTCTACGACGGTTCAATTGTGTGTACGTCTAGATGACAAGGCGGCAGAGATGAAATAAACTTAGACTTTTCCAGAATAAAACATCACTATATGGATTGGAGAGTATTATTATACTGATGGTAGAGTATAATTAATAAGAAGCTACTAATTAAATTTCATATTCTTCATGAATTTTTCATGAATTTTGAATAGGAGACAAGTATGTAATAAACATTTTGGATTAAATAGTCAATTCTCAAATTTCAAAGTATGCTCTTAAATTACATATTTCAATCATTAGTGAGCGATGAGGAATAAGTGAGACCACAGATTACACATGCTACGCAAAATTTTGCGTAGCATGTGTAATCTGTGGTGAGACTAATCATCAGCAATCAAAAGCTGATGATTCTTTTATGAACGCACAGTATTTTAATTACGATTTGGATTTTGAAGAGTTACCGGTTCATGTTGAAGATAATGTTTTTAGGGCGTTTTTGAAGCACATCACAAAAATTATCACGTCTTGTCATTTTACGTATATTTTAAGTTCACTGCAAACAATGGTAACCATAAATGGCTTTGTTAACAGACATACAGTTCCAGCTCCAGATTTTACTAAAGCTCTTTGGAGTTCTGTAGCAATAACAACAGGTACTCATGTGACACTGTCTGCCAACTTTTCAACTGGTGCAGGAGTTGGGGTTTTACTTTGCACTCTTATTGAATGAAGTTTAGCCCCGACCATATATACAAGATGAATAGAAAAAAAAAACAACCACACAACTAAAGATTACCTTGTGACTTGGCAGTGACGTATCCACGTCTATTTCAGCTGTTATTTTTTAACTAAATAAAATAGAACTGAAGGGAATCAGTTTTATGACGCATCTACGTCTACCTCAGCTGACCAATGACGACATGTTAAAATGGAACCATCCTCATTCCTCATTTTTTGCTTTATTTACCGGACCGTATACATCCTTGTAATATACGACACAACCTTGAAAACAAAAACAACCAAAAAGCCAAGAGCAGTGGGACCCAGGACCAGGCCCGCCCCCGCCTCATGTCGGTGATTTCCTCGCTCCGCGTGCGTGATGGTCCTCGTGAGTTATTGATTGTTGGTTTTGTTGATTGTGATCGTGAGTCGTCGGTTATTGATTGTTGGTTTTTGTGATCGAGGTCCATAGGCTGTCCCGGATAGCCCGGGGCGCATGCCCAAATAACACGCATTTTACTAATCACTGTTGTTGAAAGTAACGTCCTGCTGCAGTGACCACATCTTTGTGCAATACTAACGCTTTGGAATACCTGATATTACGGATGTAATGGGAGGCACAAGACTGTTTTGCGAGCGTTCCTCTCATCCACTAAACTGTAGTCATTACAATGGGATATGGTTACATGTCGGGAACAAACATATCCTTGTTTCCTCTGACTGCGTTTTAGAAAGTAATCGCTAAATCATTATGCATGAACGCCAACTTCGCTTTGTCTGATGTATTTTTAGGAGAATGCGAATAAAAATGAGTAAAGGATGGGAATGACGAGACGTATCACTAGGAAAGAACATTTAATTAGCAATGATTCATATTGAAATAACCCAAGATACCAGCACGTTCCAATCGTGCCAAAAATAACCGAAGAAAACATATTTAAAATATATGGTGTGTATAAACATACGTCTATACCACGAGTTGTAAGATTACCTGTACATGTAAGACAATAATATTTCAAACATAGGTTCAGATGTAGATTCAACTGTAGATTTTCATTGGCAGGACGTACCCAACTTCCAATTTGGAGCTGAACACATAGAGAGCCAGTACGGAGAGTTTTACTGTTGAACAAAGGTTTAATACTGGTCTTCAGAGAGAGTAATGCTGTGCAACAAAATATTGGAAATATTTAATTGTAATGAAACTTTCGTGCGATTTTCTACAATATTAATCGTCATTTAAGGTTGTTTTTTATAAAAGTATTAAAAACTAGAACTTGAAAGCTGTGCTGGTAACACATGGACAACGTTTCGCTACGCATAGCATATCCCTAACATTACAAGGCAAACACTGAATAAAATATACTGTAAAAAATTAATTCAAAATGGATCCATCAGCCTTTGTCAATTTGTCATATTGTCATAAAATTACTTGGTGGTCTTACTAGCAAAATCTTACATTGCCTCTCACCAACCTGTCTTAACAATTCATTTTGACCTATAATACCCGTACTTGTGTCTTTGTATCACTACATCAATATACAAAATAGTTTTAAGTAAATAGGATAAATGGATTTCTTCTCTGTGATATAGCTTTATTGTAGATCAACCTCAATAACTTCGAAAAAGGAGGAAAAACGCATTGCTCAATGCCTCTACCTGGCGCGATCAAGGATCGTATCTGTTCCGAGCGCTCCGCGGGGCGAGCCGAATCGGCCGAATCGGCGGCGTCGCCAAAATGTCTGGCCGAGCCGGACACCTGCGCCACAAAAGGGCTTTTTTGCGCCGGGCACCTGTGTAAACCGTAACGCCGGATCGTCCGGACGGGGCGATATCTCTCTCCGCGGACGGCGAGACTGCAGGGCTCCTGTGGGAAACTAGTGATGGCAACTATCCGGTAGAAAACAAACGATTCTTCCGGTTGTTGCACGCCAACCGACTCATCCGATGATTACTTTAATTTTCAATCGGATTAACCATCGATTCATTCATCTGAACGGCAGTATCCGTCTATCTGAAAACCATCCGTTCCATGTTTTCATGCAATCGTAAAACAATTCGTCCCGTATTTTCATTCGTTTGAAAACTACGAGTTAGTTAATTTAATTACTGAAAATAAAACTGTTCTTTAATGAATAGTGAAAAAATCTGGATATTTGCACCAATAGGTTAGTATTTTCCTTAATTTAATTACCTCTACCCTTTACCATGTTCTACCCTTTACCATGTTGGGAATATTCGCATTTTTCCTGTCTCTTTTTTATGTCAAATGTTATATGTTAAGAATTATTGAGTTATTTATGTTTACGTAAAAAAGGGAATAAAAAGTAACGAACATTTAAACTTTGTTGTAAGTTTAAGAAAACCAAAATACAAAATGTTTAGGGTATTAAAAAAGGTTATTTTTATTCATCCATTTGCAGGTGAATCATATGATCAGCTGCTCGATAGTATCTATTTTTATCCAAATAGATAAGTCACAATACCAATGAAAACTACCCGTCAGAGTCAGACACGCGAACAGATAGTTTATCCATCCTCTAGTTGGATAGTTGATAGTTCCTATTATCTCCGCACGCAGCGCGGGCCAATGCTCTACCCACCCAACTATACAAGAAAACCATCTGATAATCATCCATCTAAAACTATCGGATGAAAGAAAACCCATCGGATGGACCATCGGATGGATGGTTGAAATCAGTCGTTTGTCCCATCACTTGGGAAAACATCCTGTCCACCGGCGGGGGCTGCAACTGTGACTGAGCCGTTGCATCATATATCGAGTACTCACAGTGTATAAGTCAGAGATGCATAGATTGTTTCTTGTACATAAAACTGGCGAAGAAATGTTTGCATAGGCCATCAGTATAAAAATGCGTGAGCGGTGAGTGATATGAAGAATGTGCACGAACTTGTTACGAAATGAAGTCTTTGTAAAAACAAATGGCAGCATGATATTAACTATTATTCTTGCCTACCTTGATTAGCAGTGACTCACCTAGGACTTGATTAGCAATGACTCACCTAGGATTCAAATCGTCATATTTAATATTTGCGAGCAATACTTTTGATGGGTCAAATTACAAACAAAAATTTAATCTGATGAGAAAATACTAATTTTATAATTGACTCTAAGGACTCTTTCAGACAGTTAAGCCATTATAGCATCTGCTGGGTTTTTAATATGTTTGGGAGCCCTCATGTCAGTCATGCTGCAAAGCATACGATAAGCATATTGTTTATATTTTTTTCATATAAGGAAAATAAAGGGCATCATTTGCTTGTAATGAACTCTGCTTGAAAATGTGCTCTGTTCACTTCACTTTACTTTAAAGTCAAAAACCTACGAAATAAGATAAAAACCTATTCCCAATGCAGTACGTTAAATATTAAATACTAACAACTATCCAAATTTAAATTTTAATGACGTTTGTGAGAGTACAAATAAAAGACAACGACAATGACAGGCATCCGATGATAAAAATGGACTTCATTTAATAATTTCTCTGGAAGACCGAATTAATAATTAAAATGCAATGAAATCTCACACTAAGTATAATTGTGGAAATTAATTTCTCCCCTTCCAGTTCCAGGATTGTATTATGAACACAAAGGAGGGGGGTGGGATGGAATACATTAAAAATAATGTAACCTTTTGAATCACATAGAACCTCGGCTATAGCTATCAAAATAATAAAAAAATACAACAATCACAGTTTAATGATCGGTACGGTTCCGCGATGAAACTCCCACTCGTCCATCGAGAGTGTCCTCGGCAAACACACGCGGTTATATGGCGGTTGTAAAGACCAGACCGGGCGCACGCTGGGTACTTGAACAAATCACAGAGAGCGCAGACGTCGCGGCCGCCCCCGGAGCGCCACATGCGCTTATTGCAGCCAGGTAATTGCAGGTTTGTGTGCCTTCTCTGCGTTTATTTTCCCTTTAGACGATAATAATCTGAAAGATGTGTCGTGAACGGCAAAATAATTGCAAGTGACTTAAATAGTTCCATGTGTGCTCTCGGGCTGGTTTTAATTGATTTCTGACCCTCTAAACTCTCTTCTTCTAATTATTTGGTTGACAATTAAGAAGATTTGGTTTTTTACACTTTTTTAGGTTATTTTAAATCGTTATGGGAAACCAATATAATTTCCCCTTTAATGCTTTAAGCCTTCAAACATAAATTATAGGTTATAAGAAAAAGATTCTGCCGCCGCCTTAAAAATAACCTTATTAAAGGTTGTAGCTAAAAACATTAAAACTTTTAGGTGTCTTAATATCAGAATTGCTTGGTAAGAAGTTTTAACACCAAAAATACCAAAAACCACTTGTGAAGCGCTTCTTAAATAGCACTTTTAAAACCTTTAACTTTACAACAGTACCAGTTTCACCTGTACTCGGTGCTTAAGTTACATTAACTACAAAGTGTGCTTGGAGGATGACTGAGAAAATTAAGTTTAAAAACCTAAGCCTTCGTACTGCCACTAGCAGCCGTAGCCTACGAGATGCAGCGCACGTTATTGTAGCGGGTAGAGGCTCTGAAGTCCTCGTACTGCCACTAGCAGCCGTAGCCCACGAGATGCAGCGCACGTTATTGTAGCGGGTAGAGGCTCTGAAGCCCTCGTACTGCCACTAGCAGCCGTAGCCTACGAGATGCAGCGCACGTTACTGTAGCGGGTAGAGGCTCTGAAGCCCTCGTACTGCCACTAGCAGCCGTAGCCCACGAGACGCAGCGCACGTTATTGTAGCGGGTAGAGGCTCTGAAGCCCTCGTACTGCCACTAGCAGCCGTAGTCCACGAGATGCAGCGCACGTTATTGTAGCGGGTAGAGGCTCTGAAGCCCTCGTACTGCCACTAGCAGCCGTAGCCTACGAGATGCAGCGCACGTTACTGTAGCGGGTAGAGGCTCTGAAGCCCTCGTACTGCCACTAGCAGCCGTAGCCCACGAGACGCAGCGCACGTTATTGTAGCGGGTAGAGGCTCTGAAGCCCTCGTACTGCCACTAGCAGCCGTAGTCCACGAGATGCAGCGCACGTTACTGTAGCGGGTAGAGGCTCTGAAGCCCTCGTACTGCCACTAGCAGCCGTAGCCCACGAGACGCAGCGCACGTTATTGTAGCGGGTAGAGGCTCTGAAGCCCTCGTACTGCCACTAGCAGCCGTAGCCCACGAGACGCAGCGCACGTTATTGTAGCGGGTAGAGGCTCTGAAGCCCTCGTACTGCCACTAAAGGCCGTAGTCCACGAGATGCAGCGCACGTTACTGTAGCGGGTAGAGGCTCTGAAGCCCTCGTACTGCCACTAGCAGCCGTAGTCCACGAGATGCAGCGCACGTTACTGTAGTGGGTAGAGGCTCTGATGTCCTCGTACTGCCACTAGCAGCCGTAGCCCACGACACGCAGCGCACGTTATTGTAGCGGGTAGAGGCTCTGAAGCCCTCGTACTGCCACTAGCAGCCGTAGCCCACGAGACGCAGCGCACGTTATTGTAGCGGGTAGAGGCTCTGAAGTCCTCGTACTGCCACTAGCAGCCGTAGCCCACGAGACGCAGCGCACGTTATTGTAGCGGGTAGAGGCTCTGAAGCCCTCGTACTGCCACTAGCAGCCGTAGCCCAAGAAACGCAGCGCACGTTATTGTAGCGGGTAGAGGCTCTGAAGTCCTCGTACTGCCACTAGCAGCCGTAGCCCACGAGATGCAGCGCACGTTATTGTAGCGGGTAGAGGCTCTGAAGCCCTCGTACTGCCACTAGCAGCCGTAGCCCACGAGACGCAGCGCACGTTATTGTAGCGGGTAGAGGCTCTGAAGCCCTCGCACTGCCACTAGCAGCCGTAGCCCACGAGATACAGCGCACCTTACTGTAGCGGGTAGAGGCTCTGAAGCCCTCGCACTGCCACTAGCAGCCGTAGCCCACGAGATGCAGCGCACCTTACTGTAGCGGGTAGAGGCTCTGAAGCCCTCGTACTGCCACTAGCAGCCGTAGCCCACGAGATACAGGGCATGTTATTGTGGCGGGTAGAGGCTCTGAAGCCCTCGTACTGCCACTAACAGCCGTAGCCCACGAGATACAGGGCATGTTATTGTAGCGGGTAGAGGCTCTGAAGCCCTCGTACTGCCACTAGCAGCCGTAGCCCACGAGATACAGGGCATGTTATTGTGGCGGGTAGAGGCTCTGAAGCCCTCGTACTGCCACTAGCAGCCGTAGCCCACGAGATACAGGGCATGTTATTGTGGCGGGTAGAGGCTCTGAAGCCCTCGTACTGCCACTAACAGCCGTAGCCCACGAGATGCAGCGCACGTTACTGTAGCGGGTAGAGGCTCTGAAGTCCTCGTACTGCCACTAGCAGCCGTAGCCCACGAGACGCAGCGCACGTTATTGTAGCGGGTAGAGGCTCTGAAGCCCTCGTACTGCCACTAGCAGCCGTAGCCCACGAGGCGAAGCGCACGTTATTGTAGCGGGTAGAGGCTCTGAAGTCCTCGTACTGCCACTAGCAGCCGTAGCCCACGAGACGCAGCGCACGTTATTGTAGCGGGTAGAGGCTCTGAAGCCCTCGTACTGCCACTAGCAGCCGTAGCCCAAGAGACGCAGCGCACGTTATTGTAGCGGGTAGAGGCTCTGAAGTCCTCGTACTGCCAATAGCAGCCGTAGCCCACGAGATGCAGCGCACGTTATTGTAGCGGGTAGAGGCTCTGAAGCCCTCGTACTGCCACTAGCAGCCGTAGCCCACGAGACGCAGCGCACGTTATTGTAGCGGGTAGAAGCTCTGAAGCCCTCGCACTGCCACTAGCAGCCGTAGCCCACGAGATACAGCGCACCTTACTGTAGCGGGTAGAGGCTCTGAAGCCCTTGCACTGCCACTAGCAGCCGTAGCCCACGAGATGCAGCGCAACTTACTGTAGCGGGTAGAGGCTCTGAAGCCCTCGTACTGCCACTAGCAGCCGTAGCCCACGAGATACAGGGCATGTTATTGTGGCGGGTAGAGGCTCTGAAGCCCTCGTACTGCCACTAGCAGCCGTAGCCCACGAGATACAGGGCATGTTATTGTGGCGGGTAGAGGCTCTGAAGCCCTCGTACTGCCACTAGCAGCCGTAGCCCACGAGATACAGGGCATGTTATTGTGGCGGGTAGAGGCTCTGAAGCCCTCGTACTGCCACTAGCAGCCGTAGCCCACGAGATGCAGCGCACGTTATTGTAGAGGGTAGAGGCTCTGAAGCCGTCGTACTGCCACTAGCAGCCGTAGCCCTCGAGATACAGAGCATGTTATTGTGGCGGGTAGAGGCTCTGAAGCCCTCGTACTGCCACTAGCAGCCGTAGCCCACGAGATGCAGCGCACGTTACTGTAGCGGGTAGAGGCTCTGAAGCCCTCGTACTGCCACTAGCAGCCGTAGCCCACGAGATGCAGCGCAGTTATTGTAGCGGGTAGAGGCTCTGAAGTCCTTGCATTGCCACTAGCAGCCGTAGCCCACGAGACGCAGCGCACGTTATTGTAGCGGGTAGAGGCTCTGAAGCCCTCGCACTGCCACTAGCAGCCGTAGCCCACGAGACGCAGCGCACGTCACTGTAGCGGGTAGAGGCTCTGAAGCCCTCGTACTGCCACTAGCAGCCATAGCCCACGAGATGCAGCGCACGTTACTGTAGCGGGTAGAGGCTCTGAAGCCCTCGTACTGCCACTAGCAGCCGTAGCCCACGAGATGCAGCGCACGTCATTGTAGCGGGTAGAGGCTCTGAAGCCCTCGTACTGCCACTAGCAGCCGTAGCCCACGAGATGCAGCGCACGTTACTGTAGCGGGTAGAGGCTCTGAAGCCCTCGTACTGCCACTAGCAGCCGTAGCCCACGAGATACAGCGCATGTTATTGTGGCGGGTAGAGGCTCTGAAGCCCTCGTACTGCCACTAGCAGCCGTAGCCCACGAGATACAGGGCATGTTATTGTGGCGGGTAGAGGCTCTGAAGCCTCGTACTGCCACTAGCAGCCGTAGCCCACGAGACGCAGCGCACGTTATTGTAGCGGGTAGAGGCTCTGAAGCCCTCGTACTGCCACTAGCAGCCGTAGCCCACGAGATACAGGGCATGTTATTGTGGCGGGTAGAGGCTCTGAAGCCCTCGTACTGCCACTAGCAGCCGTAGCCCACGAGACGCAGCGCACGTTATTGTAGCGGGTAGAGGCTCTGAAGTCCTCGCACTGCCACTAGCAGCCGTAGCCCACGAGATGCAGCGCACGTTACTGTAGCGGGTAGAGGCTCTGAAGCCCTCGTACTGCCACTAGCAGCCGTAGCCCTCGAGATACAGGGCATGTTATTGTGGCGGGTAGAGGCTCTGAAGCCTCGTACTGCCACTAGCAGCCGTAGCCCACGAGATGCAGCGCACGTTACTGTAGCGGGTAGAGGCTCTGAAGCCCTCGTACTGCCACTAGCAGCCGTAGCCCACGAGATGCAGCGCACGTTATTGTAGCGGGTAGAGGCTCTGAAGGCCTCGTACTGCCACTAGCAGCCGTAGCCCACGAAATGCAGCGCACGTTGTTGTAGCGGGTAGAGGCTCTGAAGCCCTCGCACTGCCACTAGCAGCCGTAGCCCACGAGATGCAGCGCACGTTACTGTAGCGGGTAGAGGCTCTGAAGCCCTCGTACTGCCACTAGCAGCCGTAGCCCACAAGATACAGGGCATGTTATTGTGGCGGGTAGAGGCTCTGAAGCCCTCGTACTGCCACTAGCAGCCGTAGCCCACGAGACGCAGCGCACGTTATTGTAGCGGGTAGAGGCTCTGAAGTCCTCGTACTGCCACTAGCAGCCGTAGCCCACGAGATGCAGCGCACGTTATTGTAGCGGGTAGAGGCTCTGAAGCCTCAAACTGCCACTAGCAGCCGTAGCCCTCGAGATGCAGCGCACGTTATTGTAGCGGGTAGAGGCTCTGAAGCCCTCGCACTGCCACTAGCAGCCGTAGCCCACGAGATGCAGCGCACGTTACTCTAGCGGGTAGAGTCTCTGAAGCCCTCTTACTGCCACTAGCAGCCGTAGCCCACAAGATACAGGGCATGTTATTGTGGCGGGTAGAGGCTCTGAAGCCCTCGTACTGCCACTAGCAGCCGTAGCCCACGAGACGCAGCGCACGTTATTGTAGCGGGTAGAGGCTCTGAAGCCCTCGTACTGCCACTAGCAGCCGTAGCCCACGAGATGCAGCACACGTTATTGTAGCGGGTAGAGGCTCTGAAGCCCTCGTACTGCCACTAGCAGCCGTAGCCCACGAGGTACAGGGCATGTTATTGTGGCGGGTAGAGGCTCTGAAGCCTCGTACTGCCACAAGCAGCCGTAGCCCACGAGATGCAGCACACGTTATTGTAGCGGGTAGAGGCTTTGAAGCCCTCGCACTGCCACTAGCAGCCGTAGCCCACGAGATGCAGCACACGTTATTGTAGCGGGTAGAGGCTCTGAAGCCCTCGTACCGCCACTAGCAGCCGTAGCCCACGAGATACAGGGCATGTTATTGTGGCGGGTAGAGGCTCTGAAGCCCTCGCACTGCCACTAGCAGCCGTAGCCCACGAGATGCAGCACACGTTATTGTAGCGGGTAGAGGCTCTGAAGCCCTCGTACTGCCACTAGCAGCCGTAGCCCACGAGATGCAGCACACGTTATTGCAGCGTGTAGAGGCTCTGAAGCCCTCGTACTGCCACTAGCAGCCGTAGCCCACGAGGTACAGGGCATGTTATTGTGGCGGGTAGAGGCTCTGAAGCATCGTACTGCCACTAGCAGCCGTAGCCCACGAGACGCAGCGCACGTTATTGTAGCGGGTAGAGGCTCTGAAGCCCTCGTACTGCCACTAGCAGCCGTAGCCCACGAGATGTAGCACACGTTATTGTAGCGGGTAGAGGCTCTGAAGCCCTCGTACTGCCACTAGCAGCCGTAGCCCACGAGGTACAGGGCATGTTATTCTGGCGGGTAGAGGCTCTGAAGCCTCGTACTGCCACTAGCAGCCGTAGCCCACGAGATGCAGCGCACGTTACTGTAGCGGGTAGAGGCTCTGAAGTCCTCGTACTGCCACTAGCAGCCGTAGCCCACGAGACGCAGCGCAAGTTATTGTAGCGGGTAGAGGCTCTGAAGCCCTCGTACTGCCACTAGCAGCCGTAGCCCACGAGACGAAGCGCACGTTATTGTAGCGGGTAGAGGCTCTGAAGTCCTCGTACTGCCACTAGCAGCCGTAGCCCACGAGACGCAGCGCACGTTATTGTAGCGGGTAGAGGCTCTGAAGCCCTCGTACTGCCACTAGCAGCCGTAGCCCAAGAGACGCAGCGCACGTTACTCTAGCGGGTAGAGTCTCTGAAGCCCTCTTACTGCCACTAGCAGCCGTAGCCCACAAGATACAGGGCATGTTATTGTGGCGGGTAGAGGCTCTGAAGCCCTCGTACTGCCACTAGCAGCCGTAGCCCACGAGACGCAGCGCACGTTATTGTAGCGGGTAGAGGCTCTGAAGCCCTCGTACTGCCACTAGCAGCCGTAGCCCACGAGGTACAGGGCATGTTATTGTGGCGGGTAGAGGCTCTGAAGCCTCGTACTGCCACTAGCAGCCGTAGCCCACGAGACGCAGCGCACGTTATTGTAGCGGGTAGAGGCTCTGAAGCCCTCGTACTGCCACTAGCAGCCGTAGCCCACGAGATGCAGCACACGTTATTGTAGCGGGTAGAGGCTCTGAAGCCCTCGTACTGCCACTAGCAGCCGTAGCCCACGAGGTACAGGGCATGTTATTGTGGCGGGTAGAGGCTCTGAAGCCTCGTACTGCCACTAGCAGCCGTAGCCCACGAGATGCAGCACACGTTATTGTAGCGGGTAGAGGCTTTGAAGCCCTCGCACTGCCACTAGCAGCCGAAGCCCACGAGATGCAGCACACGTTATTGTAGCGGGTAGAGGCTCTGAAGCCCTCGTACCGCCACTAGCAGCCGTAGCCCACGAGATACAGGGCATGTTATTGTGGCGGGTAGAGGCTCTGAAGCCCTCGCACTGCCACTAGCAGCCGTAGCCCACGAGATGCAGCACACGTTATTGTAGCGGGTAGAGGCTCTGAAGCCCTCGTACTGCCACTAGCAGCCGTAGCCCACGAGATGCAGCACACGTTATTGCAGCGGGTAGAGGCTCTGAAGCCCTCGTACTGCCACTAGCAGCCGTAGCCCACGAGGTACAGGGCATGTTATTGTGGCGGGTAGAGGCTCTGAAGCATCGTACTGCCACTAGCAGCCGTAGCCCACGAGACGCAGCGCACGTTATTGTAGCGGGTAGAGGCTCTGAAGCCCTCGTACTGCCACTAGCAGCCGTAGCCCACGAGATGTAGCACACGTTATTGTAGCGAGTAGAGGCTCTGAAGCCCTCGTACTGCCACTAGCAGCCGTAGCCCACGAGGTACAGGGCATGTTATTCTGGCGGGTAGAGGCTCTGAAGCCTCGTACTGCCACTAGCAGCCGTAGCCCACGAGATGCAGCGCACGTTACTGTAGCGGGTAGAGGCTCTGAAGTCCTCGTACTGCCACTAGCAGCCGTAGCCCACGAGACGCAGCGCAAGTTATTGTAGCGGGTAGAGGCTCTGAAGCCCTCGTACTGCCACTAGCAGCCGTAGCCCACGAGACGAAGCGCACGTTATTGTAGCGGGTAGAGGCTCTGAAGTCCTCGTACTGCCACTAGCAGCCGTAGCCCACGAGACGCAGCGCACGTTATTGTAGCGGGTAGAGGCTCTGAAGCCCTCGTACTGCCACTAGCAGCCGTAGCCCAAGAGACGCAGCGCACGTTATTGTAGCGGGTAGAGGCTCTGAAGTCCTCGTACTGCCACTAGCAGCCGTAGCCCACGAGATGCAGCGCACGTTATTGTAGCGGGTAGAGGCTCTGAAGCCCTCGTACTGCCACTAGCAGCCGTAGCCCACGAGACGCAGCGCACGTTATTGTAGCGGGTAGAGGCTCTGAAGCCCTCGCACTGCCACTAGCAGCCGTAGCCCACGAGATACAGCGCACCTTACTGTAGCGGGTAGAGGCTCTGAAGCCCTCGCACTGCCACTAGCAGCCGTAGCCCACGAGATGCAGCGCAACTTACTGTAGCGGGTAGAGGCTCTGAAGCCCTCGTACTGCCACTAGCAGCCGTAGCCCACGAGATACAGGGCATGTTATTGTGGCGGGTAGAGGCTCTGAAGCCCTCGTACTGCCACTAGCAGCCGTAGCCCACTAGATACAGGGCATGTTATTGTGGCGGGTAGAGGCTCTGAAGCCCTCGTACTGCCACTAGCAGCCGTAGCCCACGAGATGCAGCGCACGTTATTGTAGCGGGTAGAGGCTCTGATGCCCTCGTACTGCCACTAGCAGCCGTAGCCCACGAGATACAGGGCATGTTATTGTGGCGGGTAGAGGCTCTGAAGCCCTCGTACTGCCACTAGCAGCCGTAGCCCACGAGATACAGGGCATGTTATTGTGGCGGGTGGAGGCTCTAAAGCCCTCGTACTGCCACTAGCAGCCGTAGCCCACGAGATACAGGGCATGTTATTATGGCGGGTAGAGGCTCTGAAGCCCTCGTACTGCCACTAGCAGCCGTAGCCCACGAGATGCAGCGCACGTTATTGTAGCGGGTAGAGGCTCTGAAGCCGTCGTACTGCCACTAGCAGCCGTAGCCCTCGAGATACAGAGCATGTTATTGTGGCGGGTAGAGGCTCTGAAGCCCTCGTACTGCCACTAGCAGCCGTAGCCCACGAGATGCAGCGCACGTTACTGTAGCGGGTAGAGGCTCTGAAGCCCTCGTACTGCCACTAGCAGCCGTAGCCCACGAGATGCAGCGCACGTTATTTTAGCGGGTAGAGGCTCTGAAGCCCTCGTACTGCCACTAGCAGCCGTAGCCCACGAGATACAGCGCATGTTATTGTGGCGGGTAGAGGCTCTGAAGCCCTCGTACTGCCACTAGCAGCCGTAGCCCACGAGATACAGGGCATGTTATTGTGGCGGGTAGAGGCTCTGAAGCCTCGTACTGCCACTAGCAGCCGTAGCCCACGAGACGCAGCGCACGTTATTTTAGCGGGTAGAGGCTCTGAAGCCCTCGTACTGCCACTAGCAGCCGTAGCCCACGAGATACAGCGCATGTTATTGTGGCGGGTAGAGGCTCTGAAGCCCTCGTACTGCCACTAGCAGCCGTAGCCCACGAGATACAGGGCATGTTATTGTGGCGGGTAGAGGCTCTGAAGCCTCGTACTGCCACTAGCAGCCGTAGCCCACGAGACGCAGCGCACGTTATTGTAGCGGGTAGAGGCTCTGAAGCCCTCGTACTGCCACTAGCAGCCGTAGCCCACGAGATACAGGGCATGTTATTGTGGCGGGTAGAGGCTCTGAAGCCCTCGTACTGCCACTAGCAGCCGTAGCCCACGAGACGCAGCGCACGTTATTGTAGCGGGTAGAGGCTCTGAAGTCCTCGCACTGCCACTAGCAGCCGTAGCCCACGAGATGCAGCGCACGTTACTGTAGCGGGTAGAGGCTCTGAAGCCCTCGTACTGCCACTAGCAGCCGTAGCCCTCGAGATACAGGGCATGTTATTGTGGCGGGTAGAGGCTCTGAAGCCTCGTACTGCCACTAGCAGCCGTAGCCCACGAGATGCAGCGCACGTTACTGTAGCGGGTAGAGGCTCTGAAGCCCTCGTACTGCCACTAGCAGCCGTAGCCCACGAGATGCAGCGCACGTTATTGTAGCGGGTAGAGGCTCTGAAGGCCTCGTACTGCCACTAGCAGCCGTAGCCCACGAAATGCAGCGCACGTTGTTGTAGCGGGTAGAGGCTCTGAAGCCCTCGCACTGCCACTAGCAGCCGTAGCCCACGAGATGCAGCGCACGTTACTGTAGCGGGTAGAGGCTCTGAAGCCCTCGTACTGCCACTAGCAGCCGTAGCCCACAAGATACAGGGCATGTTATTATGGCGGGTAGAGGCTCTGAAGCCCTCGTACTGCCACTAGCAGCCGTAGCCCACGAGACGCAGCGCACGTTATTGTAGCGGGTAGAGGCTCTGAAGTCCTCGTACTGCCACTAGCAGCCGTAGCCCACGAGATGCAGCGCACGTTATTGTAGCGGGTAGAGGCTCTGAAGCCTCAAACTGCCACTAGCAGCCGTAGCCCTCGAGATGCAGCGCACGTTATTGTAGCGGGTAGAGGCTCTGAAGCCCTCGCACTGCCACTAGCAGCCGTAGCCCACGAGATGCAGCGCACGTTACTCTAGCGGGTAGAGGCTCTGAAGCCCTCTTACTGCCACTAGCAGCCGTAGCCCACAAGATACAGGGCATGTTATTGTGGCGGGTAGAGGCTCTGAAGCCCTCGTACTGCCACTAGCAGCCGTAGCCCACGAGACGCAGCGCACGTTATTGTAGCGGGTAGAGGCTCTGAAGCCCTCGTACTGCCACTAGCAGCCGTAGCCCACGAGGTACAGGGCATGTTATTGTGGCGGGTAGAGGCTCTGAAGCCTCGTACTGCCACTAGCAGCCGTAGCCCACGAGACGCAGCGCACGTTATTGTAGCGGGTAGAGGCTCTGAAGCCCTTGTACTGCCACTAGCAGCCGTAGCCCACGAGATGCAGCACACGTTATTGTAGCGGGTAGAGGCTCTGAAGCCCTCGTACTGCCACTAGCAGCCGTAGCCCACGAGGTACAGGGCATGTTATTGTGGCGGGTAGAGGCTCTGAAGCCTCGTACTGCCACTAGCAGCCGTAGCCCACGAGATGCAGCACACGTTATTGTAGCGGGTAGAGGCTTTGAAGCCCTCGCACTGCCACTAGCAGCCGTAGCCCACGAGATGCAGCACACGTTATTGTAGCGGGTAGAGGCTCTGAAGCCCTCGTACCGCCACTAGCAGCCGTAGCCCACGAGATACAGGGCATGTTATTGTGGCGGGTAGAGGCTCTGAAGCCCTCGCACTGCCACTAGCAGCCGTAGCCCACGAGATGCAGCACACGTTATTGTAGCGGGTAGAGGCTCTGAAGCCCTCGTACTGCCACTAGCAGCCGTAGCCCACGAGATGCAGCACACGTTATTGCAGCGGGTAGAGGCTCTGAAGCCCTCGTACTGCCACTAGCAGCCGTAGCCCACGAGGTACAGGGCATGTTATTGTGGCGGGTAGAGGCTCTGAAGCATCGTACTGCCACTAGCAGCCGTAGCCCACGAGACGCAGCGCACGTTATTGTAGCGGGTAGAGGCTCTGAAGCCCTCGTACTGCCACTAGCAGCCGTAGCCCACGAGATGTAGCACACGTTATTGTAGCGGGTAGAGGCTCTGAAGCCCTCGTACTGCCACTAGCAGCCGTAGCCCACGAGGTACAGGGCATGTTATTCTGGCGGGTAGAGGCTCTGAAGCCTCGTACTGCCACTAGCAGCCGTAGCCCACGAGATACAGGGCATGTTATTGTGGCGGGTAGAGGCTCTGAAGCCCTCGCACTGCCACTAGCAGCCGTAGCCCACGAGATGCAGCACACGTTATTGTAGCGGGTAGAGGCTCTGAAGCCGTCGTACTGCCACTAGCAGCCGTAGCCCACGAGATGCAGCGCAGTTATTGTGACGGGTAGAGGCTCTGAAGCCCTCGTACTGCCACTGGCAGCCGTAGCCCACGAGATGCAGCGCAGTTATTGTAGCGGGTAGAGGCTCTGAAGCCGTCGTACTGCCACTAGCAGCCGTAGCCCACGAGATGCAGCGCAGTTATTCTAGCGGGTAGAGGCTCTGAAGCCGTCGTACTGCTACTAGCAGCCGTAGCCCACGAGATGCAGCGCACGTTACTGTAGCGGGTAGAGGCTCTGAAGCCGTCGTACTGCCACTAGCAGCCATAGTCCTCGAGATGCTGCGCAGTTATTGTAGCGGGTAGAGGCTCTGAAGCATCGTACTGCCACTAGCAGCCGTAGCCCACGAGACGCAGCGCACGTTATTGTAGCGGGTAGAGGCTCTGAAGCCCTCGTACTGCCACTAGCAGCCGTAGCCCACGAGATGTAGCACACGTTATTGTAGCGGGTAGAGGCTCTGAAGCCCTCGTACTGCCACTAGCAGCCGTAGCCCACGAGGTACAGGGCATGTTATTCTGGCGGGTAGAGGCTCTGAAGCCTCGTACTGCCACTAGCAGCCGTAGCCCACGAGATACAGGGCATGTTATTGTGGCGGGTAGAGGCTCTGAAGCCCTCGCACTGCCACTAGCAGCCGTAGCCCACGAGATGCAGCACACGTTATTGTAGCGGGTAGAGGCTCTGAAGCCCTCGTACTGCCACTAGCAGCCGTAGCCCACGAGATGCAGCACACGTTATTCCAGCGGGTAGAGGCTCTGAAGCCCTCGTACTGCCACTAGTAGCCGTAGCCCACGAGGTACAGGGCATGTTATTGTGGCGGGTAGAGGCTCTGAAGCCTCGTACTGCCACTAGCAGCCGTAGCCCACGAGACGCAGCGCACGTTATTGTAGCGGGTAGAGGCTCTGAAGCCCTCGTACTGCCACTAGCAGCCGTAGCCCACGAGATGCAGCACACGTTATTGTAGCGGGTAGAGGCTCTGAAGCCCTCGTACTGCCACTAGCAGCCGTAGCCCACGAGGTACAGGGCATGTTATTGTGGCGGGTAGAGGCTCTGAAGCCTCGTACTGCCACTAGCAGCCAAAGCCCACGAGACGCAGCGCACGTTATTGTAGTGGGTGGAGGCTCTGAAGCCCTCGTACTGCCACTGGCAGCCGTAGCCCACGAGATGTAGCACACGTTATTGTAGCGGGTAGAGGCTCTGAAGCCCTCGTACTGCCACTAGCAGCCGTAGCCCACGAGGTACAGGGCATGTTATTGTGGCGGGTAGAGGCTCTGAAGCCCTCGTACTGCCACTAGCAGCCGTAGCCCACGAGATGCAGCGCACGTTACTGTAGCGGGTAGAGGCTCTGAAGCCTCGTACTGCCACTAGCAGCCGTAGCCCACGAGATGCAGCGCAGTTATTGTAGCGGGTAGACGCTCTGAAGCCGTCGTACTGCCACTAGCAGCCGTAGCCCACGAGATGCAGCGCAGTTATTGTGACGGGTAGAGGCTCTGAAGCCCTCGTACTGCCACTAGCAGCCGTAGCCCACGAGATGCAGCGCAGTTATTGTAGCGGGTAGAGGCTCTGAAGCCGTCGTACTGCCACTAGCAGCCGTAGCCCACGAGATGCAGCGCATTTATTGTAGCGGGTAGAGGCTCTGAAGCCGCCGTACTGCTACTAGCAGCCGTAGCCCACGAGACGCAGCGCAGTTATTGTGACGGGTAGAGGCTCTGAAGCCGTCGTACTGCCACTAGCAGCCATAGTCCTCGAGATGCTGCGCAGTTATTGTAGCGGGTAGAGGCTCTGAAGCCGTCGTACTGCCACTAGCAGCCGTAGCCCACGAGATGCAGCGCAGTTATTGTAGCGGGTAGAGGCTCTGAAGCCCTCGAACTGCCACTAGCAGCCGTAGCCCGCGAGACGCAGCGCAGTTAGCGGGTAGAGGCTCTGAAGCCCTCGTACTGCCACTAGCAGCCGTAGCCCGCGAGACGCAGCGCAGTTATTGTAGCGGGTAGAGGCTCTGAAGCCGTCGTACTGCCACTAGCAGCCGTAGCCCACGAGATGCAGCGCAGTTATTGTAGCGGGTAGAGGCTCTGAAGTCCTTGCACTGCCACTAGCAGCCGTAGCCCACGAGATGCAGCGCACGTTACTGTAGCGGGTAGAGGCTCTGAAGCCGTCGTACTGCCAATAGCAGCCGTAGCCCACGAGATGCAGCGCACGTTATTGTAGCGGGTAGAGGCTCTGAAGCCCTCGTACTGCCACTAGCAGCCGTAGCCCACGAGATGCAGCGCACGTTACTGTAGCGGGTAGAGGCTCTGAAGCCTCGTACTGCCACTAGCAGCCGTAGCCCACGAGATGCAGCGCAGTTATTGTAGCGGGTAGAGGCTCTGAAGCCGTCGTACTGCCACTAGCAGCCGTAGCCCACGAGACGCAGCGCAGTTATTGTGACGGGTAGAGGCTCTGAAGCCCTCGTACTGCCACTAGCAGCCGTAGCCCACGAGATGCAGCGCAGTTATTGTAGCGGGTAGAGGCTCTGAAGCCGTCGTACTGCCACTAGCAGCCGTAGCCCACGAGATGCAGCGCAGTTATTGTAGCGGGTAGAGGCTCTGAAGCCGTCGTACTGCTACTAGCAGCCGTAGCCCACGAGACGCAGCGCAGTTATTGTGACGGGTAGAGGCTCTGAAGCCGTCGTACTGCCACTAGCAGCCATAGTCCTCGAGATGCTGCGCAGTTATTGTAGCGGGTAGAGGCTCTGAAGCCGTCGTACTGCCACTAGCAGCCGTAGCCCACGAGATGCAGCGCAGTTATTGTAGCGGGTAGAGGCTCTGAAGCCCTCGAACTGCCACTAGCAGCCGTAGCCCGCGAGACGCAGCGCAGTTAGCGGGTAGAGGCTCTGAAGCCCTCGTACTGCCACTAGCAGCCGTAGCCCGCGAGACGCAGCGCAGTTAAATTAGCGGGTAGAGGCTCTGAAGCCGTCGTACTGCCACTAGCAGCCGTAGCCCACGAGACGCAGCGCAGTTATTGTAGCGGGTAGAGGCTCTGAAGCCCTCGAACTGCCACTAGCAGCCGTAGTCCACGAGACGCAGCGCAGTTATTGTAGCGGGTAGAGGCTCTGAAGCCATCGTACTGCCACTAGCAGCCGTAGCCCACGAGACGCAGCGCAGTTATTGTGACGGGTAGAGGCTCTGAAGCCGTCGTACCGCCACTAGCAGCCGTAGCCCACGAGTCGCAGCGCAGTTATTGTGACGGGTAGAGGCTCTGAAGCCATCGTACTGCCACTAGCAGCCGTAGCCCACGAGATGCAGCGCACGTTATTGTGACGGGTAGAGGCTCTGAAGCCATCGTACTGCCACTAGCAGCCGTAGCCCACGAGACGCAGCGCAGTTATTGTGACGGGTAGAGGCTCTGAAGCCGTCGTACCGCCACTAGCAGCCGTAGCCCACGAGACGCAGCGCAGTTATTGTGACGGGTAAGGGCTCTGAAGTCCTCGTACTGCCACTCGCAGCCGTAGCCCACGAGATGCAGCGCAGTTATTGTAGCAGTTAGAGGCTCTGAAGTCCTCGTACTGCCTCTCGCAGCCGTAGCCCACGAGATGCAGCGCAGTTATTGTAGCGGGTAGAGGCTCTGAAGCATCGTACTGCCACTAGCAGCCGTAGCCCACGAGACGCAGCGCACGTTATTGTAGCGGGTAGAGGCTCTGAAGCCCTCGTACTGCCACTAGCAGCCGTAGCCCACGAGATGTAGCACACGTTATTGTAGCGGGTAGAGGCTCTGAAGCCCTCGTACTGCCACTAGCAGCCGTAGCCCACGAGGTACAGGGCATGTTATTCTGGCGGGTAGAGGCTCTGAAGCCTCGTACTGCCACTAGCAGCCGTAGCCCACGAGATACAGGGCATGTTATTGTGGCGGGTAGAGGCTCTGAAGCCCTCGCACTGCCACTAGCAGCCGTAGCCCACGAGATGCAGCACACGTTATTGTAGCGGGTAGAGGCTCTGAAGCCCTCGTACTGCCACTAGCAGCCGTAGCCCACGAGATGCAGCACACGTTATTCCAGCGGGTAGAGGCTCTGAAGCCCTCGTACTGCCACTAGCAGCCGTAGCCCACGAGGTACAGGGCATGTTATTGTGGCGGGTAGAGGCTCTGAAGCCTCGTACTGCCACTAGCAGCCGTAGCCCACGAGACGCAGCGCACGTTATTGTAGCGGGTAGAGGCTCTGAAGCCCTCGTACTGCCACTAGCAGCCGTAGCCCACGAGATGCAGCACACGTTATTGTAGCGGGTAGAGGCTCTGAAGCCCTCGTACTGCCACTAGCAGCCGTAGCCCACGAGGTACAGGGCATGTTATTGTGGCGGGTAGAGGCTCTGAAGCCTCGTACTGCCACTAGCAGCCAAAGCCCACGAGACGCAGCGCACGTTATTGTAGTGGGTGGAGGCTCTGAAGCCCTCGTACTGCCACTAGCAGCCGTAGCCCACGAGATGTAGCACACGTTATTGTAGCGGGTAGAGGCTCTGAAGCCCTCGTACTGCCACTAGCAGCCGTAGCCCACGAGGTACAGGGCATGTTATTGTGGCGGGTAGAGGCTCTGAAGCCCTCGTACTGCCACTAGCAGCCGTAGCCCACGAGATGCAGCGCACGTTACTGTAGCGGGTAGAGGCTCTGAAGCCTCGTACTGCCACTAGCAGCCGTAGCCCACGAGATGCAGCGCAGTTATTGTAGCGGGTAGACGCTCTGAAGCCGTCGTACTGCCACTAGCAGCCGTAGCCCACGAGATGCAGCGCAGTTATTGTGACGGGTAGAGGCTCTGAAGCCCTCGTACTGCCACTAGCAGCCGTAGCCCACGAGATGCAGCGCAGTTATTGTAGCGGGTAGAGGCTCTGAAGCCGTCGTACTGCCACTAGCAGCCGTAGCCCACGAGATGCAGCGCATTTATTGTAGCGGGTAGAGGCTCTGAAGCCGTCGTACTGCTACTAGCAGCCGTAGCCCACGAGACGCAGCGCAGTTATTGTGACGGGTAGAGGCTCTGAAGCCGTCGTACTGCCACTAGCAGCCATAGTCCTCGAGATGCTGCGCAGTTATTGTAGCGGGTAGAGGCTCTGAAGCCGTCGTACTGCCACTAGCAGCCGTAGCCCACGAGATGCAGCGCAGTTATTGTAGCGGGTAGAGGCTCTGAAGCCCTCGAACTGCCACTAGCAGCCGTAGCCCGCGAGACGCAGCGCAGTTAGCGGGTAGAGGCTCTGAAGCCCTCGTACTGCCACTAGCAGCCGTAACCCGCGAGACGCAGCGCAGTTATTGTAGCGGGTAGAGGCTCTGAAGCCGTCGTACTGCCACTAGCAGCCGTAGCCCACGAGATGCAGCGCAGTTATTGTAGCGGGTAGAGGCTCTGAAGTCCTTGCACTGCCACTAGCAGCCGTAGCCCACGAGATGCAGCGCACGTTACTGTAGCGGGTAGAGGCTCTGAAGCCGTCGTACTGCCAATAGCAGCCGTAGCCCACGAGATGCAGCGCACGTTATTGTAGCGGGTAGAGGCTCTGAAGCCCTCGTACTGCCACTAGCAGCCGTAGCCCACGAGATGCAGCGCACGTTACTGTAGCGGGTAGAGGCTCTGAAGCCTCGTACTGCCACTAGCAGCCGTAGCCCACGAGATGCAGCGCAGTTATTGTAGCGGGTAGAGGCTCTGAAGCCGTCGTACTGCCACTAGCAGCCGTAGCCCACGAGACGCAGCGCAGTTATTGTGACGGGTAGAGGCTCTGAAGCCCTCGTACTGCCACTAGCAGCCGTAGCCCACGAGATGCAGCGCAGTTATTGTAGCGGGTAGAGGCTCTGAAGCCGTCGTACTGCCACTAGCAGCCGTAGCCCACGAGATGCAGCGCAGTTATTGTAGCGGGTAGAGGCTCTGAAGCCGTCGTACTGCTACTAGCAGCCGTAGCCCACGAGACGCAGCGCAGTTATTGTGACGGGTAGAGGCTCTGAAGCCGTCGTACTGCCACTAGCAGCCATAGTCCTCGAGATGCTGCGCAGTTATTGTAGCGGGTAGAGGCTCTGAAGCCGTCGTACTGCCACTAGCAGCCGTAGCCCACGAGATGCAGCGCAGTTATTGTAGCGGGTAGAGGCTCTGAAGCCCTCGAACTGCCACTAGCAGCCGTAGCCCGCGAGACGCAGCGCAGTTAGCGGGTAGAGGCTCTGAAGCCCTCGTACTGCCACTAGCAGCCGTAGCCCGCGAGACGCAGCGCAGTTAAATTAGCGGGTAGAGGCTCTGAAGCCGTCGTACTGCCACTAGCAGCCGTAGCCCACGAGACGCAGCGCAGTTATTGTAGCGGGTAGAGGCTCTGAAGCCCTCGAACTGCCACTAGCAGCCGTAGTCCACGAGACGCAGCGCAGTTATTGTAGCGGGTAGAGGCTCTGAAGCCGTCGTACCGCCACTAGCAGCCGTAGCCCACGAGACGCAGCGCAGTTATTGTGACGGGTAGAGGCTCTGAAGCCATCGTACTGCCACTAGCAGCCGTAGCCCACGAGATGCAGCGCACGTTATTGTGACGGGTAGAGGCTCTGAAGCCATCGTACTGCCACTAGCAGCCGTAGCCCACGAGACGCAGCGCAGTTATTGTGACGGGTAGAGGCTCTGAAGCCGTCGTACCGCCACTAGCAGCCGTAACCCACGAGACGCAGCGCAGTTATTGTGACGGGTAAGGGCTCTGAAGTCCTCGTACTGCCACTCGCAGCCGTAGCCCACGAGATGCAGCGCAGTTATTGTAGCAGTTAGAGGCTCTGAAGTCCTCGTACTGCCTCTCGCAGCCGTAGCCCACGAGATGCAGCGCAGTTATTATAGCGGGTAGAGGCTCTGAAGTCCTCGTACTGCCACTCGCAGCCGTAGCCCACGAGATGCAGCGCAGTTATTGTAGCGGGTAGAGGCTCTGAAGTCCTCGTACTGCCACTCGCAGCCGTAGCCCACGAGATGCAGCGCAGTTATTGTAGCGGGTAGAGGCTCTGAAGTCCTCGTACTGCCACTAGCAGCCGTAGCCCACGAGATACAGGGCATGTTATTGTAGCGGGTAGAGGCTCTGAAGCCCTCGTACTGCCACTAGCAGCCGTAGCCCACGAGATGCAGCGCAGTTATTGTAGCGGGTAGAGGCTCCGAAGTCCTCGTACTGCCACTAGCAGCCGTAGCCCACGAGACGCCGCGCACGTTATTGTAGCGGGTAGAGGCTCTGAAGTCCTCGCACTGCCACTAGCAGCCGTAGTCCACGAGATGCAGCGCAGTTATTGTAGCGGGTAGAGGCTCTGAAGTCCTCGTACTGCCACTAGCAGCCGTAGCCCACGAGATACAGGGCATGTTATTGTAGCGGGTAGAGGCTCTGAAGCCCTCGTACTGCCGCTAGCAGCCATAGCCCACGAGATGCAGCGCAGTTATTGTAGCGGGTAGAGGCTCCGAAGTCCTCGTACTGCCACTAGCAGCCGTAGCCCACGAGACGCCGCGCACGTTATTGTAGCGGGTAGAGGCTCTGAAGTCCTCGCACTGCCACTAGCAGCCGTAGTCCACGAGATGCAGCGCAGTTATTGTAGCGGGTAGAGGCTCTGAAGCCCTCGTACTGCCACTAGCAGCCGTAGCCCACGAGACGCAGCGCACGTTACTGTAGCGGGTAGAGGCTCTGAAGTCCTCGCACTGCCACTAGCAGCCGTAGTCCACGAGACGCAGCGCACGTTATTGTAGCGGGTAGAGGCTCTGAAGCCCTCGCACTGCCACTAGCAGCCGTAGCCCACGAGAAGCAGCGCACGTTATTGTAGCGGGTAGAGGCTCTGAAGCCCTCGTACTGCCACTAGCAGCCGTAGCCCACGAGATGCAGCGCACGTTATTGTAGCGGGTAGAGGCTCTGAAGTCCTCGCACTGCCACTCGCAGCCGTAGCCCACGAGACGCAGCGCACGTTATTGTAGCGGGTAGAGGCTCTGAAGCCCTCGCACTGCCACTAGCAGCCGTAGCCCACGAGACGCAGCGCACGTTATTGTAGCGGGTAGAGGCTCTGAAGCCCTCGTACTGCCACTAGCAGCCGTAGCCCACGAGATGCAGCGCACGTTATTGTAGCGGGTAGAGGCTCTGAAGCCCTCGCACTGCCACTAGCAGCCGTAGCCCACGAGATGCAGCGCACGTTATTGTAGCGGGTAGAGGCTCTGAAGCCCTCGTACTGCCACTAGCAGCCGTAGCCCTTGAGATACAGGGCATGTTATTGTAGCGGGTAGAGGCTCTGAAGTCCTCCCACTGCCACTAGCAGCCGTAGCCTACGAGATGCAGCGCACGTTATTGTAGCGGGTAGAGGCTCTGAAGTCCTCGCACTGCCACTCGCAGCCGTAGCCCACGAGACGCAGCGCACGTTATTGTAGCGGGTAGAGGCTCTGAAGCCCTCGCACTGCCACTAGCAGCCGTAGCCCACGAGATGCAGCGCACGTTATTGTAGCGGGTAGAGGCTCTGAAGTCCTCGCACTGCCACTAGCAGCCGTAGTCCACGAGATGCAGCGCAGTTATTGTAGCGGGTAGAGGCTCTAAAGCCCTCGCACTGCCACTAGCAGCCGTAGCCCACGAGATACAGGGCATGTTATTGTAGCGGGTAGAGGCTCTGAAGCCCTCGTACTGCCACTAGCAGCCGTAGCCCACGAGATGCAGCGCAGTTATTGTAGCGGGTAGAGGCTGTAAAGCCCTCGCACTGCCACTAGCAGCCGTAGCCCACGAGACGCAGCGCACGTTATTGTAGCGGGTAGAGGCTCTGAAGCCCTTGTACTGCCACTAACAGCCGTAGCCCACGAGATGCAGCGCAGTTATTGTAGCGGGTAGAGGCTCTGAAGCCCTGTACTGCCACTAGCAGCCGTAGCCCACGAGATGCAGCGCAGTTATTGTAGCGGGTAGAGGCTCTGAAGCCCTGTACTGCCACTAGCAGCCGTAGCCCACGAGATGCAGCGCACGTTATTGTAGCGGGTAGAGGCTCTGAAGCCGTTGTACTGCCACTAGCAGCCGTAGCCCACGAGACGCAGCGCAGTTATTGTGACGGGTAGAGGCTCTGAAGCCCTCGTACTGCCACTAGCAGCCGTAGCCCACGAGATGCAGCGCAGTTATTGTAGCGGGTAGAGGCTCTGAAGCCGTCGTACTGCCACTAGCAGCCGTAGCCCACGAGATGCAGCGCAGTTATTGTAGCGGGTAGAGGCTCTGAAGCCCTCGTTCTGCCACTAGCAGCCGTAGCCCGCGAGACGCAGCGCAGTTATTGTAGCGGGTAGAGGCTCTGAAGCCCTCGTACTGCCACTAGCAGCCGTAGCCCGCGAGACGCAGCGCAGTTATTGTAGCGGGTAGAGGCTCTGAAGCCGTCGTACTGCCACTAGCAGCCATAGTCCTCGAGATGCAGCGCAGTTATTGTAGCGGGTAGAGGCTCTGAAGCCATCGTACTGCCACTAGCAGCCGTAGCCCACGAGACGCAGAGCAGTTATTGTCACGGGTAGAGGCTCTGAAGCCGTCGTACCGCCACTAGCAGCCGTAGCCCACGAGACGCAGCGCAGTTATTGTAGCGGGTAGAGGCTCTGAAGTCCTCGTACTGCCACTCGCAGCCGCAGCCCACGAGATGCAGCGCAGTTATTGTAGCAGGTAGAGGCTCTGAAGCCATCGTACTGCCACTCGCAGCCGTAGCCCACGAGATGCAGCGCAGTTATTGTAGCGGGTAGAGGCTCTGAAGTCCTCGTACTGCCACTCGCAGCCGTAGCCCACGAGATGCAGCGCAGTTATTGTAGCGGGTAGAGGCTCTGATGTCCTCGTACTGCCACTCGCAGCCGTAGCCCACGAGATGCAGCGCAGTTATTGTAGCAGGTAGAGGCTCTGAAGCCATCGTACTGCCACTAGCAGCCGTAGCCCACGAGACGCAGCGCAGTTATTGTGACGGGTAGAGGCTCTGAAGTCCTCGTACTGCCACTCGCAGCCGTAGCCCACGAGATGCAGCGCAGTTATTGTAGCAGGTAGAGGCTCTGAAGTCATCGTACTGCCACTCGCAGCCGTAGCCCACGAGATGCAGCGCAGTTATTGTAGCGGGTAGAGGCTCTGAAGTCCTCGTACTGCCACTCGCAGCCGTAGCCCACGAGATGCAGCGCAGTTATTGTAGCGGGTAGAGGCTCTGAAGTCCTCGTACTGCCACTCGCAGCCGTAGCCCACGAGATGCAGCGCAGTTATTGTAGCGGGTAGAGGCTCTGAAGTCCTCGTACTGCCACTAGCAGCCGTAGCCCACGAGATTCAGCGCAGTTATTGTAGCGGGTAGAGGCTCTGAAGCCCTCGTACTCCAGCCACAGCTGGTAATTAGCAGCCGTAGCCCACGAGATGCAGCGATAACTCTCAGAACCGGTCCCCGGGTGTAAATTTCCCCGTCTTACTTATCGGCGACATCTCTGAAAACTTGTTTGCGCCGGGAACACGTGCAAATTAAACGATCGCGATTTTTGTATTCGGGGGACATAAACATTCGTCGCGGCCACCGGTGATCGGCAAAAAAGATTGATCCGAGAGTTGCACGTCTCTAAATTTTGCCCGAAGAGTTGTCGAGTTTCCGAGAGCCGCGGAAGACCGGGTTCATTGTAGGACTGAAGGACGCTGGAGTGTAACCCAATTCAGGAAACTGGTTGCAGATGTTCGCGGTTTGGTGAATTACGATTCGTGCTGTGATTGCTGAACGCGCGGCCAGTGGATCAATAGCCACATGTCCTCGCTTTGCTGTTTTCTGATTCCATCTAAGGTTTGTTCTTTATTTTCAATCTTATACTAAAGAGTACTCGAAAGTCTAAGAAACGCTCGGCTTGCGTGATCGAGTCATCGTTAAGTTTCATTATTTTTACTTGTTCACAATATTTATGATATTTACATGATAGTTATCGGTATAATAGGAAAAAAGGTCAACTATTTTGAGCAGGTATATATCAAAGTAAATTTATTCATTTTAAAGCATTTTGAAGACATCCCAAAATCGAGTTATTCAGTTACCAATAAATGAAAAAATTCAATTTCGATTTAATTTTTTAAGTATTTTCTAGAGTTTAAGTATAGTTTTTACTGAATTCTATGTATTAATGAGTATGTATAGCGGGCAGGCTTCAATATTATAAAATGTATTTTTATTGACTGTACCCAAGATTGGATGAGAAATATAATGAGGATTCCACAATGATTCCACGAAAGACCATTAGATGAAACGGTGTTTATTGTTTGTGGTGGACCTCCTTTCTTCATTTTAGCTAATGCTCGTTCTTTTCATCGTCATTAATAAGCAAATGCGTACTGCTGATAACAGCTCTGAGGGAAAAGAATTGTTATGACGGTTTGTCATATATCAGATAGTATTTCGCGCGAACATATTTTAAGGCAAAACACATGTCCCAAGTTGAGTTTGCATAACACGTCGACTAAATTGCTTAAACCCTATCGATGTCCATATAATTTTCCCCCTTTCTTTCTTCTAGCTACAGCGCTTTCCTATTGATTGTTATAAATAAACAAATAGTAATGCTGATGGGCAACTCTATAAGGAAAGCGAAATTACTTTTAACCTCCAGATGCCCATAAAATCATATTCAATCAGTAAAATCGTTACAAACTTTGTGAGCCTTTAAAAACATTTGAAACATTATCTGAGTACAGACTTAGAACATAAAATTCCATTACAGAACATAATGTACAGTGTAATGAGATGTGAATAATGCTGCAGTGGTGGGGGTAAAATCTGCATCCGAGACCGTTCGAAGAATTGTAATAAAATGCTCTGTGAAATGATGAAGCCCCTTAAGACTATAGTTCTTACTGTTAAAAAGGCTTTATCTTTTATAAAGGGGAACTTTTCAACATTTCTATCAGTACAAACCGTAATATGTTCCAAGGGAGTAGCTAGATTTTCGACTCAAGAAAAACGAAGTGGCGTAATAAATCCCTCAATCGACCTCCTGCCACCACCTCTGGTACCAAAAAACGTGTCGGGACATGAAAAACGAAGACACGCAGAATATAAATTGTCACATCGTAACACTTCTGTTCAGCATTCGCCGGCCGCGAGAATCCTTCCCGCCAAAGCCAGATACGATCGTGGCGGCCGATCAAAGCGATCGTTCCGTCCAGGTGGGCGGTGGTCATCCGGATCCTGTCACTTCTTGTTTTTATAGGTCTTTGGTCGTGTCGTAGTCAAAACAAATTAGAGGTGTTTGATCCGCCGCGATGCGATCGCCAGCGACACCTCGCGGCCTTCCGTATATTTCAAACATCCCGACGAACCGCCGCCAGTTTTTGTCCGTGCCGCATAACCGCATGCGTGGCGGAATCGTCCAGCAGTAGCAGATTTACTGGACAATTCAGCAGATTCAGCAGATTCAATTAGTGGACAACGGCAAGAACCTGGAAGATAGTCATTCCGAGAACGCTGGAGTCGGTGTTTACCGCGTCTGTGCGTGGAGCAGTGCACTGACTGCGCCGATCGAACGGCGAGGAATCAATAGTGGTTCCAAGTAAGTGGATTATTGTAGGATTCTTGTCGTTTTTGTATTTTCCCGTCGGTACTTTTGTGTTTTGTCTTTAATGGCCTTTTGTTTCGGATTCGAGTGTTTACTTTTTGTAGTACTAAAGAAAGACGTAGTTTTGTGCTTATGCCCTTAATTAAGCATATCCGAGAAACATGTCTGATTGAAAAGAGGGAATTCCAAACCTGTGTAATTAAGTTTAAAACAAAATACAAAGGGTGGAAGCAGTAAAAACCTTCTCGTGGCTTCTACAAGTGTATTATTTTGTAAAAAGTTATGTTAGTACTGAAAATTTCTAATATTAAAACAAAGGATGAATGTACTGGATATAATACTTGCTGATCAACACGGTTTGACTCGTGGAAAAACAGAAAAACTTCTTTGGATTCATGATTTAATGTTAAGGTTGCCATGACAACTACATGAGCTTCCCTATACTTTAACATTGAAACTTTGATGTATCATAGGGCGTAGCCCTGAGGGAATTTTTAAAATCCGTTCCTAGTGGATCTATGCCCTGAAAGGAACGTTCATGCAAAGTTTCAAGGTTCTAGGTCAAGTAGTTTGGGCTGTGCGATGATGGGTGAGTGATATTTGACAAATATATAGTAAATCATTGGAAGTCTATATTTTCTCCAAAAATTAAACAATAGATGTGCAGCGTAAATCGGAAAATCTTGCAGATTCCAATATCATTATTTAGGGTGTCATCGATACCATAGAGAGCGTAAGCATTTTTATTGGAATTTTAAATTTTAATTTGAATTCAAGGCGAAAATGAAATATGAGAGCGTATGAGCGAAACGGAAACAAGCCTTGTTAATGAAAAAGATAAGCTAGATGTTACGATTTTTAGGAATTAAAAGGCAAACAATTGATTGAAAAACATCCCAAGAAGAGTGGATACCGAGTAGAGTCCCTGCCCGGCAGGTACCCGCTCAGTCCCCGACCCTCTCCCCGTCATTGTGTCGCAGACGTCGAGCTCCGGATAATCCGCATTCACCGCAGTTTACAATTACCGACAAAAAGTGGGCCGGATTGTTCGAAAATTGGAGCGAGGCTGTAAAAAGAGCTTGCATAAAGTGTCTTCACAGGTGGGTGACGACAAAAGGCCCGCCTGAAAGGGCTGGGTGCGTTCCTTTATGGCTCACTGGCGTTAAAATATTCTTTAGAAGACGTACTGGGGGACATACTTTCTTTTTTGGGCCTCTTTGAATTATTTAAGAGGTTGTGAAAGAAACATGTTCAAATATTGCTCCATGCGTAGAGGCCCTTCGGTGACCTCTCGGTTACCACACAGGGTTCAGAGGTGTGTGTTATTCTGAAAAAAAACTTTTTGGAGCTTTTTGGCGTTAATATTTGGAAGAAATATCAATAGTATTATATATATTCAGACGTTAGGCCTACTAGGTTTTAAATATTGAAAAATTCTGAGAAAAATGACTCAAATCTTCTATTTTGTATTTAAAAATTAAATTTCTGGCAAAATTTGTTAACAATAGTCCTTCTGAAAAAATGGGACGGATAACAAATTTCTATTCTTGGTCAAAACTTATCCTCTTTTGTAGCATATTGTTGTAACATAACTCTTTGTAATTTCTTAAGTACGCATTAAACAGTTAGTTTAATACCGTCGGGTTATACTGTAGTTGTAAGCACAAAAACCCTAATGTGAAATTTGTTTGAAGTATTCGTCAAGCACGTCAGTACTTGCAGCTTCACATCTTAAAATATCCATGGGAGAGGAAATTGATTATTAAAATGTAATAAGATAGAAAACCAAACATCGAAAGTCCATCGTAAATAATCTAGACGAATTTCAAAATACAGAATACAGAAAATAAAAATACAAATTCTCATCGTGAGTTCTAAAAGAACAAAACATGTCTGAACAGAATTAACACTAATATTATGCAATTGCATTAACAATGTAGAGGCAAGTGCAGGGAGCCACTCGGCGCTGCAGCCAGTCAGCGACCAGACTCCATGTTTCACCCGCCGTATTTACAGCGCCTCTGTCGTGATTTACTCTCGTCGTCAAATTAAAGATGGCCCATTTAATTTGAGAGCTAATCGCAAGACTTTATGGCGTTTTTGACGTCGGGTCGACGCTTGAACAATTTACATTCACGTCGTCTTGTTAATGCTGCCATAAAGTTTTAAAAAGGATGATCTCGCTTTGTACCGTAGTGACTGTTTGTCGTGAAACTGTGTCATAAATCACAGCGTTCTCTTCTGACCTGCTAATTTAGTAAAAACCCATGGGCAAAATCTTTTGTAAAATCACAAATTGCGAGGAACGCCGTGAAATTTTACTTACTTATTTTTTATGTTAAATTTCAATTCGATTTATTCAGTTTATCACAGTGAAGAGCAAACTAATATAACGACCCTTATTACTATTATTAATACTTTTAAACTTACTGTATCTACATGAAATCCGGAAACTTTTAAAATCATTATTGAGTAATCATTTAAGATCATTATTAAAATCACTCGAGTCTGGAACCGGCCGGCCACGTGTGTTCTAAATGTTGCGTATTTTGTTTTTACGTCCGTCTCTATCTTCACACATGGTCTTGAATATGTAAATTCAAATATTTCCCACTTTCCACTCTTGTTATGAACTATCCTATTTCTGGCTCATAAATATTTTACAAAAGGTCACATTACCAGTCAAATTATAATTAATATAATTAATCCCATAATAATAATAAATCACGTAAAGGAAGGCGATTTCGGTAATTTCCTCCTCAATTCAAAATTGTTACTGTTGCTTAGCACTACATGCGATCTCGCTCCAGCGAGAGTTGTGACCAGGGCTGTAGAGGCATTCTCTCGGTGGCGATGAGATTTGTCCAGACCAATTACGGCGAGGATTGGCCACAGTAGCTGTAGGCTAATTGTATCGGCCGCCTTTTGTCTTCATTGTCTGCCCAAGGCCGTGTCGCCTCATTATTGGTTCAAGATTTCTTTATCTCGGTTTCAATTGGAGCTCGGAGCCACCAGAAGGTTAGAAATTATTGTTCTCTTAGCCTGGTCTTTTGATTATTATTTGCTCAGGAAATTATGTCAGAGAGAAGCCACATCTTTATCTAACGACATTCACTCTTCTACAGTCTCCGGGTTGAATCTACTCTCCAACCCAAAGCTCCCAGAAGACCGTGATATTATATTATAAAATATACCAAAACCGTTTAAACTCATCTGTCATTCATAATTGGCTTAAAATACCTACCTGAGAAGGTCGACATTTCAAGTGATGTGTAATGTGTGAAAAAAGTATTTGCTATTACAATATTCTCAAATCGAAAGTAAAGAATATGTTCTAGTCACAATTCTTTCACACAAAATGTTCCCTAAAAGTATAGTTTTAAATTGTTGATAAATGGACTTAAATATCTATTCTTTCATTGTAGCGTTGCCGTTGCCTAAATATGCTTTTACTCCTCCGCGATAAAGTCATGATACGCACAGGTCATCTTTGCTATGAATGTGTTTATATACGAATCACTGCGCAAGTCTCCTGATTTCAATATAATGGTAAACTCGAATTATAAATCGTAAATGCATATTACATTAGGACCAAACCAGCCCCGAGCTACAGGTGAGAGAGGGAGTGATTGGCAGGCCCAGGCGTTGATTGTACGTTGTGAACTTTCAATTACCTTTTAGCCATCAGCGATCTCATCGTCGTGTGGTGTTGCAGGGACTTCACCGACAGCAACAATGTGAGCAAAGCATTAGAGCTGCACCGCAGAGATGCATCCGTTCATTACAGTTCATAAACCAGTTTTTATCGTGGGCTTTTGCATCTCATTCGCACGTGGTTATTACTATACGATTATCCCTTCTATTTCTTGCTTTTTAAACGCACTTCTCTTGTTGCACAATTATATCCATTAAAAGATTGTTTTTTCTTAAAAAATTAGCTGTAACCCCGGCTTTGCCCGGAATATTATTTTCCTCTCATTAGTTTAGCAAGTGCTGCATCCTGTTGGTAATCATCGGTTCTGTTTAAAACCATGAAGAATATAATATGTTTTATATAAACATACCTTGAATAGACCATTACCTAAAACTACTCCATGGAGTCCCTTAAAACCCGTCCTACGGCGAAGCCTTAACAGTTATCGAAGCTCAACCACCATAGCGCACATTATGAGATTCCAAGCTTTAATTTGACTCCAAGTCAAGGGTCTACGACATGCAGTTTTGGCTGTAGCACGTCTAGACAAACACACACATCTCTTTTTATATTCATAATTAGGCAGATTTACCAGATTTACGCTAATTATGAATAATTAGGTGCCTATAGGAACCGAGGTTTCCTAATAAATCCTGAATAAATTTTGCTTTAATTTATTCAGGATTCCATTTTGATCAAAGTTGTGGCGCACGTTTTCGTAGATAATATCAACAGTACAGTTCCCATTGATCGACACCGTCATTCGTTGTTCGAAAGTATTACATTTAAATGATACAATCTTCGGCAAAAAATGCAAACTATACGATTTTACTTCACGAATAACAGAATGTAGGGTTTCTAAGCGTATTAATTTTACAGTACAAACTAAAGTGGATTGAATTGAATATTGCACAGTTTTTTCACACGGAAACATTATACAGGGTTGGGCAAAAGTCTGGAATATATAAAATAACTTTAATAATATTTTGCAGAAAGTGATGAAACTTTACAGTTGTGTATTTAGTACAAATAGGAATATTTTGACGTATTTTCTCAGTTTTTCGCGCGATGGGGGGACGGCCCACGCTGGAAGTCTTAAAATTCTTAAATGTAAGCATACCTCGAGTTATACCTCATTTTAAAGGTCTTAATTAGTAGATCACAACAGCGCAAACCGCGCCTCAAAAGGTTGATCCAATCAGAAGTTACAGCTCCTCAAAGATTTTAATGTTGGCCATTAAACTCAAGGCTAAAATCGGGGGGAAAAGTCTAATTACTAATAAAGCACTCGGAACGATGTAGTTTGGTTTTGGATACATGTATTTCTCATTGATTAGGGGAATTTAACGTATTAAAAAAATTTTACCCATGACCAGGGGACGACTCGTGATGGAAGTCCAAAAATTCTTAAGGGTAAGCATACCTCATTTTAAAGGTCTTAATTAGTAGATCACAACAGCGCAAACCGCGCCTCAAAAGGTTGATCCAATCAGAAGTTACAGCTCCTCAAAGATTTTAATGTTGGCTATTAAACTCAAGGCTAAAATCGGGGGAAATGTCTAACTACTAATAAAGCACTCGGAACGATGTAGTTTAGTTTTAGATACATTTATTTCTCATTGATCAGGATAATTTGACGTATTAAAAAAATACTCATGACCAGGGACGACCCGTGATGGAAGTCCAAAAATTCCTAAGGGTAAGCATTTGGGTCGTGCCTCTTTTTAAAGGTATAATTTAGTAGAGCACAAAGCGAAACCCCGATTGGGACAGGTTGATTTTCAGCGCACCAACAAATCAACCACCAACCACAGATGCAGGGGGGGGGTTGGGAATTGGGCGGTGCTGTTAGCTGTAATTTGAAAAGCTGTTTCAGCTTTTTAAATTATTGATATCACTTTCTTTGTTACAATCATATGATTTTTTGTTTATTTACCGTGCATTTTAAAAGAATTGCTTCCGTATTATTGAATGAAGCATCTTGTTGCCTAAAGTGCGTGTTTTTATCCAGAATAAGTTTTAGTAAGTTTATTTTACATTTTAAGTTATTTTAAGTTTTTATAAGTTTTTATTCTTTATTTAGTCGTAGATTTATAACAAGTGTTCAAAAATAAAATAAAAAGGATTACAATGACAACATTATCTACTAAACAGCGAATTGAAATTTTGATTATTCATGGATATGGTGACAAAAAACGAACCCAGCAAGAAGTCTGTGATGTCTTCAATCAGCTGTACCCTGAAAGAGAACCTCTGCGTCAATCAACTGATCGAAAATAATAAAACTGTTTAGTGATACGGGAAACGTTCAAGACAGACCTCGAAGTGGAAGACCTAAGGTTGCGACAACTGAAGAAAAGTCGTTAAATGTTCTGCTCTCAGTTCAAGAAAACCCCCGTTACTCTACAAATCAGATTTCGATGAACGAAGATATAAGCCGAAGATCTGTTGCTAGAATCTTGAAACTCCAAAAATTCCACTCTTACAAGATGCAAATCGTTCATGAGTTGGTTGATGACGACTACGATCGAAGACTCGAATTTTGTGAGAATTTAATGGAAAGATGTACAGCTGATAACAATTTCTCCTCTAACATAATTTTTACTGATGAGGCTATTTTTACTCTCCACGGAAGTGTAAACAAACAAAATATGAGATATTGGTCAACGGAAAATCCTCATTGGACAACAGAACTGCACACTCAGTGGTCAGAGAAAGTGAATGTTTGGGCAGGAATGTTGGGCAGTCACATTATCGGACCCTTCATGATGGACGAGACCTTAAATGGAGAACGCTACATACGGCTTCTTCAAGAAAGGATTTTGCCAGCAATATTGCAAATTTGTGAAGAACACGAGATTGATTTTGACAATCTGTGGTTCCAACTTGACGGTGCCCCTCCTCACTACCATGCAGATGTGCGTAGGTACCTTGACGCAACATTTCCAAATCAGTGGATTGGCAGAAGGGGTCCTGTTGAGTGGCCGCCAAGATCCCCCAATTTTAATCCATTGGATTATTTATTTCCTTTGGGGATATTTGAAGATGAAAGTCTATCCAAACAAGCCTAGGGACATCGAAGAACTCAAAAGCAGAATTGAGCGGCAAATCCAGGAAATTTCTAACGAGGTATGCTTACATTTAAGAATGTTAAGTTATACCTCATTTTAAAGGTCTTAATTAGTAGATCACAACAGCGCAAACCGCGCCTCAAAAGGTTGATCCAATCAGAAGTTGCAGCTCCTCAAAGATTTTAATGTTGGCCATTAAACTCAAGGCTAAAATCGGGGGGAAAAGTCTAATTACTAATAAAGCACTCGGAACGATGTAGTTTGGTTTTGGATACATGTATTTCTCATTGATTAGGGGAATTTAATGTATTAAAAAATTTTTACCCATGACCAGGGGACGACCCGTGATGGAAGTCCAAAAATTCTTAAGGGTAAGCATACCTCAAGTTATACCTCATTTTAAAGGTCTTAATTAGTAGATCACAACAGCGCAAACCACGCCTCAAAAGGTTGATCCAATCAGAAGTTACAGCTTGATAAAGATATAAATAACTGATTATGTTATAATGATATTTCTTTCATTACATTTTTAAAAGCCACTAATCCAAAATGAACAAAACTAAATAAGGTGGGGCTGGATTATTTTTAACAATAAACTGCTCAAAAAATATAATAATACACATTGCGGTAAAATACTAGTTTTATTTACAACCTTACTGACTAACTTAAAGGTACTATAAATATCACATAATTATTGTTAATATGTTAATTGCACTTTCACTCTAACCTATTCTAGTGCAAGTGCTCGAAGTGTCCACCAAATGATTCCTGGCATGCCCCTAGTCGGGTGTAAAAAGCATTAATCACGTTCGTTTTCATTTCGTTAGAAATTTCCTGGATTTGCCGCTCAATTCTGCTTTTGAGTTCTTCGATGTCCCTAGGCTTGTTTGGATAGACTTTCATCTTCAAATATCCCCAAAGGAAATAAATAATCCAATGGATTAAGATTGGGGGATCTTGGCGGCCACTCAACAGGACCCCTTCTGCCAATCCACTGATTTGGAAATGTTGCGTCAAGGTACCTACGCACATCTGCATGGTAGTGAGGAGGGGCACCGTCAAGTTGGAACCACAGATTGTCAAAATCAATCTCGTGTTCTTCACAAATTTGCAATATTGCTGGCAAAATCCTTTCTTGAAGAAGCCGTATGTAGCGTTCTCCATTTAAGGTCTCGTCCATCATGAAGGGTCCGATAATGTGACTGCCCAACATTCCTGCCCAAACATTCACTTTCTCTGGCCACTGAGTGTGCAGTTCTCTTGTCCAATGAGGATTTTCCGTTGACCAATATCTCATATTTTGTTTGTTTACACTTCCGTGGAGAGTAAAAGTAGCCTCATCAGTAAAAATTATGTTAGAGGAGAAATTGTTATCAGCTGTACATCTTTCCATTAAATTCTCACAAAATTCGAGTCTTCGATCGTAGTCGTTATCAACCAACTCATGAACGATTTGCATCTTGTAAGAGTGGAATTTTTGGAGTTTCAAGATTCTAGCAACAGATCTTCGGCTTATATCTTCGTTCATCGAAATCTGATTTGTAGAGTAACGGGGGTTTTCTTGAACTGAGAGCAGAACATTTAACGACTTTTCTTCAGATATCGCAACCTTAGGTCTTCCACTTCGAGGTCTGTCTTGAACGTTTCCCGTATCACTAAACAGTTTTATTATTTTCGATCAGTTGATTGACGCAGAGGTTCTCTTTCAGGGTACAGCTGATTGAAGACATCACAGACTTCTTGCTGGGTTCGTTTTTTGTCACCATATCCATGAATAATCAAAATTTCAATTCGCTGTTTAGTAGATAATGTTGTCATTGTAATCCTTTTTATTTTATTTTTGAACACTTGTTATAAATCTACGACTAAATAAAGAATAAAAACTTATAAAAACTTAAAATAACTTAAAATGTAAAATAAACTTACTAAAACTTATTCTGGATAAAAACACACTTTAGGCAACAAGATGCTTCATTCAATAATACGGAAGCAATTCTTTTAAAATGCACGGTAAATAAACAAAAATCATATGATTGTAACAATGAAAGTGATATCAATAATTTAAAAAGCTGAAACAGCTGATTAAATCAACCTGTCCCAACCGGGGATTCGCTTTGTGCTCTACTAAATGATACCTTTAAAAAGAGGCACGACCCAAATGCTTACCCTTAAGAATTTTTGGACTTCCATCACGGGTCGTCCCTGGTCATGAGTATTTTTTTAATACGTCAAATTATCCTGATCAATGAGAAATAAATGTATCTAAAACTAAACTACATCGTTCCGAGTGCTTTATTAGTAATTAGACATTTCCCCCGATTTTAGCCTTGAGTTTAATGGCCAACATTAAAATCTTTGAGGAGCTGTAACTTCTGATTGGATCAACCTTTTGAGGCGCGGTTTGCGCTGTTGTGATCTACTAATTAAGACCTTTAAAATGAGGTATAACTCGAGGTATGCTTACATTTAAGAATTTCAAGACTTCCAGCGTGGGCCGTCCCCCCATCGTGCGAAAAACTGAGAAAATACGTCAAAATATCCCTATTTGTACTAAATACACAACTGTAAAGTTTCATCACTTTCTGCAAAATATTATAAAAGTTATTTTATATATTCCAGACTTTTGCCCTACCCTGTATAATCTTGTTTAAAGCATTTTTCCTTAATGATCTCTTGGAATGAACCATAAAATGTGGTTCAATGTTGTCTCTGTTCATTTTGTAGAATTTACATATCTCTGCTACACAAATCGTGTTTGCAAACTTTCGAAAACAAAAAACTGATAAAGTACCAAACACCATTATGTAAACAAATAAATGTTTTTGCTTTGACGTTATTTCTAATTAACCTAAAACACAGCTGTTTATCTGTTTGCAGTTTTTAGATATTGACAGCATTTTCATGAGCAATTTGTACTCAATTGTGTAGTGTGATTCGAAATCATCCGATTTAAAAGATTAATATTTTCAAGAGTAATGATGATATGGACATGAGGTTACTTTCAAATTATTAAAGGATAACTAATAAAGTTGTTTTATACAGTTTAAGAACCTCATTGTGACCCTCTTTTGGATGCACAGCATATGACTATGTAATAATCAAATTCGCAAGGCTTCCTCAAAAATGGATCACTCATACTGGACCTAACGATTTCGTGTTACATCATTGACCCCGAAGAACACCAGACCTTACTGTTTGTGATTTTTTACGGTGGCTTGTAAAGGGTAGTGTTAAAATTTCTCCCTTTTAACGTTGGTTGAACTGAGGAAGAGCTTTAGAGCAGCCATTGAATCCAATAGTCAAGACTAATTTGAGTATATATGCTAGTTTTTCATGTAAAGGGACACATATTAATAACCTCTAAGTAATATGTAAAAAATCTTTATTCATCGCCCTTTAGTATAAAACTAACATCATGTCCATATGATGATTACTTTTGAAAATATAAACATTTACAACCGGATGATTTTTTTTAAACACTCTGCCCCTTACGAGCTTCCCCAGAAGGTATCTTAAGTTTTTACGATCAAATTCAGTAGTCTAGAATGGTTGTGGGATCTGGATTTAACATCAAAACTGACGAAAGTTGTTGTTTTCTTTTGTTAAAGAACTGATGGTAGTACAAAAATATATTTTAAGGCGAATGCAAATGTTTGACATTTTCGTTTTCTAATATTTCAAAATATTTGTTCTGTAAATTATTCTGTGTTGATTCACCTGAAACTTCAAGGCTACCAGAATTGAACACATTTTTGAATTTGTGATTTGAATCAGTATTAACAAAGGTTAACAAACTATAACTGTCGTAGATTGAAATTATTTTCCAAATTTATTCAAAGAACAAACGTTTAACTAATTGGATTTCCCTACACCATGTAATTACCATAACTCGTGGCGAGTACTTTAAAAAGCCACCCGGTTGTCGCGACCGTTGCGAACGGCCAAAGTTACGGACCCGGTAATGGAGAGGCTCGGGTCCACAAGTAATCAATTTGCATATTGTTCTTGTCGACATCAATAACGGGTGGCGTCACCGTCACAAAATAGAAGAGTGGACTCAAAATATGGACGGGATAGTCGATTAATAACAGCAGGACCGGTTCCCGGTTTGGGCGCAGCGGCGGCCGAGCTACGAGTTTTGAGCCGCGCTTCGGAAATCTATAGGGTTTCGTTACAAACTACTTTTAACTTTTACGGTCGAAGCAGGGTTCAGTAACCCTGTCTGAGCCGCGGTGTAGAGTGATTATGGCTGAATCTAAATGTCCTCAAACCTTAGAAGGGGACACGGAATGCTTGTCAGAAACTTTGTAACAAATAAGTTAATCGTTCCAGACACCCTTTGACCGTGCTGTATTCGCATAATGGGTATAATATTACAGTAATATAATTTATCTATAAAACGAAAAAGCTGGAAAATGTAATGAAGCTCAGCATTGTTCGTGTTTTTAAACAAATACGAAGAAATCAAATAAATGTGTTCGTTGGAAGTTCTTAGACTGTTACAGTAGTATCGATGATATTAAACATCAAAAGGAACGATAATGGGTGAATACACTATTCCGATGATTGTAAACATAGTTTAAACCATCGTTATTTCTGCGATGAAAAGTATTTTAAAAACACTTATAATTTAAAATTGTGCACATGATTTTCACTTAATGTCATTTTTAACTCAAAAGACAAGGGCTGATTTTAAATATATAGTTTGATACGAAATGATAACTGGGATATTTTCAGAAGAATTATTTTAGTTGAAAATAAGGGAAATGTTTCATATTATATGAACAAAAGATTTTTGACATATAGTTAATTAAGTGTATCTATTATAATGTAATAAAATAAAGGAATAAGAACTAGAACAATAAACTAAAATTTCCTCCTCTATATCCCTCTATATCCAGGTTGTAAAGTGGAAATACCCACCTTAAACAGCCTACTTTTTTTATTTTTGACCACTCCATAATATCTACCTTTTATCCGTGCATGCTTATCTAAAGTGATTATTTACTTACAAGACACACTTCTTTTTATCTGACACTTACAAGACTGAAAGTGCTTAAGTGAGTTTATAGCGCTATGAAAGCTCTCAACTTTACCGCTCTGATGCAGTATCGGTTGTATGGTCTATAACAGGACTTCAGTCAATGCCAGCGTCGAAGTCTCCGTCACCGTGTTTACGGCCGCAATGTAGCTGCACTCGTGTCCTAAAGCACTAGAGTTTAATGCGTCTCAGCCGTCCATCGTCCATCCCCTTAATGGCTTTAACACATAAAAAGTTAAAGTGGTCGGAGGTTTTACTGCAGTAATAACTAAGAGTTGTACATAAATGAAGCGAGTGCTGGGCCGATTAGGAACGGCATAAATCGGCCGAGCCTGCCGGGCTAATCGGCCACAAAAAATTATACTTGATTTAAAGGTGGAGTATAATCCCCGGCTACTGGAATTGAGCACCGCTGCTCCGTCTCTCTCGCACACTACATCTCTCTCGCACACTACATCTCTCTCGTACTCTGCATCTCTCTCGCACACTACATCTCCCTCGCACACTACATCTCCCTCGCACACTACATCTCTCTCGCACACTACATCTCTCTCGTACTCTGCATCTCTCTCGCACACTACATCTCTCTCGTACTCTGCATCTCTCTCGCACACTACATCTCTCTCGCACACTACATCTCTCTCGCACACTACATCTCTCTCGTACTCTACATCTCTCTCGCACACTACATCTCCCTCGCACACTACATCTCCCTCGCACACTACATCTCTCTCGCACACTACATCTCTCTCGTACTCTGCATCTCTCTCGCACACTACATCTCTCTCGCACACTACATCTCCCTCGCACACTACATCTCTCTCTCATACCTACCTCTCTGTCCCTCACTCCGTCCCGCTCCCCCCCCCCCCCCCACCCCTCAATCTGGCTTCTGTCGTTACCTCAGTCGGACAATAAAAACAATCCCCGTTTTTTTATTCTTAGGTACTAGTGGATTCAATCAACGTTTTATACAATAAAACTTCTTAAGTCAAACTTTTAAAATGTTTAAGATAATACTAGCAGCCCGCGTCACTTCGTGACTTATAAAAACGACTTGGTAAAGTATGCTTTAGTTTAATGTTGATTATGTATGGAGTTTTTCAGCGTAACATACTTTTCAATGATGAACTGTGTGAATTTTTGTGATTTTTTTTAGTTTCCTACAAATTTTTTATGTCATAATGTACAATGTATGTAATGTATGTAATGAAATTGCCATTCATTAAACTTCTCATCGGAGCAAACTTCTAAAAATAACTTATCACTTTATACTCGAAACTTCAATATGGGTAAGAAATTCCTTACGTAATTTGAGAAGTCCATTTATTTCACCTGCTTTAGTCCATGTTTACACCTTTGTACGTTCTACATTTTGAAATTTCGACGTGCGTCAGCACTCATTTCACATTAAATGGGGGTTAGTTTATATGGATCTTCATTGCTTGGCGCATCTTCATGTCTCTGTTTTAGAGTTAATTCTACACAACATCATCGCGTCAGTGTCTTGCATTCATCTTTGTTAGGACTTAACGACAATCGGTAAGAAGATGGACAAACCACTGATTTACTGATGAACTTTAATCTCTAAGTAACATTTATAAAATCGCCTCTAAAATAGCCATTCGCTGTAAAAACAAATTATTCAACACACATAACGGCCAAAGAATTAAATTTTCAAACAGACCCGTTTTTTTCGCTTAATAAATATATATTTGGCAAATTTTTACCTAAGCAAATAACATAACTTTTTTTAAGAGCCTTCATTAATTTAGGCATACTGTTATTGGTACATTTCAAAATCGAGTAAAATAGGTAGGCTAACCGTTAACACTTTAATATCCCATTCCAAGTACTTTAACAAAATACAGGTTTTAAATTTATAATGTGTTTTAAAACTTGAATTTTTTAGGTTAACATTCAACTAATATTAATATTTTAAAGCTCAAAACGTTGAAACATGCATGAATATATGTTGAAACATGCATCAATGTGTCTTAACTGTCAATAGTTTCTTATAAAATCCCATCTCCAGAGCACCTCCTATTTATTTATGTTCCTTTTTGAATTTGCTTTTTAAGAAAAGAAATACAGTAAATTAATATGATTACAGACTGTTGGTCTCAGTTTCAATATGGCAAATACTCTCTTACTCATTTTCTGTTGTCTTAAAAAAACTTCAGTATTTTAAAAAATCAAAATCATAATGACATTTGCTTGTCCTGCGTTCTGTGGCATATATCTCTGGAACATTTCCAAATCTTGATCATCTGCTTTGTTACTAACGAATGTAAATTTGAAAAAGTTCACAGGTTCTCCCACAGACAGTAGCATTTTCGCTGAAATTTCAAAAGCCTCCTGTGTGAAGGCTTTTCATGGGATATTTTCGAAACTGGCAAAAGGCACATCTAGAGAGTAATAGCTTTCATTTGATACCAAATATGTGTAGAAAAATTAATTTCTAAGGGTCGATTTGCTCTGGACAAAATCCCAGAAATTCTTTTAATAATTATATATATATAGATTTGGAGATATTTTCTTCTAAGAGCTTCGTAAACCTTTTATGTTAACATAAAAAATAATACAAATTAGAAAGCGCCGTGATGTATTATGAAGCAACATTGTTTAGAATAAAACCGATTATTCTGATTGTTCGATTTATCAAATAACCACTTTAACTTGGAGTCTTAAAAGCGAGAATGTTACATTAATTTATGCTGAAGATAAATAACCAGCAAATACATGTAATTGAATCAAATTCATTCACTTTTCATTGTTACATGGCTCGTTTATGGAGAGAGAAACCTCTTCATTTTTCAAAAAATTATTGGGCAACACCCACCTTTATGAATTGATGTGTAGATCCTTTGGTCACTCTTTATACTATACCCGTATCTCACACGAATTGTCACCAAAGAAAGTCATGTCATTTCGATCAAGAGAGAAACCTCTCTTACAAACCATACAATTAAAATGTTCAAGTCTTATACGCTGACCCATATAGAACACATAAATCATATTCGGTGATACAACCAGGATCTCATTTGTCCCTCAGAAATGATATGTTGTTGAACTTAGCCCACTGGATTATAAGGAATAAACCTCCATCCAAGACCAGGAGCTGCGTCCCACTCTCGGTAATAACCAGCACACGCTCATAAATCACCTTAACGAAGCTGACGATTCTATTCGGAGAGGTCCCCTCCAGAACACCTGCTGACCTTTACGAGAATTTCATCCAGCAAATTATATTCTTTCTACGCAAGTTCATGACGTCGCAATTTTCTTACTAGACATTGTCCTCGCAGACACGATTTACTGTCCGGTCGCTCTCGGCGCGCCCCCGGAGAACAAACAAACCACCATACTGGGTACTGGGTACGGAGCTGGGCCAGACGCGTGGGCTCACTCCCCGGCCCCGGACTCCTAAATAATTCTAAACAGTTTTTTGTGCGACGCTCGGCTACCTACAACTGTCGCTGCATAATCACTGCACCTGCGCCTTGCAGCGATCCTCCTCGGTTAATTAATTTAATCGACGCTCCCCGGGCTTACTTTATAGCCGTCTGATGGTTAGAATCGGAGATCTTGACATTTCTTTCTCACCTCGAAAAGTTCTTTTACATCGGAGGTATTTCGTGCAGCGATTTTAAAACACTGAAAGAAAACAATTCTATCGTCTTGGCAAAGGACACCCATGGGATGAAGAAAATTTTATACTAGTAAACTGCTTAGCTTTTTATGTAGATTGTGAAAATGAAAGGAATTCTGCATGTTAGAGACTCCACGAAGGTGCTTACAGTTACGCATTCTAAATAAAAGTATAGTCACATATAAAGGTAGAACATGTAGGACCTACATTAGGTTTGGTGGCTAATTTTTCAGTTCATTGCTATGACAAGTAATTTAAATAACTTCCAAATAATCCTGCAGATTTAAACTTATTTTTTTTTATTCATAGTTATCTAGCACATTACGAAAAACAGTAAAACCCATAAGCTCGCGATTGTTCTATGGTACATAGGTTTGAAAACGAAATATCCGGTGAAATAATACTGCAGTCGCTGCAATGATGCACCGAGCGGCTGCGACGCGGCGCCGGGGGGTGGGGGGGGGGTGCAATTGTCGCTGCAATGATGCACCGAGCGGCTGCGACGCCGCGCGGGGGGGGGGGGGGTGGGGGGGGTGCAATTGTCGATGCAATCAATCTCTCATTGTTGCAATCCTGGATTGACCTTCGGAAAATGATTATCGCATTCCCGCGTCAATAACGGCCCGCGGTTACATTGCTTGTGGTTTCAATGTGGAATTCTGATTGATTTCTTTCACAACTTTTAAAACTACAGTACAAATAACCTCTGTTACTTTTTTTCAATTGAACAAAACAACAATGTAACGATTGCAACGTAAGAGTATCACAAATGTTTACGATTTGTCTATTAGGTTGCAGGTGCATTCATATTTCTTTCTTAATCTCTTTGGGTGGGAGTTCTATGGGCTGATACGAGTTTGGAAGTTTTATGAAAACTTCATAGATAAATGCGCTTTAATCAATTTTACAGATTATGAGATTAATTACTAGTCTAATTCTCTAAGGTACTACAACAGGGTACAGCTCGTTACAAAACGAGATCCAAATAAAAGTATTAATTAAAGTACTGTTGATTTTATTTTTAACATTAAAAAATACTTTTACCCCAGATGTGAATCTGTATTCCTTATTTATTCAACTCTTGGTCGTAACACTATACCCGCCCGTCCCCCTAGTCACTCACTGCTCCAGGTACGTTCACCCGATCGTTAGTGTTGGCGGTTTTTGCGCGGACGCAGTCGCGGTGAATGGAGCGCACGAGAGCTGACTGACAATGCGCACGCTCCGGACAGCGGCGTCGGGCACTATCACCGTCGCGTCGGTGAATGTGCCGCGACATCGCAAAAACAACAAAGTGCTGGTCTGGTCGGCGAGTCTAGACCAGGAGCCTCGCCGACCTCCTGACCTCTCCTAAGGCCTCTGAAGCCTTAGGAGAATTTATAAAAAAATCATGGCTTCTGAAAAAAATATTAAAATAAATACCTGTGTTTGAAATTTGCTATTCGTTTAACTAAATTAGTATACATAAGCGAGCACCACTAATGAGCTCCTGGAAAGTATCTGAGATCAGATTAAAGGAAGCCCCACGATCTTATAAGAAAGAAAAATGTTCCCTCTCTTTGTGTCAGGCATCCCAGTTGACTTTTGTTTAGCCTCAAATAGCCCTCGTGTTTATTGCTTAGTGTAAATTAAAGACGTTGATATATGTAGATCACAGAATTTAAATATCAAAACGTAACCATTTGTGAAAACTGTCAACCATGAATGCAAAACTGTCAACAGTAAATCAGTAGCGAAAGAAGTAAAGATCTATTACTGGAATCAAAGAAAAGAAAGTCAACTTGCCACCTTTAATTTTCCATCGTTCTTAAACAGTTCCATGTAATTTGTAATACAGTATTGAGTCTTGACCCCCCCCCCCACACAACCCCTCCCATTACACCCCATGGACTTCATCATGTCAAATGCACAATTCAGTTTCTCAGACGAACATAGCTTTCCTTAACACCAAATCACAGTAGGTTAAAGTAGTGGTATAAGAGAAATCATCAAGCTATAGTTTAGGTTTATGTCAATACACGTTGTCACTGACGCAAGCCCAATTATGTCCATTGTACAGTGTGGTTGATCGCTTTGATATTACTAGTGAACACACGCTGCCCAGCAGTTTCAAAGTAGGGTTCTGCTAATAAATAAAAATGCTTATTAAAATCAGCTGTTTCTTAAAACTTCTGCTCCAGTATTAAACCTTTTATGAATGAATACGAAATAACTTTAAAGGTGTCTGAGATTCTCTCCTTTTTTCCCATAAATTTTATTTCCTGCTAAACACCGAGTTCTTTCAAACGACACCTAAACTATTAAAATCGGTTCAGAACTGTATAATGAGTCTTGATCACAAAAACCCCAAGTGTATAAAATAATTTTAGATTGTCATTACATTAAAAAGATTGTCAGAGCCCATAAAAAAGAACATAAAATATATTCGGTGAGTGATATCAAAGTATGTTCTCCGCTGGAAAAGCTAATAAAGGATACTTAGGTACTTAATTGGAGTCTGTAATTTGACTGTTTTGTCATAACAAATTAAAATCAAAACTACTACTTCTACTTTTTTAGTAGATGCTCCTAGCAGCTGTTGCTGCTTTTAAGCTATTCAAAACTGCCATCACAACTTTAAAATCAACGAATATATACATTCGTAATGTTTCCGCCAGCTGGTATACTTAAAGCAACTAATAGTACAGCTGGTATAGCAGTATTACCACTGGAAAAATAACTGAATCTTTGACGACCAGTGGGGTAGAACACAGGTAATTGTTATCACTTCTGATATTTTTTCCTACTGTCCTTGGACCTTGAGCTTTAAAATGATTCCTTCTAGCTCGGAATTAAATATTTAATTGACATCTTATATATATTGACATCTTTGAATTAAATATAACGCTTTAGTAGGTTGAAGTTCAGGTTGAGTTGGACACGCATTGTCGGTGACTCGTACCCGCAGTGTTAGTGACTAGGGGAACAGCTGATGATCCACGTGTTGCTAAATAGGACGATGCAACAGACTTCCGCCGGAAAACATGTGTTAACAGCGATAATGGCGCCATTATTGTATAGGAAGTGGAATTAGGCCACTAGTAATGTTGGGTGCCCGGTTGACCCATTTCGATTCATCAAGCAGGCAACTAGTTTATGATTGAGATAAGAGCGATAATAAATAGCAGGTTTTCAATTAAAACGCAAATTTGCAATTTAAATGCAGCCACAGACATCCCAGCAAAGTTGAGCATCCGGATGTTTGACATAATCTGTATATTAATAGGCAAGAATGATTGTTATGATAATTTATTCTTAGCCTATGTGTAACTTGAGAAAAATACTAACACACCGTTAGAAAAGTTCTTTCCTGTAGATGTGCCCAATCCAGTTATAATTAACTATAGTTAGTTTTTGAAGATTGCAGAAAAATTAGTTTAAAATAATAACAAAATTAACTTGAGCTTTATGAGTTGGCACGATGGTTACGGAATAACATCAAAATGTAAATATATTAGTCACATGTTTTATTGAAGCAATGAGTAAAAACTAAACCCATATATTTCCTGGTTGAATTTTGACCAGTACTTAGGCGATCTTTAATATTAAATAATTGTGCAATAAGCAAACTCAAGCATATAATTTTACTATATCAATAGCTCTTGCAGAAATTAACAGAAAAATTGAATACAAAAACCCTGGAACTTAAAAAACCCTGGAAGGGTTTATATTAAAGTAAGCCATCAAAAATACAATTTGTCCCTTCGAGATAGAGTGCAGTGGAATCAGTTCGGAATGTCTCAAAACATGATGCCTCAATCTAACGCTATAGCTGGGACTTGGATGTCGTTATTGCGATCCAGTTAAACCTTGAAAACAATTTATGAACTAGCATTCATTACTTTATCAGTTTTAATAAGAATGTTTGATTGTTCAAGAACCCATAAAATATATCGCCAGCTACTTTAGCCCTAGACGAGGAGGATCTTATTGACCCCTCGCTCCCGAGTGGTCTCAGTTCTCGGCTCTCGGTTCTCAGAAGAGATTCATGGCGTGTGGAGCAGTCACGCATCCTCAACATGCAAATCCAAATTGTTTCACTAACTATAAGACAAAACAATCAAATTACAGACTCCAGTTAATTACCTAAGTATTCTTCATTAGCTGCACGAACGGAGAATGCACTTTGATAACATTCATTCCGCATATGTTTACATGTTATTTGCAACCTCGTTTGGTCATTATCTGTCCGATAGTGCCTGTATTTTCCGTATTTCTGTGAGAACCCGGTCGTTAATTATTACTCCAGAGGAAATTTGCAGTCACGAATGACAAAATTAATGTGCGAGATTTTATCTTGCAGAAGACGCCGCCTGCACGTGGGGAGATTGGTGATAATTCACATTAGAGTAATGCCTGGCTGTTGATGCCTTGTCAGGTACCGGTGACGCAGGGATAAAATCTGGGAAACAAATGGAGATTTAATCATCCAGTATTAAAATTGTTTTATTACGTTATTACATCCAGTGGGAACCAAATCCAACTTTGTCTAATGTTGTTTTTGTTTGGCTTCAAAAACACTGAAATTGTGACATTTGAAGGCATGAGAATAACCATTGAAACTTTGAAACTTTGACAACAATTTTTAATTTTGAAACAAAAGTGAAAGCCGAAAAATATTCCGTATCCCTCATTTGTCTAACGCAGACGTATCTCAATGTACGAGGCTAATATCTTGACCTAGGAATTACCGTGACAGGTTTTGGATTTTTGGTTCTTTCGAACTCGGAAAACACCATCGGCCGTTCGGGACATTTGATTTTGATTTTATGAACTCGTATCTTTTAACTGTTATCACTGCGTTGTTCTTTACAGTTAAATAGCGTACCTTAGGATTCCACTTAAGTAATGTGTTCTCCATTAAAAAACTATTTCAATAACTGATATTAAAACCGATGGATGCAATATCCTGTGAACACGAAGAAACCAGAAACACAAACAAGACTCAAACCGGTAGGGTTATTAGCCTGGTGCACGTGTGCATCGAGATCCGACTACGTAAAAAATGGGGTTAAAAGCCATTTGAAAATAGTGAATCCAAGGCCAGCTCTGGAGGCGTCGGACGCGGCTATAAATCCACCGGTTGTAGATTGGTCCGGAGATAGGCAGCGGCATGCTCGAGATTGGTATCTTTATTGGGAGAGCTACTGGCGAACCGGAGCCCATGGCGGTAAATCATCCAGGGCAGAGTTACGATATGAGTACCAGGTAGCGCGGTGAGAGGACAGAGTAATGGTGTAGGCTTTGGATAGAGAGGGATAGCAGGGATAGCTGAGTAATAGGGGTACTAAGTCGGGTAATAGGGCGACATCACTTGTAGCTGAAAGAATTTTTAAAATGCACTACGAGATGTGGAGTAGTAGGTTTTAGCACTTAGAACAGGAAGTGCGTAAAGGCGTAGAGCAAGGAGGAAGATGATAAAGAGTTTTTAAAAGAGGGGAAATAGCTTGTTATGATTGTCTATAGTATTACTTGACAGTAGAGCAAAACCACAACCTCAGTTTTGTTTTAACTTTCAGGATGTATGTGAATATTACAAGTTAACCGTTGTTTTTGGAAACTGTAAGACCACGAGTGAAACAGATTCCGAAGGATTATCGATAGACCTGAATTGCGGTGAAACAATGAGAAGAGTGAGATGTTCTGGCCTTCTGAGGAGGAATAGATATGGTTGAAGGTATGTAGATGACTATGTTGTTGTATTAAAAATATAGGCAAATTTAATAAAAATACAATATATTGGATTTAAAAGTTGAATAAAGAACTTTCTAGCAAAATTTAATAAAAATATTATGGATTCAAAAGTTAAACAAAGAGCGTTGTTACAGAAGACGTTTAACTTACTCTGTGCAGTGTTGTATTTAGTTTAAAGAGGTCACAAGGGTTTCGGTTTCGTATTTCTGTAAGTTTATGGGTTTCTTCATCCTCACTTAATCCTGGGTAGCAAATTATGCCCCAAAAAGTATCCTATTCAATACCAATCTTCAGTGTGCTGACGGAGATGTCGGGGACGCGGCCGGCGGCGCGGCGCTGCCCAAGGCCCAGTCCGGCCCAGGTGTGGCGGCTCGTCCTGTGAAGTCACCGCGCGGACCGGAACTGACAAATGCGGGGCTACAAAAACCCGACAAAGACAATGAGAATAAAACAAACTCGACCGAGAGAGAAGACGGTGTTATCGGATGCGCCGCCGCGCCGCGGGTCCGCCTTAAGGTCTAAATTGCACCCGAGAGTGTTTTTCTACTTTAAATTTGTGTTTTAGGAAAGTATGGTTCGTAAGGTAGCGTGGTTTAGTAATATTTATTTAAGGTTAACACCACTCAACACTCTGCGAACGGCCTAACGAAACTACTCTTTACATCTTATTAGTTTTCCATATGTAGGTTTTATGACTATTAGGAATCACCACATAATACTACAAGTTTTTGTGCATCGACCATTAAAATAATATTAAACATTACTTAAGGCATCATTCGATGCTTAGCAATGTTTGAAATACTATTACTTTGAATTAATTTAAATAATTCTTATAATTGCAGTTGCAGTTACAGGAGTATTGAGAAGTATATTCACTGATGTATACATATATCATAAGTTATGGATTAACTAACTTGACAAATTATATGCTTGTTTTAAAGTAAGTTAACTTCCGAACCGAAAGAGCATCAATAATATTACGTTGTTTTTTAAAATTAATTTAAATAATTCTTAAAATTGCAATTGAAGTTGCAGGTGTATTGAGAAGTATATTCACCGATCTATATATCATTAGTTAACTAACTTGACAAATTATATGCTTTTTTAAAGTAAGTTAACTTCCGAACCAAAAGAGCATCTATAATATGTTTTGCTTCGTAACCGCGGTCTATGGCAGTTAATCAATAACACTCACACACTGATCAAATATGGCACCTCTCACTGTAAAACAGTAAAATCGCCCGAAAGAAATAAAAAACAGGAATGATTGTGGAATGTTGATTATTGAGAAGTGTTCTACATATAGAAATTCAAACTGGATTTTGAAGTGGCAGATACAAGTTTTTTGTCTTCTCAGTTACAGGATGCCCACTCGAGATGGAGCGATAAGCAGCTCCACCCGTATCAATTTGGAAACCAAACACCTCGGCGGACGCGGACATTGTATCCGACGATCTGACGGTTCATTGTGGCCTAACGAGGCCCGAACAATAAGCCATTAGCTGGCGGGTGATTTGTGATTTGCATGTAAACTACCACGAGCCCGCGGCAGCGCCTACACGGCTACTGGGCTCCGAGTGCCATAAATCTACACGGCCCACGACCACGGCCCTGGAGCTTATGGTAGACGTGGACAGTGGTGGCCAGTACACATCTACTGGGCTCCGAGTGCCATAAATCTACACGGCCCACGACCACGGCCCTGGAGCTTATGGTAGACGTGGACAGTGGTGGCCAGTACACATCTACTGGGCTCCGAGTGCCATAAATCTACACGGCCCACGACCACGGCCCTGGAGCTTATGGTAGACGTGGACAGTGGTGGCCAGCACACATCTACTGAGCTCCGAGTGCCATAAATCTACACGGCCCACGACCACGGCCCTGGAGCTTATGGTAGACGTGGACAGTGGTGGCCAGTACGCATCTACTGGGCTCCGAGTGCCATAAATCTACACGGCCCATGACCATGGCCCTGGAGCTTATGGTAGACGTGGACAGTGGTGGCCAGCACACATCTACTGAGCTCCGAGTGTCATAAATCTACACGGCCCACGACCACGGCCCTGGAGCTTATGGTAGACGTGGACAGTGGTGGCCAGTACACATCTACTGGGCTCCGAGTGCCATAAATCTACACGGCCCATGACCATGGCCCTAGAGCTTATGGTAGACGTGGACAGTGGTGGCCAGTACACATCTACTGGGCTCCGAGTGTCATAAATCTACACGGCCCATGACCATGGCCCTAGAGCTTATGGTAGACGTGGACAGTGGTGGCCAGTACACATCTACTGGGCTCCGAGTGTCATAAATCTACACGGCCTACGACCACGGCCCTGGAGCTTATGGTAGACGTGGACAGTGGTGGCCAGTACACATCTACTGGGCTCCGAGTGCCATAAATCTACACGGCCCATGACCATGGCCCTGGAGCTTATGGTAGACGTGGACAGTGGTGGCCAGCACACATCTACTGAGCTCCGAGTGTCATAAATCTACACGGCCTACGACCACGGCCCTGGAGCTTATGGTAGACGTGGACAGTGGTGGCCAGCACACATCTACTGAGCTCCGAGTGCCATAAATCTACACGGCCTACGACCACGGCCCTGGAGCTTATGGTAGACGTGGACAGTGGTGGCCAGCACACATCTACTGAGCTCCGAGTGTCATAAATCTACACGGCCTACGACCACGGCCCTGGAGCTTATGGTAGACGTGGACAGTGGTGGCCAGCACACATCTACTGAGCTCCGAGTGCCATAAATCTACACGGCCCACGACCCTGGAGCTTATGGTAGACGTGGACAGTGGTGGCCAGCACACATCTTCTGGGCTCCTAGTGCCATAAATCTACACGGCCCACGACCCTGGAGCTTATGGTAGACGTGGACAGTGGTGGCCAGCACACATCTACTGAGCTCCGAGTGTCATAAATCTACACGGCCCACGACCCTGGAGCTTATGGTAGACGTGGACAGTGGTGGCCAGCACACATCTACTGAGCTCCGAGTGTCATAAATCTACACGGCCCACGACCCTGGAGCTTATGGTAGACGTGGACAGTGGTGGCCAGCACACATCTACTGAGCTCCGAGTGCCATAAATCTACACGGCCCACGACCCTGGAGCTTATGGTAGACGTGGACAGTGGTGGCCAGCACACATCTACTGAGCTCCGAGTGCCATAAATCTACACGGCCCACGACCACGGCCCTGGAGCTTATGGTAGACGTGGACAGTGGTGGCCAGCACACATCTTCTGGGCTCCTAGTGCCATAAATCTACACGGCCCACGACCCTGGAGCTTATGGTAGACGTGGACAGTGGTGGCCAGCACACATCTACTGAGCTCCGAGTGTCATAAATCTACACGGCCTACGACCACGGCCCTGGAGCTTATGGTAGACGTGGACAGTGGTGGCCAGCACACATCTACTGAGCTCCGAGTGCCATAAATCTACACGGCCCACGACCACGGCCCTGGAGCTTATGGTAGACGTGGACAGTGGTGGCCAGCACACATCTACTGAGCTCCGAGTGCCATAAATCTACACGGCCCACGACCACGGCCCTGGAGCTTATGGTAGACGTGGACAGTGGTGGCCAGCACACATCTACTGAGCTCCGAGTGCCATAAATCTACACGGCCTACGACCACGGCCCTGGAGCTTATGGTAGACGTGGACAGTGGTGGCCAGCACACATCTACTGAGCTCCGAGTGTCATAAATCTACACGGCCTACGACCACGGCCCTGGAGCTTATGGTAGACGTGGACAGTGGTGGCCAGTACACATCTTCTGGGCTCCTAGTGCCATAAATCTACACGGCCCATGACCATGGCCCTGGAGCTTATGGTAGACGTGGACAGTAGTGGGCCAGTGCTATAAATTTACACGGCCCTAGAGCTCATGGTAGACGTGGACAGTGGTGGCCAGTGCACATCTACGCAGCCTGGCCACGGATCCTTGGAGCTTATGGTAGCTTACTGGACATGGCCCTCGTCCATGGCTCTCGCAACGTTTGGAAGCATTGACTACACTTGCATACAGATAATCAATGATGGCATTCGTGGTGGCTCATTGGAAACGGCACACGTCATGTGACTCAGGGTAGGCTGGTGCTTTGTTATCAGTGCACAGTATCACATTGCTCTTGCACCCATGGACATGTGAACCATGTCGTAGACATGATTATCGGCCAGACCCTTGGTGACTTAGTAGTATGTTCATCTTACACCACACTCACGGATCCTTGGAGAGTATGACAGTTATAATTGCTGGTCGATAGACTTTACAACCGTTCAGCTACAAGCCACTCAAAACCACTCAGCTGTAAGCCACTCACAACTACTCGGCTACAAGCCACTCACAAAAACTCGGCTACAAGCCACTCTCAACAACTCGGCTACAAGCCACTCACAACTACTCAGCTACAACCACTCACAACAACTCGGCTACAAGCCACTCTCAACAACTCGGCTACAAGCCACTCACAACCACTCAGCTACAACCACTTACAACAACTCGGCAACAATCCACTCTCAACAACTCGGCTACAAGCCACTCGCAACCACTCAGCAACAAGCCACTCACAACCACTCAGCTACAACCACTCACAACAACTCGGCAACAAGCCATTCACAACAACTCGGCAACAAGCCATTCACAACAACTCGGCAACAAGCCATTCACAACAACTCGGCAACAAGCCATTCACAACAACTCGGCTACAAGCCACTCACAACCACTCAGCAACAAGCCACTCACAACCACTCACAACTCGGCTACAAGCCACTCACCACTCCGCTACAAGCCACTCACAACCACTCGGCTACAAGCCACTCACAACCACTCGGCTACAAGCCACTCACAACCACTCAGCAGCAAGCCACTCACAACCACTCACAACTCGGCTCAAAGCCATTCACAACCACTCGGCTACAAGCCACTCACAACCACTCGACTACAAGCCACTCACAACCACTCGACTACAAGCCACTCTCCTTTAATAAAACCTCAATGCAAAGATGGCATTGCGGTCGCGGTTTCTTTTCTTTCTGTTACTGCATTCTACATTTACGTATTGGAATAGTTTTACAGGTAGGCAATTCAACATTTCAAAAAAGGTGCAAAACATTTCAAAAAAGTCATCTACGTATGTTAAGTAGGTTGGTTATTAGGAGAAGTAGACAAACAGTTTAAAATCTTAACGAGACTTTTGATAACCACTTGTAAATTATCCACTTATAAAACCACTTATGACATAAATTAAAAGGGATTACCGCAAGATTACCAGTAATCCCTTTTCTTTTTCGTTTTTAATCAATGGGTCTATTAGCTGGAAGCAGGAGGCAGTATGTAATTAAACCATATTAAAACAACTTTTAATACAAACCTCTCCGGCTAAACAAGCGACTCAGTTCTGTGGCTGGCCTTGCTTCTGCTGTAATGCTATCTAATTATGGTGTAATTTTACAATGATTCGTCTCTCTAGAATGGAGCCTTGTTATTGATGGTTGTCTTTGTAGACATTAGCTTCAGGTTTCAATTTCAAATCGTCATTTATTGTAGATTTTGCATTAAAGGGACACATAAAAAGAAGCGTTTCCACAGTGAGTAAACAAAGAATACTCACAAACTCATAGGATTTGGCCTCTCAATATACCGTTTTAATACTTAAGTAGGTAATATCTGGGGACCGAGCTTCGCTCGGGGGAAAGCAGTGACATTTTAAAATAATATACATGTTCATATTGCTCCCCACAGTGACGATTGCTTTGTAATTTGATTTACTGAGGTTTAAGTTTTGTTAATTGAATTTATTCGGTCTTTGTTTTCTAATCGATGCCCTCATTGCTCGTTTCAGTGGCCAAGCGCTGTGACGAACGTTGTATATCTCAACGCCTTTGTCCTCATGAAATAAACTTGTTCTTTATAGATCATTGACAATTTGCTTATCTCTATTTCATAAATTTTATTTGCGAACTTTAAGAAACATTAAACTGACGATTTAAATTTAGTAAATCTAAATCATAAAATCACCTTTATGTAAACAAATACATGTTGTTGCTTTGATATTATTTATTCTTAATTAACCTAAAACACAACTGTATACCTGTTTGGGATTTTTAGATGGGGATAATACTCCATGAGCAATCTGTACTCAATTGTATTATCCCTGTTCTATTCCACTGTACTGGCAACGTGCTATAAAAGTTTTAAGTGGCTTTGTCATGAACAGCTGGATGATTATTTTGTTTATTTTTTCGTTGTTATTGGCAACTCATATGACCCCATGTTAAAAATTATCAACTTTAAATTTAATTTTTCTAAAAAATTTGCGTTTCTACAGCAAATTCAACCACGTAGATGAACTTAAAAATAAATATTACAACTACATGCAAAATTTTATCAAAATCGTTAGAGCCGTTTTCGAGATGGCATTCATTGCTAATTTAAAGTAATAGGATAAGCAGTTTTTATAAAAAAAATACTAAAATGTCAATTAACTTACTTTTAACATAAATTTAATTAACGTTTCAGAGGATAGATTTTTCCAGATTATACTTGAATCCACACGCAGCGTAACCATGCCACTTAATACCTACAACAAAGATTTTCGGGTCTATTCTAACAGACATTTGGTACAATGGAACAAAAATATGTTTATTCAAAAAGACAAACTCCTTAGAAGTAGCCGACGGAAGTGCGCGGTGGACTTGCCACTTTGTGCGGCGCACGCGCCAGTGGCTCGGGTTTTGCGCCAAATTTGGCACTATTGGGGCGGCGGCTCTGAGTGCTTACCGCCATTGTGCGTATTGTGCATTCCATTGTGCGCCATTGTGTACTTTGTGGCGCCGCCGTGGCGCCTGAGGGATTGCACCATACAAGTACCCGCTGTTCAGAAACTTGAGCTTTCCACTGTTTTGAAACAACATCCACTGGGGTTTGATTTCTTTAAATTGGGGATAATAGAGAGCTTATGTTTCTGTAAGCGAAGCGAGTTTGGAACTATACAGTAAGTATCTGGTGGACCGAGCCTTGCTCGGTGCTATTTCATGTTTACCAGTTCATCCAGTTACTATAAATATTTCAATGGCATAAAATTAATAAATAGAAACATTTTTTATCGCTCCATGAACTCTTCATCTTACTCACTGTATTTTTCCTTGATGGCTGTACATTGTCAGCAGCCGTTATGATTACTTTATTTGTTTTTACACCTTCCTTGTTTATTTTTGTTGCTATCACGGCAACCCATAAGGCCAAGTACCTGGTGGACCGAGCCTTGCTCGGTGTTATTTCATATTTAACAGTTCATCCAGTTACTATAAAATATTTCAATGTCATAAAATTGATAAATAGAAACCTTTTTTATTGCTCCATGGACTCTTCATCCCACCTGCTGTATTTTCCCCTGATGGCTGTAGATTCCAAGCAGCTGTTATGATTACATCATTTGTTTACATTTTCCTTGTTTATTTTCGTTGCTATCACGGCAACCCATAAGGCCAATGTTACATTTTCACAACTTTAAAATTCGATTTATTACGTTATTAGATTTTCTCTGGCCAAGTTATCTGCATAAAAGACGTTTTTGAGTCATAAATTACTTATTACCAGACTTTAGGAAATCCTCGGAGCCGTTTTAGAGATAATTGTGCAAGCAAACATACAAGTAAACACGCACTGCCGGACGATAACATTGCTCATATAAGAGTATAGGATTAAAATTTTACAACTTTAAATTCGTTTTATTACGTTATTAGATTTTCTCAGGCCAAGTAATCTGCATAAAACACGTTTTTGAGTCACAAATTACTTATTTCCAAACTTTGAAGGAAATCCTCGGAGCCGTTTTTGAGAAAATTGTGCAATCAAACATACAAGATAACACTGCTCATATAAGAGTATGTAGGAAGGATGCACACTACAAAAATATAAAATATATAAAAGTCCTGTTGTCTAAATTGGTCTATTGTACAGCTTAGTTTAACGGGCCTGAGGAAGCAATGACCACAATAATCTTGATGACATCGCAAGCTCATCATCACGTACACCAAATTTGAATTTAGAACTCTAATTTAAATTCTCATTAGAAGTCCCTAATGTTTCAAATAAATTACGCCTAAAACTCACAATGACAGCGTTTCCAAGAAAATCACCCGTAGTAACTAATTATGTCAAATTTATGTTTCATAAAGCTGTCGGTAATTGTAGTTCATAAAACCGGACCCAAACACTAGTTAAACAGACGTGGCAGAAATATGGTTCGGATAAGTGAGGGTCCGGCCGAAGTAGATTTGCATCACCGGCCGTGCACGCCCAGGCCGATTCTCATTACCTCTAATCCCCTGCAATTTCCCGTCTAGTTTCCTATCATTATGAAACTCCATCTTTGCACTGACTCTATGCCTTGTTTAATAACCTCGTTTCTCTTTGAGAGCATGAAAAGGCGGTAAGAAATAGGCTAAGTTTTGCTTATGGTGTATAATTCTTGAGAGAGGAGATTCAGAGCAAAAGAGTAAAATATGCTGTGCAACTCATCATCCAAATTAATTAGCATTTCATGGAGTTCCGAATCATAGCTACTCTGTAATATTTTTCAGTTAATGGAGATGTGCTTATTAACAGTTCTTCTCTGGACCTTTAAACGAGAATTGCAATCCAAAGGAGCGCTTTTGCGGTTCAATTTTTTTGCTCAGAGGCGGGACTCGAACTCAACCCACTCTCTGAAAACTCAGTACTCTACCATTGAGCTTTGGCGCTGTTACACCTTCAACACTTTTAAATTAACTTCCCTTTTTTTAAGAGTTTAAGCATGAAACGATAAACCTAAAGGGCAGAACATTGCGGGCGATGAAGAAAGCACTTTGGAATTTATATAGCCAATGACTAATCACTATTATAACAAATGCGCCTAAATCTGACGCGGAGAAGTGACATATGAGGTCAAAGTTGAGCGCCTGACAGGCGCAGGCGGTGCCTGAGGGGGAGGGGCGGGGAGGTAAGAAATATGACCCGCGACTAATTCATTAAAGGGGAGTTTATTCGGTGTCAGAGATGGAGTACTTCCATCTCACTGGGCATTAGGAGAAACACCTGAAGCCAAGGAGCCGAGGTGACCATATCGCCATACTATATCAGGAGCCGACCACCAGCATGGGGAATTTTAAGGCGAATATGAGTGAAAGATGAGTGTAGGATGATTGTGGTACGATTCTGAAGTCTTGATACTGACTAAGGCCGACAAGTTCCTTAGACAGGACTGTTAATAGCCTAAAAGACTCTGGCAACTAAGGGACCTACAGTTCCGAACCATTAACCGAAAAAAAACATTAAATCACAGCGTGAACAATCGCTCTGAATCATAAATTTCTCGTAGGCATAAATATACTTTGTTTTAACAGCTAAGAATGAATTCGTGTCGTGGTGACATTTGAGGTGATTGATATAGTTTTCAAGATAGTTTATCTGAGTATTGTTTATTGTTTATACGTACCATAACGTAATTTCGAGTTTACAAATTTTAACAAAGGGAGTGCACATCAAGGACGTCATTTTTTAAATCTCCATATTTTTAAGTTAAATGTAAAGTAGTAAATGACTAGTCTTTTTTCGTAGCCTTTAAAATTTTAATGCCAGAAGACAACTATGTCCTCCTCAAACTTTTCGAGTTGTTCTTAACCAATTCAAAACGTTTGGTTGGTCCAAACTTTTATCCTGATTAGGAAACCATAATAGCAACCTGAGTGAAGACGTGAGGTTTCGAAACTCTTTTTGTACTAGGTATTTGCACAATCCTGTACTCTTATATGAGCAATGTTATCGTCCGTTCTTGTATGCTTGTATGCTTGCTTGCTTGCACAAAGATCTCAAAAACGGCTCCAAGGATTTCCTTTAAAGTCTGGAAATAAGTAATTTATGACTCAAAAATGTCTTTTATGCAGATTACTTGGCCGGAGAAAATCTATTAACGTAATAAATCGAATTTAAAAGTTGTAAAATTTTAACATTGGCCATATGGGTTGCCGTGATGGCAACGAAAATAAACAAGGAAAGTATAAATAAATGAAGTAATCATAACAGCTGTTTAGAATCTACAGCCATCAAGGGAAAATACAGCAAGTGGGATGAAGAGTCCATGAAGCAATACAAAAGGTTTCTTTTTATCAATTTCATGACATGAAATATTTTATAGTAACTGGATGAACTCATAAACATGAAATAACACCGAGCAAGACTCGGTCCACCAGGTACAATGTATATTATTCAGCAAAATTGCAGCCGTATATTTTTTAAATTTTTTCAAAGAGGTTGATAGCTGCTTCTTTTTCCTTACATTCTCCCCGCCTACATAGAATATTCATTTGTACATGGACGTTATCAAGCAAAGCAAGGAATGGACTACGCTGTGTGTATCACGCTTTATTCCATAGACATGTGATCTACGGCAAAGTAGTCTAGGGAGATGCGCCAGATTACTGGGACATATTTCTCCTACAGAAGAAAGTGTTAATAATAATAACGTCTTTGTTTTAAATTCATTATTGGTGATGGTAATCTTATATTTTGATTTTGATTTTCGCGGACATTTGCCACCACAGATCAATCAACAATGGCAAATTTTTCAATATTCAAAATAAAAAATAACTTTCTCGGCTTACAATGAGTACTGCCAGCCGCTTTTCAAAGAGCGGTTTGTGAACCGTGAGTCATCCTAGCTCTTTAATCGTGAGTCACCCTCTTACCAGCTTTTAATTGCTTAAAGACAATCTGGAGATATTCAAAAGAAGGGAAATTCAACACTGCTACGGCATCTGAAATGCCCAAGACTTAGATATGCCATGTTTTCAGCTGAGTCGTACCGTAGAGAGCTATCCTCAGTCAGCCATCAAGTTGTATAACACCTTGCCAAGAAGAGTACGGGACGGACTACTCATCTTTTGAATCAGTGCTGCATTACAGTATGGCAAATAGACCTCTCCACTCATCGGAGGAGCTGAATGAAGAACCGCTGATACCCGGATGAACCTGAACTTGGAATTGAATTCTTTGATCGCAACAGCCATAACACAAAGTATGGGTACAATGTAAATATTAGTTTTAGTGAGTTAATATTAAGTTTGTAAATATTAGTCTTGATGTGCACGATAAGTAAAGTTTAAACACGGCGCAATCTATCCGAATTTGTCGATAAGCGATGAAACATTCAAGTATCAAGTAAGTTTCAGTACAAAAATGATCAGTACTGTTAAATGACAGCGGTGGGTTTGCGGATTCGACATCACTGCCGAGTTTTCGTAGTCCGGCGCCGGAGCTACCTACTGCGCCAACGACACACTACGAGTATGTAATAGTACGGTTGAAAAACTATTGTGTCGGTAACATTACTACTGGTTTTTTTATGGTATTTCATTAAATCGATGTCAATGGGCGCGTTCAGCCGCATTCCACCGGTGGATAATATACTAACCTATAATAAGTGAACGGTAGTGGTGGACGTACCATCTACCGATCATTGTTGTGCATCCACCGATGTTGTGATTACGGTGGATTCGGTAAGTAACCGGACATTGTTGATTGTCAAGATGCGGTGGATTTGCCTATTAGTGACTATGGTAATCGGTTACCCACCGGTGGAATGCGGCTGAACGCGCCCAATGAGTTTATAGTAGAAGCTAGGGCACAACTTTTTTTAGATCCAAAGATGCATTCAAACACAAAGAAACAACCACAACCCAGCGTTGCTCGTGACGCCCGGGGGCCAGAGGCTCTGCATGCTGGAGATTTCAGTAGCGTGAACAAAATATTGTGTGGCTTCCAACACGGAGCTGGGTAATTACAGGATGGCGGTGGGCAGAGCGGCAGAGCGGTAGCGTAATGGGGTCACGTACAGGACAGACCGCGAGCAGGGGCACGGGAGTCGCGGCAGCAATCACCTCCTGGGCAACTGGTAGCCGCAATCAATCCGACCGAAACTGGGCTGCCACCTGGGAGCGATCATCCCGTTCACTAAAATTGAATTTCTGACAACGCTGAGAGAGGATCAAAACTGTGGCAGGAGAATCGGATGACACTGCAGAGTTTCCAAATTGATAATAATAATAATATTTATTTGCTTTGACAATTATTGAACAGGCAAAAAGAATACTAGGACAAAGGACAAAGGACAGGTGCAGGCAGAAGAGCCTTGATAAATGGTCAATAAAGTAGTACAGGGTAGTATAGGGTAATTAAGTGTGAACAGGTCATTTTGGGAACGACACTGTAAAACTTCTCCCGAGCGACACGTTGGAGGGGAGGGGGGGAAGATTCGTAAGAGTTGTTGAAATGCCCTTTCGGGATTTCTAGTCTTGTTGTGGATAAAATAATATATTTAGAGGGAAGGAAAATCCGATTCGCTTTCAGCTAACAAATCATGGTGAGGTTAAATCTAATAACAGCCAACACAATTCTGTTTGTAGCACGTTAATGCAAGTTACTTCATAGCATGCAATTAAATGTATCTTGAAAGTATCTTATGGTCCAAAACCATTCCAAGTTTTGTTGAAGATTCAACGTAAGAATTTGTGCTCAAACGCAAACTTGCCATTGACTTTAGAAATATGTACCATTTATTTTGAACCGTATAAAACTGAGGTTTTATGTCCGCTTCGTGGTAGTATAAAACGACTTGAGCTCGTATATTCGATCAGGATTCTCATAAATGTCATGCCCCAGTGTCTCCACACAATACTGCAAACTCCGTCCACATATCTCAGACAAGACTACAAGCATACAGCCCATAATTCCGTCATTGGCTGCAGATGTTGTTGCTTGGAGTCTGTGGACAAATGATCATATTTATTAATTTTTCTTATATTTTGTAGTTTTTTTAACAACCTGGATAAACATAGAATGTTTAACACAGAAGTTATGTCTTTATTCACAATAAATATTGCATTGATCCACATATCGGGGTCATTCCGTTCGCAGACGTCATTTAACTTGAGAGTTGTTTCTAAAATGTAATAGGAAACTTTGATAAATGTCAATACATGATACCTTGAAATAGTTTTGGCTTCAATCTTCCATTTTGCAGAGGTTGGTCGATTCCAAAATGCTCAGCACCAGGAACATTTTCCAAACGAAGAGAGCATTTCTGTATTGATGTATTAATTTATACTGTTACAGTATCTAGTTCAACTTCACGATGGAGTTGTAAATTTGAACGAACTCGGAGAATTTAGAGCTATACATTTACCACCGTTATTTACTGCACACATCGTCAAGGTCATATCTTAACTGAAACTTGAAGATAATCCCACAAAAAACTTACAGAGAAGGTCGTTAATTTGATTTTCCACATTTCACGTCTCCTTCTATATAATTTCTCATTCAGTGTTGTCAACCCAACATTCTTTTCATCCTAAATCAGCTATTTACAAATGGAAGTCTTTTTAATTTCTTCTTACAAGCTTCAAAATTTTTACGACTTTTCGTTCACAGTAGCTTTTTAAAACTCAGCGAGCAGAACCACCCAGCGCACAGCGCACAGCCCCCCCCCCAGCGCACCTCGCCACTGCCTTGCCCAGCGCACTGCAGACATATTTGGCGTCCCCCAAGGTAGTAGACGGGGCCCGCGCTGTTGATGCAGTCAAGGTCTCTCTGCATTATTTGCATTGGACGCGTGCCAACCATCACAATGGCTCGGTGCATCCAATCTGGCCCCAAGTGCCTCGGCCTCCGCCCGCCACACATCGCCCTGTCACGACGCGACGCTGCGCAGGCGTGGTCCATGACTGGCGGGATCGTTGTGTCAGAGAGGCATTAGCTGGCTGTCGACGTCCACGCACTCGTCTGCCAATTAGGATGTTGTCTGTACTTAAATGGAATCGTCATCATTACAATCTTCTTATTTAAAATTACTTTAACCCAATTAATATTGCGGATTCAAATGATAGTCAAAAGATGCAATTTTGACCTGTTAAACTAAACGCTCATGTCCTTACAACCGATGGCGAAGGATTCTACTGGCTGGTAGAATAATGAAGCTCTAGCGATATTTTTTATTGGTGAGACATTTTTAGTTAATTTAAAATTAATACGTGACAAACTCTTAAATTTTAAAACAAGGTATTATTTCAAACATTGATTGCACAACTAACCAACTATGACAACCCGGAAACGATAAATAGGTAGGAAATCGGTTAGTTGTCTGACATCAAATAATCAGATTATCAGGCGACAAACAAATATCTGGGGAAGGTTTTTTTCAATTTCTTCTTAATGCGAATATAACGGGGATTAGCGGCAGCCTGTATCTAATTTCGATCATTTTTTACTAGCTGCTCGGGCCATTTTCCTTGAAAGGAAAATAAAGATACAATAGCTTAGTGTTGTAGCCGAAAAAATAAATCACACCAAAATAAAACCTACACGAACCTCAAGATAGGTAATTGCAGCAATCAATTACAATCTAGAGACAAAGCGTCGGTCCATTCCCATTCCCACATGTTCGGCGGTCACGCGTCACGCTCGTTACGTCACGCTGGCTACGTCACGCTCGACGCGTCGCTCTGATCAATCTGTGATCACCGATCGGCCACGGACCGGTGACACCGGGGCCGAATTCGGGGCTCCGCCCCACGGGGCCTTCTCGTTACGTCGCCGCTCGGGACCGTCTTCGTGATAATTGCTCCGTCAAGGACCCTCGGTACATGTGAGGTTAATAAGAGGTTCCTTACCGTCGATTTTTTGGCCTGAGTAATTTCAAGGTACGCTTGCCAAAAATTGTTTTCGTTGTGGGTATGTAATTGATAAATTCTGTGTAGTGATGTAAAGTATAGTTGTAGCCCTACAATCACATAAAAACGGAGGAATTTATTTATAAATGCGGTCTTAAATTTAGTCAGATGTCAGAAACAAAGAAGTAGTTAAATGCGTAAATTACCTGAATTTTCACAGAACTCAATATTATCTATAGTAATAGCATTTAAATGAAACTCTGAATGTTGCAATAATTTAAATAATCAACATGAGGTGTGAAATCATGAGAAAAAATAAATGTCGAGGACGGATGAAAAAACCTCAACTCAAATGTCAAGGAGTGAGGTCGGCTGTTTCCAACTCTCGCCTCAGACAGGCCGCAGACTCCGCAGTCCGCGACATCCCGTGGTCCAGCCTCCGTCTAGCCGCACGCTCCCGGAAGCGGTGGCAGCCAGAACCGGAAGCCAGAGATTCATTAGTGACACCGAGATGCATGGGAACACCTTTGATACACCACATTTGGCGGGGGGAGCCACCCGCAGGAAGTGTAGGTTTCTTCATGTACTTCCGCCTCCGCTGAGGGCGAGGGTGCCGAGGGTGCCGGTGACGCCGCTGTCACTGTCACCGCTCTTGACTCCTTCATTCGAGGCTGTAGCTGTGACTAGTAGCTCAGTCTGTTTATTCAGTAATTGTAAAAAATAACACAATTTACAATCATTGTCGGTTTAATAAAATGTGATAGCTTTCAATTAGAAAATTAGAATAAGATTTTTTAAATAGAATATTACATTACAATACAATATGATAACACAACACAACATAACACAATACAATATAATTCAATAGAATTGAATACAATACAATACAAAACAATACAATACAATACAATAAAAACGATTCGATACGCTACATACTTTACAACCATTTAAAACATAATTTTTAAATACCATTATGCATAAACATAAATATAAACATCCTAAAATGGTCTTATCATCATTTGATTATTCTTCTAGTAGAAATTTTTTCCTAATAAACGATGTTTAAGTTTATATATATATACAGGGTGTTTCGAAACTCTCTCCCGAAACTCCGTGGGCACGTTCCTTAGGTCAAAACAAACAAAAAATGTCATATAAGTATAGGGTCTATCTCGCTCCGTTTTCCGTCTGTGAGTCTGTTTGTGTTTTTCAATTAAAACTGTATAACTTTGAAACGGCTTGAGTTAAATTATTGAAACTTCGTACGTAAACTATAGTTAGTGTGGCCAAACTTTTTACCAATTTTCAATATTTTACCTTTTGGAATTTCAAAATGGCGGCCTTTTAAAAAATTAATTCATTAATATCTAAAAAAGTTGACAAGGTAACACTATCCTTTTGACTATACATTTTATTTGCCATTACATTACAAACATAACGACACACTATTTATTAAAATCGGACAATAAACAAGCGAGATACAGCGATTTAAGTAAAGCATGTCATGGCATTTTCCATCCAGAGGCCGGCCCGCGAGTCCGTGGAGCCCCGCGCCGCGCTGCAACAATGACGGTATATATATATATATATATATATATATATGTGTGTGTGTGTGTGTGTGTGTGTGTGTGTGTGTGTGTGTGTGTGTGTGTGTGTGTGTGTGTGTGTGTGTGTGTGTGTGTGTGTGTGTGTGTGTGTGTGTGTGTTAAGGTTTTCCTAATTATAAATTAGTACCAGGTGGACTGAGCCCTCCTCGGAGTTATTTCATGTTTACTAATTACTACAAATTATAGGGTGTTGAATTATATATATATACACAGTTTAAATTTTAAACTGTAGTCTAAGTTCTTTGTGAATTAAGCCGTAAATGGCGTTATAAAAAAAGGCAATTTTAATGGTATAATGGAATATATCTTAATGTGCGCTCAAGTTTTTGGGATTAGTTTCAAAGGCTGTTTAAATGCATTTGAAATCTGGTAAAGATGGTTCACAATTAATTTCAATGATCATAGTCGTTTAATGTCAGTTTTTGCAGTCAAATCGTTGTTCGGGCATTCAAACGTCCCTTTTGAACTTCTGAAACAACGATTTGACTGCAAAAACGATGTCACTGAACGACTATGATCATTAAAATTCATCAATGCAAATAAAATGTAAGAAGAACAATCCCTTAAGTCAAACGGGAAATAAGCACTCAAGAGGACACGGCGAAGATGCAATCTTGATACAGAGAGCGTTCTGCCTACTCCCAGGCGCTGGGACATGCGCTCACCGTGAATTCTTGGGATTTTTATTTGATAAAAATTTAAGCCTTCATGTTGATCAAACATGTAATAAAATTTAACCTGGATTAAACACATTGATGAAAATGTCAAAACTCATGTAGAAACATTGAGAAATATATACTTAGCCTTTTATTCACTGGCACATTTCTTTTGGAATTATTCTGTACGGAGCCACATCTCATGTAAATTTGTATTAAATCTTAGTTGTGCAAACACGCATTAGATATAATATTATTGTTAAAATGGATGGATTCAACATAAAATTAAGTTCCTTGAAAATAAAACATCATATGCTGGAATTAAATATTACAATTTCTTGCCAGACAGTTTAAAAAATTAAAAATGTAGATAGGTTTAAAAAATAATTTATGTAACACTTGCTACTCAAACCACTTTATTCTTTAAAAGAATTTTTCTTTAAATAATTTACATATGTTTTCCCGTTAGGAACAGTTTTTTATTTTATTTATTCTATGTATTTTAGCAGACATTTTCTTTCTTGTTTAAAAAAAAATACATGAATAAAGTACAGCATCTTTACTATTTTGAATAAAGAATGTTTGTCTATTCATTATGGACTCAGTGTAGATTTTTTACATAAAAAATACATATAAGTTTAAAAACAAGAATTACTTATTGTTCACTTTAGGGGTGTGTTTTCTAGGAATAGTGATTTTTGAACTCGAGTCGAGCTTTCAAATACTTGCTCGATTTTCGAGCTTTCTCTGATTCGAGTTTTTTTATAGCATTAAGTTTTCATAATAATGATTATGAAAAACAAAATAGAGAGTGATATTTTAATATTACTCAAATTGGAGGTGTTCCTATGTTAAGCGCAAGGATATTAATGAAAAAGTACATGATATTACTTTAATTGAAAAATAATAACTTAAAATAATTATCTGTACAAGCCCCTACTTGATGTATTCTTCAGGTAATTTGATTAGGCTGACCTGTTTAATAAAATTTATTAAACTCAGACCATCTTTAAAAATTCCTTCATAGAGCCTAACTCGAAATTAGATTAAAATATCACCCTACATGTTCATGCCCACCCAGGTACATGTTAATGTTCTAGTTTATAACAAACTGAGTATCTAATAAGATCCCGGTTTATAGCAATCCGGGATATTATAATTTATTTTAAAGTTCAAAACTAAAAAAAACACACACACAAAATTAAGGAATAAAAATAACCCTAAAAGGAGGAGTTTTTACCGATTGTGCCTAAACACCTTGATTGTTGATTGTGCGATCAACACCTTGTACTTGAAAAACGGCAGTAAAATTAAATCGTGGTTTCGGGTAAATTGGGAATAACTAATCGACTTATCTATGGAATGAAAACAAAGTACAAACAAAATGCAGTTTGATGTTTTATTGGAGAAATGAGTAAAATGAAACACAAATATTTTCTGATTGAATTGAGACCAGTAGGCGATCTCTATATACAGGGTGACCAAAAAGTTTGGAAACGGCTTAATATCTTTTTAACTAAATCCGTTAGAAAATTCAAACCTTTCACATCAACTTATATGTATGAAAAATACTTTTTGCAAGCATGGCCATTTTTTGACCTCCACCAGGGGACGACCCATGAAGAGTAGGTACATAATCTTTTGTTTAAGCATATGTTGATATGCACATCATCTTAAAGGGCTGGTCAAGTGGAGTTCATTTCCGGAAACCGCGTCTCAAAAGGTTCATCCGTTACCAAATGGCGGCTGCCCAATGCCCACAGTTCTTGCGGAAAATACTTGCACAGGCCTTAGTATTGGTAAATACTCGTAGTCAACATTAGCTAGAGAGCTGAAACCCGGTTAATTTGTTTTGAATATTGAATAATATTAGTCTATGAGCTTGTTGAAGTTTAATCTCTGATGGGGGACGGCCCATCAGGAGTCAGTAAACAATCTAAAACGTAAGCAAAATGGTATAGGTATTTAATTTTATAAGATTTGAACTACAGTGTATGAGTATTTAAAACTATTTTTAAAACTAATTAAAACAATGACACACACATTACAACTTCTTTAACATTTTGAGGAGTTTATGGTTGGAACTTGGTTTTGCCACTTTTTACAATAAATGTTCAAGTGCTCACCTCTAGTAGTTTGGCAATAGGCCAGACGATGGTAAAACCCATTTACTGAGTTCTGAATACTTCCAATAGGTATCGAATGAGATTCTTGAAATATGTGTTCTCTTAACTCTGTCTGTCTGCAATACTTTCTGTTTTAAGAAAGCGTTGCACTGTTTTTTGAACAGTAGACTTAGCTATGGGGTTTCTCTCAGGAAAACGATCATTGAATAAGTGAACAACATCTCTTAAGACCATGTATTATCACCTCATCCACGCATCATTAAAAGCGTGATTCTTTCAGTATCGTTGAGCGACATCACGAAATTACGAATCTTTACTGAACGAAAAAATCGTGAACTTCAAAAAGCTAAACTAAAAGTAACTACTGCCTATATTGGCTATGCTGCAATGTTTTAACATCCAGTGCACTCATTTAGTGAATGTTGAAACACATGCTTAAACATATGCTTATGTTTAAGATTATTTACAGGTATTTTCCGCAAGAACTTTGTACAGCCGCCATTTTGTAACGGATGAATCTTTTGAGACGCGGTTTCCGGCAATGAACTCCACTTGACCAGCCCTTTAAAATGATGTGCATATTAACACACATACAGTCCCAAAAAAATACATATAAGCAACGAGCATTATTTTAAATCTTATTAATTTGATTATATACCTATGTAATCTTTTGCGCTTACATTAAAGATTATGTACCTACTCCTCATGGGTCGACCCCTGGTGAAGGTCAAAAAATGGTAATGCTTGCAAAAAGTTGTTTTCATACATATAAATTGATGTGAAAGGTTTGAATTTTCTAACGGATTTAGTTAAAAAGATATTAAGCCGTTTCCAGACTTTTTGTCACCCTGTATAATTTTATGTAAAGGAAATTGTGGAATAGAAAATGCGGGCTTATGCCAAGTCGCCAGATGAAGGGAGAAGGCTCAAAATAATGATTTTAATGTCTGGGACTCGAGAAAATTTTTGAAATGTATTCAGATTTACCGGAAAACGATAAATAACGTGGAAAATCTACCTTAATATATCGGGATCTTATAACGTCTGCTTTGTTCACATTAAAATTTTGTTTAAAAATATGTGCTGTATATGGAGGATCTAAAAGCTAGTTAGGCTCAAATTAATTATTTTAATGTCTGGGACTCGAGAAAATTTTTGAAATGTATTCAGATTTACCGGAAAACGATAAATAACGTGGAAAATCTACCTTAATATATCGGGATCTTATAACGTCTGCTTTATTCACATTAAAATTTTGTTTAAAAATATGTGCTGTATATGGAGGATCTAAAAGCTAGTTATGAAGGTATATTGTACTGTGATAAAGAAGGATCATTTTCATTTTAATTTTCCCCTTTTATGATTAGGGGCTGTGAGCCCCTTCGAGCCTTTAGTTTTCACCTCGATTGCCAGTCTCGCGACCTCGCCCTCGACCTTGTACCAGCCGTTACTGTCATAATGCGTCTCGTAGGCGGAGTCGTAAACACGTTCCGTACCTAAACCAACAGCCTCCAGCCGTTACGGGCCGACGGACGATTTGCTGGATCTCCCTCTCACTCTCCCACTCCTCCACCTTACGACTCCCAGTTGTAGGCTATAGGCCAACCTCAGTTTGCTGGATCTCTTTCTCTCTCAAGCTCTCCCTCCCCCTCTTCCACTCCTCCGCCTTATGACTCCTGGTTGTAGGCTGTAGGCCAACCTCAGTTTGCTGGATCTCCCTCTAGTTCTCTCACCCTCCGCCTTACGACTCCTGGTTGTAGTCTGTACGCCAGCCTCAGTTTGCTGGATCTCTTTCTTTCTATCTAGCTCTCCCTCTCCCTCTCCTCCGCCTTACGACTCCTGGTTGTAGGCTGTAGGCCAACCTCAGTTTGCTGGATCTTTTTCTTTCTATCTAGCTCTCCCTCTCCCTCTCCTCCGCCTTATGACTCCTGGTTGTAGGCTGTAGGCCAACCTCAGTTTGCTGGATCTTTTTCTTTCTATCTAGCTCTCCCTCTCCCTCTCCTCCGCCTTACGACTCCTGGTTGTAGGCTGTAGGCCAACCTCAGTTTGCTGGATCTTTTTCTTTCTATCTAGCTCTCCCTCTCCCTCTCCTCCGCCTTACGACTCCTGGTTGTAGGCTGTACGCCAACCTCAGTTTGCTGGATCTCTTTCTGTCTATCTAGCTCTCCCTCTCCCACTCCTCCACCTTACGACTCCCAGTTGTAGGCTGTAGGCCAACCTCAGTTTGCTGGGTCTCTTTCTGTCTATCTAGCTCTCCCTCTCCCTCTCCTCCGCCTTACGACTCCCGGTTGTAGTCTGTACGCCAACCTCAGTTTGCTGGATCTCTTTCTTTCTATCTAGCTCTCCCTCTCCCTCTCCTCCACCTTACGACTCCCAGTTGTAGGCTGTAGGCCAACCTCAGTTTGCTGGATCTCTTTCTATCTAGCTCTCCCTCTCCCTCTCCTCCGCCTTACGACTCCTGGTTGTAGGCTGTAGGCCAACCTCAGTTTGCTGGATCTCTTTCTATCTAGCTCTCCCTCTCCCTCTCCTCCGCCTTACGACTCCTGGTTGTAGGCTGTAGGCCAACCTCAGTTTGCTGGATCTCTTTCTTTCTATCTAGCTCTCCCTCTCCCACTCCTCCACCTTACGACTCCCAGTTGTAGTCTGTACGCCAACCTCAGTTTGCTGGATCTCTTTCTTTCTATCTAGCTCTCCCTCTCCCACTCCTCCACCTTACGACTCCCAGTTGTAGTCTGTACGCCAACCTCAGTTTGCTGGATCTCTTTCTCTCTATCTAGCTCTCCCTCTCCCTCTCCTCCACCTTACGACTCCCAGTTGTAGTCTGTACGCCAACCTCAGTTTGCTGGATCTCTTTCTTTCTATCTAGCTCTCCCTCTCTCTCTCCTCCACCTTACGACTCTCGGTTGTAGGCTGTAGGCCAATCTCAGTTTGCTGGATCTCTTTCTCTCTATCTAGCTCTCCCTCTCCCTCTCCTCCACCTTACGACTCCCGGTTGTAGGATGTAGGCAAACCTCAGTTTGCTGGATCTCTTTCTCTCTATCTAGCTCTCCCTCTCCCACTCCTCCACCTTACGACTCTCGGTTGTAGGCTGTAGGCCAACCTCAGTTTGCTGGATCTCTTTCTCTCTATCTAGCTCTCCCTCTCCCACTCCTCCACCTTACGACTCTCGGTTGTAGGCTGTAGGCCAACCTCAGTTTGCTGGATCTCTTTCTCTCTATCTAGCTCTCCCTCTCCCTCTCCTCCACCTTACGACTCCCGGTTGTAGGCTGTGCGCCAACCTCAGTTTGCTGGATCTCTTTCTCTCTATCTAGCTCTCCCTCTCCCACTCCTCCACCTTACGACTCCCGGTTGTAGGCTGTAGGCCAACCTCAGTTTGCTGGATCTCTTTCTCTCTATCTAGCTCTCCCTCTCCCACTCAGTTTGCCAACCTCAGTTTGCTGGATCTCTTTCTCTCTATCTAACTCTCCCTCTCCCTCTCCTCCACCTTACGATTCCCGGTTGTGGGCTGTATACGCCAACCTCAGTTTGCTGGATCTCTTTCTCTAGCTTTTCCTCTCCCTCTCCCACTCCTCCACCTTACGACTCCCGGTTGTAGGCTCTATACGCCAACCTCAGTTTGCTGGATCTCTTTCTCTAGCTTTTCCTCTCCCTCTCCCACTCCTCCACCTTACGACTCCCGGTTGTAGGCTGTATACGCCAACCTCAGTTTGCTGGATCTCTTTCTCTAGCTTTTCCTAGGTGTTGGGATTTCTGGGGTCTGGACGTGTGACGAGGTGTTCAGGGAGTTAAGAGATTTCGGGGATCCAAATCTCATGACCGTTTCAGATGTGTTGAAATTAGCTGGTAAATGAAGGAGTTATGCAGGATTCAGTCATTGGCTTTCTTTTGGCTTCCGATTTGCTCGAATCATTTCCTTTACATTTCTTTTAGAGGTTAAGTAGCTCAAAATGAATAATGTAGACATAAGGAAATAAATGGAAGATCAATGTGTGTTTTGTGTTCGATGAAAAAAACTTGTACGAACGTATCGTACTACGCATGAGCAGCTCCAGGAACCATTCGTTTTCTTTTTTGGCAAAAATTTAACGGAATCACATTTTAAACTGGTGTAATAGTAGTAGTATTGCATTCATCCAATTATATTTCGTCAACACAAGCAGTCTGAAACACAAACTCAGTAGGACATTTTGCTGATCCTAATTTGCTGTTGCCCTTAAAACAGTATCCTCGGAGATATCAATAATTATTTTAATAACCGTTTGTCGGTGACAGTTTACACAGGGGTCAGTACCCCGGTGTGGATGGACGCGTGCCATGCGCCATGCTGTCCCATCCGGTCACGCAGCCACCTCCGCCCCGCGCGTGCGGGTAATGACCAAACTGACAAAAACACGACAGAAAAGCTGCCGCCGATACGCAAGTAATTGCGTATCTAGTATTTTTTAGCAATTGCGTGTTTTTCTTTCTAGGAAGTCAGTAACCTTAAAAGTGGTAAAACTTTGCTTGTAAGAACCATAAATCCCAAGTCTTTTTCTGTTCAAGTAAAATGATTAGGTTATATAATTACATTTGATTCTCGATAATGTAAATAATTTATCACTTAATTACTATGGACGAGCTAATCTTATGGATTCATGCAAGGTTTATTATTTACATACGATTAATTTAGTCTCATCTCTTGGTGTCATTTCTTTTCTCAATAGTTCTTTTCTCAGGATAGCGTAAAAGCAGCCCCATGGAAAACGCCTCCGTTATTTTGACGTCAAGAGAGCTTTGAATGGCTATGACCGTAGGCATCTCTCTTATGTATAGAAAGGATCGGATTTCATCCAACTTTGTGGAATTTACGTCTTGAACGACTCCTTATAGCAGCCAAGAAGTCAATTCCGTACGTTCATTTAAACGTTTAAAATGAAATAATTTTTCTTAAAGCTTTAAAATCCAATCCCACTGTTGCCGCAGCAGTGCAGGCGGGTTGACGGCTGTTATGTGTCGAGTTTATGCGCTGAAGGCCGTGTCTACACGCGTGTTGTGACCTTGCGCGACCTTGCTGCGACACGTGCGCCGCCACAAAGCAGCATTGTTCGCCACCTGCCGCGGGCGGGACAGACCGCACTTGTGAGAAAAGACAAATAGCGAATTGAATTGAGACGCTTTCTATTGCCGAGGTATGGTTGTTGATTAGTGATGGGGATATTGTTCCTACTATTACTGATTGCTAAATATTTCTTGATGATTTATGGGCGCTCCAATTTTGGCCGTTTTTCCATAATAGTCTAATCTATAGTAAGGAGGTTCTCTTGGTTGTTTTCTTCCACCTCCTCTGTTTGGGAATATCTGCTTCATCGCTGTTGGGAGAGTGTCTTGGATTTAAGATTTAAGTGTACTACACGTACACTGTATGATGGCGTGTTTAAATTTCTTAAAGAGTTAATTTCTTCACCTTTCGACCTTCGACCTTCGACCTTTGACCTCGAACTTTCTTGCTATTGACTCTTTAATATAGCACTCTAAAAATGAAGATGATTTTCAGCCTTCGTGTCGTTGTAAAGTTAGCAAATCTTCCCCGCCTTTTACCATCATTGAAGCTGCCGTTCTTCGGATCACAGAGCGTGGCAGGGCTTTATAGTCCAAGAAACTGAGTGACTCCCTTTGGCACATTAGCTAACGTATTTTACCTATTGCTGAGAAGAGCACATTCCCTCATAAATAGCTTGTATCCAATAAATATTTTATTACTAAATGTTTACTTTCATTATTCCAGCAGATGCTATTGGTTCTGAAAAACTAAATTGTTACCTCAACTCAATTCGGAAAAATGAAATGTTTACCTTTTAAACCTCACCAATTATTCGGCTACGTGAACCGATCACTCATTCCTCCCCCGCAGTGATGGTGGACGAGACCGTAATTGAGGAAGTCTGCAGCACCAAATTTTTGGGAATCTCTATTGACAATCGCTTAACCTGGGAAGACCACGTTGACAACGCCTGCAAGCGTGTGTCCTCTGGCATTTATGTACTGAGGTACCTTTCCAGGTTCTGCCCAAGTCAAGTGCTTTTGACAGCTTACTACGGTCTCATTTATCCCCATCTTGCCTATGGAATAATAGTGTGGGGCGGATGTGCAAACCAAAATTTCAGTCGGCTTTTCAAGCTTCAAAAGAAAGCCGTGCGATTGATTGCGAATTTGAACCACAGAGAGTCTTGCAAGGGAGCTTTCACACAGCTTGGGTTGCTTACCCTGCCCTGCCTGTATATTCTTGAAACAACTTCATTTTTTCTATCGAAATGCGTGCCGACCCGAGGATGCGACATCCATTCTTATGGCACGAGAGGCAGGGAGAACTACCGAACGGGGAAACACCGGACGGTGGTTCACGAGCGATTGCCTTCTCAGGCAGGGGTTCGTTTTGCAAACCATCTACCGCGCACGTTTGATAAGGCAACAAACCCAAGCTTGTCAAAAATAAGGCTTAAGCGCCTTTTGGTGTCTGAAGCCTTTTACTCAGTGGGCGAGTACATGAGCCACACGTGGAGCTAGGTCCGGTAAACATGCCCCCCCTTTGTTCAGTTTTCCACCCCACTGGGACGGAACCAATTTTTCCTCCTCTATAATGCTTTTAAAAAGTATTTTTTATGTAAACTGGTGCCTTTTTTTATTGACGCATTCTATGCAAATGTATATATTTGTTTTACGGAATAAAGAATATTATTATTATTATTATTAATTAAATACAAAAAGTCTTTTTAGTCATATTGGACATACATATGCAGTTTTTGAGCAGAGCTCCGATGAAGATATGCTTTTTCAACGTTAAAACATTGGCATTTGTTTACGAAACAGTTCTATCAAAGATAAAGGAAAATTGATGCGGGCCCACCTAAAATAATTTGTACGTTTAGTAGGGATGGCAGTGGACATCTGTTTTGCTTCTTTTTACCCTTGTATGGAGAAGGAAGACATTTTTGTTAATAATTAATCCAGCATACTGACAATACATTTGGACAATCAAAAAGGACATAACCAAAATACTATATAAAAATCAGACAAAATAAATGTATTAAAATTAAAACCTGAGAAATATAGAAATAAATACTTCAAAGGGTTAGAAATGATCTAAAAATTACAGTAACGAGTAAACAATGATAAATTAGCTGGCAGTCCACTAATTGGCTAAATTAGCTCCTGGGCCAAGTTCAGCCCTAGCCCAGCCCAGCTATATGTTATTTTAGCAGTATGTTTTAACATTATTTTTTATTTTAGTGTTCAATTTTCTTTTTTCTATTGGTAAATGTTCGAATAATCTATTCTGATAAAAAAATGAACAGTTAATAAATAATATAAAGTTAATTTTAATCTAATTTTTATTTATTAAAACAACAACATAGGCATGTTTTCGTGCTGCTTCATTTCCGTTTTGTCCCCGATGTTCTCTGGTTGATTCTCTGGATCATGTTGCTTCGCTTCCAATTGGCCCAAGAATTTTTCTTTCATTTCTAGGTTCCCCCCAGATTTCTTGGTTCTTCTTTTTTTCTTACCTGTAGATCCTTCAGAAACCTTCCAGCCATGTTTCCTTACTTGTTCCATTGTTCCTTTGGGATGAGTCATGCCATAGCTAACCATAGCGGGCGGGTGTTCAGGGGGGTTTAGAACAGATTCCTTAGTAGACCGAGAAATGCGTGTGTTATTCTTCTTGTTTCTTTTATTAATCCAGAGAATTTAAGAAAAATTCTTGGTTGTTATTTTATGGAGGGTCAGGGGGATTTGAGGAAGAATGAATTCTATGGAGGAGGAGCTGGAGGAGGTGGTGGAGGAGTGGTTGGCGGGGGTTGCGGGGAGTCACCGGGGGCGAGACGACGACACACAGAGCGGCAAAGAGTGGCATTTCCTACCAGGAACTATTAACACTTACTTTTATGTAGCGTAATTACTGCAAAAGGTTTTTTTTTAGTAAAATAAAAATAACAAAAATTAAACTTTATATCGACTAAGGCACACGTAACACAAATAAAACACATTAAGTTAAAACAACGCAATTCCTTTATTCGATAAAAGAAAAACTTCCTCAATATCATTGAATATATTGAAAAAACATTGTTGAAAAATGCAGTTGAGAGACTTTTTTTAATGGTGAGAAAAGCCGCCATTTTTAAACATGATTTTAGGGTGTTTCCCGTGGTCCGATTTTGGTACACTCTGGATGAGTCTGGATTCATATTTTCCTTAGTAGAATACAAGCAAAAAACGTCTTCATGCAGTTTTCTAAGGTTCCCTAGGTTATTTTTCGTTGAATGTCTGGCCTATTAGTTGTTAATAATTTTCGGTGGACAACATTATTACTGTGTTTATGTTTATGTCTTAAAACAAAACTGCAAAGTATTTATTATATCACTATAAGTTATTCCATTTCACAACTTTTAACAGTTTTAAAGTTAACATTTTTAAAGTGCTGGCCATTTTTGTGATATATGTATTCATGGAATACACTATATCTTGCAAACCAGTTAACATTTGTGTAGATTCAGTTCTGTTTCCACATAATATTAGCGAGACTGCTAAAATGGTATCCAATTTGCTCCAGCAAATAAAAACATTTCGAGAGTCAAGGCCGTGACCTCTATTTCTGGAACACCCTGTATTCCACCTCCAGTATCCGATAGGCAATTTTTAATTATACAATATATGTACGTTTTTAAAGAGTATTATAAAACACTCACAAAAAGATTTTCTACTCCAAATTCAACCGGTTTTAGAGTTGATTGTTTATTTAATATTCTATTGTTTTTAGTTAGGCCTACGTGTGTGATTTGAACAAACTGGAATCTATTATCTAAATATGATTGACACCAATCCAATGAAGATTTTTTCATTCCTAGTGATTTTAATTTTGTAAGAAGAATTGAATGCTTTTCAACTATCAAATGCTTTTGGCAGGTCCATTATTCCCTATACATGGGTCTTCAATATCAATAGAGTCAATTATTTATTCGAAAAAAGTAACGCTTGCTGTTAATACTGATTTTCCAGTGCGGAAACCATACTGGACACTGTCTACCAAATTATTTTCATTCAGGGATAATAATAATTTATTGTAAGCTGATTTTTCGTAATTTTTTGAAATGGTTAGTTATACTGAGGCCGTGCGATAATTTTATGGGTCCTGTTCATCGTTTTTTTGTGTGTAGGGATGATTTTAGAAATTTTTATTTGTCTGGAAATTCCCCAGAAACAAAAAGATAAATTAATGAGGTGACAAAAAATTTGGCTAATTTCATATTTTACTGCTTTTTGTACAATAGTAGGTACATTATCATACCCCCCTCGAGTACTTTAATTTAAAAGAATTAGCAAGCAATCCGGTGTATAAAAATGATTGCTTGCAAAATCGTGGAAAATCTCGCTATAATGGAATGAATTATGTTCTTCTGCTTTAAAAATTCGCTCAGTGTGCAGGTTGCTGCAATGGGGGATGAAATACAGTACTATAAGGTAATCATTACATTACCTGGTAATGTGAAGTTTACGTTGTTTCAAGCAAATCAACGATCAACCGACAATACGGCCCTTGGGCCAATGATTTCCTGCCCAAGGACGAAACAGATTTTTGGCCTCCACATATTCGTAAATCAGGTGATTACGTGGTAGTGTGGTGAAATCATGATTTCCAGAACCTTACACGGCACTCTCCAATACTCAAAGTAGAATATTCTATCATATTTTGAGAAGATCTCACTTATTGGCCAGTACAGTAGAACCTCGGTAATCCGTCACCTACGGGACCGGGGGCATGGTCGGAACAGCAAAAAGGTCGGATTATCGGATGAACTAATTTTATTGACATGAAAACGTACACAAACTGCATTTCGATCAGAAAAAATTGCATTAAGAGTGTTTAACAAGCTACTATACTGTAAAAAACTACATTATAGGACTAATACAGCCTTGACACCTGTGATTACTATCTTTCAAATCAATTTACTTACGTAAATTTATAGCCATAAGGTGTCAATATTTTGTTCTGAATCCAGCAAATCCCCATTTCAGTAAAATCCAGTTTTACCAAAGATATGTCGATGACTCATTTATGATTTTTAAAGGAACTAAAAGACAGGCTAACGTTTTTCTCAGCTACCTCAATAGTGTTCACAATACAATCAAATTCAAAATAGAAATTGAAGACAACAGTTCAATAACCTTTTTAGACGTTAGAGTAAAGAGGACATGTGATGGTTTCGAATTCGGTATACACAGAAAGCCCACCCAGACTGATCTTGTGATTCCAATTGACTCAAATCATCCCTATCAATATAAATTATCAGCTTTCCGATCGATGGTTTTCCGCTTATTAACTTACCGGCTATGCACAAAAGAGTATGAGAAAGAAAAGAGTATTATAAAACAGATCGCCTAACAATGGATACGACCCCAGCCTCATTGACAATTTAATCAGAAAAACGAAATTTAAACTAGCTAATCCAGATGAAAAAGATACAAAAAATAAAAAATTCGTGCCTCTAAATTATGTAAATCAGCATTCTGAAATAGTTGGAAACATATTCAAGAAAAATGGTTTTCACCCTGGATACAAAGTGAATAAAACAATTTTTCGGAAGCCGAGCACTCCCATCGATAAAAAGCATGCTAAAGGGGTTTATTTAGTTGATTGTAACGGCGGTGAAAGCTGTGGCAAAAAATATATAGGCTACACCAATAGATCGTTTGGTGAAAGATTTAAAGAACATAATGCCGTCAATCAAAATAATCCGTCCTCTAAGGTTGCTCAGCATTTGAAAGAAAATAAAGACCATAAAATTGATTTTGACAGATCCTTAAAAGTTTTAAAACACTGCAGCAATAAAAATAAAGCCCAAGTATGGGAGGAGCTATTTATTTATCAGAATGTAATAGCCAATGGTAAAGACAGTTTGCTAAATAAAAAAGAAGAGTTCGCCGACAAAATAACAAGAACAACTAATTATCAGCTGATCCTGTGACGTAGCCTTGACCTCTTCCTCCGACCACCAGTAGGCCTGCATCAGCTAACTAGTGCGGATCCGCGGTGCATCGGAATGGCGCAATTTAATGTTTTTCGTTCGTGTCGTATGTGTTCGTGTGTATCGATTATGTGTATGTACTTTTTATGCGTTTTGACAACCGTTGGAGTAACAATGGACTAATTTTAATGAACTTCATTGCTGCTGAGGATAGGCGGTCATTCGCCTGAAACGCGTCCAGCGTGAAGGAACAAAATATTGACACCTTATGGCTATAAATTTACGTAAGTAAATTGATTTGAAAGATACATTATAGGACCAAAAAAACTAACCGCACCAAATTTTATTGCTCTACTAAACGATATACGCACTCCCAATGAGTAATACGTCATCGACAGCAGCCAACCTGAACGGAGGAATGCACCGGAAATGTAAACAAACATCAATTTCCAATTGTGTGGTCGGACTAACCGATGAGAAAACCCCGCTGAGGGCGAACTAGCGGAGTCCTATTTCCCCGGCGGCATGTTCGGATTAACCGAGGAGTCGGACTATCGGAGGTCGGACTAGCGAGGTTCTACTGTAACTGAATTCGACCATCGTTTAACACAAGAATAAACCTAATTTTTAATCTCCTGAGCACTTGTGTCAACGATAAAATAATTATTACAACCAATACAATTTTCTTTAACAGCAATCCTTGTCTGTAACTTTGCTCATGAACTTGAATTCTTATACACTTTGCTATACAAAGTAGCAAACCCAATAAAGGGAGATGAGTATTATTCTCTCAATTATTATTCGTGCGACGACTTTATTAGCAGCGTTGAAGGTCCTTAACAGAACCCCATCACAAACGGTCTGGTTGCAATTTTTTCAAACGTTCCCTTTTTTTAGATTGCTGGGAAATTGCTTTCATAACAGATGAAGAATATTTCCGACGGAAAAATAAAACCTCGAATGACATCTCAGACATAAACCAAATTTATAACTTGATGTGTTTTCTTTCAAAGGTGCAGCTGACAAGGAATTTTAATACTCGCTTTTAATCTGGCGTAAACGTCAAGGATCCCCGGCCCTGCTGTGATTTAGGGACACTTCCTGTACTGTCGGATGCCACCCACAGAGGACGCAATGGTCTCCGGTGATTCCGGCGAATGAGCGGCCAGAGGGACGGGTGCACAACTGCTATTCAATTTCAATTCAATTCATTTTCAAAACAGGTTATTTCAGAAAATACAGCCTACAGGTACTTTGCTTTAGTGCGAAATAATACCCACGCATGGGACACGATATTTTAATATTGCGTCCAGCATATGAAATTACAATACATACTGTATTTTGATATGGTAATTTCTCTTAGATTTCTTATTAGAGGATCGTCATAAATGCGATGAATTCGAAGTTCCAACATAGATTTAAAGGTAGAATATCAAAATCTGCATGCAATGCTGTAAATTCAAGGTGTCCGGAAGTTATGGTATATTTTAGTATTTGATAGGAGAGGTAAAAATAAAAAAAAGTTTATATTAGGTCTTGAAGTGCTTTGTTTTTCGTCTGTGTGTCTGTTTATAATTTTTACAAATATAATCATGAGCCTGTATAAACTTTAAACTTGGTATATGGATAACCACTATTGAGAACTATTTTTATAAGAAGTATCAAATTTCTACTGTTTACCATTTCAAAATGGCGACTGTTTTTTGCTTTCAAAGCAAAATTTCTTAAAAACTGTAAATTTTAGAAAAAGTATGGACGTGACAAAAAAGCTGCAAATTTAATCCAATTAACGCTTATATTAAGATTATGATGATCGGACTACTAATAACGGAGAAATTTCAACTTTTCTGCATAAAAACACGGTTCTTTAGAAGATACTTTCTGAAATTTGCATGTTTTTATTCGGTAAATTAAAAATGTTTCCATTACTATCAGGTGGATTACCGTTCGTTACTATCGTTCGAACATTATTATCTTAATATCGGAGTTAATTATATTAAATTTCGCAACTTTTTTGTCTCGTGTATAATTGTTCTAAATTTTACGGTTTTTACGATATTTAGCTTTGAAAACAAAAACAGTCGCCATTTTTATATGGTTCAATATAGAAATTTGGTACTTCTTAAAAAAAGCAATCCTTAATAGTCGTCATCCATATTCCAAGTTTGAAATTTATACGTTAAGAGGTTCCTGAGATATAATTAAATATGTACATATCACAAACAGACACACAGACTGAAAACGAAGAACTTTAGGACCTATGTTTACATAATCTTTTTTTCTTATTTTTACCTCTACTATCATATACTAAAATATTTTACCATAATTTCCGGACACCCTGTATAATTAGAAGTTTAATTCTAAAATAATATTCATAACTGACAAAGTACCGTTTTCCTTTAAAATTATTTTACTTCATAGCCGAAATGTTTGGAATATAAACTGGAGATAAAGTCGTACATATCAATCAGAAATTGTTTATTTCAGATTAATTTCGAAACATCAAAACTATGAGTAAATAAAACAAATTATAAGTTTTATATTTTTTGGGCCCTTTTTATTTCCTTTCTAATAAAACTGGTATATGCTGACGAATTATTTTGATATTTAACTACATAAAATCTTTTTTAGGTAATTTACAAAAATATGAGTTCGGACTATACAAGGCTAATAGGTTTATAGGCTAATAGGCTATACAGCTCCTGGTAGGTGGAAGAGAGGCTAAGTCAAATGTTTCAGATACGGGCTGCTTTGACACTTTACTGTGATACATGTAATATCGAACAACATCCAGATTTCCTTTTTTGAAGCCGTAAATGTTAAAAAGAATTACCTCTCCTACGTGGGTAATGTCTTTCTTTTTTGCCGTCACGCTGTTAAAAGTATCAACCAGTGACCTCAGTTATGGATTTCTTTGCAGAATTTTGATAGCTTTAATCTTTCCTTGGTTGAATATAGTTGATATTGAATCACACTCAGACACTGCATGAGCGAACTGTAAAACATCGCAAACTTGTTCAATCGCAAACATCGGACTTGCTTTTGACGAGCGATACAGTATTAAAAATCGTAGGTTTGTTTTGTTAATTACATGATCGGCTATAAAATAAGATGTTGTCTTGGAATTGTCTGGGTTACAGTCATCCGTCAATTAATTTTCAATATATTAATATTTGATCAAGATTTATATGAGTAAGTATTTTCTACTAATTGAATAGTAAAGAAAAACTAAAAGTCTACAGAACTGTTAATTGTTTAAAATGCGTCTCTATAAAAAAACTAACGTTACAAATTGTAAATGATTAATCAAACATTCTTTTTGACGTTCAATCATACAAGTCAATTTTCGGTTGTCACTTTTTGTCACGTTGATAAGGAGATTTTAATTAAGCTAAAACCCCAAGTAAAAAAACTCGTCTCCCTTGTAACTGAAGCCCAGCTTATTTTGACAGACCCGGTGGGCGGGGCGGGGAGGGGGTGTAGAATCGAAACCACATGCGCGCCACACGCCAGTCGCTGGATATCACATTTCGAGAAAACAAAAAACCTGGACGATTGACAAGGGCTTCGGGTGAAGCCGCTCCGCGTTGGTTTGGGACCAAAATAAACCCAAAGACGTTTCCCCTTTTTAGCAGACCCACTCTGGGCTTTTAAAAATGTGGGCATTTAACAACTCCAGATGGGGTAGCCATAGGCGATATTTTTAAAGCGCTGCATAAATCGATAGAGCTTTTTGGTTGCCCATCACAGTGTTTGAAATAAAAAATATTCTTCAGTAGTAACTATTGGAGTTTTAGTGGAAATCACCAAACTTTTAAGTATCGTTTTCATTGTTCAGAAATTAAGTTAAACCTATACTTAACTTAATTTGACAGTTTAACTTAACTATACTTCATGGTTGACTCTGCTCTGGCTGTGTAATACAAGCGTTTCATGCACAGAAAAACATAGATTTTTTGGAACAACTAAACATTAGCAGGTTGTATATATACAGATGCTTTTTGCTCGGTTTACCAATGTTTCGGTTGTTCCAACAAATCTATTTTTTCTGTGTGGTATGATTCCGCAGCGGCTTAGGGAATGTAACTGTTAAAAAATTAGTGTAAATTTTAAGAAATAATTATTTTCTTGTTTCATTTAATTGAAGTGGATTTCCACTCCAAACGAGGCATCAGGTTGGTGCCTATATCTGGTAGGCAAGCAGAAAAACCAGGTAATGGCAATGGTAACACAAATTAGCTCATTTTCAAACTAAAACAACATTAGACAGAAATTCAAATTAGCATAAAGTATTAGCACGAAAGCATTGACGTTATTCAAGTTTCTAGTTCTACAGGATGGGGCAGGGAAATATCCTTTTTTTAGAAGAAAGTTGTAAGTCAGGGGGACATGTTAGAGATGTGTAATTAAGGTCGAATTACTCTGTGTTCTTGGAAATTTCTGTTAGTGCATAGGGTACTGCATGAAAGACCTTTACATAGTGAAAAGTGACATTTTGGTGTGCAATTGGCAGTAAAGGCATAATTGGGCCTTATTTCTTTGAGAAAAACAATCGTTGTGCTACCGTTAATTTTGTACTGTATGTTGCCATGATTCGACAATTTCTGGAACTGTATTTGTGAAGGAATAATATGAAACGAGTGTGGTTTCAGCAAGATGGTGCAATGGCCCATACTGCTGAAAATTCAATGGCTGTTTTGAGGGAACTGTTCCCTGGGCGATTGATCTCCCGATTTGGTGACATTCCATGGCCTGCACACTCGCCGGATTTATCTTCGTGTGATTATTTTTTGTGGGGCTACCTCAAGAATGAAAACGTTTAAACATCGACCCAGAACCCGAGAAAACTTGAAATATGCTGTTTTTTTAAGTTAGCCGTGTTCCACAACAGATGCTTCGCTGAGTTTTTCAGAACCAGAACCCTACTACAGTGCATTAACAATGAGGTTCATTACCTGAATGATGTGTTGCTCAAAACAAAGTAAAATTAACTTCCAGTTGTACTCTTCTAATGCCGCAATAAAGATTTGTTGTAACCTTTTTCAATATAATGTAATTTACCTTTAAAGTTAGGGATACTTCCCTGCCCCACCCTGTACTTAGGATGATATCAAAAAGCAATTACGTCCATCAGTCATATTCAACTCCCTCTTTCTCTGTCTTAACTATAATATAATTTGGAAGTACAAATTCGTCCTCGTTGGAACACTTCACGTTGGAAGTGTTAGGTGAATAATTTGCTAGCATCACTTGTCTAAATTGGACATTTTTCTAGATTTAAGATCAGGAAGAGTTTGTGGATTAATTTATGGACTGGATTTTTAGATAATGATTTTAGAAAAAATAGGGTCAAGTTTTCCAACGTTAATTGATTTTGGTTTCTGTATTATGTCGTGATGGTGCTTACATTGTTTTACTATATTTCACGCATTAATCTGCCTGGAGCAGGTCCGGAAGTCGCCATGTCTCACCTGCGTCCCACGCCGTGGTCGGATGACTCGTCAAACTGCGATGCGGGGGCGGAGGCGGAGGCACGTCCGTTTCACCCAGATCCAGTCTTCAGACCGGAGACCGGAGACCACTACTTTACGGCAACATGACTCATTCCTCCTGCATATGCATGGGGCGCGACACTCGAAAAGTAATAGGTTGGCTGTCGAAATCTATCTTGCACTCCCCACCATGATTAATAGTCTCTGCCTCGGTTTGGGTTTCACAGGTCTGCTCGGGCTGTGGCTGTAAATGGACATCCAAAGTGTCGATGGCTGCCCAATTATATATCCGATATAGAAGTGTCATCTTTTTCCATTAACAATTTGTATCAGTTTTACAGTCTTCCCAAGTGTGCAAATGTGTTATTAGTTTCTTCAGGCTGTTTCCTTTAACACAGCAATGTTCCATGCAACGGTTCAAGCGGAACTGTTAAGGATAGTATCTAATTTTAAGGGATGTTAATTTATAGTTTTCTTGTCAGTATCTGCTAGCATTTTCCTCTTCTCCTCCTGACATGTTTTTTTCTAGAAAACATCAAATACTAAAAAATAGGTCTGAGAATCATATAAAAGATCATATTCTGTTTACAAACACGTTTGATCAATCGTTGCTGAGCACGATGCTTCATTTGATAACAAAGGCGAATTTCTGCCCATCACTTATACTCGGACATGAGTAAATGTAAGCTGATAACAATCAAGATCCTATCATAGTGACTGCTGCATGATAACCGGTATAATTCAATGGTTATTAATGCAGCAAGATAAGTGATCCTGACCTGCAGTGTTCCGTCGTGTCCTGCATGTCTCACGTCGGGCCATTTGTATGCATCCACTTGGCTGTGATTAATGAAGAGGCGCAGGAGAATGGAGAGTGGCTGGACAGTCGGTTAATTACCCCTTGTGACGGAGAGATGCGGCCGGGCCATTTGAATAACAACGGCCGAGTCACTGCCCTCTGGACCACACTGTCCTTAGCCTCTCCATGTGGGGCTCTGTGGATCTTTTAACTTATGAGTAGGACAAATATAATGATCACAGAAAAGAAACCTTTTTTAATGACTAGATTTTTAGATGATGATTGTAGACTTTGGTTAATCCTAAAATAGCCTTATGATTCAGTCTAGTTATAAAGTTTAGGAACTTTAGGGTCATTGGTTGATTGATTGATTGATTTATGTCACATTGGTTTACATTTTTAAGCTATAGGCTAAGTAAACATATGACTTGTCAAAATTATAATGTCCTAATTATAAGTAATTAAAATAAACAACAATTTACAAAAAAATGTAGACAACTCTCTACATACACCAAGTTTCATTTCAAGAGTTACTTGAAATGTACTCTCAGAGTAGTACGCCCGACTCGTGAGATGGTTCCTCAGGGAGTGCCTAAACCTCTTTGAATCGTGCTCTTGTTCGATTGGTTCAGGGAGCCCATTGAACACCTTCAATGCAGAGTAATAGGCTCCCTTTCGTAGAGGGTTAGGCGGTGGATCGGGTAGTGAAGGATGTCATGCCTCAGCTGGTATGTATGTATATAATTTGGTTTTTTGAAAAAGATCTGGATTGGATTTAATGAAACACATTAATTCAAAGATGTACAGAGAGGGAAGGGGAATAATTTTAGAACTGATGACGTGTGGTCTACAAGATTGCCGGTACTGCAGCTGAAACATGACTCTGATGATCTTTTGGGTTTTAAAAACTCTACCCGAATCCACCGATTCTCCCAAGAAGACAACGCCATATCTCAGGTGCGAATAAACTTGGGCGTAGTAGACAGTCATTAGTGTCTCATGATCAACAATTGGCGCCAATACTTTGATCATGAAACACACCGATTGGAGCTTACTAACAAGAAATGAAACATGATCCTTCCAGTTGATGTTTCTGTCCACCACGACACCAAGAAACCTCTTAGAAGGAGACAGTCATGGGTCAAGTCTTTCTACGTCAAGAATGTCACAATTTAACTTCTTGGCCGTTATAGACCTGAAAAATAGTTCGTTTTGCGACAAACATTTCTTCTAATGCCATTTTGGGGTTCATAACATAGAGATCATCATTATTAGTGTGTGCATCATCGTGCCTTTGTTATCAGAGACATCTTCAAAGTAATGAACTCGTTATTTCTGCATAGTGCCCATCTCGTGCGCACTTTGCCATTGACCATCACAGTGGGAGTAGAAATTCGAGAAAAAAAATTAACATAAAAAAATTAGTGTACCCATTTCTTTTAGGACAGTTTTCGTTTTTCGTTTTGTATCAACCAACACCAATGAAGTGACCTGAAAAACCGTCGAAGTTTAAAAAAATTCAATATTTTCGGAAAATGGGTCTCTAAAAAAAGGTTCTTCATGCGCAAACCACTGATGAATGTTAGTTCTATTCTAATCGGCAATAAATTAAACAGTCATAAAAAAAACACGTTCAGCGCTTACAGCGGCTGAGGATTTACATTTTCCAATTGTGTCTGTTTATTTGGTTTTCCTTGTATTTGCAAAAAATTGTTCCATTTTTAATTTATGTTCCTAAGGAAAGTTTTTATCCAGTTTGAATGGTTCCCGGGAAAGAAACGTGCAATACATGTACATAAATACAGGTGAGTTATCATCTGTGTATGAATGATTTTCCCGGTTGAAACTGGACCGTCAGCTCGTTTGTTATTAAAGACTTCAATAACTAAATGTTTTACTTGAAATTCAATTAAATATGAGAAATATTGCACAATGTTAAAAACCTCAGGATTAGCTCGGTAGAATGCCAGAATTGCCCGACATACCGGAGATCTTTATGGTTATTTCTGTCCGGTCCGCCGGGAACGCTAGAGAAAGGTTAAAGACTTCCTGCGCAGACGGAGAATGCATTTAATGAGCGAGAGTCGTGAGTCACCGTGCATCGCGGGCTGCGTTCCGGGGCGGCAGGAATGTCGGAGTGGGAACTGTACAGGATGGGGAGTATAAAAAAATTTTAAGAGAAGTTTAATACAAAAAGTAAACAATTTCAAATGTTTGTTGAGACGAAACAAGCATACATTTCATTCAAAGTGCTAGTTAAAATTAGTGATTCTAGTCATTTTTTCAAAACGTGTTCACTCAGAAAAAAAGAAAAAGAAAAATGCGTAGTCAGTAAAAGATGAAAGTTAAATTGAGAATTTGAAAAGTGCGGTGATTGTCAAGTTCAAACTTTGCAAGTGTTTGTATGTTATGGGAGGTATACATTCAAACATAGACTTTGTAGTGGTATATTGATAGAAAGTGAGTATATAATTTTTCTGTTGTTGAAAAGTAGTGGTTGTCGATCCAAAAATAGACACATAATGATTCAACCTTTGATCATATTAGAATTAATACCTTTAACATCACAAATAGTAGTTAATTTTAGCATATTTTGAATGAATTGGCAGAGAATCCCGCGAGGTCTCTGTTCCTCGACCTTCATCTTCTTCAGAGCGGGAACCTCTGTCTTCAAGCTATATCGGGAGGTTTCTTCTTCTCTGCTCGATGCGGCTTCGTCAAAGCTCTCACACCGAAAAGTTATGTGGGGAACTTCACATAACAGAGTTAAAGGAGAATATCGAAGATCAGAGAGTCCAGATGAAAAAGTGATCAGTTGAGGATGGAGGATATAAAAACAGAGTTAAGAAGAACATAGTATCATATAAGAAAAACACCGTTATTTACTCATTTATTCTAGAGCTGCGTCATGTGTCTTATTCATCACTGAGAAATCCACCTTTTTATTAAAACTGTCACTCCTTGGCAAAAACCCTTTCAATCGAAACCGAAACCCCTGCACCTAAAGTGGTCAGCTATTGCGGTATCTGCAGTACTATACCTCTCTCAATCCACGCCCCTCCTATTTCTTATTCCTTGCATTCCTCTTAGTTTGTAATCTTCGATCTGTTATTTTTTTCTGTATATCAAAATAAATTTCCTTAATTACCTGTCCGTCGTCCAGTTCAATGTAAGGAATGGTCAGTGTAATAATTCAGTTCGATGTAATACCTTCATATTGAGCTGGACCTCAGACAGGTAGGTAATTAAACCATTTGTTTCGTACTATACCACTTTTCCCTTTTTTTTAGGGAAAAATTCAAACTTAGATACGAACAGGAACAAAAATTTAGAAGATAATGCAATTTCCCTTTTCTCTTTGCATGGCTCCATGATTTTGCCATCAGAGGCGCTGCAGCCTTCTTATTCTTTGCGAGCTTTATCTTACACCTTCCCTATTCTTTGTTTTACCATATCTACGCTCTCTCCGTAGGAGGTTTTTTTTATTAAAGTTTATGTCGGTTTTAGTTAAATTTAATCAATGAATACACATTGCAATTTTTGAAATGCATTTAACAGCTTTAATTTGGAAAGTTCAAATTACTGTGACATCACCTGGTTTCGTTATGTGGTTATCAAGTGCGAAAAATCAGCATTACATTGTTTACTATGCTAAAGCAATGTTTACTAAGCAAAAGCAATGTTTACAGTCTTTTTTTATTTTTTACGTTGTAAACAAACAAATAATACTTACTTGTTTTGTATTGAACCGGAAAATAAATGACTTAAAATAAAGAGTATAGTTTCATCAGCTATGTAGCGAAAAGTTTCGTTCAAAACACGAGTGAAAGTGGTAGTGAGTGTGTAAAGTCAGTGTAAAGTAAAGCCTCTCACCTTAATAAAATTTGTATAGAAAAGAACCAGTCAGGAAAGAGACAGACCATATGTTCCCAGGGATGGTTCACAGCCATTCCACTTAGTGATTTGAAATGAAAAATACAAACCATAAGATATGAACAATAATTAAAGCTTGAGTCAATATATTTATTTGTCTTATGAACTATTTCTTTACTTTTTGTAAAGCTCAGATGCATTGTAAGTTCACTGCAAATAAAGATAACTATAATTAGCTTTGTTAACAGACATTCAGTTCCAGCTCCAGTTTTTACTTAAGCTCTTTGGAGTTCTGTAGCAGTAAGAAGAGGTACTCATGTGACACAGCTTGCCACAGCTGATGCAGGACGTGGGGCTTTACACTCTCATTGAATAAAGTGTATATTGTATCGAATATGCATGCAATACCTACTTTCCATCCTTGACATGAAATACACCATTTACTTGATAAAATATTGTTTTGTATAGACCTACCCAGAAATAAAAGTTGTAAATCGCCGTGCAGTGCAGCAGTGCATCTGAGGGGAGTATTTGGCTGCGGCGTTACTCCCAGCAATTACGCCAGTATCTTTAGACGCAAGCAAAGAGACTCCTCACTCAGTAATGTCTTGACATAAAGCCAATTATGTCCAATTAATTTCCAGCCAAAAATTTATTTCTTTTAAATTAATTGACAAAAATTATCCAGAATTTAAACCGAAGCGACATCACTCTCAACTACAGCGTTCTAGACATTAAAGGCCCGGACCAGGGGCCAGGCAATCAACCAGGTGTGCGGCTTGTCGTTTACCAGCGTCGATTCACTTAGCACCTATTAGCATTTTAAAATTAACAAACCGCCTGGCGTTATCTTACGGTAGCAATCGGATCATGGAGCTGCGGCGATTTAACTAATTTATACGCCAATAACTCTAGGCCGGCGGTCGGTCGCGGACAGGCCATGCTGCACTGGGTCGGCGCGGACCACCCACGACGCCGCGGGTTTGGACCGTCCCATCGGGGAGTGGCATCTCAGGTGCCGATTGGAGCGCGCCGCCGCCGGCTACCACTCTACAATGTCGGTGACGTCTGGTAGACTGGCAGATTATCGTTTCGTTGATAACTTTAATTATTTTTCGTTGTCCCAAATGTTTCCTCGTGTTTTTTTTCTTCGACTCCTTGTTCGCAGAACCCGAGGGAACTTGTCTTCGGCGGTCGTTTTGACGTCTTTATTTCTGACGTCAATTTGCATAAACACCCCGGTATATTTTGTAAAGGATTTTTGTGATAGCTACGGTTGTAAAAAATTATGACATTAATCGACCACTAAAATAGTTTTTTTGTTAAAGTAAAATTTAAAAAGTTGGATCAGAGTTACGGACCGTGCAAAAATCCATATTGCCCTCTTCGCTTCAAAAGCGTAGGGACCATGACCTTTCTCCCGCCAAAAATACTAAACTATTCTTTTTCCAGCAACGCGATGATAGTATTCGTTCGATTGTCACGACCTAAAAATGGTATTCTTTTATCGACGATTATTCGTACAGGCGCGACATTTATTAGAATACCGCATCCTCTGTGTTTACCGTCCAACTCTTTTTGATGTCATTACGTGCATCACAGTACCATCAGTTGATGTGTCATAGTGTTTCTTTCTGGGTAGTTGGGGGGCGCGGTGCACAGCGGTGCGACCACATATTTTTCACCACTCTTACGGGTCGTGCGGCCGATTAATATTCGACTCAGATGGATCCAGATTTTCAAAAACCTGAATTCTGACGTCGCATTTTAACGTATGAATTTCAATGATTTTTAATTTGAATTTTCCATTCCAACTTAAACGATTTCTTCCCGCGACAATGTAGCCAGCCAACGTCATGGGTCCCGCGCACGCGCCGCTGATTTGATACATTTTTTGTTCCTGCGGAGAAAAGTGTAAAACCGCTTGTTAAAAAGTAAATCTTCAACTTCAATATATAAATAAAAATTTAGCATAATAATTCAAAGCTGAGCAGACTTTGCTTAGTATGTTTTGATGATTTCCAAAATTTCTGAACTATACGAGGTCTCTTGGTTTGGCTACACGTTTCTATATTTCTATGTCTGTTTGGGAAAACTAATAACAAGGTTCGATTATCCAAATATTAAAAATGTAATTATTTCTAAAACTATGGAGCAAAGACTACAAAAAGGAATAAACGTTTTAAAACAAAAAAAGGAAAACTCAATTCAATTATTGCCAACTCATTATCTCCGGCTAATGGTTGTAGTAATCACAGCCTCGACCCGTTCGGTAATTAATTTCGCTGATGATCGCTGGCGAGGCTGGGGCTGAGACTGCGGACGAGGCGGGGCGACGTCCGGGCAGACGGGTATCGATGGTGATGTGCTGAAATGCATCAGGATCATTCTACAGTTCAAAGTCTACAGTCTACAGTCCACAGTCCACAGTCTACAGTTTACAGTCCACAGACTACAGTCTACAGTCCACAGACTACAGTCTACAGTCTACTATCCACAGACTACAGTATACAGTCTACAGTCCACAGCCCACAGACTACAGTTTACAGTCCACAGACTACAGTCTACAGTCCACAGACTACAGTCTACAGTCCACAGACTACAGTTTACAGTCCACAGACTACACTCTACAGTCTACAGTCCACAGACTACAGTCTACAGTCTACTATCCACAGACTACAGTATACAGTCTACAGTCCACAGTCCACAGACTACAGTTTACAGTCCACAGACTACAGTCTACAGTCCACAGACTACAGTCTACAGTCCACAGTCTACAGACTACAGTCCTCAGACTACAATATACAGTCCACAGTCTACAGTCCACGGTCCACAGTCTACAGTCCACAGTCTACAGTCCACAGTCTACAGACCACAGACTACAGTCTACAGTCCACAGTCTACAGACTACAGTCTACAGTATACAGTCTACAGTCCACAGTCTACAGACTACAGTCCACAGACTACAGTCTACAGTCCACAGTCTACAGTCTACAGTCTACAGTCCACATTCTACAGTCTACAGTCTACAGTCTACAGTCTACAGTCCACATTCTACAGTCCACAGTCTACAGTCCACAGTCTACAGTCCACAGTCTACAGACTACAGTCTACAGTCCACAGTCTACAGTCCACAGTCTACAGTCCACAGTCTACAGTCCACAGACTACAGTCTACAGTCCACAGTCTACAGACTACAGACTACAGTATACAGTCTACAGTCCACAGTCTACAGTCCACAGACTACAGTCCACAGACTACAGTCTACAGTCCACATTCTACAGTCTACAGTCTACAGTCCACAGTCTACAGTCCACAGTCTACAGACTACAGTCTACAGTCCACAGTCTACAGTCCACAGACTACAGTCTACAGTCCACAGTCTACAGACTACAGTCTACAGTCCACAGACTACAGTCTACAGTCCACAGTCTACAGACTACAGACTACAGTATACAGTCTACAGTCCACAGTCTACAGACTACAGTCCACAGTCTACAGTCTACAGTCCACAGACTACAGTCTACAGTCCACAGTCTACAGACTACAGTCTACAGTCCACAGACTACAGTCTACAGTCCACAGTCTACAGACTACAGACTACAGTATACAGTCCACAGTCTACAGACTACAGACTACAGTATACAGTCTACAGTCCACAGTCTACAGTCCACAGACTACAGTCCACAGTCTACAGACTACAGTCTACAGTCCACAGTCTACAGTCCACAGTCTAAAGTCCACAGTCTACAGTCCACAGTCTACAGTCCACAGACTACAGTCTACAGTCCACAGTCTACAGACTACAGACTACAGTATACAGTCTACAGTCCACAGTCTACAGTCCACAGTCTACAGTCCACAGACTACAGTCTACAGTCCACAGTCTACAGTCCACAGTCTACAGACTACAGTCTACAGTCCACAGTCTACAGTCCACAGTCTACAGTCCACAGTCTACAGTCCACAGACTACAGTCTACAGTCCACAGTCTACAGACTACAGACTACAGTATACAGTCTACAGTCCACAGTCTACAGTCCACAGTCTACAGTCTACAGACTACAGTCTACAGTCCACAGTCTACAGTCCACAGTCTACAGTCCACAGTCTACAGTCCACAGACTACAGTCTACAGTCCACAGTCTACAGACTACAGACTACAGTATACAGTCTACAGTCCACAGTCTACAGACTACAGTCCACAGTCTACAGTCTACAGTCTACAGTATACAGTCTACAGTCCACAGTCCACAGTCTACAGTCCACACCGTCGCGTTATGGCGTTATCTACACCGTCCTTCAGCTCGAGGAGTGGAGGCCGAGCTATCTGCAGACGGCGTTTTAGCGGGAGCCCGGAGTCCATTAAAATGGCGTCACCGAGATAACAATAGGCTAGCTGTTGTTCTTCTGGCCCTCTTACATCAGTCGAACAAAGCACGGTTACAAGCGAATTAAGCTTTTGTAACTCTGATAAGGAGAATGGACCGTTGGGATTTCTTTGCTAAATGTATAGTACAATTAGTAAAACAATAAATTATCCTGAGCGTCGTTGACTATCCTAATGGACGAGTCTATGTCAGGTATCGTAGAAAGATGATTGTCGTATGAATGCACAATCATCATTGAGGATTGTCACACGCCTTCAATTTAGAATCATTTCACAACCTAATCCAAGTGAGTATTTTTGTTGAAGTAAAGTTGAGCTCCTGGAAAAACGTCACCGTACATACTTTAAAACGTTCAATACTCAGATACAAATCATATTAAAATTTACCGTTTTGTGGGCTGACGTAGGCTAGATTTTCCTTATAGCGCTGACGTGCTGTTGACAAATGTTTAATGCAAATCTATATTCATGTCATATACAGTAACTCAAACTTCAATATAGCTTACTTCACTTTTTTACCTTGCCTGCAATTTATACTGCCTACGTAAAAGTACATCAAGCATTTACTCCCATTTTCTTATACAATCTGCAAAAGACCAACCATGTCATTGGTTGATTTTACTATTTAGCAAATAAAAAGATTTATAACCACATATAGACCTTGGAAACAGTAATTAATCAGTACATAAACATATTCTTCGTGGCATATGTGACGTCACATGTGGAGACTCTCGGCCCGACAGTCGGGAGGGTCGCCAGTTGTGGAGTGGACACGTGGTTCCAGATTTTGAAAAATGTCAGACCCGATGCGAGGGCGGGGCTTCATTAATCATTGGGGCAGATTTTGAGAGCGCAGCCGCGCAGCTGTCGCCCGCCGAGTCACAACATGTGTCCAGACCCACCCTCGCGGTCGCCACCGATTTGCAAAGTTTTTAAAACTGTTTTTTGAAAATTCCTGGACAATATTTTATTTGACCTTAATTAAACGGTTTTGTAGCCAAACGTAAACAGCCTCTACATTTCTTTCAGTTGAGTTCTTCTACTATACCAATTAATTGGCTACATGCTCGGTGACGTCATAGAGAGCTTGAAAATTACATAAATAGGTACCTGGTCTATTACATCTATTCTGTATGAAAACAAGTAATTTCGAAGCAACAAAAAAATAGCAATAGTAAATTTGTGACGTTCACAAATTCGTAAATTCGTACGTGCAGTACGGTAGTAAATTTTTTTTTATGTTTGCACTGCTTCAATAACATCAAAACCTACTATTGATTAGTTTCCAAGTTCAAATTTTCAAAAAAAAAACAGCTGGTGTAGATTACGACGTGAAAGGAAGAGATAGCTGAATTTTGTTCGTATAAAGATTTTTTTTATTTAACGGTAACTTACTTGACACACATAATATATCGATAATTTTATCATAATTCTTCCTACACATTAGAAATTTAGAACAGTTTTCCGGGCAGTAAAGCCATGTAGCCAAAGATAATGTTCTCAAGAAGGCCTAACTCTGAAAATCAGAGAAAGATAGAATGATTTTCATTTTACACACATGTTCGCCAATTCACCATAGAGTCTTGTTATCACGATTCTTCGACGTGACGTGCGCAGCGTGTCAGTCATTGCTATGCTGTTCCATGATGCTGTTCGGCTGCATCGTGCTGAGCTGGTGACGCCGCGCTAATGTCTTCGTCTCCCGCCACGCTGTAATGTATGGTAACTCGGCGGCCGAGCTGCCTCGCTGAACAGCCTCCCAGAACCAAGTCACAACGTTTGCATAACGACCGTTATACTCCGTACCTTTTGATCTAAGTATGATATTAGACAATGTTCTTTTTCTACATCCAGATAACCATTGGGTTTGATTACTCTTTCATAAAGCAAGAGAGCAATGAGCGACATTTGGTCTGAAGAAGTGGCAATTGAGGCTGAAACAAGTCTTTAGGCTAAGGGTTTCCTGCCCAACACAAAAACTTACCATTTAATACGGCTTATTTTTATTTATGGATTTGAAGATCAACATCATGTTCTCTACAATCACAATAATTCTCATAAAAAATAGTTTGAGAAATGGAGGATTTTACTTGGATTTTTCTTAAAGTTAGGTACTTTAATAATCCATTAAAATGAGACTGCAAAAAGGAATCACAGTAAATAAATAATTAAGGCCCTTATCACAGTTCTTGGTGTAATATTACATTGCAGAAGTCAGAAAATTAAAGTAGCAATTTTTAAATTTTATTTTTGGTTTACTAACTGTCAGGAAACAACACAGTGCAAAATTTCAATTTGTGAATATTCCTAGAATTTCAGGTGTCCCAGTCATAAGCTCCTCAACCTCGAGTAGTCGAGAACAGAACTAGGACACCAAAAGGTGTTTCAGTCGAGTTTTAAATTGTCGATGTTTTGATTGTATGATGCCTTTAGAGTGTGTATTCAAGAATTCAACTCCAGCTTGATAAGGTAAATGCTCAAACACCAAAGTTCTGTGTTGTTCAAGATGTATGTGTCCCTGTCTCTAGTGTTATACTGGTGGATCAGACTGCCTCTCTTGGGTACATTTTGCTAATTATTCTTTATGCTTCTTTTTGCATTCTAAAGTCTTTCTTGCCTCGATTTAGCACAAATACTACAGAGCTGTGTTCCCTAAGACAAATTGAGGTAGATTGAGCCAAAAGAATTATAAAAAGCGTCATTTGGACAAAAATTTGCAATGTTTGCCTAAGTAAAGCTTAAACTCTCGATGTAACCTTGGTCGACGTAATCTGCTTAGGCCACCCCCTTATCAAGATACATTCCTATAAACTTTATGGAATCAGTTTCCTCTAAGAGGTCATCATCCACCATGACAGCAGGCTACAGTTTGTGTTCCTGATGCCGGAGGCAGAATGAAATTTCATTGGATTTGTTGTTTGTTTTCGTTTATATTTTGTAAAAATTTTGGAATGCAAGAGCTTAGATCAATAAATGACTTTACTTCCAGTTCTTGTTTTGTTGGAGTGTTTATGCAGATGGTTGTGTTATCAGCAGATTGGATCACCTTTCCATTCTGAATTGACGAGACAATGTGAATGGTGTACAGCAAAAACATTTCTGGTTCCAGAATAGATCCCTGTGGAACTCCTTGGGCCATATTTTCTCTATGAGAAACATTATTTTGAACTTGGACACTTTGGATTCTGTTATCAAAGTAGGAAGCAATCTAATTGAGTGACACTCTTCGAATGCCATACGTAACAAACTGGTGCAATGGTGTCTTGCAAACAGTAAAAACTCAGACCCTTCGATGAAAGGTGAAGAAATATACTGAGCGTATGTCACCTCTTGAGGCCATTGATAACTAATTCAATAAGTTGTAATTATTAATTGCATCAATTGTGGAATATGCATATCCAATACATGAAAATACATGACTACAGTTTGCGCATTATATCTCCAGGCTAAGGCTGCAAAGTTACTAACCGTATCATATCACATGTCCAACATATGATATTTATGATATTGGTAAACACAATGTTTGACAAGCAGCGGGGCTTTGAAACAATGTTTTCAGAAAAGTATCCCCTCTCACCCCGCGTCTTACAACCAGTGACTCAGCCACAGACGGAGGTATAATGCGCGAACTGTACAACAGACAAAATGCAACCGACTACTGTCTCCCAGTGCACAGTATGAGCACAACTAAAAAAAGTACGAGATACATGGGGGCCAAAATGTGAAAGACCTAGTCAGAAGACCTGAAAAGAACCGATAAACGAAAGTTAGCCCAATCACTAAAAACTTGGCTTCAAGACCGGCCATTCTACACTGCAGAGTTCCTCCACTGGAGTGAACAACACGCTTAGACGGAAAAAAACCCGAATTATTTTTTTTTCAGATTAAATTAATGTGACATTATTTATAATCTAGAAGATGTAAATATAGATGTTTCTGATTCTAAATAGCTTTTTCTAAATCAAAATTTATCTGATGAGAGAATTTCAAAATGCTCTAAGTAATTTTGTAAGCCTTTCGAGATCAAGCTTTTCAAATACCGTTCTGAAAACATGAAAAATTGAAACTGAACTGTAGTTGCTGCAAAGATGGGGAAAATAAAAAAAACTCCAGATTGGAATGAAAAGTGGGCTAATTTTGTGAGTGGTTTCAAAATATGTCTATAACAAAATTTGATCAACCACACAGACACACACACACGTTACATGATTTTTTTGTTTCAGATCATCTATAATATGAACCATGTCAGCCTTATACCAGGAGACAGAGGAGAGAGCCATGGACGAAACAGTACCTTCAAATGAGTTTTCAAAAGAACTTTAAAATTTTTAAATTAACTATCTGGCAAAGCCATAGATGCAAAATATTAACTCAATTATTCGGCAACTTCGTGGAAGTTGTCAACAATTTTACTATTAATATTAAGATGTTTTGGTGTGGAGGTTTTTACTGACTTTTACGAGTTATCTTCCAGGATGATTTTGCAAAGCATTAAGGCAAAAGGAGTTGTGATAGTGACAATCTTGGCAAGAAACCTTACCAAATCACCGAACCAGTCCAAAAACTCAGCCGTAGAGTTGACGGCAAATGGAAATTCCTGCATGAGGAGATCTCTCTAATTACTCAGCCATAGTGACAAAGCAACATTTGCTAACAGTGACGGTGACAGTTGCAGCGTGTGGGCTGAGGCCAGTGCAGCGTGTGTAGGCTGCACCCACTGACGGCAGGTGGCGGGAGGCCCACGACCCACGACACTCCATGTACGGGGCTGAGTGGGCGCACCAAGGCCGTGATACCTTACCTGTGTATCGGCTATCAGACCTGTTAGAAATTTGGGCGATGCCCTTGAGATCATTTACTAATTTTTAATAAAAACTCTAATAAATATATACTGAATAATTTTTAAGTAATAATCAACGATTTAAAATATTTTGAAGAGATATTTGATGCTGCTGATCAGAAATGACCTGGCTTGACACAAAACATTAGTAAACTCGATCTTGTTCAGCCAACTTAACAGCCCAAAACATTTCAGGTTTTGATTTTCACTGATATGGAAGTGGATGTGAAAATCCACTTTTCAGCTTTTCCCTGACATAGTTATGGGGTTAACACACGCAGGTCTACTAAATTAAGATGGTCAAAATTAACCGCGCAATAAAAATAGGCTTACAGTGAAATCAAGGGATCACTCTTTGTAAAATGGCTTTGGTACTGTTCTCAATAGTGAGGTTTAAACTGATGAATTTTTTTTATTTCATACCTTTTAACAAATGAAATTATTTTGTTGCCTGCCCTAAGGATAATAAAAGCCATAAATAGTTTTAAATAAGGTTGTTGGATAAGCTCTTCAAGAGCTTGGTAAAAGAAGCAGAAAGGAATAGTAGGGAGGTGTGAAGTAGATCATGTGGAAAGTTGTATCAAGTCAAATATTGCAATTTGATCTAGGATGTAACAAGGTATTTATGAAAATTCGTAATATCTTGAGAACTAATCAACATTTTCAATAATGGACTTCAACATTAAAATCAGAATAAATTCTAGTTTGAAATGATGGGTAGGAACATAAACTACATCTTTTTTACATTTGAAAATAATTATTTGCGTTCAATATGGTGGATCCAAGATGGCAGCTGGAAATTTCCAACTATCAAAATCAAGGGAATAAATCAAAGATTGTAGAGACCTAATATTATATTGTTATATGTAGCAATACAATAAAATTCAATTTAGGCCCTAAAATAAATTTTTTTAACATTGCAATATGTTAAATACTACGGTAACATTAAAACATTTTGCTTTTACTTGCCATAACATCGTAAATGATCAAATCCTCTAGTTTATATCATTATTCTTCTTTTTCAAGGCCTTTTATCACTTATTGGAGAGTTTTATTTAAACATTTTTACTTACCACTGAACTACCCCATTTTCAGAGGGGGGGCAACATTTTGTAATGCGTCAAACTTCTTTTCTTGATTATAGGCAAATCAAAGAAAATCTTTTTATCCCTACGAAATAATAACATGGGATGGGACTTAAGGGACACATGGTATATTATGCCAATAATATTACAATTAGGCAGTAATTACTCACAATAAATATTAAATATGAACCAAAACTTAACATTACCTGCATGTGGAGTAATTACATAAATAAAATTACATTTTGCATTATGTGAATGAGGAGTCTTAATCAAGCTCTGAAAGAAGATCGATTGTAAATTGCTGTACTCTAACAGCCAGTACTTTATGGAAACGGTATAATCAATCTAAAATACCAAATACAAATGAAAATATTTCATGAAAACTCCACAAGAGACCAGAATTATTGATTTAGATTTTCTTTTCAAAAAGAAACTTCAATGATATTTTGTTTTTTGTTTTAGCAGACTTCATTATATTTGATCAAACTATCCATTACACATTTCTAACATTCACATTTATTTACATAAATAAAACCTTTCTCTGTAGGAAAATATCACACATGGCGTAAAAAAAATGTTGCTCAAATGCTCTCATTTTTCTATATATAAGGAAAATTTTTACCTTCTCCCCCCTACAATCTAACAACTCAAATTAGATAATTTTGACAAAAACAATACTTTCTCCATACAATATGTATAAGGGGAGAAAGTAAAAAAAATTGGGAAAATGATTGCAAACATAAATTCAAATAAGTAATTGACTCACTTATATTTTACTGTAAAAGCATTTCCATGTTGAGATTTCTTTTATCGATCAAGGTTAAAATTCAGTTGGGGCCAGAGCATGCTGTTGTCCGTTGGCGCATTATATCTCTGGCTATGGCAGAGCCAGTTGAGGGGGTACTTTTTTGAATACATTGTTCTATGGCCCCACTGTTTGTCGAACATAGTTTTTACCAATATCATATGTAAAAAATATTATAAAATACGATTAGTAGCCACAGCAGGAGATATAATGTGCAAACTATACTAATTTGCAAACTACAGTAACTGGCATGTATGCACCTAAATAAATAGTAACTAACCACAAATCTAGAAATAATATTATTTTACTAAACTTTATAAAAATTTATGCTCTTTAATTTTTGATCATGATTTGCTGTAAAATATTCTGAAATAAATAGGGGCCTGGGTCCTGTAACCAGAGTTGCACCAGCTACACCCTTGGGGGCCATGCAAATTGACTTATATGTCATTTAATAATAGTGTCTTTCTTTCTAAAGAATGAAGAGATATTTGTTCGGCAAAAGAATGAGGAGTCTTAATCAAGCTCTGAAAGAAGATCGATTGCTTGTAAATTGTCTAAATCAACTCCAATAAAATGTTGTCTCAAAGACAAATTCCTTGTGGAACTCAGACTCTGAACAATTTGAAAAAAATAAGGGCTAGGCCAAAATTAAAACTGGTTTACTCATAGAAAATTATCCTAGAAGAAATTCAAATTTTAATTTTTAGTTACTCTGAAATTTTCCTGCACGTTTCAGAGGACCTTTAACGAGTTGCCTAACCAGTTGACAACACTTAAAATAAAACAAATAAACTAAAAAAACAGAATTTAAGAACTTTTTTCTAATTCCCCTGTATGCTGATATCTTCATAATGATTTTGCATTATATAAAAGTCTTTTAACTTACTAAAATCAAATTAAAAGTATAAAAATCAAGTAGTTATGAAAACAGTGCCATACTTTTCGCCAAAGAGGTCTAATTTATTTCATAAACTGTCTCCTTTGACTCGTGTAGACGCCAGTGACTGAGAAGATCTGTTGTTGTTGCACTGGTTCCACAACGATCACGTTGGTGCGTCTGCGGCGGCGGTGGTCCAGCAGAGCTCGGTGGAGCGGGCGGAGGACGAAGGCGTAGACGATCTCCACGGCGCTGATCACACTGAACCCCAGCAGCAGGCTCAGCAGCCCCCCGCAGGTGCCTGTCATCCATGGCAGGACACATGTAATGCGGGGTTTGTGGTTGGCGAAAGCATTATTTGGCAATTGAAGGGATGCTCCGTATAACGTTCTAAGTGACAAAATTTCAAAATCGGAGATATTTAGTGAAAAAGGTTCTGTAGGACACGAGCTACTCCATGGTATATTTTGTTTTGAGGATATTTGAATTGGCAGCCCTAATTTCGTCTGTCAAAGTTTGCGTGGTTCGATGGACTACACAGACTTTCTGGGAAATAGAGTTCTATCCGCCGAAATATGGAGTCCTCACCAGCCATTGAGTTGCCGCCCAGCGACCAAAATCACTTAAATAAAAATAAAAGTCGAAAAGTAAATAGTGGAAGGATAAGACCAGGAAGGAATATAGAAACACGATATTACCCTATATTTAAAAAACTAAGAAACCAAGGCCTGGGAAATTGCCCCCTAAAGAGGTGAGTAGAATAACGTTTTAAGCTCCACCTTTGGATAACTTTTAGCAAAGGGACGTATCACTTTGTTATGTAACAAAATTACTTTTTTGTACTTTTATATCAATAAAATTTATTTATATTCAGTTTTATTTTTGTTTATGTTGGCATTCCTACATTCTCTGATGTTTTCTTCCAAGGCAGAACAGCAGTCCTTCAGAGAACATTTCAAATGCCAGTTGTTGAGAACGGTAAAACCCCAAAAAACCCACATAAAACATTTGAGAATTCTATTGGCAAGTAAAAATTTTATGTAAGGCTATATTATAATGTTATGAATACAGTACTAAAAATTATACACTATTCTAAGTTATAACCTTGAAAAAAACCTAAATTTTAGAATTCAACTTTTAACGCCTGATTACTCAAAACTAGATTTTTGTCGCTTATAACGTTTTATGGGGACCCCTTCAATTATCTGTGTTTATAGTCATTTCACTTCTACAGATGAGATTTAGGATTCTATAGGGGGAAGGTTTTTAAACTAAACAAGGTTTTAAAAACATTTCATGTTGTTTCACTAACGACTGGTGTTTCTTCTTTCAAAGCATTAATTTAATGTTAAATGTAATTAAATAATCAAAGAGGTATAAAAAGTCTTACCTGCGAACTTAAGGTCAGTGTAACGCATTACTCTTTTCACTCCAAGAAAATGATTGCTTCTGTAGTACACTGACAAACGAGTCACAGAGTTCCTGAAAATAATTTTGTTTAACTTCAAATGATTATAATTTTTCCACTTCTTTTTTCACTATAATGGCACCACATTCTGTGGTTGATTTAATTTATAATTCTTTTTTTACTTTTCGAGAAAAAAATTAAAGATAGTGAAGGTAAAACTAAGATTGTTATAAAAAGAAAATTATGAATTGTAAAATGTAGTAAAATATAACACAATTTCAGCGCTGCAGTTGCCCCTCCCCCAAACCACACCAGCCAAAGGCTTAGTCTTCCTTCCCCTATGAGGCCCAAACCCCCTTCCCAAAACTTTTAAACAACTTACGACAAAAATTTCACAAATAATTAACTTAACTGCATTGCTGTCAAATAGGTTCTTTAGTGGTAAAGAAATTCATAGGAATGGCTTGGACCCTGCTTCCACCTTTTACTTATACCTAAGTACTGGAACCATTAACAAATTGAGACCTCCCATCCTTACGGCCCAGCTATGCCCCTATTTTGTGATAGCTAGGACTTGAAGTAGAATTAGTTTGTCAATGTCACTGACTATAAAGAGTCAGCTATAGAGCTGCTATAAATATTTATTTTAGTTATTTTTTGAGTTTTCAGTTTATTTGTTTTAGATGCTAGGAAACAGGATTTATTTTGATTAAGTTTCTTCCCAAAACACCAAAATTTCAAAATATCCCCTCCTGAAAGCTTTAATACACAGTTGACAGCAGTTTACTTTGTTGGAGAATACTTTAACTACCCACCCATGGCATCCAGTGTGTGCATGCCTGAGGATCAAAACCAATAACCAGAGAGTAAAAGCTTGTTGTAGGTCAGAAATTGATTTATGAAAAGCAATGAACATTTAATGACTCTTTGTCGTTTAGAACTTAAATAAATGACACCATGAAGTATGGAGTGTGTTTTAAGTCAGTTATGGCGGTTTTGTTATAGATGAGCAAGATCCCAGATGATTGTCGACAAGATATCTCCAGGACTTACGGCCCAATTATAGTTCCATTGGCCCAAGGTGGCTCCCTCCCGGAGTAGATGTAGTTGGTGTAGAAGTCAGTTGCCTTGTATATGATCTCTTCACACCCTTGCAGGCAGTTGCAGGGGCTTCTGAAATGTTTGCCTTCTCCTCCGATTGACTCAATAGCCATCCTGCCTGGTTATAGAATTAGATATAAAGATAGTTTTCTACAAATAACAACTATTTCTTACCAAAACTACATCTTACAAAGGTTTCTAAAACAATAACAGAATTTCAATACGATATTTTGATTATTTTCCTGATACATTTCTCTCCTTTCTCTTCTTGCATATAAGTGGTATTTTATTATTGATAATGAATATTTCATTAATAAATTTAGTTGGTATGTCAAAATAGAGACTTTTATTTTTTAGTTTAAATATTGCTAAAAAATTACAAGAAATCAAGGATCACAAGAATGCAAGGCAATCAGCCCGCACTTAGTCAGTAACAAGACACAAGATTGCGCCACAATCATCCTACACTCATCCTTCACTCATATTCGGGACAAAATATGCAGCCAGTGCTGCGTCCCGATCTTAAGAGGTATTAAAGTATTAAATTATATTAAAGTATTAAAGCTGCAAACCAGATCCTACTATTGTTGATCAGGGCTGCAACGAGGAGACTGGCGGCCTGGGGCACAGGTTTTGCCAGGGGCTCCATAGGTGTAACTAGTACAGCGGAGTTCTGAAAATCCGAAATACTTGGGGCGGTCAATTTTAGATCAGTGAATAATTTTGATCAATCGGCATTATCACTAAAATGAAAACAATTACTGATACATGTAATTAAGTACAATCATTTCTACCATTTATCCGTGATTGGCAACTACGTAGAATTGAATTTTACAGTCGTTTGATTAGCAAAGATATTCACAAAGTTACTTCTGTTGTTTCATCACGATTCATAAAGACACACGATCGTCTATGGCAAAGCTACTTCCGCCGCTGCTATGCTGAATACACACAACCTGGCAAATACGCACAATTAAATTAAATGGCCCTTTGCCTATAACAAATTTGTTCCTGTGATCGCTAAATACGTGTAATTGAATTTCACGGTCGTTTACTTTTTTTTGCAAAGTTATTCCCACCATTAGTTGTGATATCGGTATGTTTCTTGTGCTCTCCATAGTTCTAAGCTACTCGCCTACATTTGGTGAACACACGCAATCTTCTTTCACAAAATTATACCACTGTTTACACACAATTTTATTCAAGCCCATTTCCATTTTATTGGAGCACAGTTTCCCATGCTTTTAACCATGATCGAGGAAAATATCTTGGTCCTCGATAGCATTTCGGGTTAAGCAGTGGATTCAGTAGTCCAGAATTCAGGTTATCAGGACTCGTCAGTATGTATGATCTAAAGTTAGGGGGTGTCAGCTTTTTTGGATTTTGGATTTCCCTCCAGAGAAAGGGGGTCCACACTAGATTCCCCCTTAGACCATCCTTAGATTTTTCATATGGTAATACCCTCTTCAGGGCCGAACATAAATTACGTAAGGCCCCTTGGGGGGGAGGGAGGTGTTCAGCAGCGTTATGGACTGTTACAAGGGAGGGAGGGGGGGGGGATTCAACACAACGTTATGGAAATATTAAATCTTAATAATTAATACCTTAAAATCTTTCAAAATTGTTCAATCATCTTCAAAGTACAGATTTTTTACTTTTTAGGGGGAGGGGGGTGATAGCACAGCGTTAGGTAATTTTTGAGGGTTTTTTGAGGTTAGTGCCAGCGTTACAAGTCCGTTACAAGGGGGGGAGGGGGGGTTTGAAAAGGCCGAATTTAGCGCTACTTAATTTATGGATGGCCCCATCCCTATAGAAGAAATTCGCTTAAAATGAAATTTTCAAAAATATTTACTTTTACTGATTTAAAACTAAGATTTACTGTCTAATAGAATATTCTGATTTACATACTTCTTGCGATTTCCATACACATATAATCTTTATGCGTAGAACAAATTCTGGTTCCATTGAAATCTGAAATGAAATTGAGAACATTTCAGTCAGACAATACTTATTCATGTTCTAACGGAGAAAAGTTGAGGTGTTGTAGAACATCATTCACTTTGTGCAATATAGTTATTTGTGTGCCTAGGGAGTAATGTGCAACATAGTCTCACAAGATAATGCTTTGCTTATTATTATTTTTCTAGTGTTTAACCTGCAAACTTGTAGACGAGAATGACAGCTATGGCAATGAAATGGCCAGGAAGGTAGGGGAGGAATGGGAAACACATGTTTTTATTCACCCACCTATAATTTTACATGTTGCTTAAAGGGGTCAGCATAGTCAATGGGTCAGATTTAAGCATATAGGGCCCGTGTGTCACATGATAGGATGCCTCCAGAACAAGATTTTGCTAAAAAAAGTCAATACTTTTGCTGCATTGGGGCCTGGGGCCCTAATGAGCCTAGGGATTATTTTAGGGCCAGTAGATGCCAAGTCCCGCCCTGCTCTGCTCCTTAGCAGCTTTTGAGTTTCTGTTTATTTATTCTTTTAGTTGATCCGCCAATAAAACAGTGTTCATTACAATCAGTTGCGCCTTGAAATCCCATTCCATTATCAAATCTTATGGAGGAATACTAAACTTTAGAGTGACTAGGGCTCTTCCTCTTTAGTCTGACCATCATAGAATTAGTGTTTAACAAAATGAAGCCAAGCTCTTTCAAATGACACCTAAATTATTAAAACTAGTTCAGAGCTGTACGAGGAGTCTTGACCACAAACACAGCTAGCGAATTGAAACAGTACTATATTATGATGAAAAGATAAAAAACAACATTATGGTGGTGTTTAGTTTAGGAGTTTTCACTTAAAGATGGAATCAAAAAGGAAAACTTCGTTAAAGTTGTTTTAACTTTAATTTCAGCACCGGTAATGGCAAATTTCCTTAAAATTCAAATACTAATATTAACAGTACACTCCCGAATATCCGAGCAATAAAGTATTATTTTGTCATACAAATTTTAGCGTCTTAATAATAAAAATACAGAATGTAATAAAATAACCTTTTAACTAAGAACAAACATTGATGTAACATTATTTATCTCTAAAATAATTAATGAATTATATTTGTTTATTTTGACATGTGTAATAATAATAATAATCATCTGATAAAATAACAACACAACAACTCTCCGCGCCTAATTTATAAGTCCACTCTAATTACTGGGCGCCTGATTCTATTAGACCTGCGCACATTAGGCCCTGTTTGCACGACGACCAGACAGTAGGACAGTAGAAAAAAATTCTTTTGTTCTCTTTTGTTTAAAGGTGTTACTGTCCACTGTACTGGGCGTCGTGCAAACAGGCCCTTAGGTGTACTTGAGGCTAGTGGAATGGCCAATTGTTCATTTGCCGGAACAGAGAGTGTACTCGATTGCGTGTTTTGAGTTGGTCTTGAACTTTTCTCTTGGCGATATTCTTCTGAATTGGCGTACATTGAGGAACCATTATAAAAGTTGTTCATGTTTTCCTCAACTTTTGACTGCCGTGTAGGTGAATCTGTCAATGTTGATGAATTTTGGTTTTGAATGGGAGTTTGCTTGACAAAAGATTCTTTGATATCTTCTTGATAATAAGGTGATGACAGTATTTTTTCATTGCTTACTTCAGTGCAGTGCAACTGGTCAATATGTCGTTCCAGAACGTATCCATTGTCCAACCGAACTAAATAGTGTAATCTTCCAAGACGCTTGACTATTGTCCCTGATTTCCACTTTTGAGGTCCATTATAATTTCGGGACTGGGTGCGATCACCGGGCAAGAACGATCGGTTCACAATAGGTGTGCTGTGAGGTTGACCACCTTTAACTTTTGAACAGGGTTTTATGAAGTCCAAACAGGTACGCAGTTTTCTCCCGTAGTGTAACTCAGCTGGTGAACATCCATTTTCAAGTGGAGTTGAGTTGTACTTTAACAGAAAACAATAAACCTTCTCTTGCACAGACCCCCTTTCATCGTACATGCATGTCATTTTCTTTTTAAAAGTCTGTATCGCTCTTTCTGCCGCTCCATTGGTTGCAGAATGATTTGGAGCCGTAAACCGTTGTTTTATACCATTTTCTCTACAAAATATGGTGAACTCATCCGATTTAAAAATTGTAGTATTGTCACTCACGAGTTGTTTAGGAAGTCCTTGTCTTGAGAATATTTCGGATAGCGAAGCAATAGTCGATCTTGATGTGGGTGCTTGTTTGGAAGTTTTAACTTCAAGCCATTTTGTTAGAGCATCCGTGACAACTAAGAAATAGTGTTGCTGGAAAGGTCCGGCATAGTCGATGTGGATTCTTGTCCACGGTTCAGCTGGCTCCTCCCATGAATGCAAAGGAACCTTGGGAGGATTATTTCTTACTTGAGAACATGGAATACAACTGCGAACAACATTTTCTATATCGCGATCAATTCCTTTCCAAAAGCAGTATGATCGAGCTAACATCTTCATCTTCACAATGCTGACATGTGTCGAATGCAGTTCTTGGAGAACCTTGTGCCTTAACTCTTCAGGTACAAAGACTCTGTTTCCTTTCATGATTATTCCTTCATGTATCGTATACTGTGCATCCAATATTTTTCCTTCGATTAGTTGGTTCTTGAAATGTTTGAGGTTAATATCACGGTCTGTAGCCTCTTTAATTTCCTTGCTGGTCACTGGAATTATTCCTGTTAAGAAATTAATCCATTCTTCATTTACTTTAAAGTCATCATTTTTAAATATAAACTGTGTGTTGTTGATTTGTAAAGGTTGTCTTGATTGATAGTCAACATTTTGATGGAGGTTTGAAGATCGGTTTTCAGTGTTGAAGTCAAACTCACTTAAGTATGAGGCAGATCTTAATAGTCTACTCGCTGCTAAAACTGGTAGGGGTTTGCCGGGAGCAAAGATTTGTTGAATAGGTTTGTTATCAACTATCAGGGTGAAATATCGACCGTATAGATACTGATTTAGACGTCGTACACTCCAATATACAGCTGTGGCTTCATGGTCAAGTTGGCTTGCATTGAGGAAGACAGGTTTGCAATTAGGTTTAAGTTTGAGAGAACATTGAAAATCAGGAATTTTCCCTACTGTGGGTTTGAAAATATCAGCGTATTTATTAACTATATGATCTGTTAGCTGTGTTTCTTGAACATTAGGGAGATTTTTTACTTCTTCACAACATTTGAAAATTTTATTCAAATCGAGGTTCAGACTTTGAATCCACAATCTACCTAATAAGGGTGAAAAAGGATTTTCCACTATGTATAGTTTTTGGAAAGATTTGATACCATTATACTCAATTTCAATATCAACCTCTCCCAAAGGATGAAATTTGTTACCCATGTAAGATTGGAAATGTACAAGTGACGGCTTTAATGTAGTTTTTAGACCAAGTTTGTTGAAATCTGAGATTGGAAGCAACGAGACCGGACTTCCAGAGTCGACCTCAAACTTTTGGGGAGATCCATTCAGTTTTACTGTAATCAAAGCTTTACTCGGAGCTCCCAATGAATTTACTTTTAATTTATTCTGTTTTAGTACGATTAAGTTTAGATCAACGTCTTCAGTGAAATCTTCAGGTGGTGGTAGTACGGCGTTTACGTTTGGTGACCTGGCCTTAAGACAAGCTGCTATACAAACCTTTTCTAAGTGTCCTTGGCGTTTACAATATGTACAGTTAAGTTTGTGTTTGATTGACATGACTTTGCCGTATGATTTTCACGACCACAACGTAAACAGTGATTTTCTAACCCTAATTCTTTTAAGTTTACTTTACCTTTCACAATTTGCTTAGGAAGGCTATCCCCCTTATTAGCATTACTATTTAACTTATGTTGAGCTAGAACATTATTTTCATTTTGAGGGCTGAAATCGCGATTTGAACTAAAATTGTTGCATTGAGCCTTTGATGCCTCAATTGACAAAGCTGTATTAATTGCTTCTGAGAGAGAAAGGTCTGACTTTTGTAAAATGCATTCCCGGATTTGACGATCAGTTAAGCCTCGAATGAGTTGAGCTCTTAGCAACATGTTGAGAACAGAATGTGCACACAGAACACAATCTCCGTTATTACAACTACCTTTGAAATCGCAATCACTACCTAAAGTTTTTAGAACTGCTACATAATCTGAAACAGACTCAGATGGAGACTACATACGAGAGAAAAACAAATGTTGATTAGTTAGAGCATTTCTTTTGGGTTCCAAATGGTCCATTAACATTTGAATAAGTTCAATGAAAGATATTTCAGCAGGTAGATCAGGTGCACATAAACTAGCTAACATTTTGTAATGTTTAGCACCTATAGAATTAATTAAAACTTGAGTTTTAGCAACCTCACATTCATTTGACTCATCATCTAACCATTTCAACTTGAAATAATTGTTCAATCTTTGACTGTAGAGTTTGAAGCTTTCGATTGTCTCGTCAAATGAGTCAAAAGTTGAACTGTTCTTTTGAAGAATTTCCTTAATTGATGTATCATTAGTCTTACCTTTGTCTTTTTGTGTTGACAAGGTGTTAACTAAACCTGAAAGAGCATTGATTAACTGTGACATATTTGCTTGATCTGAATTACTTTTTTCTTCCACAGTCGCCATTTTAGCGTCTTAATAATAAAAATACAGAATGTAACAAAATAACCTTTTAATTAAGAACAAACATTGATGTAACATTATTTATCTCTAAAATAATTAATGAATTATATTTGTTTATTTTGACATGTGCAATAATAATAATCATCTGATAAAATAACAACACAACACAAATACTCCACGTAAATCGAGCTTTGTGTTTAAATTAAAATCGCGAATTGACAAACTCACTGAGCCGTCAGCTGAATTTTATGGTGGAGTTCATTATCGTCGATGAAGGGCAAGCCTGACTTACTCTAACATTCGGCGAACCATGTCTGCTAGCTGTCAGAATGATTCTATTTAAAGTAATAGAATTCTGATTGAGCTTTGTGGAAGAGTATGACAAAATGTGTAAGAAGAAGAAATGTGTATGTTGTTACTGATTTCTTTCAACTAAAAATACAAAATTTAAATAATTTTTTGACTAAAATTTTTACTGTCCCATACACTATAAAAAAACAAATATTTTACTTGCTTTATGCTTATTATTGTGGTTACGTAACATTCTAACATCAAAATATAAACAAAGTCCGTGTTATCTGAGTTTCTTAAAATCCAAGACAGCCTCGGTCCCAACTAATTCGGATAATAAGGAGTGCACTGTATATTGGTCCTTACAGTATGCCAAAAAAAAATCATAACTGATGGGCTCTCGACTGACGTGGGAACTCGATAGGTACGCAGCCACACTCGTCCTGGACGTGGAGGCTGTTGCACTCGAGGTTGCAGTTGCGGAAGGAGTAGAGGCGGAAGTAGCGCAGCGGCCGCTCGGAGACGAAGTAGCAGGCACGGACGCGGACGGGCAGCTGCGCGAGGTCGCGGTGGGAGCCGTACAGCAGCGGAGTCACCATCAGGCTCATCTCTCGGCTCAGCGCCAGGTGCTCGTCCACCTTCGCGTACACCGGCGAGTCCGTCGGGTTCGACAGCTTCACCTGCGGATAAAACAGGGGTGTGTTATTACCACCCTATTGGGTGGGTCAAAAAAACAAAATTTTAGAATTTTTAATTGTAATAGGTCTCAAAAATTGCGAAATAGGATATAGAATGCTGAAAAATAACTTTAAAATATCATTTAACATACTCCAGTCGCGCAATTACCTTGAAGTTAGTGTTAAGAATAATTAGTGAATAATAATAATTTGGTTTATGCTGGACACTGATAATCGTACATAAGTTTTGCCATGAAAAATGGCAAGAGCTCATTAAAACGTTTTGAACAACAGTATTATTTGTTCAATTACTCCACAGAATTGTTGACTTAATGCAAGCCAAAAACTTGAAAAAACGCCTAAATAAGGGATTTCAGAAGGCTGTAAACAGCTAATACTGTTGCCTGATTGGACAAATTATACCAATTTCCAAAATTTTTGAAAGAACTCTTTCCATTTTTCATGGCAAAACTTTTGTACAATTATGAATTTTCAACAAATTATGATTATTCACTAATTGTCTTATGGAGTTTTACACGCTAAACTTCAAGGTCATTGTGCGACCGAGAGATCTTATATAATTTTTTTAAAGTTATTTTTCAGTATTCTACATGTTATTTAACAACTTTTGAGACCTATTACAATTCAAAAATCCTAAATTTTGTTTTTTCGACCCACCCTAGTATGTACGTCATACAGAAGACTCCCTCTTATCTGGACAGCTCAGGATTACAGGTTTACCGGTTGAACCGACGAAAACCCCTAACGTTAAATTATAACTCTAATGCATACTGTATAAGCCAATACTCTGATTTAGACTTGTGATAACTGGTCAGTAGTCTTACCCACAGGAGAATCGTTGGTATAGTCCTGTCCATTTCCTTATGTCAAAAAAAAATCTTCTGGTTAAAACAATGTCATTCCCGTGGAGAGTAGTTAGGTTAAGCCAAAGTCCAGTTAAAAGGTGTCCGGATAAAGGGAGTTTGGATAACTGAATTAAAACTCTTCAATGCTTTTTATAGTTAAAAAAGGGTGCTTGCTTTGAAGGCGTAACTGTAGTTACCAACAAGTGGGCTAAAGTATTCCACAACTAACCAATAAATATGCTTTCCAGATAGAATAACAGTAACTGGTGTGGCAAGGAGCAAACTTCAGTTGATTATCACTTGCACTTAGGGATGTACAAATTTACTACAACTCTAGTAAATAGGTAAATACATAAAACAATTCTATGTTTTTTTTCTTGTGCTAAGACCAGTGGTGTGATAAAAAAATGTCTTCATCATGTTTTTGCAAACTTTAAAAATAGACAAAGTCATATTTTGATTAGGATTTTTGCGGACATTTGCCATCACTGATTAGTAAAAAACAAGTTTCACGACGTTTCGGGATCTGGAATCTGATCCCGTCTTCAGGTGGAAGAAAACCTTGAACACCGAATTGAACACCGAATGCGGTGTAATTGAAGCTTCATACATAAAACTAGCAGACCAACCAATCAGTCAATCTTCACTTGAAATAAGGCCAGTATGGCTACCAATATTAAACAAAGTATGAAAGACAGGGGAAAATAAAGTGTCAGCAAATAGGGTAATTACTAACAATTCTGTTCAAAATTCTCACAACATGTTAACCCGTAGCAAGGCCAAGGGGCAAAATCAGGTTAAAAATTAACTAAAAAACACAAACAGACACACGGAATTTGCATATCACATGTCTCTCTGTTTCAGGTTTTCGCCACCGGTAGCGCGCCGTGATTTGGTTGGCTGTGTCGCCACCATTTCCGTCGCCGCCGCCATTTGCTTTCCTCCCACCAGTCTCTGCTCAGCTCTGATTGGGTGTGGATGTGCTCTCTCCTGTCTGGTGACTTGTTACTTGTGATTCCTGTGTATTTTGTGTTATTGTTTTTATTTTCAGCTTAGTGTGCTCGTGACTGCTTTTACAGTTCTCTGTTTTAGCTGTGTTTTTGTCCAGGTTTTCCTGGCCATGTGTTACTAATCTTGTTATGTTCTAGGTTTTCTTCCACCTGAAGACGGGATCAGATTCCAGATTCCGAAACATCGTGAAACTTGTTTTTTACTAATCAGTGATAGCAAATGTCCGCAAAAATCCTAATCAAAATATAAAATCACCATCACCAACAATGAATTTCAAACAAAGAAACAACAATATTCTTGGTTCTCTAGGTCAATTGTAAAGATTCTAGGTCAGCTCATGGAATGTTTTAGTAGCATCTTTTTGTGTAATTTCGATCAATATTATTTCTTGGATCAAAGCATTGCTACTGTTAATAATAATGTAATGTTATTTTGATATTATCTAATGTTATTTTGCTACTGTTAATAATAATCTAATCTGTTAATGATAATCTACAAACCTGAAACCCAGTATACCCTCCAGAACACATCTTCTGCCACTCTGAGTTGTTTTGGTAAAGTTCAACACTCAAACCAGCTTCTTGGCCGGCAATCTAAAATGCAAATATCAACATATTTATTTTTTGTATTTGTTTATTATACAGTATTTGCTGTAACATTGACATGTATCCTTAAACTTATATGAATGAAAACATATAAGAGAGAAAACATACAACTACTCAATTAACTTACTTACTGAATACTTAATCAACAACAGTAATTTACAAAATTGTACCTGGGCCCATTGAGGGAAAATTTTTTCTTTATTATTGTAACGAAGATCATCCGGAACGGGATACCCTTTGTCAGGGTCCCAGAACAGAGCATCCACAGGGTACTGGCGGCTACGGATTGGACTGAACCTGAAATTAACTGAAACTGAATTTTTTATACTAAAGGATATGTGCTGCTCAGCAGCTTTTAAGTTTTTGTTTGGTTTGCTGATAAAACCATGTTTATTATAATCAGCTATTCCATGAAATTTTCTATTCCCATATTAAATCTTTCGGACAAATACGAAACTTTAAAGGCATTTACAGCTATTCCATTTAGTCTAACCTTTATAAATTTTATTTCCTGCAAGACTTTCTGTTGGCTTTTTCCAATGATACCTAAATTATTAAAATCAGTTCAGGAGTGTAGGAGGAGTCTTGATCACAAAATAACCCCTAGTGTATTAAATAATGTAGATAAGCTGTCTTTATTGACTCTAAGTTATTTGGCAAGCTAATATATCTCCAATACGTAACAATAACACCTAACCGCTAATTATTTACTTGATTCGCTTGTTTAAATTTGTCATATGTAATAATAATAGTAATTCTTTTATTGCCATAAACAACTTAACAGTTGTGTAGCAAAGCTCAACAATATACAAATAGCACATAGTGAAAATTTATGCTCAGCAATTAACATAAAAGAACAAAAAAAAGTTAATATCCTCCAGAGCCCAATGCCATCCAGCTGAACAGCCTGGATACCGCCGCATTGCGCTCCAAGGAGCACAAGGACCCTCACCGACAATGAGCCAAAAACTCGCCCACAGGGTAAAATTCCCCCAGGACCAAAAACCGCTTGAGACGAGCCCTGAATCTTTTCCAATCTGTCTCCTTCCAAATATCTTCAGGGAGATTGTAACTTGAAACCTTCTTGGGAAGGCAGGTTCAATGCAGCTCTGGACTTGTTATGTGATTTGTACAGGCTGGCCAAAGTGAAGATGCCCAACTCCCTGAAGCTATTCCTACAAGACTCTCTGAACTGCAGCTTTGCCAATATACGAATGGCTTTCCGTCTACGTGTCTTGAAGACGGAACAACCTGAGGAAGTCCGCTTCCACGCACCCACCCCATATGGCGATACCATAAGACAGGTGGGGATACACCAGGCCAAAATATGCCATTCTAAGGACATGTGCAGGGATATACCTGGGCAAGATCCTCAAGGCATAAACCATGGAAGATACCCTGGCACAAACACCATCTATATGATGATGCCACATGAATCCCCGGTCAAGAGTTATTCTGAGGAACTTTGTTGTTTCAACTCTTTCAATGACTACATCATCAACCATGACGGTCATGTTTGGTTCTTAAGACTCTCGTCTTGAGTAGCATATCTAGTTAGTTTTTTGAGGGTTGATTTTCAAATTGTTTTTGAAAAAAATGAACACAGGAATTCAGTTGAATGAATGTTTCAATTCCTAATCAGTTGAATGAATGTTTCAATTCCTAATTTTGGTGCGGATTGTGGGCTGCAGCAGAGAGTCATATCATTTGTGTATTGAACTAGTAAGCCAGGCCTCAATGCTGATGGACGATTGTTGACATAAATAAAAAAAAAACGGGACCAAGTATTGATCCCTGCGGGACACCATACTTTTAAACGAAGGGTTTTGAAAACTCATTTGCGATTTGAACATTTTGTGATCTGTGCGCAAGATACGATTGAATCCATATTTGAGGGATCCCTCGGACACCTTAGTGGTGCAGCTTTGAAACCAAGAGACAGTGATGAAACAGTCAAACGCCTTAGACAGGTCAAGAAAGATGCTTAGTGTTCTGTGTTGTCTGTCTAGGTTGTAGAGTGTTTTAGTAACAAAGCTGTTTACTGCGTCCATTGTTAACATATCTTGTCTAAAGCCAAATTGATCCTTGAAGAGTATATTGTGGCTTTGGAGAAATTGAATCAAACGGGTCAGGAAGAGTTTTTCAAAAATTTTCCTAAAAGCTGGAAGGAGCGAGATTGGATGATAGTTGCTCGCCAGAAGCGGGTCACTGCTTTTGAAAACTGGAGTGACTTTCAAATCTTTCAGGTCTGCTGGGAACACTCAAGTTTGAAAGGAAACATTCAATACCAGTTATAATATGCTATTTAATACATGAAGTTTTGAGTACATTGCTTCCAAAGTTTCTGTGGCATAGAGGCATTAACCTTGGATCTCATTGTTATGAAATAATAATAGTTTTTCTTTTATTATTACGATCTATATTTCTCTTGAAAATAACTAATTATAGACAGTTTATAAGCAAACATTGGTACAAAGGTACATATTTATGACACTATAGCCTATACACACCACAAAATTAAAAATTTGAGCTCTAAAATTTTTCATTTTGTCGTTAATTCCAACTTTTTAATTTTCTTACTTCTTCAACTAGTAAATGGAAGTACTAGTTGAAGAAGTATGAAAGTTTGAATTTTTACTGATTATTAATTTAATAATAATTGTCCTGCCACTGTTAAGAAATTTGTAATTGTGTGGAAGCTTCTGATCAAGCACTGCCTCGAAGGCAGAAAATATTTTGCAAGTTAAAAATGTTTTGTCTAAATAGGGATTTAAGATCGGCCTAGCTGATGCATTGAATCATTGAATGCTTTATAAGACAACTTTATGAAAATAATCCTGAATTTGATGCTAACTTGTTGGAAAAGGGGAAAAACTGTAAAATTTTGTAAGATATAAGAATAATATTTAACTTATTTAAAGTTAGCTCTGATTATGAAAACTTACGTAGATTTTTTCCAAACTTTGTCATCAGGGAGGTTGTTAAATGAGTAGCACAAACCAAAATTTGTGATTTCTGGTTCAAATATTTCACAGCAGTTAAATGAATGACCCCGAAATGTGCAAACTTTCAGCATTTCCTCACAAGTTGGAGAAACCTGAAAAAGCATTCTATTTTCAACTTGTGAATAAGCATAATTTTCATAGTGATTAGGTTTAGTAAAAATACCTTTTTAATGTGTGCCTGTTGTCTTTTGAAAATGTAAATGATAAAAAAAATTATTATTTTTTAATGTGTCTTTGATGTGATGAATAAGCAATTATCTCACACATTATTATTATTATTATTTTTATATTAGGGTTCTCATGATTTTATACAACCGATGTTCGTAGACTACGATACAGCCTAACCAAGAGCTGTTATTGCCATAATGTGACCGAGAAATTTGCCAGCCGCTTTAAAACCAAAGCAAGGTGTCTACCAGATTTCACATATGAAACTTCTTTTTTATGACCTTACCCGACTATTTTAAAAACAATTCTTGACCAGTAAAATCGGCCATGTCTCCTCCTAAAACGAATACTTGAGCCCAGTCTATGTAAAGTAAAATGCGATATTATTAGACACGCAATGCAACCGAGATATTTAGTGGCCGCAACGAGACCAAGAGATTGGTTCATCTCAGAAACGCTGAGCGATTTTCCGGCCGCACTACGACCGAATTGACGAAAGATTTGCCAGCCATGGTATATACGTCCGCAATTTGACAGCCATAATGTGACCTTGAGGTATGAAAAGGGCCATGAAAAGGGCAAGCGGTTTACTTTCAATGCGACAGATTTTTGCCAGCCGTGGTCTAAACGACAGATTTTTTGGCCGCAATGTGGTCAATAAATATGATGACCCTCGAAAATAGCGAAATACTTATATATAGGCAGTGACACAACAAAGAAATTGCCTGCTAGCAACGACTGATTATCTGGACAAGATATGGCCAATAGATGTGACAGCCGCGAAAAGAGCGAGACTATCTTTTGTCCACAATGCGACCGAGAGATCTGCTGGCCGCAAAATAAGCACCGAAACGATAAGAGCGAGCGAATTTTCGGCCGCGGGACTAGTGAGCTATTCTTGGTCCGCGAAACGAGCGAGCGGCTTTCTTGCCATCAAACAACGAGAAATGTGATGGCTACGAAAACAGAGTCAGGCTTAACGGCCGCGATGCGACAGAGGTTTTCTCGCAGTGATGCTACTGAGAGATTTGCCGGCCGCGAAACAAAAAATTTAAATCTTTTCACTATATACATAACTGGAGCCAGCCAGTTGGGGTGCCGCTGGTGCCCCTTCTGGCCGGTGTCCCGCTGCCCCCCATAGATCCGTCACTGGAATGTAATCTTTCTGTCACTACACTGTCCTATACAAAGACCTTTGAATCTCATACTGTAAACTTAAAATAAATTTTAACTAACAGATTGCTTAAAAGTTAAATTAGAGGACCACTACTGACCTTCAGTATAAAATCGTAGATTTCATTACCGACATTTTCAGGTCGATTGATTGTATTCCTCATAACACGGCCGAGGGGGCAAGTAACACTTGCGAAGAAAATCAGTGTACTATAGAGAACAAAGCCAAGAAAGTTACAAGTCAGAAGAAATTAAAGTAAAGGCTGTTAAGAAAACCTTAAAACGCTTTTTAAACTAAAAAGTATAGATTATATTCTAAGTACTCAATGTGGTTCAATCCTTCCGGGACTGTAGACAGATAAATTAGCTTGTGTTTTATACTCAATAGACTGAACACATCATTTTCTTTGGGCTCTACGGGCTGTAGACATTAAATAAATTTATCCAATTTGAACATAATAAACCGTTTTTATGAACAATAACTATGCACAACAATTAAACATTATTAGTTTATAAAATGGTTATACACCAATAGCCGTCGCAGTTCTAACTTGATTTGTCCTGACTGGATGGTTTGAAATCCTAAATATATGTCACAAAAGCAAAATGATGGACATGTCAAAGGAATTCTACATTTTTAAAGCCTTAAAAACCAGCCCCCAGGATGTTCTCAATGAATAACTAAATTTCAACTCCAATAGTCTTTTTTTAGTATTATATTAATGTTTCAACAGAACAAGTTGACAAGAGGTGGGGTGTATGGATAACAGTGCTGGCAGTACACTGTTATCGGTCGACCCGCCACGTCTCGCTGGTTTACTAAGCCTAGTTGTTCATTGTGTCATTTTATGTTTTATTTATGTACCTTGTGTTCTATGCATCGACAAAATCCTTCAGATGGATTGTGTTTTGATTATGGATTAGTGTAGAGAGCACAAAATAAGGTGGACGGCAAAAATTGTAAACTCATAAAATTGTCTGCTAAACATCAGCTGAAATGAAATGTTTTTGTTGAACTGTCAAAGCTTTGTTTACGTTTTTCAAGGTCTTTTACATGTAAATTTGTGTTTACTTTACCACATGATGTTATATTTGATTAACTACCCAAACAAGTAATAAACAATAATGCCGCCAACAGCGCACTCACTCACCCGCCGTATTTCCTGCTCGCGATTGTAGATAAATCCTAAACCTGGGTCATCCAGTCAGGACAAGTTAGAAGTGCGACAAATATTGGTATGTAACCATTTTATAGGTAACCATTTTATAATCTAAATCAGTGCTGTGGCTCTAAACAATGAATAAACTTTATTAGTTATTTATAATACGTAGTTACTTTTTTATGTAATATATAACAACTCTATAATAACAAAATTAATTCCAACCTAAAATGTAATTAATTATAACTATAAAGTATAAACACAAAAAAAACTACCACAAACATTAGAACTAATTTTTTTTCCTATACCTATTTTTTACATGATTTTATGGCTAAAAGAGACATTAAAAAATTATTCCATGGTAGAATTTGAAATGTGAGTTTTGGCTTGAAAACAAGACTTCAAATATTTTAAGGTGTTTATGACAAAGGATGAATTTAGAATGAATGAGGTGAAGTTAAATTTACAGCTGAGGTGAAGTAAAGATCAGCTTGAAACAGTCAAGATGATTCATTTGCTATTTTCATTAAATAATAGGCCAACACCTGTCCGACAAGCAAAGGCAGTTGGACCCTGAAACAATCCATCAAAAAGCTAAAGATTTTGATCAAGATCAATCTCCGACTGAATGAATTACAGTCAGGTACTGACACAAATCAGCCAGTTTTTATTTTATAGAATACTTCATCTTAAATTTATCCAAGAAAGTAATTGTAAGTTAACAGACTCCCTTACTCATTTTTTGTCGAATCAAGATCAATCACTGAACGTTTCACCGGACTGCTAGAGCAAATGGTCACTGAAGGGAATGGTATCGTGTAAACTGGAGTCATGTGAGAGTCGAACGTGATAAAGAAAGGCTTTTCCCTCCACAGCTCCCAGACCTCGTAGATGAGGTTGGCAGCGAACCCAACACTCAGCAGGAACACTCCGAGCCACAGGTACCTGCGACCGACACAAACTGGAGTCATGTGAGAGTCGAACGTGATAAAGAAAGGCTTTTCCCTCCACAGCTCCCAGACCTCGTAGATGAGGTTGGCAGCGAACCCAACACTCAGCAGGAACACTCCGAGCCACAGGTACCTGCGACCGACACAAACTGGAGTCATGTGAGAGTCGAACGTGATAAAGAAAGGCTTTTCCCTCCACAGCTCCTCGTCCTCGTAGATGAGGTTGGCAGAGAACCCGACACTCAGCAGGAACACTCCGAGCCACAGGTACCTGCGAGCGACACAAACTGGAGTCATGTGAGAGTCGAACGTGATAAAGAAAGGCTTTTCCCTCCACAGCTCCTAGTCCTCGTAGATGAGGTTGGCAGAGAACCCGACACTCAGCAGGAACACTCCGAGCCACAGGTACCTGCGACAGGCATTAAAACAAAGAAATTACAGGCAAATAGAATATATCTGGAGTCTATGAAAATGGGACACTTTTACCTTGTTTAGTTTTTTTTCAAGAAACTAATCTTCTTCCATTTGCTTGAGCATATTTTGTTATTTTTTAGTTGAGCCACTTGAAACATTGGATTGTAAAACAAACTTTTTGGAATGGTGGCAAAGTATTACAATCCCAGTCGCATTTACCTCCACAGATTGGGGAAACCTAACTGTGAATTCAAGGCTCCTTGAGGTTCAGGTGTACCCATCTGGGTATTATTCCTCAGACTTACCCCTTAAGGTTGTGCAGTCGTTGTTAAGGACAGATTGTTCCACCAGGCCGCAGAGCAGGATAATGTTTTTTTCCCTCAATTTTCTCAACTTTTCATCAGTGCATGTGATGATTGGAAAATGTGGAATGAACGTTCTAGAAGCATTCTTTTGTTGAATGTGGGTTGCCCAATCGAATACTTCCAGTACTAAGTTTAATTTGATCGGACATCATTCAAGAAAGTTTCAAAAATCAAATTTTATTATTTTAGAAAATTGTATGGTATTTAATATATTGATATGTCATGTATTCCCCTTTTAGGCTGTATTTTGGGTAGAACACTGATCTAACATCTTCGCTGTGGACCAGTGGCCGAACAGTGGTTTCACGACTCGCTGCCTTGTGGCACACTTCTCAACAGTGACGTGCCAAACTAGATATTAGTTTGTACTTGGCAGCACAAGATCATGAATATTTTTGTCAGAGTTTAGCTCAGTTTCTGACCAGTATCGGGGTAGGTACTATTTGCGGACTGATGTACCAGTTTTCACCATAAAGTACTCATTGTTTTTTGTAGAGAGTGAATTTTAGTGAATAATTCATATTATGTATAGTGTGATTTTGACTAATAAATTGCACCTACATTTTCCATTCTAGTGATGAGAGTGATCCAGATACGGATCATTCGCTTGACATGCAGGGAAATAGTTATGAAGAGGACATAAAAATCAATCTATTTAAAATAAACTGTAGAATAGACTAAGAATAGTTGTAAAGTCAAAAAATTATATTTAAATAAGATTGAATACTCAGGAATAAAATAGATACAAGGTAACAAAATCAATACCATAGAGGTGGACCTCGTGAGCAGGCTACTGTTTAGCTAGATGTGTTTTTGAATGGTGCCTAACGATTTAAATGGTTGAAAATGAATCATTTGTGCCTAATACCATCCTCTAACACTTTCTGTTAGGACTAGCATTTATTTCAGAGTATGGGGTAATATTATTGCCTGTACACCCACACAAAATGTTATGTTTTTTGTGCTAATATGACTTACCTCTCGATGTAGGGCAGGTTGGTACTGCTGACGTAGCGCAGGCCGTGCAGGGAGGCTTGTCGGCAATACTCGTGGACCACCCTCCACACGGGCGGCGGCAGTCCCGGCAGGAGCGTGGGGCGCCTCCCCCGCCCGCCCGCCCCCTGGCTCCTCAGGACTTCCATGCGCATGGCTTGGTGCAAGAGGGTTTCAAAAATTAACAATCAATTCAACAAATTTTCCCAGACTAAAAAATCAGGTTCATTTGTTATTTATATTCTTATAAGATGGAAAGAGTTAGTTGTCAAGTTTTAAGTAGTTTTTTCTGAGAACTACATAGAGCATTAAACTTCTGTTTCATTTCAGTAGCGTGACCTTTTTGAAGATACTGTGGGAGTGAAATGGAGAGACCTGAGGCGGCTGAAAGGATACGTTTTCTTGGATTTTCCCATCATTAATGAATGTCATTAATCATTTATCAACTATTCAACTGACACACATAATTATAACACTAGAAGAGCCACCAACATAGTACTTCCGATCCATCATCTCACACTCTATGAAAAACAACCGTCATATCCGGGAGCAAAATTCCTCAACATCCTGCCAGAAGAAGTGAAAAATGTCCAATGTGAGAAGAAGTTAAGAAAAAACCTTATCGCATGGTTACATCAGCCATGGTTCTACACAGTGGATGAGTTTGAAAACTGGAGGCAGAACTTTTAAAAACAGACCTTTGTATATTTTGTATTAGTTTTAGTGACACATTTACTGTTCTCAACGAATCATGTAAATAAAGAATTATTGTCTATTGTCTATTGTCAGTAATAAATTATTCTTATTTATATAAAAAACATAAAGCATGTTTTTTATAGATTTTTTGGTGCAAATTAAAGGCACTTCACTATATAGAATGAAATAAGTTAACAAATATCTTTCATAATATTTGACACTCCATATGTAAAATTCTCCCAGGAATAGGTGAATACTTTTCAAAATGCACAGTGTCTTCATTCAGGAGGAACAAATTTAACATTTACCTAAAGGAAAAAAATTCCTGACATTTTCCGTATAAATAAATTACTGACATTCTATGCCGAGTATACATTATTACGCTATAATGGAACATGACATTTGGTTTATTACTCCTTTAATTGTCCAGACTAATTCTTGGTGATAGTTCTTTGTTAAAATCAAATAAACAATTACCCAATCATTTTCTTTGATAAGTAGTTTCTGTTATTGGTTTGATAGACTACAATAATTTTCATTAAAAGTATATGCAGAAACTTACCTTTTTCAAAATTGGTTTTTATAGCTTCCCTACATCATTTGCTGTTTTCCTTCACTTGAAAAACTCAACGCAAGATTACTTAGTGGCTTTTTTATTGACAGGAGTCTTTACCTTGTTTCATTTACCTTAACACAGAGTTTATCCATGTAGATCGCTATCAACACCCAACAATGAGTCACAACCACGGCCTGAGCAGTGAGCAATGGTGCCATGATTGCAGTGACAACATTCTAACAACCACCCTTGCACATTAATAATTTCTCTCTATACACTTTTACCCAATAATATTCAACCATGCGGAATGACCTACCCGCATAATTTAGATGTTTTTTTTAGAAAACTACGTTTACATACCTTTCAACACATTTTCAGTTTTGTATAATGGGAAATAGTATATAATTATGAGTTGTTATTCCTAAAATTTTCAAAATATTGGAATTTTTTACACATTCGCAGCCTTGTCCTGCACAAATTTAAAGCCATTTCAAACAATTATTGGTATAGTTGGTGCCAAATCTTAAGGCCGACACTGTCCATAAGCCCAATGCTAAAATTAACATTAGTCTTCCAGATGGACTGGGGCCTTAAGTTTTGGCACCAGTTACACTTATGAGGTAGGACCAACAAATGAAGGGGTCCCCCGTAAAATGTTCTTAGCGACAAAATTTCAAAATCCGAGATATTCGGTGAAAAAGGTTCTTTAGGACACGAGCTACACCGTGGTATATTTTGTTTTGAATAATATATTTGAGTTGGCAGCCCTGATTTTGTCTATTATAGTTGGCAAGCTTCGCGGGACTGCACGGACTTTCTGGGGAATATCGTTCTACTCGCCGAAAGATAGACTCCCCGCCGGTCATTGCGTTGTCGCCCAGCGACCAAAATCTCGTAAATAAAAATAAAATATGTGAAGTAAATATTGGAAAGTGGAAGGATAAGACCAGGAAGGAATGTAGAATAGCTGGATTACCCTTATTTCAAAATCTAAGAAGACAAGGCCTGGAAAACTGCCCCCAAAAGAAGTGAAGAGAATAACGTTTTAAGTACCACATTTGGATAACTTATAGAAAAATGACGTATCACGTTATGTAGCAAAATTATGTTTTTGTACTTTTATATAAATAAAATTGTTTTATATTCAGTTTTATTTTTGTTTATGTTGGTATTCCTACACTCCTTGATGTTTTCTTCCAAAGGCAGAAGAGCAGTCCGTCAGAGAACGTTTCAAACGCCAATCATTTAGAACGTTTTAACCCCCAAAAAAACACGTAAAATGTTTTAAAATGCTTAATGGCAAGTAAAATTTTATTAAAAGGCTACATTATGATGTTATAAGTAGAGTATTAAAAAATAATACATGATTGTAAGTTCTAACCTTGAAAAAACCGTAAATTTTAGGATTCATCTTTCAACGCTTGATTACTCGAAACCAGGTTTTTGTCGCTTAGAACGTTTTACAGGGGACCCCTCCAAATATAGCAAAGAATGAGAGAAATTCTATAATAATTACATGCAAATACACATATTTTTAAAAAAAAGTTTGGTTCACACAAAAACACATAATACACTTACACAGAACACAAACATATTACTGCATCATGGAAGGTATTTGCATCAATTCACTCACTGAAAAAATTACAAAGTTTTTTGCCACTACACACTAAACTACACCTTGTCAAATCACTCGTGCTGCCTCACTTTACATACTGTAACTCTGTGATCAATGACATGACTGTGACTCTTTCTGATATGCTTCAACGGTCTCAGAACTATTGCCTGAGATTTGTTTACGATCTGAGACGAGTGGAGCATATTACACCTTATTATATTGAGTCAAAATTGTTGAAACTAAATGATCAGAGAACAGTAAAAATCCTTTCTTTAGCTTTTTCAATTTTAAAAACCAGTTTGCCAAAATATTTTGAAAATGATTTTAAATTTGTTTCCCAATTCCAAAATAATTTTCGGACCTCACGTTCTGCCTCACTTACTTTGCGGATGCCTCAACACAGAACTGCAGTATATGACAGAGCATTTGTCGTGACTGCCTGCCGCTTGTGGAATAACCTTCCTTTTTCCATTAAATCCCTAGATAGTCATCGTCGGTTTGTGGTGGCGCTGAAAATTTTGCTTTTTGAGCGGATGACTCTGGCTGGTGTATCCTAGGTGGTTGTCTTGGGCGGGGTTACTGGCAGAGAATGAATGTGCTAGAGTGAAAGGAAATAATGTTTTTGTTTTTTTCTCAATTTACTGGAAGAGTTCATGATGTTTTTGTTAGTGTTTCATAATGTTATTGTTGTATTATATTTGTTTGTAAATTGTTTAGGCAGGTTAAGTGTAAGAAAGGGCCATGCGGCCCTAACTTTGCCTGTGTAAATAAAGAATTTTTCATTTCATTTTCATTTCATTACTTGGCCAAGAAAATAAAAACGGTTTGACACATGCGGCGCGGGTTATGTGAAGGTGACACAGGTAAAAACTTCTTTATTTTATAAATCAGTGATTCAGAGGTTACCAAAAATGAAAATGAAATCTAGGCCTATGTGTAGTTGGATGAACTGGTATGATGGGGGAAATTAAATGTAACCTTGCAGGACTTTGTCAACAGGTATTTTTCAAAAATAACATGTTGATATATGGGGTATCAAAACTATGAATAAATCACTCATATGTCCAGTAATTATTGGTGGCATACAACAAAAAGAACTGCAACCACAGATTTTCTGATCCGTCTTGCCCATAACAAGTGATTCAGGACAAATGTATGAAAGAAAAATACGGATAAATGGCAAGTGGTTTTTGATTATTGAAAATAGAAATATCAATATTATCAATATCTAAACAAAATTTCTGAAGCAAGTATTATTTGTAAAAGTAAAATTGCTGTAGCATATATTACAGCTTTCTTGTTTACAACATGAGTCTTGAAAGTTCACTCAGTAAGTTACAAAGCTCTCAGAGACCCAAAATAAAGATTTCAAAATTGCTATCTTTGAAATCCAAACCATGACAACTTGTTCATCCTATGTTGGACTGTAACTTCGGTCTGCAGAGAATGCTCATATCAAAATTAAAAAGCTAAGGCTCATTATTGATTATTTTCTTTACTAGTAGCCTTGACGAATTGAAATACGGTGAAGTCCTGATGGACCAAAATCATTGGAACCAGACCCATTTCGGATAAGCGAAAATTTTGGAATAAACGATATTAAGCATAATCATTAAATTCAATGTGTACTTACATAAAATTTCTTCTGCCACCAACCCAAATCTCAATAAGTGCGCTCTTCAATGTTTGAATTTTATTGCCTTTCTCTTTTACAGTAGATATTCGCTACGATTTTTGCAAAATTACTTCTAATGTTTCTCTATAATGGATAAAGACAAGTGATCTTCTTTCACAAACCTACTTCTGCCGTCGAAATACAACATTTATTTTTTACATCCTTTGACTAAAAAAAGTTTCTCAAAAGATCAGAACATACAAAAATTGAACTAGCAGTGCACCACTGTTCACGTCTTTTGCCAAGTTTTCCTATTGTTTACCCTTGATGGGTATGTTTTGTTTACCCGGGATCAACTTTTAAGTTACTCCCGCTGTTTACGCACAATCAAATTTAAGGCTGTTTACAATTACACATGTCATTTTTTACTTGTGATAGGTAATATTTTCCAACCCGATTTTCCGGATTATGCAGACTTTCGGATCAACAAAACTCCTGTGTTGTATTTTTTAATAACAATTTGAAGTGATAAATAGCGACTGCTACTATTTGTGTCAAGTGTATGACAATTTCCCTAAAAAGTTGTCGAGCTTTATTTTCATCCAAACCCCTGAAACTGTTATACAACTGCTTCCATCCAGCTGTTCAGTTAAAGGATCAATTTCCTACACGGCGTCAGTGCGCAAAACTTTGACTTTGGCATCATTGCGCTAGAGTCAAATGTAAAGCGGGCAATAGTGATTGTTGTTGCGTCAGCAATCAGCGCGCACAGAGCCTACAAAATAGTCACCATTGCCTGCTTCACATTTAACTCTAGCGCAAAGACACCGACGTCGACGTTTAGCGCACTGACGCCATTTTGGAAAGGGAGCCTTAAAAGTATGAATGAATTGATTGTAGTTTGTCACTTATTGTATCAGGAGTGAGGAAATAAAACAAAAATAATAACTATGTGCACTTTGTGCTTACTTTAATATTAAATTAAAATGTTATATACAATATTTATTATACAAATAACTAAATTATGCACACTATACAATAACTTTTAAACAATTATTACTATGCTTGTGTATATGGAATGAAGTAGAATTTTATATAAACTTTATTGGTTGGTTGAGTTGATGAACATAATAAATTAATGTAGTTTACTTTATTATTGATCGAAAATTAAGAAAATTACTAAACATTATAAATTACAATTCAATTTTGTAAAAATGAAATAGATATTAGTCCTAAAGAAAATAGATGTGGAAGATATTGAATACAAAAAAAAATGTTAAAAAAGCTAGTTTATAGTTTTTTTTTAATAATAAATATGTTTTTTCCGAAACAACAGATTGGTTCAAGACGGAAAGCTCCTGGGAGGTGAAGCAATTCTCACCACATTGGTGGCATGAGTTTGCGAAGGGTTGCCCGATCTCTTAGCAGCCTTCCATCTCATGCCCGACTGTGATTGGCTTTTTAATGCAAATCACCTCAACCAAGCCAATACAAAGGGTTACAATAAAGGCTAACTCAGGTACTTAAATAAATACAATAAAACCTAATTATCGTTACTCTATTGACAAAGATATAATAACCACCAAGATAAAAGGAAGGAAACCGTTCGACCAGCTAAGAAACAATGATGTCTTTGGTTAACAGCAACTAATCAACAAAAACAAGTGCTAAAGTGTTTTAGTCGGTCTAAATGCTAAAACAGTGTATTAACACATAACATCAACAAGGCTAGGAATGGTAAGAAATTATAACGAGGAAATTGAAATAATAAACATCTCGCTGATGACAAATGCTATGTAAAAAAATACATACCATTTAAAAAAATAGTTCCCTGAATCACCCTCGTCACTTTAAACAGTGCTTCACAAGCTCTAAATATGAAAACATCAAATCTTAAGGTTAAAATGCCCCTCCTTGGGCAATGTGCAACTCTAAAGCTCAAGATAGTCTTACACAACACAGTTTCAGTGTTGCTATTAAAAAAGAAAAACAACGGTACAAAATGCTAGGCTTCACAAAATTGTGACCCCCAAAACTTAAATAGGGGGTCATAACCCATGATTTTATTAGATAAATTCGGAAGTTTTGAAGGTTACAATTTCATGACGTCTAGTGTAATCAGTTCATTACTCATCCACTGAATTTCAAGGTAAAATTTTCAATAACCTATGTTTAAAGGAAAACAAACAAGTTATGTCCACTTTAGTTACAAGTAAATTTAATTTGAAATAGGTATAAAAGTGTACAGATAATGTAAAAAAATATACTAGAGATGTGCAGGTGCTCAAAAATTTGAGTTAGAGCCGAGTACTGCCTTGGAACTCAAACTTTTATTTAAAATTGAAAATTTTGAGTCGAATTTGTTCTCTGCAATTCGATGAAGACGATATTGGTTTGAAAATCTACATTCACGCAGGCCTAATGTATGCAGGTTTGTCTGTGTCATGGGCTTAATAAAGTCCGTGACATTTTTAGTGTTCCTTAACAATGATTTTAGAAATTAGAATAGTGTCAAAATATTACACTAAAAAAACCGTTACAAGTACTAATTGATTTTGGCCAAATATCACACTGCACCTTTAATTATTAGGAAATTCAGATCAATTTGCTTGCGCCCTTTTCAAAAAAGCTGGTTCTATTTTTATTTCCTTTATTTATGTTATTTTAAATTAGTATTTAGGTACTATAAGAGTATTTTTTATAAAAAGTTATGTTAATGTACCACTATTTAATATCCCAATACAATCAAGAACCTTTATTTTGTTTATAGTCGACTCAAACTCAACAATCAGTTATTTTGCTATTTACTCCTCTCATATTCGATTTGACCGCACATCTCTAAAATATAAATGAATTTGTAATAGCTTCGAACACAATAAGTATATAAGGGCTTAAATATGGTATGATTAAATCTTGAACAAACATGATTCAGCTACACTGACCTCAAAACTATGACAATAAATATCTAAAGATATACAACACATAATGAAAGTAGAAAAATATTTACCAAGACAAAATATTTTTTACGGTGACGACTTCAAAACTGTTTTCAATATTATTTGAAACTTTAAAGTAAGACACTCACCAAAGTTGCTCGATTAAAAATTCAGTTACATCAATCCCTTATTGCAATCAGTCACATTATCCGGCAATTACTTTACAAGGGAACCATTCAGTACTGTTAGTACAAATACAATATGTTGTTAAAACACAAGGGTATCAAAATTAGTTACAAAAATAAACGATTACGCTTATACAATATAATGAAAGCCGGGTGAGGAGGCCCAGGCCCCAGTATTGCGCAGCTGTTTACAAAGTACAAATATTACATATATTGACACATTGATATGAGATTGGTGTTTTAGTTGTTGTCGGGATGTATCGCGGCTCAGGCGAGTCCAAACTTCCACATTGCTTGGTGAAAAGAACCGTTTGAAACAGTAATAATACAGGAACTTGCTTCTTTAAACTATTTTGATTTTATGGACTAAATAAGAGAGTAGATGCTTGTAAAAACTTCCCTAAAAATAACATTAAGCTAATCAGGCCTGTTTAGGCTTTATGATGAGTAGGCTTGTTTAAGCGATTTAAATCACAGGATAAATATTTATTTATAAATAACTTCGCAAAACATAATTTTTTATAGAATAAAAGCCCGGCATATTTTCTAAGGTCAAATAGCATATTTCAGGTCATAAAAATCCATTAGAATATCATTAAAAATTGATTACAACTTACATAAAGTAGTCAACTAATGAGCTGTACAAAATTATTTAATCACTTTGATGCTCATGGTAAAATATTTAAAAAAATTATTTCCACTACATCAGGTTCAATCAACATTAAGGGTGTTAAAACTCACATCATTGAAGAAGTATCAAAAGTTGCTTAAAATGTTAAAAAGTAATGGTAAAAATACAATAACGTCATTTTTAAATCATGAAGTAAGGTTACATCCATTTGACCATGATTTCGGTGGTACAGTTTTATTAAGTTTTCAGCATAAATATTGATCGTGAGCATTTCCATTCATAAAATATTGAAATTTGCCTTGTTACTTATCTGCTAAACCGATAAAACTCATGTAAACGATGTCGATAGCTCAGACTTTGTCTAGATGGCGCTGGAGGGGGAGGATGAGGTTGATGGCACTGGTGACCAGCGGAGGAGGGCGGAGGGGGGGAGAGGGGGGTCCAGATCAAGGCAGCAGCTCCACGTAGTTCTCGGGGACCAATCCCGTCTTGCCGTTGAGGGTGCCTTCCAGCCAACCGGGCTCCAGCGACGTTCTTACTGTAGAGAGCAAAAAAGATCAAATAATAACTGGTACGTTTCAGATTATCTGATACACCCGTCTTATATTACTGAGCTTAAGCGTTCACAGTGCCTGCCGCCTTTCAGGATCCCATAGAAAACAATGTTAATTTGAACCAGTTGCTACACTTTAATTTCCCGCTCAAAAATAACAAAAATGGTGTTAATTTGAAGGCAATACAAATATTCAGTGATCAGTGAAATTAAAATGAAACATGTGAGGCGGAAAAGAAAAAAAGGGACCTCTTTGCAACAATTTTTTATTTTGAGTTATTCACATTTTTGAATTCTTCATTTAATTCCTAACAATTTGGCACAAGTACCATGAGTCTACAATATTTTTTTGTTATAAAGTTACATGACTGTGAAATTGTGTGAGAGAAAAGAGCCATTTTGAGAGAAATCTATTTGAAAATTTCAAATAAGCATAAAACATATATTTTTCATATTTAAGCAACAATTTGGGAATCAAAAGAACTCTCTAAATGTCCTCTTTAATGGGAATACCTAGTTTTGTCTTAACTCACAAAAGTTTTAAAGAAAATAATATTTTTATCACAGCATGTCATGAAAAGTGATACTTCAGAAAAGGAACCTCTACGCAGCCCTTTGTTATTTCTCTATAACCAATCACAAAACTCCCGTAATTTATTGTTTCGACAGTACATTAACTTAATTATAATATCAATAATTAATAATACAATAATCAAAGCTTAACATGCAGTTTAAGGTGTGTCAATACAACTACTAACATTTAGATTTTAGATTATTTTTTTTAGTATTTAGATTTTAAGCCTGAAAAGAAAAGTTAGTTGGGAATGAGAAAGGCATTTTTATTAACCAGAAGATGATCTAGATTTCCAATAAACTCGTAGTAGTTCACCTCATCGCCGTTAGAATTTGCAAGAGAGCAGTTTTTGAAGTGTTGCACAGCTATCTGATTTGTTTTAAAACAAGACCTGTACGCAGCAATGTTGTCTCCATAACCGCAAAGAGGCACCTTTTCTCAAGCTAAACATCGACTACCTTAATCATATTTTGGATGTTTTAGTTGATTACAACAGTTTTGAATATTTCAACTGGTAAAGGACAAAATGGAGCACATTAAAATGCAAACAACCGAAAATCTGCGTTTTAGACCTCAATCGATAAAACTGACTGTACTGAAATTTTTACTTTGCCGCGAAGAGGTCCTTTTTTCCTTTCCGCCTCACATATGTGACAGTTTTTTCCCAATAATTAACAATATTCATGTGTACAATTAACCATTTTACACATAAATTTTTTGCTCTAAATTGAACACATTTGGAAATTTTAAGACTATCTACTTCTAATGCCGACGCCACAGCCCCTCTACCCCAACCCCTCCCTCCTTAAGAGTTTAAAAAAGGTACTTAAAAAACATGCCTAATATGATGAAAAAATTACTTGTAGGAAAAACCTCAAAGGGTTGGTAAAATTACAATTGGATTCACTTTTTATAATCTTTCTGGTGCTAAGTATTGTTTTAGTGACCTACTCAACTCCGGTAAGGAGTTGCTTTCTCTATATTCTCAATTCAATTTTATAAGGAAAGTCAGCATACTCATAGTCAAATTCAAAATAAGCTTGGGGGTAAATTCTTGCCCAGCCTTGTAACCTTTTTGTTTGCCTGATATTCAAAACAGAATTGCCATAAAAATGACTTTCCCAATCACACTATGTTATATTGAATAATTATAGCTTACATTGTTCAATTTAATAACTTCTTACCGTTTGTTATGATTTGGTTAGGCTCGAAGGACAGCTCTCCATCATTTTCCCCCATACAGGCGTATAACGTCCGCACCCTCCTGTCACATCAAACATTACTTTATTGGATACAGAACTAAGCAAAACTATGCTGATGGCAGCAGTCCAGGATATTTGGCTCCTACGAGTGAATTTACGATTTTTTATGCTTTCAATGGTTTCTTCGTTTTGTGTTACAGTGGAATGTGTTTCACATTGTAAATGGTGAGATGAACTTTGTTATTATTCAGGTATCAGGAGTCTTAAATCTAGAGGATCAAAAAAGAATCTGCTCCGCTTGTGGATAACAAACGGTATGATTTCTTAGGCTAACCAATATCTATAGTATTGGCCACAGAATAAGGAAGGCAAACATTTTAAACTCACCAAATCGCTTGATTAAACTCAGCATAAAGGAGTAAATTGACATGAAATGTTTGTATTAAGATGTCAAAACATTGTAAAGTGGTCTTGACTATGAGGCTTAAGACGTAGGGTAATAATACTGATTGTTAGCCCGCGACAGACATGTCCCTCATGAGGATCAATATAAACCCACAATTACAACCCACAAGGTCCTACCTATGTAACTCTTCAAGAAAGTTATAAATATGTTTAGAGTGAGATGGGCGATTTACTAAACATAAGTGTGTTGTTTGTCATTGGTTTGGATACAAGAATAAGGTTTTTCTGTCTCCGTTTATTCTACTATTATTAGATTCATATGTTTTTTTGTTGTTCTTCAAGTTTGTTAGATGGCAAATCTTAAACTTTGAAATTCTTAGACATATCAGAAATAATTTTTGGAAGTTTTCTTCTGCTGTCATTGGCAGCCCTGATGCTGGCGGATGATAAATCTAAAATTATCCTTCCTCTCCCGCTTCATTGTCCGTTAAGTTTATTATTCTTTTCTCTTATAATTGATTAACTACAAATTTAAAATGCATATTCCGCCAGCAGCATGTACATTTCACCTGCCTTATTCCATGTCCACTACTTTGAAGAAAACAACAGTATGCTTAAGGGTGAATCCTGTTTTAAATGCTCAAAATTTTTCGGGAACAGCTCAGTTCTGATCTGGCAATTTTGTGATCATAAAGAGAGCAAATAATCCAGTCTGTGAAAATTAGTAATATTATACAACCTAATAACTGTAATAAAGAAAGCTAACAAAATTACAACACAATGAAATAATAAGAAACAACAATGAAAATGTTATGTCACAATGCAATCACAACAGAAATTAAAAATTAAAAACACACTCAGAGTAAAAATTGTAAAAGCAAAAACAATGAAGGCTGTGGAGCTAGCTAAGAGTCAACACAACTATCCAGTTTGCATTTTCTTTAAGATGTTAACAATAGTGCATGAATCTAGTCAATCAAAGGAAAGCTTGCAATCTAAAATGTATGTATGTAGAAACTAGTTGATCAAGTTGGATCTTATTATTGGCAAACCTTGATCCACCGGATCTCTAAAAAAGACTGTGAGATACAAAATTAGTCAATTGCAATGACATGTAAGATTCACAATAACATAGCTGAGAGGTCTGTCTGCCAGGATACAATTAAAATGAAAATGGAGTTTAACCCACCCCATTGTGAGGTTTAAGATATGCACAAGTATTAAGAACATCTTTGGAAAAGAGCTGTGAAATTAGTGTAACTGTGAAATTGAACATTGCAAACTGACCTATCACCCAATATTTTAGAACTCAATGCAATCCATCCGACAATTTGCAAATTTATGAAAGGGGCTCTCAAGAACTACAAAGGAGTATGCATGAAACAAGAATCTAAATGGTACTGTATTTCTTTGAAGGTTCAATTACAAACACAAATTACATATTGAATTTCTACATGCAGTCCTCTCAACTGGCCACTATATAGTTTGTACATGTAACATTAAGCATATGTGTGTAAATATGCTCTAATGCTCTAATAGGAGCCATAACGTTGAACTTTATCTAACATTAAATATGTAAACCGCAGTTAAAGTGTACAGTTGTATTCTTAAGTGTAAACATCGTCTTTAATGGCATAACTACGTCACTGGGAAAATGTGGATCTCTGTTCTGAAAAATTCTAACTGCTTTCTCTTTTTTCAGTTCAATGTTACTAGCCTAAAACAACCATGCATATGTAGGTTCAATAAAAAAATTAAATATTTTCAATACAATTTTAATTTTATGTTTTGCTTCAGTCTAGAAACGTTCAAAATCATTGCAAGAGGTCTAGAGACTTTAAAATATTTTATATTTTAAAGTCAGTGCAAGAGTAGTTATAAAGATTATTTTATATTTACTCCTATGGAAAACCTTAGTATGAATTTCAACTTAACATGTAATCAACAACAATACAGTGTAGTCATTGATGGTGCTCCCAGGAAAGTTTAAAAAATTGCCCTATTTAAGTATCAGTTATTTAAGTATTTTATTTAAAGCGATTGTTGAATTTGAGAAAAAAATCTATGCAATTGGCACAACTACACAACTATCAGTTTTAAGGTGACCAGTTAAAAGGAGGCTACTGCATCTCACGTTCACAAACCACTTGCAGGGGCGGGGTTTGGGGGCTACTGTACTCACATAACATTTGAATAACCCATAGATCGAGATAATATTGTAAAAAAACTCCTCATCTGCCTAAAACCAAAGGTAAATTGATTAATGAACAATTAGAAAGAAAACGATGCACTTGAAAATTGTTTGCAGTCTATCTCACAAGCTTCTGACAAGGCCAAAGAACCGACGATAAGCAGGACTATGAACTAAAAATTGAGGCCGCTCACTGGAAAAAACACCACAATGCGTAGAAAAATGCAAAACAAGCCATCGTCAAAATGCATGTAGATTAAGCGGCTCAATCAACACTGACTAGCGAGGGACATGCGGGGAGTACCTTGGTCCTTGGGAGAAGCCCGGACTGGAGCGCCCGCTGCCTAGAGAGTTGGGGGTGCCTGGAGGCCTACAATACCAACACATTCAGTGACAAACTTACTTCTCCGTTCAACACAGGTCATAAAATATTAAAAGTGTGTATGTATGAGGGGACAAAAAATATTGTGCTACGAAAGACAGTCAGTATCCGTCAAACTAGAGTTTTTCTTTTAAAGATTTTGAAACAATCATCTTATTGTCATCTGTTTTCTTACAAAAGTAAATGTTTTTATGTTGGCCCTAACACCACCATACACAATTTACTCATTAGATCAGTTAACAAAAATTTATTTGGTCCATTCTATTCATTAAATTATATTGTTAGGGAAGAAAAAAATTAAGAAAAAGAGATTATTTATTACCAGAAAAGTATAAAATTCATATTAACTGAATGGACTGTTTAAAATGATTTGTTACATGTTATCAACAGAATCGGTTCTTTCAAAAATCATATTACAGGGAGTCAGGTGATAATTAAAATATCTTTAAAATACATTTAGTAAAAATTTCAAGTTTTTTACAGCGATAATTTCTCAACAATTGGTTTCAGGGTGGGTAGTAGGACAAACTTATCGTTAAAAAAGTCTTTAAAATTGTTTTATGATCAATTGTGTACAATTTAGTTTTTTTACAACTGCTCTTATCTTGTAATTATTAAGTTTAAATTAACACAAGCCAGCTAAATAACATTAGAATTTATTTAAAATCCAGCAATAGTTACTTACACATTATCCTGGGGTCGATAGCTTGTTGCATAGTGTAAACTCATTTTACTGCTTCCGACAGGCAAACCTGTAAGAAAAAAGTTGATCAGAAAACATACTAGTAATAATTGAAATGGAAATAATGTTCCGTAAAACCCTTGCAAAAGCTAACAGGTTTTAATGATTTTATATATTTATTTTTAATTATTATATTATTATTCATAATTATTAAAATATTTCCAATTTAACTGCGGTTAACAAATTATATGAAAACCTAGTTAACAATTTTACTAAGAAACAGAATACTAACAGCACTTAAAGAAAAAACATCTCGATCGAAAAGCTGAAATTATGTTAGCAAAGATTCTGGAGAAGATGGAATTGTTATTAGCCATGACTGCACCAGAGAGAGTAAGTTCAACTTGTGCCGCTGTCTGTGAGATGTTTGTACACACTGTGCGTCATCTGATAGGAGAGAGAGAGAGAGAGAGAGAGAGAGAGAGAGAGAGAGAGAGAGAGAGAGGAAGGAGCGAGAGAGACACACTACAAAGCAACAGAGTCACTTATTCTGCACATCTGGCAATTGTTGAGGTGCCTTTACAATCAGTGGAACGGTAATTGTATAGTTAATGGCTGAGAAGATAAAGAAAAACATTCAAGCTTCAAATGAAGAATACATCAAAAGTCTATGAAGCAATGGAATGTTCAGTTGAACTTGAGCAAACTTCTAATTTGTACTTAAATAATCGCTATCAGCAAACTGTCACATACTTTCTCCCTTAAAGCCATTAAAAGCAAGAAAACCTATATAGTGAAATGGAATAAAACTTATTCAAAATCATCAATCATCAATTATCACAATTATTAAATGACAAATTCACAATTACCTCACAAATACACAATGTACCAAAATAAACAGAGTTTCCAGTTTTTAAATATTTGTCATAAGAATAACATTAGACAACGTACTGCATTTATCTCCAAACAAAAATATCAATTATTTCCGCAACTAGTTGACATAGACTAATAATTCACAATCCTAGATTATTTTTTTTTCAAGCCAAATTTAATGGCTGCAAGTAAATTTTAATTAATTATTATAATTTTAAGCTTAAAAAATTTGAATTTTTAAACACTTAAATCCCCATGACTTATGATCCTGCATTTTTACAAACATGCGGGTGGTGTCACTTTGTTTGGCACCTTAAGCACTACAAAACATGAAATTTTCATCAAAATCATTAGAGCTGGTTTTGAGAAATTAGGACTTTTGCCGTTTTTTATGGGTTTTTATAAGGTAAATACCTTTAAAAATCAAAAGTTCAAAAAATACAAAAAAACACCTGTATATATCATGGTTTATTACATACATGCCAAATTTCATGAAAATCGGACCATTGGTACTCTCTCTAACTCTGTTTACTTAAATCCACACAAACACACATGGACAGACAGCACTCTGAAAACCACTTTTTTTAGACTCGTGGAGCATTGAAAAAAAATTATCCACTAACAACTCAAATTCGAAAATTTAGACGAAAACAATATTTTCTCCATATACAACTTCCTAACATTATTCTTGTAATGGAATATTCAGACGTTTAATATTGTCATTGCATTACTGCATGTATACACATTATTGTAAAATTGGTGTAAACCGTTTATAATGGAAATATTTTGTTGTTTCCTGGCTCTAAAGGGGGGAAAACGCAAAAGTATTAATGGGGGTTTGAATGTTTTATTATTAGTGGCTCAGAATTTATTCACCCTTTTCACTTTTGGGATTTTTTTAACTAGTACTCCAACTCAATAAAAAAGATCTACTGAAATTGTATTAAGTTTTATATAAAAAATACTCAAACATTTTTTTGTTCTCAACCAATACAATTTACACATTGAATTAAAAAGCATCTAAGTTAACATCAAAGTTAAAATAGCTGATGAATTCGTAATCATTTAAGACAAAATACCGGTTTAGAGAAAAAAAATTTCAATACCATTTTTGAAAAAAAAACAATTAATTATATGAAAAGCCCCTTTTCCAGGAAAAAACAGCCTGAATTTCCAACACTATACATAATTGCGAAAGTGAAATTTTTGTACAGAAATTGAGGGCATTTTGCATGTTATAGGATGATGGGAGGGGGCTCAAACATTTCGATAGCAGGGACTTGGGAAAAGTACTGAAATTACTTTAAATTCATCAGAAAACGAGAAATAACGTAAAATAACTGCAATTTAAAAAGCATTGGGATATAAACATTTCTGATTTATTTACATAAAACTGCCGATACATGACTAAAAGCCATATCCTTGAGCCAGTTAAAAGCCATAGCTACTGATAAAAGTTGAATGTACTATTTAATAAAGATTTTTTACTCTATATATTTTTTATTTAAAGCCACTGGTAAAATATTATTTGCAAACTGAGGTCTGATGTTTAATTTCATTATGGGTATGAAAAAGTGTTATATTCCAATAAACTATAAGGAATAATTCTTTTTCTAATACAGTGGAACCTGGATAATTCGAACCTCAAGGGACCAGCTAAAAACTTTGAATTATCCATAAATTCGAATTAAAGAAGTTCTGAATAATGAGGCCAAGACATTAAAACTTCAAATCGTGAATTTAACCTCTTTATCAAATTGACACTCTAAAAGAATAAATTCATCAACAAACGCTAATTATAAGGGTTCAAAAACAGTAATCATAAAACAGAAATAACTACCCTAAAGTATACTACGTACGACGCGACGTATGATAATACAAAGAAGCATTTCTGCTCGAAAAAATAGAGTACGTTCTGCTACGTCTGAACTTTATTCAGGCTACCAACGTAACTTTATGTAACATTGACAATTGCACGCTCATTGACTTTCCGCTAAAGTGAGTGTTTTATAGGTCCGAGATTTTGTCGAAATGATCACTACACTTATTTAATGTTACGTAAAACTTTTAAACACTTAAAAACAAGACACTGCACAAATAAAAAAAAACACTTTGTTTGAAGGACGATCGAAAACAACGGATTGCTGCACTGGAATTCGCAAGTTAGTTTGGCTGGTGGGAGGAGGGAAGGGGGTCGCAGTGTTGAGTAGCCTTTGTGTCGACATAGAAAACTGCGCATCAGGTCTGGCGCATGGCTCGTCTGCCGGGAGCCGAACACAGAATCAAGTGCGAAAAGACTAGAGGCGCTGCCACGGCGAGCGCAACCTTTTTCCGAACTCAGTCTGTACTGTACTGCGTTCTGTACTGTTTTAGTTTACATTATTGGTGTCGAGTTACAAGCGATGTTGGGGCAGGGTGGGAAGCCTGGGAGGTGGAAGGGATGAGTCATTTGACCATAACCTGACACGCCATTGGTCTGGCATTAAAATTTTATTGAACGTCGTAGTAAAACAGTGTTTTCCAATGAATTTGTAACTATTTCCAGTCGTGGAATGAAACTGATGTACCTTAATTTGGCACTTAAAAAATTTGAAGTATCCAAAATAAAATTCGAATTATCGACGAATTTTTAGCATTGTTTAGATACAAAATGCCAGGGACCAAGAAAAATATTCGAATTAAAGAAGATTTCGAATTATACAAGTTCGAATTATCCAGGTTGCACTGTATTAAAGAATCAGCTATGCAACATTGCCAAATATTAACTAATTTTCCAACCAACACATTGACACCCTTCACATTCTGCCACCATCATTATGTTTGCCACCAAGGAGGTTAGAGTCTATACTGGACAATGCTTTAGTTCATGAAAAACTTTATTTTGCCAGGTTGGAGAGGGAGTAATGCAGTTATCTAGTATTGAGCTACCAATCTTTAAATGGTAATATAAAACAGTTAGCATCCTATAAGAATGACCAATGATTTGAATCAGTTCTTAAAAATATGCCGTAAATGCTAATCATTTGAAAAATTGAAAAAATAAACTCTTTTTGCATATTTTCTTAAATTAAAGTATGGGAACACGATTAAACTATTTAATAACCTTGGAATTTTTGAAAACCTATTTTTATGTTTGATCAATTACATGCTTTGACTCCCATCAATGAGTTCATTGGTTTTTGATTAGTAATGCAAAGAATGAAATTACTCCCCCTCATCATTGCCAACCTGACAAAATCATAGGGCCGCAGGAATACTATTGTACGTTACCACCAGATAGACCATTAACCTTCATGTAAGCATTACCTCCTTGTAAGGACAAAGGTACACCTTTGTCCATCCAGTCGAAGCTTGGCCGACCTATTCCACCTACCTATCCCTTTATCCTTTTACTTCCCTTAGTCTACTAAAGGCTGTGGAGCCTAAGGGTTGATACAAGGGAAGCTTTCTTTCCTTTCCGTTAGCCATAAAAAAAGACAAAATAATGGCTCAAGTACCCTCACAGGATTTTCCTGTAGGGTGGGGAAACCCAGACTACCTAATCCCACCTACAAAAAAAAGCTGCCTAAGGGTTTCAATATGTGGCATCGACGGCTTACCTCGTTTGCTCTTCTGCGGCGTGACGCTGGAGTACCTGTTGTGGTTGGTGGTGTCCCGGGACGACAGGCCGGTCACTGGGACCGAGTTGACTACAACATCACCAATGTGTGGCATCGACGGCTTACCTCGCTTGCTCTTCTGCGGCGTGACGCTGGAGTAGCTGTTGTGGTTGGTGGCGTCCCGGGACGACAGGCTGGACACTGGGTCTGAGTTGACTACAACATCACCAATGTGGGGCATCGACGGCTTACCTCACTTGCTCTTCTGCGGCGTGACGCTGGAGTAGCTGTTGTGGTTGGTGGTGTCCCGGGACGACAGGCTGGACACTGGGTCCGAGTTGACTACAACATCACCAACGTGTGGCATCGACGGCTTACCTCGCTTGCTCTCCTGCGGCGTGACGCTGGAGTAGCTGTTGTGGTTGGTGGCGTCCCGGGACGACAGGCTGGACACTGGGTCCGAGTTGACTACAACATCACCAATGTGTGGCATCGACGGCTTGCCTCGCTTGCTCTCCTGCGGCGTGACGCTGGAGTAGCTGTTGTGGTTGGTGGCGTCCCGGGACGACAGGCTGGACACTGGGTCCGAGTTGACTACAACATCACCAATGTGTGGCATCGACGGCTTACCTCGCTTGCTCTCCTGCGGCGTGACGCTGGAGTAGCTGTTGTGGTTGGTGGCGTCCCGGGACGACAGGCTGGACACTGGGTCCGAGTTGACTACAACATCACCAATGTGTGGCATCGACGGCTTACCTCGCTTGCTCTCCTGCGGCGTGACGCTGGAGTAGCTGTTGTGGTTGGTGGCGTCCCGGGACGACATGCTGGACACTGGGTCCGAGTTGACTACAACATCACCAATGTGTGGCATCGACGGCTTACCTCGCTTGCTCTCCTGCGGCGTGACGCTGGAGTAGCTGTTGTGGTTGGTGGCGTCCCGGGACGACAGGCCGGTCACTGGGTCCGAGGTGACTACAGCATCACCAATGTGTGGCATCGACAGCTTACCTCGCTTGCTCTTCTGCGGCGTGACGCTGGAGTAGCTGTTGTGGCGTCTCGGGACGACAGGCCAGACACTGGGTCCGAGTTGACTACAACATCACCAATGTGTGGCATCGACGGCTTACCTCGCTTGCTCTCCTGCGGCGTGACGCTGGAGTAGCTGTTGTGGTTGGTGGCGTCCCGGGACGACATGCTGGACACTGGGTCCGAGTTGACTACAACATCACCAATGTGTGGCATCGACAGCTTACCTCGCTTGCTCTCCTGCGGCGTGACGCTGGAGTAGCTGTTGTGGTTGGTGGTGTCCCGGGACGACAGGCCGGTCACTGGGTCCGAGGTGACTACAGCATCACCAATGTGTGGCATCGACAGCTTACCTCGCTTGCTCTTCTGCGGCGTGACGCTGGAGTAGCTGTTGTGGTTGGTGGCGTCCCGGGACGACAGGCTGGACACTGGGTCTGAGTTGACTACAACATCACCAATGTGTGGCATCGACGGCTTACCTCGCTTGCTCTTCTGCGGCGTGACGCTGGAGTAGCTGTTGTGGTTGGTGGCGTCCCGGGACGACATGCTGGACACTGGGTCCGAGTTGACTACAACATCACCAATGTGTGGCATCGACAGCTTACCTCGCTTGCTCTCCTGCGGCGTGACGCTGGAGTAGCTGTTGTGGTTGGTGGTGTCCCGGGACGACAGGCCGGTCACTGGGTCCGAGGTGACTACAGCATCACCAATGTGTGGCATCGACAGCTTACCTCGCTTGCTCTTCTGCGGCGTGACGCTGGAGTAGCTGTTGTGGTTGGTGGTGTCCCGGGACGACAGGCCGGTCACTGGGTCCGAGGTGACTACAGCATCACCAATGTGTGGCATCGACAGCTTACCTCGCTTGCTCTTCTGCGGCGTGACGCTGGAGTAGCTGTTGTGGTTGGTGGCGTCCCGGGACGACAGGCTGGACACTGGGTCTGAGTTGACTACAACATCACCAATGTGTGGCATCGACGGCTTACCTCGCTTGCTCTTCTGAGGCGTGACGCTGGAGTAGCTGTTGTGGTTGGTGGCGTCCCGGGACGACAGGCTGGACACTGGGTCTGAGTTGACTACAACATCACCAATGTGGGGCATCGACGGCTTACCTCGCTTGCTCTTCTGCGGCGTGACGCTGGAGTAGCTGTTGTGGTTGGTGGTGTCCCGGGACGACAGGCTGGACACTGGGTCCGAGTTGACTACAACATCACCAATGTATGGCATCGACGGCTTACCTCGCTTGCTCTTCTGAGGCGTGACGGTGGAGTAGCTGTTGTGGTTGGTGGCGTCTCGGGAGGACAGGCTGGACACTGGGTCCGAGTTGACTACAACATCACCAATGTGTGGCATCGACGGCTTACCTCGCTTGCTCTTCTGAGGGGTGACGCTGGAGTAGCTGTTGTGGTTGGTGGCGTCTCGGGAGGACAGGCCGGTCACTGGGTCCGAGTTGACTACAACATCACCAATGTGTGGCATCGACGGCTTACCTCGCTTGCTCTTCTGAGGCGTGACGCTGGAGTAGCTGTTGTGGTTGGTGGCGTCCCGGGACGACAGGCTGGACACTGGGTCTGAGTTGACTACAACATCACCAATGTGGGGCATCGACGGCTTACCTCGCTTGCTCTTCTGCGGCGTGACGCTGGAGTAGCTGTTGTGGTTGGTGGTGTCCCGGGACGACAGGCTGGACACTGGGTCCGAGTTGACTACAACATCACCAATGTATGGCATCGACGGCTTACCTCGCTTGCTCTTCTGAGGCGTGACGGTGGAGTAGCTGTTGTGGTTGGTGGCGTCTCGGGAGGACAGGCTGGACACTGGGTCCGAGTTGACTACAACATCACCAATGTGTGGCATCGACGGCTTACCTCGCTTGCTCTTCTGAGGGGTGACGCTGGAGTAGCTGTTGTGGTTGGTGGCGTCTCGGGAGGACAGGCCGGTCACTGGGTCCGAGTTGACTACAACATCACCAATGTGTGGCATCGACGGCTTACCTCGCTTGCTCTTCTGCAGCGTGACGCTGGAGTAGCTGTTGTAGTTGGTGGCGTCTCGGAACGACAGGCTGGACACTGGGTCTGAGTTGACTACAACATCACCAATGTGTGGCATCGACGGCTTACCTCGCTTGCTCTTCTGCAGCGTGACGCTGGAGTAGCTGTTGTGGTTGGTGGCATCTCGGAACGACAGGCTGGACACTGGGTCTGAGTTGACTACAACATCACCAATGTGTGGCATCGACGGCTTACCTCGCTTGCTCTTCTGAGGCGTGACGCTGGAGTAGCTGTTGTGGTTGGTGGCGTCCCGGGACGACAGGCTGGACACTGGGTCCGAGTTGACTACAACATCACCAATGTGTGGCATCGACAGCTTACCTCGCTTGCTCTTCTGCGGCGTGACGCTGGAGTAGCTGTTGTGGTTGGTGGCGTCCCGGGACGACAGGCTGGACAATGGGTCTGAGTTGACTACAACATCACCAATGTGTGGCGGCATTGACGGCTTACCTCGCTTGCTCTTCTGCGGCGTGACGCTGGATTAGCTGTTGTGGTTGGTGGCGTCTCGGGACGACAGGCTGGACAATGGGTCTGAGTTGACTACAACATCACCAATGTGTGGCGGCATTGACGGCTTACCTCGCTTGCTCTTCTGCGGGGTGACGCTGGAGTAGCTGTTGTGGTTGGTGGCGTCCCGGGACGACAGGCTGGTCACTGGGTCCGAGTTGACTACAACATCACCAATGTGTGGCATCGACGGCTTACCTCGCTTGCTCTTCTGCGGGGTGACGCTGGAGTAGCTGTTGTGGTTGGTGGCGTCCCGGGACGACAGGCTGGACACTGGGTCTGAGTTGACTACAACATCACCAATGTGGGGCATCGACAGCTTACCTCGCTTGCTCTTCTGAGGCGTGACGCTGGAGTAGCTGTTGTGGTTGGTGGTGACCCGGGACGACAGGCTGGACACTGGGTCCGAGTTGACTACAACATCACCAATGTGTGGCATAGACAGCTTACCTCGCTTGCTCTTCTGCGGCGTGACACTGGAGTAGCTGTTGTGGTTGGTGGCGTCTCGGGAGGACAGGCTGGACACTGGGTCCGAGTTGACTACAACATCACCAATGTGTGGCATCGACGGCTTACCTCGCTTGCTCTTCTGCGGCGTGACGCTGGAGTAGCTGTTGTGGTTGGTGGCGTCCCGGGACGACAGGCTGGACACTGACTCGTTGCTGCTGCTCGTGCTGTTCACCGGGTCCGAGTTGACTACAACAGCCGAACCGACAGAGGTGAGAAACAGTTTCAAATCATAACCTACTGCATGCTATGAATTTTTAGTACAAAAGGGAGCAAAACAATTAATGACAGTTCTTTAACAATTTCAAAGAGCCCAAAAGATGTTTTACACTTAGGGCCGTAGCACCATTCTAGTTTAATCCAGGTTTAAGGTAATCCAGATTAAGTGTATTTAAAAGTGAAATCACCTGATTGAGTTAATTGATATATATTATAGTTCAAACTGTATCTGTATAACTAATTTTTAGTTTGAACCTAATATTAATAGAAAAATTGTTTAACCAGAATGGTGCAAACGGCCTTAATATTTATGGTTTCCTCTCTTATGAATAGTGTATTTATTAAAATAAAACAAAAAACAATAAGAGAAATACTAAAAAATTTAACTTGCAGTTTAAATCTTACTTAATTTAGAAAAAGTGTCCTAAATCTTTAAATCTACAGTTAACTGTCAACTAAATGTGAAGGAAAATGGGTTTTTAACGATTTTTACTGTAAAACAGAATAAGAGCTAACAACAATGAACAATATGTTCATTATGAACAATGAACAAGCAATATGAGCTATTTTAAACAATATAATGCAAGTCATATAGCATAATAATTTTGTAGTCGATAAAAACTATTTGTCACAATCAGGCGATTAACCAGAACATCGGTACATAACCTTTTGGTGCTCGCCTACCACCAACCACATTTTCAATATTTTAAAGTACCACTGCAAGGACCCCCCAAACCACTGAAGGATCCCCTCCTGCTATGCTCATAGTTAACCCTTTGGCCTATTTTTTATTGCCAGCATATGTTTTTATTTTACTTGTCAATGAACAACTACTTAATATCTTACGTACCCACTGAAAGGCCTTCCACCGGTTCAGACACACTGAGCAAGATTATTTTTATGTTTGGAGTATTATAATGAAATTAACAAGCTTTTTTTAGAATTGAATTTGAAATGATACAGTATAGCTAAAATGTTTCACACCTACCTTTGATGAACTAAAATACAAGACCAAACACTGAGGTACTCACCAACGCCGGCGAAGTAGTAAGGTGGCGTCGGAGAGGGTTTGTGGTGGGGCATGTGGTCAGGGAGGGGGTAGGTGGGGAGGGAGGGGCGGGGGGAGGGTCTGGCGCCGTAGTACTCTCTGTCTCGGTCCCGCGAGGCACTGACGCTCGGCTGACTAGAGCTGAGACTCACTGCCAGCGGGGTGTCGTAGTACGATGCTTTTATTACTGCCTGCAATCACACCACAGAACAGAGTTAGTAGGAAACTTTTTTATGTAGAAGGACTTAAGTTTAAGAGAATTATATAGCCAAACAGTAGTTTTTCAGGAAGGTAGGTAGGCCTACACATGTCCTTAGTAAGTGTGATAGATATTTCGTGATGTAATTGATTCAGAAATATTGTGATGAGAGAGAATGTCACAATGTATGGCCAAAGACTTGCCCTTGTGGCCAAAACCTTTTCAAATTTCCTACTAAATATTGTTAGTTAAATTGATTTCATGTATTGAGAAATAAAGTAGTTTAAAGCCATTAACAAATCATCCTAAATCAATTTAAAAATGTAAACAAGCAAGAAGAATATGATGTTTGTTATCTTTGCTATTAATAAGCCATTAACAAATGGCACTGAAAACCTTACAACTAAGTCAATTTAAAAATGTAAACAAGTAAGAAGGGTCTCATGTTATCCTCACCATTAATTTTAATTGCACGGTTTAAAGCAATGCCTATTGATTGTCTACCATATACTCTTCTATCCCTTGCTTATTGACTAGGTAATCTTTAACCACAGAGTGTAGATTAATAGTCTCCACATGTATTTTAAAGTTTAGAATAAATACCGTTATGTTTCAACAAATTAACATTTAACAGTGGGACTCACATGAGTAACAGGAGGCACATTGGTGGTGTACTTGGCCCTGAGGGTGTGGGGCAGGGGGGGCGTGGGGGGAGAGGAGGGGTGGGCGAGGGGGGAGCTCTCCCTCGACTCTACCTCCATCCCCATCATCTCCGGGCCAGGCGTCGACTTGAACATCTGCAACAACCACAACGATGGTTCAGTGAGGCAATGACAAATTAATGGGTTTTGCCATTATGTTGTGAGCAACATGAAGTAGAAGTTTCAGGAAATAGAAAAAACTAATAATCGGTAATGTAATGATGAAAACATGTTATATTTGCTATATATATAATTGTGTATATATATATATATATATATATATATATATATATATATATATATATAAAATACTATGGAACTAGCCAAACTGTAAAATATAACAATAGCAGTAAAAAAGTAGTGTACTAAACAAGTTATTACAAAAACGTGAATTTAAAATGGCAAAAACGTTGTATATGACAGTTGTTTGCAACGTTGATGCCACTGCGGGACTAACAGCACATGGTTTTTGACCTGTGCTAGTGCTGCCAACACAAGAGCTATAAAAAAACCCTGCACTAATGCAGGATGTTTTACAACCTTACTGCATATAAATCTCAATTTTGAAAATGTTGAGGCGTACAGTGTTACTTCAAATGTCCGGACTCATACAAATGTCCTGTAAACTCTTTTTAAAAAACTCAACACTAGTCCACGTCAAAAATAATTCTTTAGAAACCAGCATATATGCAAGTACATGGTTACCTTGTTGTAGTTCTCTATGAGTATCTCGACAACGACGTTGCAGAACTTGATGTCCATGATGGCGGCGACGGTCTCCTTCTCCGGCCGCAACAGCGTGGGGCCGAAGCACACCGAGAGGTTGCTCACCGTCATCAGGTTCTTGTCGCAGTGCGCCGTCACGCTGCGACAAACAGCCAGTGTTACCACAATGCTGCTTCTTTAATTATTATTTAATTTGCTGGACTTTTCCTATCGCTTCTAGTGTTTAAACTACACATTCGAGTTGCGTGTGTGAGTGCAGGTGGTCGTGTGTGCGTTTCGTGCCGCCACCAGCTTGGAGGCATTGCCGGCAGTAAGGTATATGTTTTTGTTTTAATTTTCTGCTGTGTTCTGTAGGGGTGGGCGAGTAGTGGATTTTGAAGTCGAGTATTAAGCCAAATACTCGAGTATCGAGTCAAGTCAAGTCGAGTAGTTGCTTGTGAAAAGCAATGAGATGTCCATTTAAAGTATGAGTCTTTGAATTGCAATTCATTAAAAGCTTTCATCAATTTTACTTTAACAATTGGTCTACTTTATTTAAGCTAATCTTTATTATTTTTATTTGAAAAAAACTCTGATTTTCTAATACCTCTACATTGCATAAATCCTACTTTTAAATGAATAATTACACAAAATCACTCAAAATAACAAATTGGTTAATGTAACAAGATCAAAAAATAAATTTATGTAGAATATGCATCGTTAGATCCAAACAGTTATAAGATTTAATTTTTAGCATGTTATTTCAACTATCAACAACAGGTTTTTTTTCCTAAAAATAATTGTAACTAAACCTTAGCCACGAATTTGTGGAAAAAAGAATTGAAAACAAGATCGGGGAGGAGAGTTATGCTTAATTATTTGTTAACTTCTTTAAACTCAACCACATCCCCCTTGCCTGACTGCTGAGCTATTGTTTCTTGACATCCAGTCACTCGAGCGACCAAATAAGAAAAAGATATTTCCCCCAAAAACAAAATAACAAAATTTAAACTAATTGTTTTATGAAGTCCACTTTATTAATGAAGTCCACAATTTTCTTCTCATTTTTACAAAGAAAATGAGACAGAAATGAAGGCTGTGTATCATTCAAAAGATTAACCACTATGAATACAAAATTTGAAGTTGTAAAGAACAAGGTAAGAGCTAAATATAGCTGTAAGTTTTCAATTTCTGAATTTTTCTGAGAGGTGACATTTCTAGATAACTGTCAAAATCCATTCTTCTATGAGTTAATGAAATATTTTTGAGATTACTGTTACAAAAAACTCCTGAATGGCTGCGAAAAACGAGAGCGCATATCTGTCGGTCGCAGATAAATGGCAGATGTAGCTTTTCAAAACTCGCGATCTGCCGCGAAATACGATCGCGCATATTTGCCGAATGCCGATAACTGGCAAATGTAGTCGTGCAAAAGTCGTGGTCACCCGCGGAAAACAATTGCGCGTATTTGCCGAACTACGATAATCGGCACATGTAGCCTTGCGAAAGTCGCGGTCGGCCGCAAAAACGATCTCGTGTATTTGCCGATCGTAAATAAACGAAATGCAACTTTGCAAAATTAGTGATCGGCCGTAAAAAACGGTCGCGCGTATTTGCCAGCCACTAATGAACAGAAAATGCTGCTTATTGTAAATTTAGCGAGCGGCCACGATAAAAAATCTGTCGATTGCGAATAAACGGCCAGATGTATCTTTGCGTAAATCGCAATCGGCTGTAAAATTCAATCGCACATACGTAAATCACATGCAAATTCGATCTCTGGTTAAACGGCGGAAGTAACTAACTACTTGACTCGACCTCGAGTAATAGCAACTACTAGAGTAATTACTCGACTGTCGAGTACTCGCCCACCCCTAGTGTTTTACATTATGTTCAATGTTTTCGTTTTGATTTTCTTTCTGTATTATGTATGTTCAATGTGTTTTGTATGATATTTTTTTGTGTGAATGAGATTTATGTGCTATTGCATGTTGGATGAATGTAAATTGTATGTCAAAAAGCAAAAAAACACAAAAAAAGTAGGTTAAGTAAAAATAAGTAGATTAATGTAACTTTAAGTGGGGTCACTTGAAAACGAGAGGAGTTTCAATACCTCTAGTAACGTAGTGTAGTTTTGACACTAGCAGCGATAGGAAAAGTCCAACAAATTAAATAATAATTACAAATCCTTCGCTATTATGAATTTTAAAAATACAGCTGCTTCTTTGTCACAGAAAAAAATGTTAATGGAAAATAATGTGGATCTGGTCACTGCAAAAGTGCAGTTGCAATGGAGTGAGTCCTTCACCGTCATCAGGTTCTTGTTACAGTGCGCCGCCACACTGCGACCAAACAGCCAGTATTACCAAAATGCTGCTACTTTGTTACAAAATAATATGAAAAACTAATGTAATAAACAGTATCAGGAAACTGACACATACTTTCTCCCTTCAAGTCATTTAAAACCAGAAAACATGTTTAGTGAAATAAACACACAAATATATACCAAATGTTATCAAAATCAGTTAGTAAATAACGGAGATATCGGTTTTTTAATATTTTCCATAAGAATAACATTGGCCAACGTACTGTGTTTACCGCCGAACTAAAATATCAATTATATCCGCAACCAGTTGACGTACACTAATAATTCAAAATACTAGATTATTTCGTTTTTCAAGTCAAATTTAATGGTTGCAAGTATATTTTCTTAAGAGGTCACGGATTTTGTGAAATTTAAAAAAATATGAATTTTTTAACACTTAAACCCCCATAACTTCTGAACCTGAATTTTTACAGACATTCGGGTGGTGTCATTTTGTTTGTCATCTTAAGCATTAAAAACCATGAAATTTTTATCAAAATCGTTAGAGCCGTTTTTGGGAAATTTGGATTTTTGTCATTTTTTATGGGTTTTTATGGGGTAAATACCCTTAAAAATCAAAAATTCAAAAAAATGAAAAATACGCCTGGAGATACTACGGCTTTATACCTACATGCCAAATTTCATGAAAATCGGACCACTGGTGTTGTCTCTAGCTTTGTTTACATCCACACATACATCCACACACACACACAGACAGACACCACGCCAAAAACCACTTTTTTGGATTTAGGGAGCACTAAAACGAATATATCCACTAACAACTCATATTCGAAAATTTTGACGAAAACAATACTTTCTCCATATACTATGTATAGGGGGGAGAAAGTAAAAATTATATAAAACTGGTCACTTCAATAGTGCAGTCGCAATGGAAGGTGATAAAAATTGAGAAGGTGACAAAATTGAGAGGACACAAAAACTTTTTTCCTGGGATCCATTATCACCATTCTCTTATCAGAGGCTGACGGAGTACGAGGGATATAAATTATGAACATAATATTCATACAATCTCTCTTCATGAAATTCTTCATTACGGTAATCTTCACTGTATTTCCAAAATGACCACTCCTCACCTTGTGAAGGAGATAGAAGTTTGGGAGACACAAACTTTATCAGTATTTTTAGATAAATGGTCTTGAACCCGAACCATTGAGATGATTTAGCATACCCTAACCTATTGTTACCTGCCGTACTGGCAGGTGGCAAAAAATGGAAACTGTACAAAGAATCAGCTAAAATTCATGATCGTGTTGAACTGTCAAAACGTTGTTATGTTTTAAGGCCCATTAGCACTATGAATTTTGTGTTGCAATACTGTACAGAAAGTTGTCTTGCACAATACAAAACGTAACACCGTTTTGAGTATTATATCTAACAATGAAAATGTAGCCTCTTCTTAGGATTGCAGCAAGCTCTGCGGGAGCTTTTACCATAAACATTTTATGTAAGTTTAACATGGATTGTAGATTGAACTTGTTTAAATTTCATATTTATTGCAATATGATTTTTCGTACTGTAAATCCGTCTTTACTTCAACATGTGATCGATTTCCTACACAAAAAAGATGTTTAATGCTTATTCCAAACACAGCGCCACAATTACTGATCCATCAGTATGGGAATCCAGAGTAAGGCTCTCTCTCTCTCTCTTCAACAATCCTGTTGGTACTATTTTTTTTAGGACTGCTCTTTCTAAATGACTCTTTCAACTTAAAAACCAATTTAAATTCACATGTTTAACTTACTTGACCAAGTGTTTCATGAGAATGTCCAACATTCGGAAGTTGACTTTGGGCAGCTTGTGTAGTAGGGCATGGACCATGTTGACTCTCTGGGCCCTGGTCTCCAGCTCTGGACAATAAACAATACAGTGACTAACAATCCTGACTTTTTTTTACTCTGCAGACTTTAGTGCATAACTGTAAAAGGATTTGAGTAAACAATATTTACAACGAGAACCGATTGATGCTGAAATACTGGTCGAGTTCACCAAAATTATTTACTCAAAATCTCTGATTAACAACAATGTATGCACTAGTGGCAAGCACATTAAAACTGATTATATTTGGCCCATTTGGTGGATGTAACGTTTTGTAAGCCAAAGACATTATGTCCATCAAAACATCTATTGTATTGAATAGGGGTGTGCGATGCATCGAAACTACGATTCGATTCGATTCGATGCATCGAATCGCGATTCGATTCGGCTTGCATCGAAATGCCGATGCATCGATTTTGCCGCGATGCATCGGTATTCTTCGATTCACTAGACGCCATTAGTCTAAAATATGTGTTGAAAGCAATTAAATGAACTTTTAAACTATGTAAATGTGTAATATTAATGTTCAAAGCAGTTTACTGAATCGTAATGAAGTTATGAAAAGCTTAGTGCTTAGTAGTACTTTCAGACTCTAGACGCTTAACAACAAAGAACGCGTAATAAAGGCTGCGTGACAAAGTAGTGCATGGTTATTTTTTCGCCAAGTTTGAAAATTATTGCAATAGATGTTTCTCTATTTTATAATGATTTTAAAATGTTTGTATTGCTGTATAATTCCATTCGCGAATTTCAATGACGAGAATAAAACGAGCACTACGACAGTCGGCGGCAGCTTGCAGTGTGACCGCGATCGTGATGGTGATACAGGCTGACCGCACAATGAATCAAAACTAAATATATTGCTGTTAGAGAAATTACCCGACTCTCGGGTATTTCCAAGCCCATGTGGGGATTTCGTAATACTTTCAATAGTTTATTCCAATAGAGACGGGTATTTTTGCGGGTAAACACGGTCTATAAGTGGTAACACTGTTTTGTGATGCTCAGCTGTCGAGCTGTCTGCCGTCGTCGTAAAGCTCACCACTGCCCAGTAATTAATTAGTATTTTGTTTCTTTTGACTGTCGCGCGAATGCAATTGAATGTTTTTTTTTTTGAGTAATTGAATGAAAAATAAATAAAGATGTCTGAAGACTGCGACGAAGAGATCGTAGACGATGCGGGCTCAAGTAGCCAAAGCTTTGTTGAAACAGATAGTTACGAATGACTATACCGACACCGGTAGGGATAAGGCCTACTTTAATAATTGTATCCGAGAAGAGTTACTTAGGCTAATTGTTATAATTATTAGATAACTTAACAAACTTTGAATTGATTAATTTTTACATGGACTGCTTGTATTTTTTTAAGAAAAACTTTAGGCCTAGTAATAATAACTATTTCTTGAGATTGTGAAAGGATGTAAAGGAATTAAGATATAATTATTTATTTACTTATTCTTCCAAATTCCTAGGCCTATCTATAATGAATGGTTCAGTACCTAGGCCTATTACAGATGCTTTGGTTCAGATGACTCATTCAAACTTTGTGTGCAATTTTTCTACTTCAACCCTCTTTAAGGTTGAACCATTTCAGAAATGGAAGCTGTAAATAACTCTTAATAGCAAATAACGCCGCACTGCATCGAATCGAATCGCATCGATTCGAATCGAAATGTTATGAATCGCATCGACGCATCGAATCGAAAAGAAATTTGCTGCATCGCACACCCCTAGTATTGAACAACCCTCATTACAAGAGTTAATGGCACATATGCAAAAATAGTGAAAATAAGCTATCATCGATTGGCATTTGACTATATCAACTATAATTTCAAATTGTTGAGGTTATGTTGTATAATTTCAAAGCTTGCATGTCACTAGTTGCAAAAATTGTAGAAACTACAGTAAAACCACTCTAATTCAAACCTCGGTAATTCGAAAACCTCTACAATTAGTATATTTTGTCTGTTCCCTTCAAAAAACCTCTAATATTCGAAAAATAATACAATAGCTCAAAGTGTTTTTATGCATAATGTTGCCTCTGAAATTAGAATATTTCTCTCCTCAGGCCTCTAAAATTTGAATTTTGATGCTATAATTTGCAACACTACCTCTTAAATTCGAAGTCACCTACTACAGGTGGTCGGCTCTTAGACCACCTTTAAGCCTCTAAATTCCGTATTAAGCAAAAAAAAAAATACATATTGAATCATGTGTTAGTGCTAACCTGTACTCAGAATCCTTGGGTGAGTTTTCTTTGCTGAGTTGAACGTGCTTGTAAACCAGCACCTCCAATAGTTTGAATTTCATTCCCAATAACCTCTATAATTCAAACCCTCCATATTGCAAACGTCCTATAGTTCAAAATAAATTGACCATTCTCTGAATTTCAAATAAGTGAAGATCAACTGTATTTGGAATGATTTATATGTGAATGCATATGGATGTAAAAGCATAAAATTCCATTTCAAAAGAGATCTTGACATAAGACTGTTTTATTTTTTATTTTTTAATTTTATTTATTTTTTGTTTTATTTTTTTTTGCGACAATACGGAAACTGACATGATGAAAATTTAATTTAGTCATTTCAGCTGAGGTTTCCAGCTACGGCTTCATAAGGTCCAATGCTAAATTCTTCACAAACCTCCACAAAACGTTTGCCATGAAAGGGTTCTCACAGTTACATAAAAAAATTAATTGAATCTGGGTTTTAGGATCATGTTTGTTTATTATTATGCAATGTAGCTCTAGGCTTCATAAACATACACATTAAAAAAGGGAAGAAAAACACAAGTTTCATCTGCACAAGAGTATTGTGCAGAGAGAGTTGCGTTGGAGTAACTACGTTTTATTTTGCATGTTGGAACAACAAATAGTCAAATCAAAGAGTTCATCTCTTGGCACCATTGCCACCTCACAAGACCGCAGTGCAAGTAAACGCAATGTGGCACCTAAGGGTTTGAATAACATAATCCCTTGTGACACCATCTATTATTAACATTAAATCGGCTGACTCTGAGGATAGGTTTCTCTCTGTTAATGACCCTTAACACGTTCAATGTGTTCCACCAATGGCGGGCGTTCGCGGGTTGCGGTGGCACTTTTCCGCGAACTCAGGTAAATTCAAATATTCTGGTCTGACGAATCACAAAACACTGTGCGGTTATGTGCTGTGTTACCACGAGACTGTACATAGTTCGCTAAAACACACACAGATAGCAGCACTGCCTGGATCTTAGCCCGTTCTTTTGAGACGCTATCAACCAGTCGGCGCGCTGCCAACGGCGAATGGCTGCACTACCCATTGGTCAGCGCCGCACAGGCAACATGTTAAGAAGCGATGTTGCCAATTACTGGCCACAAACATCGGTCATCGTACTCGATGGCTATGGTTGGTACTCACTGGCGGCGGAGATGAAGGCGTTGTGGTAGCGGAAGGTCATGAGCGGCTCGCGCAGGCTGGAGAGGTACTTCTTCAGCGCGCTGGTGATGGTCTTGCTCTCCCACTCGCACGGGTCGTCCAGGTTCAGCTTGTCCGCTTTCCTCCGGTCCAGCCCCATCTCTATCAGCTTGTTGACCTTGCCCCTCACACCCACCACTCTGTACAGTCCCTGCTCATCCAGCCCTGCAATGTGACCACACACGTCAGTCATACACCTCCCAAGCCATAGTCTACACTGGTCCTGCTGTGATTTGGTAAACCAGTTAACTGTAGGTCCTCTAGTTGCAATTGGCTGTTGGAATATCAATTAAAAGTCCTGTGTAAGGATACAGTAGAATCCCACAAACCCGGACTAATGTGGACCAAACGGTGTCCAGGTTTGTGAAAATTCCGAGTTATCGGGAAATGAGTAAAAATAAGAAAAAATAAGATTAGTTTCTGTTATTCCTTTAAGAAATCATTTACTTATTGCATAGTAAAAAATACAATAACTACATTATCAGTTACAAAAAAACTTAAAAAAAACCAAAACTGTTTAATGTGTCACACCATTCTCTGGCCTTGAATCTCAGTGCACTTTATTGCTCTGGTAGGCTTTCCGAGTTATCCAGAATTCCGGGTTATCAAAGTCCGGGTTTGCGGGACTCTACTGTATGTTGGCCTAAGTCAGTAACGAGACAACAAGATCACACCGCAATCATCCTACACTCATCTCTCATTCATAGTTGGCTTAAAATACTTACCCTAACGAAAGTATTTGACCTAAAATAAATTTTTTTAAATATATTTTCAAAATACCTACCCTTACGTAGGTTGCTATTTCAAAGTAAAATATAAATTACAAACTGATTTATCATTTCTTTCTTACTTGAAAAATTTGCCTGATAGTTAGTTGTTTTTAATTTCACTGACTTTCTGATTACTAAAAACATTTAACATTTAGACTTCCACTTAATTGAAATTTATTTTAGACTCTTCCACTTAATATAAAGAAAATCTTTTACACTACTACATTTGAAAAATTACAAGCCAAGAGAATTGGAAAGCGTCATTTTGTTCAATTGCCAGTAAAACTATTTATTTACCAAGTATTTTCTATAAGGAAAATATAACAGCAAATATTTCTAAGATTAAAAAGCCAGTCATCCAAGTTACTTGCAGGTTAACTCAAATGTGATTCTTAGACTGCTGACTGTCAAAAATTAGATTGCTGACTGTCTTATAGGAATCCAACAGCAACAATTTATAACTACTTTTGTTTGGCCTAGTCATTAACAAGCAATTTTTTTTTAATAAACACAAACAATAAAAGTTAAAACTCATAAAATTGTTCAATTCTTCAACAAATAATACAAAAAGCCTACCTCTGGATTCGAGCACTTCTATACACTTCTGCACGAACGTAAAGCCGGTGTCGTCAAGGGTTCTCTCCTCGGTCTTCTGCTGTTTGACAGCGCCCGGCACACTGTAGGTCTGCAATACAGTGACAATGTGACACTGGCCGCACTGGGCGTTAGTGGTTAGTACGTCGGCATCACGATGCAAGCGGCATGCGGTTAGCTGCTGTACGGTGGACACATTCATAGTCTACAGTTTGTTTTTTCAAAAAAAAACCTCAACTGCCCGTTGCCATGGGCCAACAAGCCTGTGCGGTGATCTAAAGACAGCGAGGTACCATAGCGGCAATAGTCACATAGGCCAGCCAGAGGTGACTGCTCATGATGGAACAAGAGTCGCTCGCTGCTGGGATCGAACCAGCAATGTTTGAAACGCTTTACCTCTGAGCTACCGCCTCAGTTAAACCTCTGAATTCGATAAACCTAGTTGTTGTTGATAAAAGGTTTTATGAGATTTATATTTTAAATTGCATGGTTTATAATAAGACTGCACCAGAAACTAGAAGCAACATAAATTGCCAGAAATTCATTTTAACATTTCAAGATTTATTTCTTTGAAAGTAAGTAATCTTCAATGCTGAGAAGTTTATTGGAAACCAAGATGCGAGTAAAAAAATAGAAAGTACCAATATAAAAAAATCCTCACTTGCAGTAAAAATCAATGTAAAAAATTGAATCTGAATTTTTAAAAATTTTTGTGACTTTAAACGGCAGAGGCATTTATTACATTTTTGATTGGGAGCAGTCAAATCCTTGTTCTCGTAAATGTCCAATTATTCTTAAGTGTAATACGGCTTAGGCTTATTAACAATCATGAAATCCCAATTTATATTATTTTGTTATATTTTGAGCTTGTATTAAAGTAATGGAATAAACTTAAATTTGTCAACTTTAGTTTAGTAAAACTAAAATTGTGATAAGTATTTACAGTTTAACCACAAAATTTACTTTTCAAATACTACTTTTGTTATAGGCAATCAACATTGTTAAGTACTCATGCTCTCTCCAGAATGTGCAGGTTAATATATCAAACTTGTTACTTGTTTTTAAACAATATCATAATATGAAGATATAAAGTTGATGCAGTTTTCTACTTGGAAAAATAATTATTCAACAAGATGCATAATAAGAAATAGTAATTGATTAAAGGGTGCAAAAGACAGTGATTAAAGTAATTTAGTGTAACCACTTGCTGTCATATTTTTGTATTTAGTACAAAACTTTTCATTTTATTTAATATTAAATTTGAATAAAAATTTAGAAAATTTAAATTTTATGGGATTATTTGTATTTTATTGAACTGTAAGCCTCGTAAAACCTCAGTTTAGTGTATAGATAGGGCTTCAGTCGTAATCTCGTTACAGTAATCTTGTTTACAATGGAAGTTTATGGTTTTGTAATATTTATCTTTCTAATTCATTACTGAGTAAACAGAAACTTTAGTTGGATCTACACTTAAAAGACTATGTCACCTAATTCACAAAAATAAAATTTAATGATAATGTAAGAAATAACATGTTTATATAAAAATGGGAAAGAGAAAAAGACATTACTGTTCAACAAAATTCACAACTAGTAATAAACTATGGCTTTGAGTGGCAGCGAGTATTTAGCTTTTTAGTCATAACATTAATGGATTTCTGAAGCAAGAGATGACTTGCTTTGACCCCCAAACTAACCCCCACAACTTTAACCTCTAAACTTTTCAGCGTCAACATAATCCAAGTAATACATCACTGAAAAAAACCATAAGGAATATCTCTACTTGTTTTCAAGAGACAGCAAGTGGTTGTACGGACAGGGTTAGAAGAGTCAGTTACATACCGCATTCCCGTCAGGTGAGTCACTTACGGGTTCCTTCCCATCCATCACGTCCATCCACTGCTTCCGATCCTCCTCGGACAGAGCTTGGAGCGTGTAGACCACGCCGGGCCTGCAACCACAATGCTGCAATCACCTCAAGTTGGGCTCCGAAATTTTTTTTAATTTCCTCTGAGCTTTTGTTATTAAATTAAAAGATTAATATTAACCTTGCCTATCTTTGAAGGGCCATATTTCCGGAGCTGGAAAAGCACATAAATTGTAGGAAGTTTAGTCTCCTTTAGATTGCTATTTGAGATTTTTTTAATGGAATGCACGGTTTTTCAAGATATCTGACAAAAATATTGATTGCAAATAAATTGTAGTTTTTCAACCACCCCCTGGCTAGCACAGGTCTTCTAAAAGCTACAAACTTGGTGGTCTACTGCTCTAAATCCTAACCAGTAACAAGCAATACAAACAAATCAGAACTAGGTATTAGTTTCAATTTATTATACTAAATGACTGGTCTATTCTGCTCTGGTGATAATCTTCGCCACTTATAACACATAAAATATCAGAGGAAACTTTAATTTGTTCCAGAAAAGTAATAAAGACCTCTCCATCACAGAGAAATTCTCGTAGGAGGTAATTAGAATTTTTAGGATTGCTCTGAAATGAAACCAGTAATAAAGAAACTTATATTTGAATCAAATTATGAGTTACTAAGAGCAGTAATCTATCTATATTATTATAAAGAAGAGGTGGTTTCTGTATGTATGTATGGGACAAGTGAACTCGAAAAATGCTGAACCGACTGGGTTGAAATTTTACACAGAGGTAGATCTTGAACCTGGGAAACATATAAGCCTATTCTCTTCCTTAAAATCCCCTCGGGCTATGCCCCGTGAACGTCCTTAGCTTCAATGTTTACATTTCATAAGGATGTAAATATTTAAATACCGAAATGTAAGCAGCTATGAATACTACAATTTGACAGTTCAAAGAGCAGAAGTAAGATCAGCTGTAATTTTTATTGTGAGCGAAGCTACGGGCAACTGCTAGTACTATTATAAAGAAGAGGTGGTTTCTATATTTATGTAAAATGTGTGTATGTATGGGACAAGTAAACTCAAAAAATACTGAACCGACTGGGTTGAAATTTCACACAGAGGTAGATCTTGAACCTGGGAAACATATAGGCCTATTCACTTCCTTAAAATCCCCTCGGGCTACGCCCCGTGAATGTCCTTAGCTTCAATGTTTACATTTTATAAGGATGTAAACATTCAAATACCGAAATGTAAACAGCTGCCAGTACTACAATTTGACAGTTCAAAGAGCAAAAGAGCAGAAGTAAGATCAGCTGTAATGTTTATCGTGAGCGGAGCCACAGGCAACTGCCTCCAGGCAACTGCCTGTTAAAATATAAAAACATAAGAATAAGTAACTAGCATTTTTAATAATTAATTCAAAATATATTCCTCAAAAATTTTGTTATCATAAGAGATCAGTTTTTGGGTTCAATTGTTTAATATAAATTATTTATGAAATGCTGTTGACCTAAATATGACAATCAACTCTTTTTTGATAAAAAAAATTAACAGAATTTTTTCATTGTTATTTGAGTTATTTCAATGAATTTGAAAATAACTTGTTCACTATGAATGTCTTCAAGTGTGGTGCTTTGAAGAGACATTTGATAACAAGTTGTTTGAGATTGTAAAAGACACAAAAGATGAGGCCAATCGCAAACAAAAACATCTGATGTTACAACGACTTGTGTGTGGTCAACAAACCACTCCCACACTCTGTTCGACTATTATCTTTGCTTTAAACACATGCATATTTAAAAATATTTTATTTACTAAAAAAGGTGTTCTCTATATTTATTATAAAATATCTGCTGTTTTAACTTTCATAAATCCCACATATATCTAAATTTCTTTTACAAAAGATAGGTTTGAATTAAACAAATAGAATTTTCCATGAAAAATATTAAGTTCAGGTAGAATAAAATTTATTTTCAAATTATACTTATCATTAATAATCAAAGTTTAAGACAACAAGGCCCAGGGGTGAGTCCACCCCGCATGAGGTAACCTGACTTTGGATGAAACTTAAAATGTAGTTTCCTTTGTGACAGGGGAGTTACTATTAGGAATTTTTACCATTGGTTAGCTTAAAATACAGCCTAGTCTTCACTGCTTTTCACCAAAGGTGAAAATATATTAGTTCAATAATTTTCAATTTAAAGGGAACCATTATGAATTTTAATATTAATAGACTTTCAAAATAACTGCTAAGTCACCTGTCTTCAGGAGTGAGGTCGAAGCAGAATCTTTTCTCTATTGTGTCTGACATTCTTCTAACACACGAACCGAGGATCATTTTCTCCGATGTGTTCTAAGACAAAGACAGATTTGCCATTAAAATTTCTTAAATAAAATTACTTAAATCGAAAAAACAGGCAAGTAATTTAACAAAGAAGTTGTAAAAAAGAAAAAAAAATTGTAAAGGCAAGTAACATAATTTGAGCGTTTTTAGGTAAGGATCTACAGGCCTTTCACACATGGTTAATTAGATCATCCTTGTTTCTTGCCTTTTATGTGAATGTGAAATCCAGCATTTTTACAAAAGTATCTCTAAACCAATAAAATCATACTGAAGGGAAAAAATCATTTGAGGTAAAACTAAAATGGATTTATGGTAAATGATATAAGGGGCCGTCTACAAATTATGTCATCTGAAAATAGGGGGAGGGGTGCAGAATGGAATTGACGGTAAGATGATTGGGGGGGGGGGGGGGTGAAGATGTCCATTTTGTTCCAAAACTAATTTAGATTGAAAGATTTTACACATTCAATGTAAATACATCAAGGTAAAGTTGAACAGCTTAAAAGATCAATAGAAACTATGAACTTGATTTTTACAATATTCGTTATAATGGTCTCTTTAGCTTGGCATCGAAACAAAGCTGCTGTAAGTGCACATTTGAATGATCAATGTTTTTGGATTTGCAAGCTGTGTCAGCATCCATTACTACATTAAATAAATGTGGAACTACTAAGTGCCAATAATTATGGTTTGAATCATTGATTAGCAACCCAAAATGAGTTCAAAACTTAATTTGGTGGTTTTAACAAACCAACAGAAGAAACTTTTCATGGGGCTTTCACAAAGACTGTCATTATATAGGGAGTCTGCACTCCCTATGATGTCATAGGGTATGATGTCCCTAAGTTGTATGATGTAATTTTTCACTTGTGAGGGGGGATTATGACAGTAGGATGAAGGTAGTGAGGGGGGGGGGGTCCAAAAATGACCAAAAAGCGATGACGTAATATATGAACTATTGCTCCTATTCTACAAAGTGCAACTTACAAATTTGCCCGTCATCTGATTGTAAGGGATCATGATGAACTCCTTCTTGTCCCGCTGGTACATGCAGTAGTGCTTGGTCCAGGTCGTGGTCCCCAGTTTTTCTGTTAAAAAAAATAGTTCAAACATTAGTAAAAAATTTACTCAACATTTTAAAAGCCTAGATTCATATATATTTTCTTATAAAATAAAATCACATTTATATTATACTTAGGTGAACCAGAGTTACAGATAAATAAAGGGGTAACCATAAAGAATAAAATGAATAGAAATTTTAAGTAAATATCTTAATCGCTTATTAAGTACATAAATTAGGCCTAATAGAAAATTTGAGTAAATATTATAAGTTTAAGTAAATTCTTAAAAATTTAAAATGAGAGATTTTTTATTCAAAAAATAAATAAAACTTGGAAATACTAGAGCCCGGTTAAAAAGAAATACTCGTTTTTTACACATTATAATTATATGCATCTGGCAACAATTAGGGACAAGACTTTGGACATTAAACAAACCAAAGTAATGTTTGTAACAAAGTATCTACTTTACTCACTTTTCTCCATGAGGAAGAGGTAGCCCTCCTTTGAATAAACTTTGTTCGGTACTCCTTCATCAACGGTTTGCTTCTGTAAAAATATTCATGTTAGAAATGGTTGGCACTAGCAATCTATGGAGTGATAGGGGTGACAATTAGGTTTTGTTTGCGACTGGTTGTCTTCAAATTTATAAATAACATCATTATTTAAAATGTTTGTTTTTTAAAAAGACACAGATTTTAGGTCAACAAATTTACACTGACAGATATTTGAGGTTCTTACTTGAAATCAACTGAACATTAATTAAAAAAATATATCTAAAAAGCAATAACTGAACGAATACCTATGTTTGACAAAGTTTTGGTACACGGTACTTAAGTGATTTTATCAATGCAGAGAACAGTGGACCGTAGGTCTCCGAAACTGCCTGATTTTGTTTTCCAGGATATTTGGTTGAGCTTATTTGTGATCAACTGAGTTTTGTGCATGATCAGCAAAAAAAGTTTCTTTTGTTTTTTTTTGTTTTTTTTTTGTTTTCCACCAATAATAATCCAAAGTAAAAATCATGAAATATCAGCACTTAACACACAGACTATATTTTTTTAACGGTATTAAAACTATTCTAGCTGTTCAACAGCTATTAGCACTCAGTAGTCTGACCCTTTTACTAATCTCGCACTTCCAAAGTCTGGAGTATCATTAACAGCATTTGTGCACCAAACTTTCATTTGGCTTAATTTTCATTTGGGGATTTTTTATTTCACAATTTCGCTGTTGAATATACCTTTTACTTAAATACCAATTTTCTCTTTCTACTGAGATGTAAAAATCAAGGAAAGGTATTTGAAGCATAACACGTTGTATGACCAAACAGAAAAAAATCTTTGAGTTTGAGCTTTCCTGAAATACTGGTTACATAAACATCATCAGCACACGTTGCAACAACACTCCGAGCCAGCAGCATGTATACTCACAGCCTGCCTCATCTCCAACATCTTCTTCATGAGACTCTCGGTCTTGTCTCGGGTGGCGTTGAAGTTCTCTCTGGTCTGCCACACAATACATGCTTGGTTAGTGAATACCTCACTCTCACACTGTTAGTGGTAAACCACGACTCAAATAGTGAAAATGCACATTGGCTACTAAAAACCTCCACACGATTCAGTGATGAAATTTTATTTTGATTCAACTTGACAAAAACAACAAAGAATCAGTAAAGATATAGAAGCCTGATCATATAAAACATTAATACGGAGAACCGTTGAAATGTTGGACCATTGAAGCAAATGTCATGTTAATTAGTTTAAAGAGATTTTTAACGAATCTCACTGTAAAAGGAAGAATTAGATAATCATTTTTTAATTTGTAGATAAAATTAGAATCTGTCAAAAAATATATAGAATTTTGTCTTTTACAGGCGTGGAGGAAGGGGTGTGTAATTTTTATGATATAGTTAATTGTTATTTTTAATTCTTTACTAACAACAGAAAAAAAATACAGTTTAATATATCACCAATTTAAACTGTTTCTAGAATGAAAAAGTAAAAAAAAAAACTTAAAAGCACAGCTAACAATGAATTAACTACTCAAGTCCCAAAATTATAAAATGAAAAACGTTTTACCAACTCAAATGTATCTCAACTTTACTGGCACAGCATCAAATTTGTTAAACTAGATAAAACAAACTAGCCAAACTAAATATCTACAAATCAGATCTAATTAGCACTAACAAAATCAAAGCTTACTTTTTGAATACGAAATTGAAGTTCTTTCATGTACGGCTTGAAGTCCTCAGCAACTTCGTGGCCCTCGTGGTAGAAAGTTAGCCAACCGAACATGAACCCAAGCAACTGAAACAATAACAGATATATAAAGTATACATATGAATTAGAAATGTAGAGGGTAACCAAAGATTTATTCTTACAACGGAAAAATATTTCACTTCTTGATATGGTAGCCTCTGGATACCCATAAATGCTAATAATTGTAAAAACACCTGCTTTCATACAATCCAACAATTATTGACATAAGCAACTAGTTTTGACTTGATATACAAATCATCATCGAGCTATATAGATCAGCAGCCCAATGATGATTTCTACAATAAGTCGAAACTAGTTGTTTATGGCAACAGTTAGTTACAAGTAAAGCGTTTGTATTTCATCTGTACAACATAGAGGTTACAGCTAAAGGTGTGACACTAAAACTGTTATCCCTTGCCAGCTTTCATAAAAAAAAGTGAAACGCTATGACATTTACTGTCCCCTAAATTTTTAAAATCAAATTTATTTCAATAAATGATTTTAAAGATAGTACGAGATTTTTTAGATCATTGCTAAAACTGTTTGTCTTTACACATTTTTAGAAGATACATTTTGCTTCTTATACTGTAATGTTATGTACCTTCTAAATTTGTGAACCAACAAAAACTCTTAAAGTCTATATGACAGTATATTAAAATAAATGCTATTATAAGAATTTGAGACGCTGAACGACACCCCATTTACCCTTGCGTGGTGAGATGTGCACAAAATGAATATGGGCTTTCATGGAGCCGCAGTTCCAAAGGTTGTTGCAAGTGTCGCAGAAAAACGAAGGTAGGGAACCCTCTTAACCAAAACATTTCGTCATTCAACAAGAGTTTTAATGTAAAATGACCATTGTTTACTGATAGAATTTTATCAATATGTTAATTTATTAATTTACCTTTCAATTTTCTTGCATTGATGATCATCCATTAATTACTGTTAATTAGTATCAGTAAGAAAATTAAAATAGGACTCAACAAACATGTATAAACAATTATATATTTAAGCAGTCAATTTATTATTTAACTCTCCTTTATTATTATTTTAAACTCTCACTGAATGAAATCGAACCCAAACAAAAAGGGGATGGCCTCAACCAAAGAAAGGAAGATGAAGCCTCAAACTTAAGGTAATAAATCAAATTTTGACCCATTCCTTTCACATGTTTGTCCAAAAATGATACAAAGTTTTAAGGTGAAATAATAAAGTAGGGCCAGGGCAATGAGAGTGTTGCGGCAGAAATAGCTCAAGAGCAGAAGGAGAGTGCAGTCAAGAGGCTGCGTCACTCATTCACAGACGCCAGACACCAGGCTGCCTCCGTCTGAGCATTCACTGACGGGGCAGCTCGGGGTTAGGAAAACTTTAAAGTAGCTTGCTGACTAACATATAATGTGTCTGATTTTTTGTAAGTTCTTTCTTTAATACTGGCTAAAAATCTTCAAATGGCGTAAACATAACCCTTGTTTGTAAAAATTTGTGTACAGTAAATTTGACAAACAGTCTTAATTAGTGAGAGAAAAAAATAAATTACCAATATACTTAATGGTTTAGTTTTAATTGTAAAGCGTGGATAAGTGTGTATAATAAACTAATGGGCCTCATTGATAAAGGTTCAGGGAAGACCACAATTGGAAGGAGGTTTGGTGAAGGGAGAACTACTATTTATTGAAATTGTAATATCACGACTGATGAAAACCTGCTGAAATCAGACACGAGGAAATCACTAAATGAAAGAGAGCATTCATACAAAAATTTAACAAAGGTTAAAGAGATATTGGGGATGTCAAAGAACTTACAGTTTTTTCACCACATTGCTAACTACCAACTAGTGTATCACTTTTAAAATTTGTACTGACATTTTTTATTTGGGTATCTTGAAATAGCTCTGACTTGTCGGAGCTGTCTTAGCCTATAACTGTGATAAGGTTATTTGAGACAAAGTTATCCCCATAAACCTTCTACTTCTTCTAACTATAACGCATCAAGAATGGTGCAGAGGGATGTAAGTGGACAAGCAGGGAGTGAGTAACTTCTTTCTCCAGTATTACACACTAGATCATGATGGGGAGCTATTCTAGGGTGTGCAAGATCAGACGGTGATTTAAAGAACGCAGGAGAATTAAGTGCTTCAGAAGTTGATCACACTGAATAATTAACAATGAAACTGTGACCACCCAATCAATCTATGGTACCTTTCATACTATGCAGTTATAATGTGGCTCCTGCCATGCGATTTGCAGTAGTTTGTAACCCCTTATGGATGCTTTTGCATGACACGGCAGCCGTGGGTCTTTTGCTGTCAATTCAGAACCGATGGCACAACTAATTTTTTTTAAGCTGAATCCAACAGTATATACTCTTAACAAGCAGCAGACAGCCAGCTAGCCGCATTAAAAAAAGAGTTCTTAAAAAACAACAGCTGGACAGCAGTGGGTCGCACGACTCCTTGTTGTACGACAGCAGCCGCATAAAAATCGCATTATATGAAAAGGGCCTTACTTTTAAATAAGGCAATATAACCTTGCTTAGAGGTGACATTGTAAATAAAAAGGACGAAAACCTCAAAGAGTACTCATACTGAAAGTTGTGTCACTCTTTGTTGAGTTAATAAATTAAAATATTTTACAATTCATTTTTTATAAACGTAATTCACAAAGGATAACGACTCACCGTCTCGACAAACTCAAACTTCTTGCGCTCTTGGACCTCCTGCAGCAGAAACACATACTCGAGGCTGGCCTGGCAGAAGTGCCTCTGCTCCATCTCCAGGGTTGCATCTGCCTGTCGGGGTAAAAACAATAGCTATAACAACTTGTTTAACTTAAAAAATGCCATGATGCTGTGTCAGATAAGGATTCCTTACCACAACATGCTCAGACGCTGAATAATACAAAGAAAATTTAAACAAATCAGGTTTAACAACATTAAACATTTGCTGTTTACATTTGCATTTCTTTTACATTTTTGTTTATACATTAAAGAAATATACATAAACAGAATATGTAACATTTTTGGGTCTGAATTCGTGGAAGCGTTTATATAAGGTGACATGACATTTTAAAAACTGCTTTTATTAGAAAATATTTAGATTACTCTTTAAGAATACAATGATTAACTACCACCAATCTCCTTTATACTTTTAAATATTTTCGTAAATTTCCCACCGAGGCATATTACATTGGTCAAGTACGGGGGGAGTATGAAGGCGAGTTAGTATTTCACCGTCGATTCGCCCAGGGTGAGCAGGGGATGAATAAATCTAGTGTCGACGAGTCTACTGGAAAACCCAATTCTAACAAATGGAGAATTAACTGATCCTAGCAACTTGACCCAGCTGGCTCAGTCGTGTTACTCAAAATATGTAAACCTATTATAAAACAGAAGCTACTTATGAAAAATGGGTTATTCATAAAAAAAATTTAATTAACTCTCGAAAATTATCAGAAAAATAATTTCAACCATCATTTGTGTCTGTCTGAACCCACTTCTCCTACTCTTTAGGTCAAGTAAATTTTCACTAGGGCCTATATGTAGGTTGCAGTCTTAATTGAATTATACAAATTGTCTAGATATGAACAATTTCTAAAATATTATTAATAATTATTATTATTAATAGTTTGTACGTGCAGAGGTTTTCTTTATTTTTACTCTGTGCTATTGCCTACAATGACCAAACAGGTGAACATGTTTGTTCCCTCTTCCTCTATCTAAGAGGGTTAAGTTGGTTGTTTGTCAAAATAGGTTGGTGATACACTTTCATTTAGTTCTATGAACATGGACCTATTGATCAATTTACTTGATAAATACTATTACAGTGTAATGCAAGAAAAACATTACTATCATTTTTGCAGAGAAGTAGAAATATGTTAACAGCAAGACAATACTAACTGGCAAGTTGTGGCATACTTTGTTGACAAAACCTCTGTCATCACTACCATGACGAAATTACTTACTCAGTAAGTTTAATTGAATCAAAATGCAGTAAACAAGAAATACAGAATACGAACAAATAGACCACACAATGTTTGCGGCCGTAAAGTCCAGTAGTCATAACACATTACATAAATCAAACAGTCGTGGTTTCCAAAGTAGGTCACGATATGACCTAGATAATTCATTGACACTGAGACAAAATAATCAACTTGTGAGTAATAAGAAATTAATGTAAATGTTTAAAACTTTAATTATATCAATAATAGTTTTACTTCGATCGATAAAAAATCATTTTTAAAACGCCTGCCGTTAATACAAAGAATTATGCAAGATTTGGTATGTACATTTAAGGATCGGTAATACAAATAGCAAAACAAAATGCTAATCCACAGTTACTCCAGAAACTAACGTTTACGAACATTATGGTACCGTTCAAAACAATAACTAGCAGAAAAGAAAGTAAACCCAATCGATATCGGCGATCGGCTGAAACGTCCTTGGGCGAGGGGGATCGACACGCATCGATAAATAATACGAGGACGCAAAAACAAAGCGAAAGTAACACTGGCTGTTGAGAAATACCCGCGGGCAACGGTAAAAACACAACAATACCACGTAGGCAAGAAAGTAAAACAAACGGGATCGTAGTGGTGAAGCAAAAAAGAACGTAATAAAATTTATTTCGTTCTTTACTCAGCTATAACAAAATAAGTAGTGGCAAATTGAGATAAAATAGAGCGATTGATGAGGTGGAAGGTGATTTACCGAGGTATTACCTACCTGGACGTGACATGAGCGTCATCACAGGGGCAGCGAGTCAGCCTCCATTAACGTCGGGTCGCGCACGCGCGGCGGGCAGAGCTTCATTCAACCCCCACATCGATCAGCGTGACACAATAGTGCCGCTTCCACCCCCGTCACCCTCCGTCACCCCACGCCCACGTCACCGACACCAGACACGTTATTTTTACCGTGTTTATTTCGCGGATTATATTTCTGGGCGACGTGTAGGTTTCTCGCCGTCAATACAGGCGTAATTCGATCTCCATATTTTATACTTGCAAAAAAGTGTATTTGGAAAGATTTTAAATGTATACATGTTTAATAGGCGACATTATTTGACAAGTTGGGGAGACAATTAAGGTCACCACCTACGCGAGTTAGCGCCCAGTTGAGCGCTTCAACTCCGGCGCTTGCAGAGATTTATGTAAGAAACTAAAGTAGCAGATACCCGCGGTGATACTGAATGCGCAACAAAATGGAGAATAGTGATTGCTCAAATCAAAAAATCTTTTTTTGAACATGAATAATGGCAGTGTTCAAACTATTACATATCCATCCCACTTGGTGAATTTATGAAGGGTTGACACTAATAGAAATAGATTACTAAGACAATTGTTTAATATCAATAAGAGTTATGTTTTTCCTTAGCTTCAACGAAAACTTGTAGGTTTTATAGTAACTGGATGAACTGATAACACGAAAGAATACTGGGTGTAAGGCTCAGTCCACCAGGTACTTTATATTTCAAACTAGCTGATAACCCATGCTCTACACTGGAGATTCATTCTTCTTGCTGGAATAAATAGTAGCCTAAGTCAAGTGCGAGTTACATTCTGATTGGGAAACTGCTTAAAACTATGACTATTTTATCATTAACTTGAAATGCATATTACTGTAAGTACTCATTAAAAGTCAATTATATTTTACTTTGATGTGAATAAATCAAACCTACTGCACTTCCCAAACCACAAGACATTTTATAACGTTATGTGGCGAAGCCCTCAAAGATATCAAACATTACCTGCACCAAGACCAGGCTTATGGTCACAAGCCAGGGAGACCGCACGAGGTATACAGGGTGTCCCGAAATTATGGTAAAATATTTTAGTATGTGATTGCTGAGGTAAAAATAAGAAAAAAAGTACATATAAACATAGGGCCTAAAGTGCTTCGTTTTCCGTCTGTGCGTCAGTTTGTGTTTTTTACATGTTTAATTATATCTCATGAACCTCTTGACGTATAAACTTCAAACTTCGTACATGGATGGTCATTATTAAGACCTATTTTTGTAAGAAGTATCAAATTTCTACTTTGTACCATTTCAAAATGGCGACTGATTTTTGTTTTCAAAGCTAAATATCTTAAAAACCGTAAATTTTAGAAAACTTATACAAGAGACAAAAAAGTTGTGAAATTTAATCCAATTAACGCTGATATTAAGATTATGATGATCGGACTACTAATAACGGAGAAATTTTAATTTTTCCAAATAAATACATGGAAATTTCTGACAGTTTGTTCTAAAGGACCATGTTTTTATTCAGAAAAATTAATATTTCTCCGTTATTAGTTGTCCGATAAAATATTTTACCATAATTTCGGGACACCCTGTACATACGATATTCAGAGTAACAAAAAATACCCCCGTTGCAGCAGACCTGTATACTCGGCAAATTTCAAATGCGAAAAACATTTCAATCCAACATAAAGAAAACAAGTTTTTGTGATCTCTACAAGAATAACATGGGGAATGAGTGCAGGTTTGCTGCAAAAGTTATGTAAAAATTTGGTGGTTTTAATTCAATTTTTAGTATATCTGAACTAGAAGAAGCTAGCACTAAGTTTTATCAAGATAGGTCAAGAAATAAGTAAGATATAGAATTTTTTTACATTTCTCATAAGGATAACATGGGGAATAAGTATGCACAGGTTTACTGCCACGGAAACGTAAAAAATCAGGGATTTTAGGGTAAATGCAATAGATATCACCTGAATGAAGCTAAATACCAAATGTTTTAAACTAAATCTTCAGAAATGAACGAGATATAGAATTTTATGTATTTCTCTTAAGGTTAACATTGAGACAATATTCTGTGTATAGTAGTTTCATGGTATTAAACTTCCAAAGCCGTCATAGTAAAAATTATTTTTTTAAAGTCGCTCTCACAGCTTACTTTAAAATTTAGTAGTTTACACATCTTTGGCAAACACCACTCACATGGTTGTGAAACTTCAGAATCAAAATTAAAAGAAACAAAAATTAAGAAATTGTAATATGGAAAAGGGGGAAAGTATGTCAGGTTTTTGGCACCATCATAGTGCATGAATGAATTATATATTATGCATCTTAAAATAGAATACTTGCAGTTAATGGTACGTGTTCTATTACGGCAAGTATAGAATACTTACCGTAATAGAATATCATTTAATTTAAAGAGAAAAACACAGTTTTGACAGAAATTTTACTTTTATTTACATAATTGCTTATACTAACAGAACTGCGATATTCTATGCACTAATATAGAAAGTACTATTTTGATGGCATTTTAGATGGCACTGATGGAGTTTGGTTACAAACATTGTCTTATCCAAAAATACAACTAATTTTATATTAAAATACATTGTTTAAATGAAAAATTCATTGTTTTGTATTGAAAAAAATTGTGATATGCAAGAAATTGAATTATTGTAGAAACGCCAAAGTAGGTATGTACCCATCGAAGATGAAAATTAGTCCATTATTGAATAGGTCAATGATAGTAATTATTTTGCCCCTGCATTGTTGTCAACTTCAGGATCTGGGTTAAGAAAAGAACTTGAATTGTTGGTGAACCCTTCCCTCCTCTCACGGTTACTGCAACGGAAGTTTGCTCGCACAGGCCATTTTCCTCTGTTGAAGGAGATATGACTGGATTTCCTGCATGGCCTCCAATGCTTCTAGCTCTGGAAGTTTTTTTAGTTGTGTTGAAACAAACTGACCAAACGTATCAAACTCACAATTATTTTCTTTTGATCGTCCAGGACCAAAGAGTGCAGGGCTAAGACCTTTTAACTCAGTTATTGCATCATCGATCTTGTGTAACTCATTTAATGCATCTTCGAGCTTGTGTAAGCACTGATCTGTAACATTATTTGGCAAAGGCCTTTCATATGGACCAGGAGGCTTATTATCACTTCCTGGTATTTGTCGAGGTAAGCGGGTGATTTTTGATGCAGAAGAAGTTGTAGGAGTGGAAAAGATAACACTTTTAACACTATCTTCAACTACTTGAATGTTTGTTTCATCTAGATTGTCATCATCCTCTTGAAGTGGATTGACTGACCATTCCTGAAAAAACAAACTAGGTTAAAAAATATTTGTTTTGATTTTTAGATATACAACTAGTAAATGAATGGATCGAAATAATTCGGAGATTTTCTACAAGATGGAATTTCCCCTGCTGTAGTGGCAGTATCAATCCCCAATGTAGTGGTAAACATTAAATGATACGATACTTCCACCAATTATGGATAACGCTTCTCTTTTTTGGAGACATAGACATTGGAGGAGCAAATGGGCATGCAACCACTAGTGGAATGTCTGGAAATACGTATTACACTTCAAGAGTAATAGAGAACAAACAACTTAATCGACCAGAGAAGTTGTTGAACTTAGTCGAATAGAGAACAAACAACTTAATCGACCAGAGGACACTGCTGATGATGGTGTTTCTCTTAAGTAAATATTTAACAGGGGTAAAAGTTACTTTTAATCCCGGAAAAAAATGTAAATACAAATTGTATTAAGAGCTAATGGCATTTTTGGAGACTCATTCAGCAACCTTGCAGCAAGAGATAACATGTGAATTTGAGAAGCCTGTCCCATTATCCCCCGTTGAACAAGATAGTTTGATGAAATTAATGCTAGTTATGCCCAACTGGCTATGATCAACATGTCTTGAAGTATATATTTTGGTACTTTGGTATTATACGGAGGCCACCCTTATACAGCGCGCTGTGGCGGCTATGTTAGGTTGGGTTATCATAAATCTGTTAGTAGGACTTTCCTCGTTTCGTTACGAATCTAACGATCCCAGAAGAATCATGCTTTTGCCCGCCAAATCCCTTTCAAGTAGGCCAAGGTCAGGTCGTTGACCGTAGCGTGCGCATCACCTGTCACCGCCGAAAGTATGATACATCTGGTATCTTTCGATTCATAATGAAATGAGAAAAGTCCTATTAACATATTTATTTATGATAACCCAACCTAACCTAAACGCCGCAGCGCACTGTATAAGGCTTGCCGTAAATGTGGCGACCGGGTGTGGCCGCTAGCGTAGGATGTTATAGATGTTCAACTCAATCCTCGCCAACATCTCTATCTTCTGGGAGGCCGAACATAAAGACTACTCATCATAATTATGTCAAAATTAGGCAGTAAGTCGATTAAAGTGTAATTCCAAATTAAATGGTTATTTTTGGTATCCTGTAAACAAAATCTCCCAAAAAATAGTGGGCCTCTGTATAATACCAAAGTGCCGTTTTTTAACAGAGGATGTGTTGATGAAGTAAGTTTAGGAAATGGTAACATTAGAACATGATAGTGGTATGAAGCAATTTAAATTAAAAGATTATCTTATGTGAAAGATGCAACATGAAAGAAGGAAAATATACCGTGGCAAATAGAATTTGTAAATCACCTCAAAGATGAAATTTAAGGTAAAAACATTGGAGGAGCTTTAATCATTTTAAGTACATAACTGCCGGCAACATTATGTTCGGATAATTTGTAATTATTGTACAGTAGAGGCCCTCTAGTTTGGCTTTGGTTGGATCGGCCGTCGGATGGTCCGGCCTGTCCTAGGAGGGTGACTGATATCCGTCATATCCCATGCCCCCACCGTAGGGGAAGACCTTCGTTAGGATTTATCCTGAATGTTTGGTTTCCGGCCGTAGAAGTAAACTATTTACGTCAGTTTAGTTTACGGGCAAGCTTGTAATTGATGGACACACTTGACCTCAACTAACAAACTATGTTCTTATCCTTTAAATCAACGAATCAAAGTGCTGTTCAGTAAGATTTGATCTAGGATTTAGTGAGTGTGTTTTTTTGCTGTTTAGTATTAGGACTGTTCTCGGGAGTGAACGTTGCGAGTTATTGTAAGTTGCACGTGTACGAATTTATTTTGAGAAAAATGTTTTCTAAAATTGGAGAAAAACGTAAACACGTTTGTGATAATGGAACAAAAACTTGGTAAAATGTTTTGCATAACAAAAGAAAATAACAGACTTCTTTTAATTTGTATAGGTTATGATTCAAGTAATACATGTAAATGAATTTGATCAAATAAATTTCTGGTGTTTTTTTTAAGTACGTAATGTGTTTTTCCTGTTTACTTTATATCCTCAGTACGGTGTCGGTAACTATCTACGAGTGACGCAATATGACAGTTCAACATAGAGACATAAAAATATTTTCTTTGACAATTGAACACTGTAAACAGGTTTAAATAACGCGTTTTGTTGATTTTTATGCATAGGTAATGAATTTAATAGGGTTATTTTAAATTTTGTTAGGGCATCCGGATAGTCCGGCCATTTTGTAGTCCGACCGGTAATCCAGTCCCAAGGTGGCCGAACTAGAGGGCGTCTACTGTACTACGTATGCTGATGGTCAACAATGATGTCAAGAAATTGTTACTGCCGTACCTCACTAGGTTTACCTCCAAGTCTTCAAATGATTGATGTCGGCTGTTATAACAAAAAACTATGCCTAGGACTATTTTTTATTACTTATAGTCAAATTAAAAACTTACTTATATAAATTAAAGAACCAAATGTGAAGAATCTTGTGAAGTGCAGCAACATTGAACATAATGACATAGTGGAGGGGGGGGGTTTTAAAGCATCCTTTTTTGATTTTTTGTTTGCTAAAGTCCACAATTTTTTACTCCAAAACCAGACTTTTCAAGGAAGCGAAGGTAAAATAACCCAGTCACCGACAATCCCCCCCAAACACCGCCAGCCAGCCATAAATTTAACTCAATTTATTAAGACTTTGGTACAAAACTTGGTTGCAAAACTTAAGTTGTGTACCAAAGGCCTATATTTAGTTAAATTTAAAGCTGCCGGTGAATGGGGGGACGGGGTGCCGGTGATCGGTTGTTTACTACCTTAAGTTTTAAAGATAAAATATTCTTCTAGTAGATAATTAACCCATTGAGTGCCGAGGATCTCATAGCGAGATGCGCCTACTGGGTCCTGCAAGTGCCGAGGAACTCGTAGCGAGGTCCCGGGTCCAAGTGCATTAAATACCGGGATCTCGTTACGAGACGTTTACATTTAAGAGGCTACATAAAATATATTTTTTTGCTTTTACTGGCTGGAATTTGTGCCGAACGCCTTTACACAAACCAATCTTTTGTTTCATGTCTCTTTCTCCTGAACTGTCTTAAAGGTTAGCTGAAATGACATTGCTGAAACTTCATTTGTGTAATTTTTAGGCTTTTAAGTGTTACCTATAGGGTCATTATTGAAATATAGTTTGTATTTTGATTTTGTGGAACTTTTTAAATGTTAAATGATGTTTCTAATGTAAATATGGAATACAAATAGGTACTGTTTGAAGGAGGTTGCTTAGTGATGTTGTTTAACTCTGCAAGGTTATAGTTTTATTGGCGAAACTTTGATATCCGACTCCATCGTATTTATGGATGTTTACAATCGTTCTTCACCATCGAATGCCGATAGTGAATAATCAACTCTAGTCATCGGAACAATTAATTGTAAACGATTTCACATGAATATTAGTAATGGTAAATTAACTGATCATCAATGTAGGTTAAGTAAGTATTTTTAATCATGATAATAACTAAACACTTATTTGTGCATTCAAATAAACAAGACTTTACTATAAAACTAAAACTTAACCAAAACCAAAAACAAAATGACAATCTTCAGTTGACGGGGCAGACGACACAACACACGACACTGACAACGACTGACAATAAATCAACCAAGTGCAAGATGGCGAACAGAATGGAATAAGTTTTGAGTTTGCTAAGTGAGTTAAAGATGGTTGAGTTAGGCCTATGATATGTTATTTATGTTAGCATATAATGAGTTTTATTGATGCCGTTAGAATAGTACAGGTTTCTTTATAGTGATGTTAGATGTTGATATGTTTTGTTGTTAGATCACGTGATAAATATTTTATTCGGTTACGGTACTCGTAGAATCGACATAACTTCGACAAATCGATTGTAAACATCGATAAATACGATGGAGTCGGATATTAAAGTTTCCCCCTTTTATTTTGTCAATTCATAACCTATTACAGTAAATTAATATTTTAAACATGGTTTTCACTTGTTTTTTTTATCTAGTTTCATACAAAACTAATAAAAATTGCACCAGAGTAAAACCAAAATTTTTGTTTAGTGTAAACATAGAAAATAAATAACTCCTGATGCATCATTTTTTAATTATTTATTAACATTTATTTGTACCAGAAACATGAAAAAACAAGTATTATATAATGAGATAAGAAATAAGATAAGTAAGAAAAAAATTTGTTTAAAATGTTATCAAATAAATTGTTGGTGAATTTTTTCCCAAACGCTTACATTTTTGCTAAAAAAAGCCAGGCATTTCTTGCAGGTAAAAATGAAAAAAGGTCGGCACTCCATGTAGGCCTACCTACATATTTTTTTGTTCCACTATAAGGGTTAATACACTTCTTATTATAGGCCTACATCATCGATAAATTTTAGTAGGCTATTGATATTCAACTCACCCATCCATCACAACTATTTATTATATTATATGCACTAAAATTTAAATATTACTGTACAGTAAAACTTACCTCGTCATGAATTTTAAAAGATTGGCTTCCTCTAAACTGCACAATTTCTCCCACAATGCGCTCCATGGTAGGAAACCATCTCAGGGTAGGGGTGTAAACATCGTCTGCTTTTCCATATAATTTACTTTTTTGAACTTTCATCAGTTCATTACTGTAGGTATTCCTAAGAACGCGGATTTTATATTTTGCTTTTTCTACTGTAAAATCTTTTCTTCCCATGTCATTCACAATTTGTTCCCACGCTTTTTCTTTGGCATTCCTGTCTCTGTATTCCGGAAGTCTGTAATCCCATAAGCAGGGATGCATTTCATATAGTTCTAAAAACCTTTCAATTACGTGCGGCTTCCACTTTTCTTCCTTCCTTACGTATCGTACCTTCTCTTGCACTTCTCCCACAATTTCGTTCTTGTTTCTTTTTCTAACCATTTTCTTTAAGTTTTTTTAGTCCTGTGTGTTTTGTTTTGGGGTTATTAAGGTGGGGTTTGGGTTTTTAGGCCTACGGTTTATCCGATAAGAATGATCACCTCCCACGATAAAAACACTCCAATTAAACGGCACTCACGCATCAACACAACACACAACTTGAACTTGTTATTTTACAAAAGCACCGACAGTGTTTACTGGAGCAAAACGTACGCAACAAGGACTGGCGCTGCCATTTTCACAAGCCACAAGAGCCACGGGAGAGGGGCGTCACTGCAGGTGGCGCGTCACTGCAGATCAGTGTTTCCACTACAACACAGCTCCGACCATTTTTCCCTGTCAAGGCCCAACATTTCCCTGTCTCCCCTCACTCGCCTAAAATACCCACAATGGCTCTCACAATATTAGAACTGTTAAACTGGTTAAAATTAATTGTCAAATGAGTTTGTAACTATTTGGTTCCGTTCTTTTTATGCTATTACGCATATTTTTGTCCACGCTTGCAAATTTGTATAGTTATGTACATTTTTAATTTACTTTAAATACGGAATTTCAATCATTTTACATAAAAGCTTTGATTATAAATTATAAATTCAATAGAAGGTCTTCAGATTCAAAGGCAATGACAAAAGACAGGAGAGCAGGGAGCACACAAAGTACATCCATAGGATGAAAGACGATGTATAACGAGAATGATATACATAAAAAGAATAAACAATTGCTAAAAAGAAAACTAAAACATGCATGAATCAGAACGTAATATGAGTTAACATTTTGTTGCGATTCAGCACGGCGACAACCAATTAAACTGCAAATGAAAAGATGTATACCCAGTAATGCTAACAAAAAGTATAGTAAAGACTCGCCTTAGGGCTTGCTGGGGGCTCGGCCCCCAGGCCCCCCACTGTGAGCCCCTTCGAGAGGAATTTTGGTATTGAAAGGTCACATAACAAAATTAATTTATTTGTTCACGTATAGTCAGGGGTCGTGGTCAGGGATTTTTCTAAAAAAAACTATGAAGGAAAATATAAAAGCTCCGCTCCCAGGCCCCCTATAGTGAGTTCCGGGGGGTTTGGATTCCGAAAAGCCAACAGACAAAGTTTAATAAACTGTTTTCAAATACTTAGCACAAGGTTTCATAGGTAGTGTCAGAGGGTAAGTTGTTTGGGGGTTGGTTAGGGGCAGGGGGTCGTTGATTGGGATGGGGGTTGTTGGTTTTGAGGATTTTTGGTTTATGGGGCGGGTAATTATTATTTTAAGGGAGAGTGGGTTAGGGGGCTCCCGGGGGGGGGTTCGGCTATTGAAAAGTTACGGGACAGATCTAATTAAACGCATTACAATCGTCAGAACAAGGTATCTTTGGTAGTGATCAAAGGAATATTTGGTGGTCGGTGGGGTTGTTGGACGTGCACGGAATTAATTATTTAAAGAGGGGGTGGAACCAGAGGGTTAAGAAAAAGTAAAATATTAAGTCCCTCAACTATAAAACAAAGAGAAAAACACGAGTAGTATTAAAAATTCACGGAAAAGTTCACTTTTGAGGACTATTTAGGGGTTGAAACGAAGATTGAGTGTAGTGGTAACTGAAAGAAATACAAAGTATAACTGGTGCCAAATCTTAAGGCCCACGCCGTGCATAAGACTAATGTTAATTTTAGCATTGGGCTTGTCGACGGCGTGGGCCTTAAGATTTGGCGCCAGTTATACTGTTCTGTTATCATAAGCTGGCTATTTATTGAGGAATAATAATTAACGAAAAAGATTGTACTTCAAAAACCAAATTAAAATTTACATAAGATTGGGTAGAATTTGAGATTTCACACAGATATAATTTTAATATATTTTAGTACAACACGTTTCCCTCTCGAAACTGATCTTTCTTTTTCTTTGTAAATGGGTCGACGATGGTTAACAGTGTCAAAGAGCCGGAAAACATTAATTTGACAATCTGATTTACGCTATTACGCTAGTTACCTGTATTTGCATAGTCACAATAATCCAAACCGATGTCATATCACACAAAAGGTGGCTTGATAGCTAGGTTGGTTAACAGTGATTATACTGCAATAAATAAAGATTTGATAATATCCATGTATATTTTCACAAAGTTATTTTTGTTCTAAGCCTTGTTTCGTGCCCCAATTCCTGAAGTAAACAAGCCGATGGCGTGCTGGATTTCTGCATTTTCTCCCACGGAGATGACGGGAGAGAGGTTTGTTTTGATCCGTCGTGTAAAGACGTCATCGACGCGCGCGCATTCGTATATGACGTCACAGCCGCGATGCGCGCGCAGCCGCTCGATCCGTCACTTCGGTGACGTCACACCAGCTGATTTTGACAACTGCCGCCCCTGCGCTGCCCGCAGCTGACGGGTCCTGCTTCTGCGCGGAACGGCTGGGTGCAGTACTTGGAGTTAATTAATGGATCCAATTATCTTGTAGTTATTGTCAACGATTTTTAAGGTATTTCCACCATAATTCTAAAACATTGCAGGCAATACCATGGGTAATAGCATAAACAGTGTTTGCAAAAACGTAAGAATGCAATTGATATATATATATATATATATATATATATATATATATATATATATATATACTCTCTTTTAAGGTGCCACAGCACTGTCTGTATATAGCTTCTAAGTGAGAAACAATTTTAATCTTTACATTAATAGACAATAATTTTTTCCATAAGGTTTTTGTACTCCTTTTTTCTCAGCCTGTGTGCATTGTAGCAAAAATCTAAGCACACCGATAAGGCCTCGGGTACGATACGAGCGACGAGCGGCAAGCGACAGGCGGCGAGCGTTAACTCACTTCTGGTCGAAATGCAAATAATTTAAACCACCGTTCAAAAAACTGTGTTTCTATATTATATTACTAAATAATCTCCCCTTGCTTCCAGTCTGACAAAATGAAATCCGCTTTTTCATCAAATAAAGCATTGTCGCGGTATCTCCAGTTAGATTCTACCCTCAAACACTGCAACAATGCAGATGGTGAGCGACAAGCGACGCGAAAAACATTTTCGAACCTGACCGGCGACAAAAGCGACACTGGGCGACACCACTGAATATCGCTCGCCGCTTGGGAAAATCGTAGCAACTGCCTTCAAAATTAACAGCTGACAAATAAACGTTACCCGAAATTCGAGCGACGTCGCTTGTCGCTCGTCGCTCGTATCGTACCTGAGACCATAGAATTGTATTTTCCTGTAGGTGTGCAGAATCCTATTGAAATTTATATTAGTCTTTTAGAAATGTAGAAAATTCAATTTAAAATTTCAAAAAAATTAACATTAGCTTTATGAATTGCTGTTTTGGTGATATTATAACAACCAAATGTAAACAAAGTTAGCATCATATGTAGCTGTTATCACATGCTATTTTTCGTAGAGTAAAGATTTGATGTAGAAACATTAAGCCACAGTAAATTGGGGCATGGAGTGAAAATGTAAAATTTGATTGAAATCAGGACTACTTAGAGAAGATAGGGATAGCATACTCAAATGTGTTCCATTTTACATATATATGGAAAAATAAAGTTTACTTGCTTAAATAATATTAAGAGATAAAAATTTTCAGATAAAAAGGGAAGAAAAAAGTACATTAAGTTAAGTTTCTACCATCCAATGTACTAACTGACATGCAACCGGCGGGGGGGGGGGGGCAAATGCAGAGGGGCCTGGACTCACAGGAGGCCCGGATCCACGCGCGATTAGTAAAAATGGGGCCCAGAATCGAGATGAGTAAAAAAGGCGGGTTTCTTAATTGCACAGGGGCCCGAAAATCCTATCACCGGGCTTGGCAACCAGAGTATAAATGGTCACATTACATTCAAAATTCAAATTTTGTTTTTATTGGTGGATAATGGGTAAAATATATATTACATTTTAGTGATAATAATAGGAGGAGAGGGAAGGAGGGAAAAAGTTCCAAATGGTAGGAAAGAAGGGAGGAGAGATGGTAAGAAGAGAATGAAGGAGAAAAGGAGGGAAAAGTGGAAAGAAGGTCGGAAGTAGAGAGTGAGGAATTAATGGAGGGAGGGAGAGAACTGTGGTAAGGGGTGTACAGGATAAACTGATTTGGATAAACTGAAGTTTTACTTTCCTCTGATTCAATAATTATTCTCAAAAATAAACACGAAATCTTAATAGAATAGTCATTATCTTAATAAAATACTAATTACTAAAAACGATGCCATAAGCCAGAAATGAAGTAAAATAATTATTCAAGGACTGAGTCCCCCAGTCCTCTCTTTTTATCTTTTGTTTTTGGGCCCCCAGTTTGGTTATATTATGTGTTTACATGGAAAATATGTACTATATGAAATGTATTTAGAAACACATTGGTTTATGCGGGGATTATTTATAAAATTAGCTATCCATTTGTCACTTTGAAAATTGGTCGAATTTTCGACCACTGGCGATCTCTAGTATACTTTATTACAAGTTAAAAGGTTAGATCGTGTGTAATCGTATATTTTTTTAGCTTGGCGCTTAATTCAAGGATTACTAAACGAATAATTATATAGCCCCCCTACTATGAAATTGTCCCCATCGAAAATCTATCGCGATTTCGCGATTTCAGCGTCAGTGCAGTAAGGCGCCGCCACCTGTGAAACACGCGGCGAACTACGACATCGCGCCGAGAACACAAGTACAGCAGACAGCAGCGGGGTTGACATTCTGCTGGCGGTAAAAACCAACTGCCGTCTGCGAGGGGCGATAAACTGCCTGCAAAGGTGAGGATTCCTCCACGTAAACTCCAGCGGTAGCGATGGTCGTCGAGAGAGCAAAACATAAATAATACTGCCGCTAAAAGGTAAAGTATCTAACTTAAAGAAGCAAACAATACTAACTCCACACTCTTGAAGAAAAATCTTACTCGATTGTTGACTTTTTTGTAACAAACCTGTTTACAACAAAGAATTGTTTTTATTTTACAAAATGTCTTTTATTTATGGACATGTTTGTTTCTATAAAGTCTGTTGTCTTATTCAAAAAAGATTAACAGTTTGTATCAACGAATTTAAGGGAGTCAATAACAGAATTTTTTTTAACGTTCTTCTTTAATGTACATGAATTCAGTTGTGTTTCGGTTGGGACGGCCCTAATAATTTTTACACCAAGTCTTAAAATTGAAACTTGGAAGACTTTTAGTTTTCATAATTTTTAATACTCGTTAAAATTCCGGTTTTTCCCACCAAATTCGAGCATCTGAAAGAAGCTAAGACCAAAAGCCAATACCTTTCAACCTCGTGATAAAGGAAACGACCCCCAAAGACCTACACTTTGGCTCCAACAGATAAATGGGTCTTAAAACCCATTGAAGTGATAAACGAGGCCTGCCCCAAGAACAGGTCGGCTTTGGGAAGTTGAGGAATAAAAAAGAACATTTAAAAACGGAACAGGTAAGAGTTTAGTATTTTAGTGAATCTTAAGGTATATACAAATATTTCTGTCCTCAGAAAATTATCAAAATACTGTGATGTAAAAGTCCTAATGATAGCGTATTAGGGACTAGTAAAAGTCCTAATGATAGCGTATTAGGGACTAATATCACTCCCTTATCATGTGGAATCATAGTATGGGCCGAAGAGCAGAAAATGAATTAAAAAGATTATTCATTCTGCAGCAGAAAGCATTAAGAATTATATTTAAATTGAAACAAACCAAGTCTCGTAGAGACATCTTCAAAAGAATGAATTTATTAACTCTTCCTTCAATTTACATTTTAGAAACAGCAATTTTCGCACATTCTAAATGTAAATTAACAAAAGGAAGATATACATACTCGATTTAATCATAACTTAAGGCCAAAACAACATAGTCTAAATATTTTTCAAAATTTACCGTCTGAATCTGGAGCTAAATTTCTGAGCAATTTATTATCTCATATTATAAATGAGAAGAACTTAACGACGTTAAAAAATAAGTTTAAAACATTTTTAATAGCTAATGCATACAATGATAGTGAATTTATAGACCACTGTGAAAAACACTGTAACTCATTGTAAAAAACACTGTAATGAAGTAATAAATTAATGAGGGATGATTAAATATAAATCTCATTGTGAAAACTAAGTTGCATTTATATTAATATAGGCCTAAAGGTTGTCTTTAACTAGGTTGTGAATATTAATTTTAGTTTATATAAGTTTTTTTCATAATATATTTTAATCATAATTATTGCAAAATTAACATTGCTTCCAACTTTGTAAAATAATGTTGTAATAGCAATAAAAATGTATCTTAAAAAAGACACAACTGCAGTCTATTAAGCTCATTTGACTATTTAAGATTTATTAACATTGCTTTTTAATGCCTTACATTATTATGTAAGGTATTAAAAAGCCTTAATGCTTAATAAAAAAATCCTTAATGCCTTACTAATTTGTAGAGTATTACATTGAAAGTAAATCAACAATGATATATTTTCTTTAATAAGAACAAATCACATAAAATAGACCGTGGTGACAAAAGGGCCAAACAATGATTACGAGGAAAACTCCACGAACATCCCTTTCAAGATTTACACAAGCCAGAAAAACGGATTCAGTTACAAAGAACCGCAAATTAAATTCAAACAACTCGGCCACTGTTGGTTTTAACTGTTGAGGGGACGAGAGACGTGCCGCAAAGTGGCGAAGGGTTGAATGTAAACTTGCGAGGCAGAGGCAAGATAATGAGAGCCTGTTCCTGAGGGCTGCAAGTTTGCCCCTCCCTGTCTCCTCCCCTCTCGCTCCCTCTAACCCATTAATACTCCACCGCACTCCGGGGACGATCTATCACGCGTGTCTGACGCAGTGGGGTGACTATAAAACATAGCTGGGGCAAAACTAGACTTCACTAGCGACTTAGTTCTTCTTACCTGTCACAGGATAAAAATGTATCCATTATTGTCAGGCTTGAAACAAGCCCAGGTTGAGTTGTAAGTAAGAAGTCAATTGAAAACGATTATTTGAATAGTTTTTATTTGAGCAGGCAATCTCTAGCTAAATATAGATATAAAAGATACACCCGTCTTTTCTGTCACTAAATTTGTCTACAGGTTACTTTTAATTGCTAAGCCTCTTCGAAATTCATTACATTAGACAACTTAAAGTCGGGTTTAAATCCTGGACGTGAGACTCAGGCAAATTTTCATCGCCTTTGCCTAGAAATATAATAGAATTCAAACGAGTTAATCTGAAAACCTACTAAAAGCTAGCCAACAGATAAGAAACGAACGAGTTTCAAATAAACTGGCACCATTGAACATCTTATTTTATTTTATCTAAATGAATTAGATAAATTCAACTGCAGTAAACCATAGATTGTGGCATATTATTTCCTTAAATGGATCGTCACACTATGTCTCGGGCGACTGAACTAAGATATATGTATTTATTTAGAGGCAAAGCAAAAAGTAATTACAGCTTGGATTATTCAACGGATGCAGGTAATTTTAATATTTTCTTTATGCAAAGCAAAAAGGATACTGTATTTTAAAGTTGACATGGGAGCGTTGCGCGTTTGTTTAGGGCCTTTTTGTTAGGGTAATTTCAACTTCAAAAAATGTTCTTTAACCATATTTAGAGCTCGAGCACGTTGTGCAGGCGGCTAGTTTGAACAAGTGCGCCGATAATGAGAACAGTTGGTTATTTACAAAACAAACAGTCGCCTGGTGTAACTGGCCCCATTGTCAGCCAGTGGGTTAGTCAGTCAGTCAGTCAGGCTTGGTAGTCCACGAGCGATGACAGTATGTGATCGGAGTGCTAGCCAGGCTAACGGTCTGTCCGTTCTTTCTAGGATCGAGGACGTCGCATTTGCATATGTCAGAACTACTTTGCTCTTACTGACTCTATCTTCAATCTCCAGTTTAGTTTTTGCGTTAGTCACTATCGGATGGATACGAAACAAGACGTGCGTTATGAGATAGAAATCGTAGATACTCATTGGGGTTCAGTTCATAAGTCTTAAGTTCAAACCGTTCACAGGGGAGAAGTTGTGAGAATTAATCCAGAATGGGTGACGATTTGTCCACTGAGATCGTTTTATGGGGCCTACGACATGCAGTGATTATTTAATTTACCCACAGGTTTCCTATTGGCAAAGCAATAAAATACCAAAAACCACATATGAGCCTTTGTAGAGGGCGTTACTGAAAAACAATTAACAAGTAAAATTAAGGCCTATGAAGATACTTTAAAAGAATGCACTAGTGAAATTGTTGCTCAATTACTGAACAGTACAAGGACGAAGAGTCGGACCCACTTACCTCCTGCAGGACTGTGTCTTGTTTCTTGGTGGACAGGTTGAGGTACCTCTCCTGACTTTGGCAGAACTTGGCTGTTTGTTTCTCAAACTTCTTTTTGCCTTCCTGCAAAAAAAATATAAATTCATATCTTCATTAAAAACCAACGTTATATCTGTTTAAAAAATTAAACATTGTAATCTAAAGCACACAAATACTTTTAACATGTACCAGAGCTTATATAAACAAAACCCCCCCAACTCTCCGAAAACAAGCCGTGAAATCAATAAAATTCGTTAAACTGCTGCAAGTGATTTTTTTATTATAAAGCTTTGCGAGGGTGCGAAAATTAGGTTTATACATTAACTTTGAACTTCCTGCAAAGCTAATAAAAGGTAATGATAATGTTTGCCAAATGAAATATTCGATTAACAGAAAATGCATACCTTGTGGGTAAAATCCACTCTAGACGCGTTTGCGTCTATTGAACGTACATTTCTACACTTGGTTTCCACGAGAGGTCGGCGTGGGAGAGGAAGGGAGGGGAAGATGTTCGCCGATAATTGTTGGGACCAATCAATCACGGGCGGAGTGGTCGCGATCCGCTCACAACACTACAATGCCGGGCTGGGCGCTACACACAGCGCGGTCACGCCCGGCTGGCTGCGCTCCGTACTGGACTGTACTGATGAATAAAGTTCGAATCAAAACACAAGGCCCACGCCGTCCATAAGCCAAATGTTAAAATTAACATTAGTCTTACGGACGGACTGGGCCTTGTAACTTGAATCTGCCGTAAGGGATGTATGGAAATTACTATAGCAAGATGCACGGCTGATTCGTTGATGAATCAGCTTTTCTCTACCTAAAATAGACAACAAACAGGTCGTACCAATGTTGCCTTGACATTTCTCAATGCTAGCGTATCAATAAAGCTGCTACCTCTTTCGTTACAGATGTATAGTATTATATTTTTAATGGTGTTATTTCTTATCCTAAAGATACATTTTTATAAATAATTTTGAAATAGGTAACTGTGTAGCAAGAGTATTTATTTATTTAGGAACACAACACAATATGAACTAAATTTTAATATTACTTAATAGTACAAACGCGAGAGGTAAACTGGCGATTCTTTAATTGAAGAAACATGATGATTAAAAAGCATAATGAAATTAAAAGAAAGCCTTATTTTTTCTAGGGCAGTATCGGTCTTTATAGGGCTTTCAAATGGACTTTGACGTAATCTGAAAATTTAAAATTTTTGAAAATCTGATACCTTGCAGTGAAAAAAAATCATAGGGAGAAACAAATATGAGAAAAACGTAATGTACATAACTTGGACTTTTGTCGGTGTATAATTTCAGAGAGGACTGACCGCGATGTCTGAAAACTTGAAAGGTTACCTTGCAGTAAAGTATTTATGGAAGAAACCTAGTAAAAGTTGAGAAAAGCTTCCTTATTTTAATAGGCATCATTTGATATGTAGTCCGTATATACTTTCACAGTGTAATGCTTGTAAATTCGATTTAGTTACTGGCTTTTTATTAGTTTCTTTGTGATATCACACAAATTCAGCCAAGCTTAATTTTTTATTGTATTTGACGAGTTTTTAATTTTATTTTTATTTTTTTAAATTTTTTTAATTGTAGCAGTTTTTAATTGTATTTGACGAGTTCAATAAGAACGAAGCGACATCCGACGCCTGATAAAGACTACGTGTGAGTCGAAACTGCAGTAGCATCAAACGATTGCAGAGGATCACTTTGGCAGTTAAGTTATTTAAACCAATTTTATTACTTCAAGTGATTCAGAGGCTGATAATATGAAGATGACTGATAAGCTTCAGTGCGGGAAATTTCATCCAACAACCCATGTACATTTTCAAAGCGTTAAATTCACAACGCTCATACAAGACATGACCACGTGAGGGGAAGCAGAGAATACAAAACTAGCCTCGTCCGCAGCGTAGGGTGCGGCGACCTTTTTGGCAGCGATTCAACCAATATCGGCTGCGGGGCGGAACCGGGCCGAAATTGGGCGCATTGGAGTAAAAAGCCGGGGCTGATTGAATACCTCCCCCGACCTCCCCGCAGTCTGGCCGCACATCTCACTCACGAGCCTCTGTCGCTGTCGGAGGTTTTAGAATATTCAACCGGTGTCTAAATCGCTATTCCTTTTGTAAATTCCAAAAAAATTATTGAACAGCGATAATTTAATGATTAATCATCTTAGTGATTTGTAATGATCTGCTGAATGTGTTTAGTGTAGATGACTGTTTAGGTTTATATTCCTCACGAATTCAGTACAAATTTGATGATCATAAATAAATTATAGGGTTGGGTATTATGATCATTTTTACCTTGGCGTATTAGGCAGCTGTAACAACTACTTTTACCGGCCGGATTCAAATTCAAAAAATCTTAAGCAAAAATAAAAACATTAAAACCCCAATGCACTGGATTAAATAAAAAAATTAAATTTAACATCCCAATGAACCAATCTGGCGCTTGCGGAAAAAATCGGTTGGGAATTTTTTACAAGATTACAATGTGATTTTTTTAAATAATGTACAGGCAGTCTTGTAAGACATTTTCAGTAAATAGCTTTTTGTCCATAAAGTAGATCCATAACCAAGTAACATGCTTAAAATAACGATATCAATTATTCTATAGTGCAAAAGAGAATCAGATTGAAACATGAATAATTTAAACCACAGAGAACTGTCTTATAGTTGTTTATTTTTACCTGATAAAAGTTATTATAGCTAAATGAAAATACGAGGATATTTATTGCTCGAATCCAGAGGCTTTCGAAGAATGTTGTGAAGTTGTCAGAGAAAATATGGGCGATTAATTAAAGTAAGATAAAATATGAGCGATTTTGAATGTTACTCTATTCTATTGGTTGGAAGCATTCGAGGAGTTCGCAGTGAGCTTGAAAAAACTGTTTATTTTTCTCTTACGCTGTAATAATAACATCGTCTAATCTAAAATCGCGGATCAATTACAAAACGAACACCAACTGCTCCAGTTACGCGCCGGCCCGAGCGTGATATAACTGTTAGGCTGGGGTAATTTCGTAATTGACCCGAGAGCAGCAAAAAGCAGCGGTAACGGTGCGACCGGGGGCAGCCAACGTAAAGATCGCGATCAGCTGAGCGACAATTATCCGGAACAGGAAGGCGACAAAATCGGCGGGAAACTGCGCAGATCTGGCGGGGCGGTCCTGTAATGACTACCGGAGTCTAGTCAAGTAGCAAGTGCCCGGGCTGGGAGAGGAAGTATTACGGCCCAAAGTTGATCTAGGTGACTACACTTGAACTAAACGGTCCAGCGCGGCCTCTCCGACATGACCGACACTCCAGGGTGAGAGCACTTGCTCCTATGGCCCCAGGCTATAGTAGAGTGCACTAAATAAGGCGGGCGGAAAAAACTGTAATCTCGTCATATTGTGTGCAAAACCAGTCGAAATGACTAATTGAATGTTTTTGCTGTCCTGTCAAAACTTTGTTTAAGTTTTTCTGGGCATTTCACGAGTAGATTTGTGTTTACTGCAACACAAGTTTATGAGTTGATCATATAAGTTGATGAACTTCGCAAACAAATAATAAACAATGATTTCGCCAGCAGCGCACTCACTCACCCGCCCATTTAGTGCTCGCGATTGTAGCAATATAATAACTTTAAAAATATTGAAGAAAAAACATGAGAACGTTATTTTTGGTCCCTTAGGTGACACTTAAAAGTATTTTAATTTCAACATTACAATACTTTAATGTCGTTGGCTTTGGAATAGCCTGTTATATGAGCAAACCAAGATTTCTAGCCTGGCGTTATTTTTTTCATACTCCTTGAAGTCGACTTATTTATTTATCAATCTACTTCAACAAAAATTTGTGATTGCGAATGCAGAACTTCTGATACAAATTGTTTGGTAAATTCCAAAAAATACTCGATACCAAAATGCCACCCTTTTGTCAAAAATGTACTACTTTTGACCCCAATATTCACTACACTTATTTATGCAGTAATTACCTTGCAACAGATTCTGCAACGCCTAAATAACACGCTTTAAATGTCAAGCGAGATATTCTAACCCGCAATACTGTTAATTATATTCCAGACGCAGAGAGCGGCGTGAATTTCAAATTACGGGATAAAATTACATAACGGGTTGCCGCAAGGAAACAGCCTCGGTGCTGCTTTATTCCATTGTGATTACCGAGGTTGAATTCGCTCTGGCGAAAATATATTTATAGTTTAAGAACCACAATCAAATCCCTAAAGAGTTTTTAATTCCTTGATAGAATTCAAAAATAAACTCATAAAATGGTATTAAAGTGATTTTAAGTAACTTCAAAATCATTAATTTTTAAGCAATCGTTCTCACGATCACTTTCATTTAAATAAATCTCTGCATGGTGCATTAAAAAACACAAATAACGGTGCTGTTTAAAGAGGATGTATTACAAAATTAATCGTTTTCTTAAAGGCTTCCGAGTGTCAATATCTTATCATTTTCATGAAAGTTGATAAAATAAATAGCAAAAAGGGCCAAATTAGTTTTTAGGTGTCCGGATAAAACTACAAACGGATAAAACTACAAATCAAAAGAATGCGGACAAAACTACAAGGATTCGGTCAACCGATTTTGATTACCTTACTGATTCTTAAAGTAGCACAGTTATAGCAATTTCACTACTAGTCACGAAAGTAGCCCATTTCGGGGCAAGATAGTGTTTTACTTACGAGGCGTAAGCCGAGCATATAAAACACTATCGAGCCACGAAATGGGACTTTTGTGACTAGTTGTGAACAATACTTTTCATCACGATGCAAATAAGTAACCAAACTTATAAAAAAATCATCCAACATTTCATAATTCAATCAATTTTCTATAAGCAAACACAATACGGCTGAACTGTCTATTTTTGTTTAGAGTCAGCTGGTTGAACTGTCAAAATAGGAAAACCGTTTGTTTGGCTACTGCAAAATTTTGTTTTGGTACGGAAATGGTTTGATTGGGTACGGGAATGAAATGTTTGGGTACCGAAAAAGCAGCTGCTCATTATTTATTTGTTTTGACGTAAGGAAATCGAGAGTTTTCGTAGATTTCAGCTGTACGGTAACGGGCAATTTTCGTATACAGAGTGATGGAAATCAGAATTTTGTTTCGCTTCACTTAATGTGAAACTCCAAGACAGCTACCTATATGAGCTATAACTGTGCTACTTTAAGAATCGCTAAAGTCATCAAAATCGGTTGACGGAATCTTTGTAGTTTTGTCCGCTACATTTTTGTTTGGATTACCTACTGACCCTCCCCAGGTAGCAGACCCAGGATATTTGTAGTTTTGTCCGCATTCTTTTAGATTTGTAGTTTTGTCCGTTTGTAGTTTTATCCGGCATTCAGTTTTTAAGTTTGATGACCGACAGCAAGGCGATAAGAGGTAACTGGACCGAGAGAGATATTGCACAACTGGCGGGCGTTATTTTTGGATGCAGAGTTCTTAATACCCAAACACATTTTTTGACACCGAAGGATACACATTTGTTTAGCCTGTTTTACCACAATATACATACAAAATCATCCAAAATACAAAAAGCACCTTCATTCTTATTATAACAATTTTAATATCATCGGGATACATTTTCAAAACTCAGCGTTCGATGACCTGCTAATGGGGATAAATATATAGTTTGCTTAAATGATTCGTAGGCGTCACTCACTTTAATTAAGGTCAAGAGTGAGGGCTGATGGTATGTCTTTCACAAACATTGACAATGCCGTCAGTCTACTCACTAATCCAATCGAGGAGTGGAGCCCATATAATATACTAATATATAATCAAGCTGTAGCAAAGGAAAGCTCACAAAAATATTCAATTTCTATCAAGAGCACAAGGTTTAACTAAGGTCTTTCATTTAAACATTCTCAATAAACATTCCTAAAAAAACGCTAGATATGATTTAAGGTTGTAAATTTTGTACATATACTATTTCGGCAAGAAAATTTACTCAATGCAAGTTAACTGGATGTTATCACATCAGTTGACATAGCGACAAGCAATTACTCTGATATCGACATCACGATGACGAGGTCAGGCCGGCCGGCTTGATGTATACGGGTCATGACGTGGGGCCCGAGCAAGGGACATCATACTATGATTAAGTTACAGAGGGTGGAGACTTTCTTCATAAACATTTTAGTCTTGAAAGTACACATAAAATTTCTGATATTCCCACACTATTATTAAGGTTTGAAAGAAGAGTTAGCTGGAAAACAGCGATATTATATTTAAGACGAACAAGTGTATATGCTTTTCCCAATTGAAGTATTATTCCCCAAGGATGGTGCGGTAACATACATTTTATCTTAAACCGTCTACAAATGTGAGCAGAATAGCTGACAACATCAACATTAGCGGGCAAAAAAAATCAATTAACATTCTACATAAAAGAATTTCGTGACGTGTTTTTATACCACTGCTTTTGAACTAAGTATCTTGCAACCATTTTGTTTTATAGCGGTTGTTAACTGCTAGATATACCAATTGCCATACTCAACAAACATTAAAGATCGAATTCGCACAACAATCAGCGCCAGCGGAGGGTCATTGTAGCGGTGTGGTGTGGGTGGAGTCCATGCGACTCTGGTCCCCAGCCGGGATTCGTTAAATTCTAGGAATTCAAAGTTTACATTCGGCAAACATTTAATTCAAAACCATTTATTTAACTAAATAAATTACTGTCGCCAATCGAACTGCGCGCCGGCGCCGTGAACCTGATAGCCAGGTTCTAGAACCAGTGAAAGCAATGATTTATTTCGCTCCTCGGCCCAAACCGGTTCTCGACCACAACTCCCCGCATGACTCATCGGCTGGTGTACTACTGCGACTGCGTAGTGCGTATTGCGTAGTAGCGCTGACCGAGTATAGTGCAACTTGATTTCGCGAAATGTCTCATGCGAAACACAAAAACGTTTGAATCGTTTCTGCAACTTCCCGCGAAACAATGTATTTTAGCGGGGCCACGATTTCGCCTTTCTTGCAGAAACATTTCGCGAAATTTTTTAACGTTATTCATCATTGTTACAACTTTACATTTATTTGAATTATAATTAACAATAAATATATTTATTTATTTTGCTATCTTAGCTTATAACAGAAATTTAATAAAATTCTAGTGAATCATTTGGTACTACGCAAATGCCCACAAGGGACCACCTTAATAAAAATAATAGTATATTTCACTACTAGTCACGAAAGTAGCCCATTTCGGGGCAAGATAGTGTTCTACTTGCGAGGACTTTAATAAAATTCTATTTAATCATTTGGTACTACGCAAATGCCCACAAGGGTACACACCTTAATAAACAAAAAAACTATGTAATAAAAATATATTCAAGTAAATAATGTTCGACAAACAATTTCTTATGTTCAAAGATAATTTTGGAAGCGGCTGTAATATTTCTAAGCCGAAACCAAGCGGCTTAAAAAAATGAAATTTTGTAGAGAAATATGGAATTAATTCTCTTTTTTCAATTAAATATTTTATCTTAATGTATATATTGCTTTAGTGCGTTGCTTTAGTATATTTATTTACCCTCAAGAGTACGATGTTCACTTTAAAGGTAATACTACAACCAAATGTGGCCAATACAAAAAAAGGTAACGGTTAAAGGTAACTCAAACCAATTAATCCGAATTTAAGTATCAGAAAGATACACAAATAATAAACGGCAACAATATTCCTTCTTCCAGACTTGCTACTTAAGAAGGAGATGACTCGAACATTTGCATTAATTTGCATGTTCTAACATTCAAGCGGATGTCTTTTCTACGAACAACTGAGTAACAATAGCAATTGCTATTCATGTTTTTTGTAGTACCGGTAAACAAAAATGTATAACAGTGTTGTGCACAAGTAAGAAAATCATATTTGCGTTAAAAAAACAGAGGTTAAATAATGGTTGGTAAAGAACCAAATTAATACAATAATTGTGTTTATATTTATTACGTTCACTCGAAAGTCGCATCAACCCGTTAAACTATAATTTAAGTTAGATATAAAACACACGCGTCAATAAAGGTGATCCTAAACAATATGTAAACTAAAAAAAGGACCATTAATATAATACACATCGTAAATAAAAGGCGAGTATTGGTCTATGCTATCGTTAAATTTTCGTTTACTGCATTTGGCCCTCTTTTAAAATAATTGAAAAAGGATTATTAAAAGAGCCAAAAAAAAACAGTAATTTTGTACAACACGTTTTCAAAAGAACTACTAACAACTACAGTTTTGAATAATTTTTCATCATTGTTGTTATCACGTGTTACAACTATGCTACTGTGTGTGACTTTCATTCCACTAACCTTGACTCCGCCGATGTGCTCTTTCCGGAAGTTCTCGAGCGGAAATATGACTTGGTCGTAGGCGCGGTCCAGCTGCAACAGAGAACAATCGTGTCATTGTTGTGGTTGTTACTGTGTTACACCTACCTAACTACATACGTACTAGCTACATAGCACACAGCATTACACATGCAATAGTTTGTTACTGAACAAACTGCATGGCTCAATGTTAGAGTAGTGTTATATTGTTATATTTGGTATATCTTGGAGTTAAGGGAGGCTATAAAGCCGCGTTTACACGATGTAACTTATTTTACCGACTTGTGTTGTACAACCAATTATAATAATTGGTTTTAACATAATTAAGATGCCATGAAAATGTTGTACAAAGTTGTACACAAACGTTATGTTTTAAAACAAAAAATCATATTTTAAACACGCTGCAGGTCCTCCCGAGCCGTGTCGGAAGGGTCAGAGTTAATTTGTGTGTTATCTAATTTTCTTGTACAACATGTTTTAAAATACACAAGATAAAGTTGTGAGAACAAAAGTGGATTAAATATGTTTAAAAAAAAAGTTAATAAAAAAAGTTGTATAGCGTAAACGCGGCTTAAATGTTTTGGGCGTAAAACAGCGAGAATAGTATATTCTTGTAGAGGGTTTCTGGGCTAAACCGCGTCTTGATGTCGAACTCAATGAACGCCGTAATTTTAGTTGCGATATAATATCCATCTTTAGGGCTTAGTGAATCAATCGTAGCGCACAAAGCTACAAAAAGTGCAATTCAATTCTTTTGACTGACGAGGGCGCCTGAATCGTCAGGGAGAATAGTTTAACCGTCAGAAGAGAAAATATTATAAAAAGGCCTCAGTTTTGAGTACTCTTGCTGTGAAATTACAATGTAAATCAATGGTGTCAGAATAGGCTGACTTCGGCGTTTGCTCCACGTGTGATGTGCAAAGTATGCTGTGTACGGGTCAACTTGGTCGATGTACAAGTTCTGGAGTAAAGGGTTACTGATCCATCATGCTGGAAGTCAGAATAGTGATGCTTTTGGGTTATATTTATTGTGTTTATTACCACTCCACTTGTATTCAGTAAAGACGGACAGCAATAAACCGTATAATAAATAATATAACTGCTTAGATGAAGATACATTATAAACTGAATGAATGCGAGGAGAGGGGTGTTCTTAGCTATCAGAATATAAGCTGAATTAAAACAAAAAATGCATTTTTGGGAGGTAAATTTATATAATTAATGAGACAGAGAACACATCGTTTAAAAGATGTACATTGCACACTATGCAAATTTCGTAGAATCGTTGTAATGTGCATCACATTTAAAAAAATTGAAAAAATAAAAATATTGTAAACCATAATTAATGATTTAATCGATTATTGTACTGTATGAATAAATATCAGGTTTAAAATGTAATCGAACTTAATTATTATTACATGAATAAGCTTTCACCTATGCCCGCATGCAGCAGACAGGCTAGTTCATTACGAAGCTGTTGACTCAACGTCGTAAAACGAAATTTACGGCGGTTTTACAACGTTGACAACACCTCTTGAGCACACATCGAGCCCTTTTCCACTTTATGGAAAGTTTACATTCTCAATGAAAGCAAAGCATTTCTATAGTTTTGTTACAGAATTGATTTAGGTTAAGGTTAAGCCGACCGAAAAAATAGCTGTGTTTAATAAACGGAACGTTATAATTAAGTCGAATTTAAGCTAGTCGCATCAGAATAGTTCCATGTCGGACGTGCAGTTGCTCATTATATGCAATACATTAGGTAGATTAAAGTCCTTTTTCACAAGTTCAAATTTCATTGCATCCCTTGGACACCTCAGAAAATGTATAATTTGGATAAGAGCTGGGTCTTAACGGTCTCAATTAAATGTCTTTGGTGGTTTTAAAATTCAACCATCAATTCTTAAAAATATTTTAATTTTAATTTGAAATAGTTCTGACCGTTTTTTTACGTTATTGCACTGGGATGAAAATGCAGTAAAATTATTAGGATATTCTGTGATTCTGCATTTAGACTATTTAAATCTCTGTCCGGTACGAAAACTCATGCAGTCTTGTCTTTATTTCATAGAGCTTTTATGAATTTGTATATCACCATTTTAATACGTTACAGTAAGTTACAGTGTCATGATCTTTAAATATAAAAACTTTTTACGAGTAAAAATCATTGGCATCCAAAGAAAACAGCAATAATCGAGAAGAAATTAGTTTTTACGGAACTAATTATTTTTGGTATCAGTTTGGAGCGAAGTGGGAAGTTGTTTATGCGGTGTGTTGAATCACCTGTCACAGCGACGCTCGGGACGTGGGGAATCAGAGTGTGAAGTGATAACGATCACAGATCGCGGCCGGTGATAAGCCGCCAAGGTCACGGCAGTCACAGCCGCTGTCGCCGACACACGCGAGGTGGCGGTTAGCGTACAACTGAGACTGTAAAAGGTTTTTTTATTTAAAGTATTAAAAACAAATATGAAGGTTGTTATTTGATTTCATTGAAGAATTTATTAAATCATGCGTTTCTGATCAAATAACAACCATCAAAAACTGAAAAGTATTGTATGACCCTAATTCCAATATAAACCAACTTTATCATAGAGAAAAAGTAAAATCTATATGATCATTTTAATTTAACAAACAGTATGAAATACAAATACTACATAATAAAGTGTCGATACTAATTATGCAATAACTTGCTACGTTGTTGCCATCGCCATTTAAACTACTAATGGATTTTGAAGACTTTGATTTGTGCTGTTTTGTTTCTTGAAGAACCTATCTAAGGACTTATTCAGAAAACTGTAATAGGTTTATAATATTTTCTCTCTCAGTAAGTGTGATTGTCGGTCACTAATGCCATCACAAGTCACTGGAATTAATATAATAAAGAAGTATAATTTTTTTGTATTGCCACAAAATTTTCATCATTTTACTCTTTAACGCGCCCTTGCATTTTTGAGTTCAACTCCGGATTCCGTAACTTCCAGATGATAGTATTCCGCTTCACCAATGTCCTAAAGCAGTCCACTGACTGCTCAAACAATCGCTATTGTATATTTATCGAGTCTTATCAGAACACTTCGACAGCTACGGACTAATTTCCAGAACTTGTCCTTTGCGCAACTCTCAGCCTCAGCACGACCGCCCCGCCACGTTCACCATTGTCGAGGTTCTGCACGGTACAGGTCGAGTCAAAGAACTTGGCCCAGTCTGCCCATCAGACTAATGTTAATTTTAGCATCAGGCTTACGGGCAGCTTGGGCCACGACATTTGACGCAAACTATAACAGCGGATCCTCGACCCACCATCCAGTCCCACGTGGTGGACGGACTGTAGCGAGTCTGCGTCGACTCGCAGCAGCATGAAGCATGGACGACGACGACGACATGCTCCCATGCTCCGGCACCCGCCGCTGCTCAGGCTCAGTGCTAACCTACTTTCACGCTCACTGGTCCCAACCACGCTGATTCGCTGAGGCTTTTTGTCCCATCGATTCGGATCAAACGGGTCATTGGAAAAAGTAGGAAAAAGGCTAGGAAGTTCAGAACGTTGAGGGAAGTAATTTAATTTATCTGAATAAAAAAAGGGGAAAAAACATAGACGCAAAACATTTAATCACCGCAGTGGTATTTTCTGTAAGAACCTCTTCTTATTCCATTCTGCCGTTGACCATAACTTCAATTCAAACCCCGATGAATATATCTTCACATAATGAAGCGGGCACGTCACTATTATCATTAAGCTCTTTCAATCATTATTGGTTCGACTTTCAAAGACTCTTACACCTTTTATTTTACGTAATGTTTAAGACAGTCACAACGTCGGTTTACAATATAACTGTGTTATTTATATGTGACGTCTAATTTTTCCAACATCACACAATGTAAGATAAAAACACACTAAATGATTCATAACTACTTAAATTCAAGTTTCTTAAAATTAAGCTCCAATCAAAATTATAATTGCTTTTCGTCTAATAACGATACATACTGTCGATCTAGGACCGTCAGCAGACAAGGTGAGAGGCAGCGAGGCCGTGAAGCCGCACATATCGTGTTACACCGCGTGATATGTGACACATCGTCACTGACCTCTTTGTATCACGAGGCTTCAATGCGACCTCTTATTTAACGAATTGCAACAATGTACCTTAACTTGTAAATGCAATTAAATTTTTAATTTCAATATATTTCGAACTGGCAGATTCGAATTTTCAATTTGTTTCATTTACATTTCAAACATACACATTTCAGTATGTGAGAGACACAGTTTGACAAAATGGGAATTTTAATTCAGTACACGAGTATCACAAGTTTTCAAAATGGATATTTCAGTTACCGACTTCACATAAAACATAAATATGGTAAAATGTAATTCATTCTGAAGAAGTATATTTGAAACCAATGGACAGTAACTTCAGCGACACTAATTCATACTAATACTAATACAAAGTAAAGTAGCCATTTTGTATAGCATAAAATTGAAATTTTCACCACAGTTTAAAATCATCTGGCATACCTGCAACACCAGTAACTAGTATAACTGGTACCAAATCTAAAGACCCAGTCCGTCCGTGAGACTATATGTTAATTTTAGCATTGGGCTTATGGACGGCGTGGGCCTTAAGATTTGGCACCAACTATAACTTTGATCTTTGAAATGTATAAGCATCTTCCCGCATTTTTCTTCAGTGATCAGCATGATTCATTCAGTGAGCAATAACTACAGTTCTTCCTTATTTCGAAACAATATTAATTGTTCGGTTTGTTAGATTTCCTGCAATATTTTGAACTGTATCATACACAGAAAGTGCTGAATGCAAAAACTATGATTATGCACTCACGATGTATGCACACATGCACACGCATCACCGCAAGCTCAAGCGAGTTTTGAGGTCACTCGGCCCGTAAACATCGCCAGTTCGCCCAAACTCTCCTACCAGCGAGCGCTCCTATTATCAGCCCGCGTGTTCTGGCTTCTGTCTCCTTGTGTACTCGTGTATGTTTAATCTCTTGTTTGACGTTCCAAACGCGCTAGGTTTGTTACAATTCTCTCAATGTTTTCTGTTCACACACGTTTACTTTTCGCCTCGTGAGCGTCAGAGCAGTTTAGAGGCGCATCACCCAGTAGGAAACTGGCAACATACACAAGTTTACAGTCGCGATTAACTTGACACCTACTCTTGGAAAATACTGACTATGTAAAGTAATTTTGCCTACGAGGTCTCTTCATAAATTTAAAGTTATGCAATTACATTTCCTAACCTTAAGTTTAGTTACAGTTTCGTTTTAAGTAGGCCCAGCATTTATATTTTTATAAATACGTATTGCTGTTTAAAATTCTTATTTACTCCGATCAAAAACTGTGGATTGGTCTAATTTAACTTGGGAGGGTTTCCCTAACGTTTAACTTGCTTTCTTCCACCTTCTCCGCGGATGTCAATCAAAGTTTGTTAATACATTGACATTTAATACTTTTAAATCAGTTCCATCAGTTTTTAACAAATCCCCAATCAACCTAAATTCCCCAAAAAATCTTAATAGTCTTCTAATCCGTCTTAAAACTTTCGAATTTGGAGGGATCCGGAAAAACTCAAAGACCAAAACGAAACGTGATAGTTGAGCGAGTGTGAGTGGGCCAACCGGAGGTGGCGCGGGAACCAGTTTGCGATATTTGGTTGTCCGCGGCCTTGCCCCCCCCTGCCCCCACACAACCGCATTGCGACCGCAACCACGCCAACCACGCCGCCGGTGCCCACGCTGGGCCCAGGGGACGTAACTAATCACCGCCAAGTTTATTATTGTATCTATTTAAGACGTGAACTTAAGTATTTAGAAGTTGCAAGGTAGTTGAGAGTCACTGTGATTTTCAATACCACACGAGGATATATTTTTGCTAACAAAAATAAGTTTAAAATCTTGTGAAATAACAAAAAACGCTATTTACACAGTTAATCTGCGAGGATAAAGTTATTTTTTCCGAACACGAAACGCTTAAGGAAAATAATGTATCGTATTAAAATTTTTAAAATCCTGAAAATTTGACATTTTTTAACTGTTTAGGAGATGCACTCAATTCATTATCTGTTAAGTCCCACACGTAACTTCATCAAGAGACCCTGTTATTCGCACTAAAATAAATGCGCAAAACGATCTTCCGAAAGAAAGCGTCCCTGCATACTCACAAAAATCAAGCCAAGTCTTACCTTAAACAACTTGAAAAAAATTATGAATCACCTAACTAACGTTCTTACAGACAGGCCCGGCGACAGGATTTTCGGGCCCCTGTGCAACCTGTATCCCCGGGCCCTAAAATCTGGCGACCTTTTTTATAGCTTCTTACGTTTGTTTTTGGCCCCTTTATAGCCATTTCGGACCCTTTTTTGCTGTTTCCGGGCCCCCTGCGAGCCCGGGCCCCTATGCATTTGCCCCCCCTGCCCCCCCTGTCGCCGGCCCTGCTTACAGACAAGAGGATGAATTGAAAAATAAAAAATTCAATGTAATTCTACCAACCTACTTGCTCGTTGGCGCAGTCACGCGGGCCGCGCACGCCGCAGTTTTTGTCTGCGCTAATCACTTTTTGCGGCTCTCGCGACTCGCGACTCGGCTGCAAATTAGTTTGCAGCGGGTCACAACGGTGCGCGACACGGCCCGACAACATGAACTCCTGATCCCCTGGTCTTCTGGTCTACTGCATGTTGACAGGCGCTAAAAGCCTCTCGTGGGGATGGAAGTGAAGCTGCGTCAGTTCTGGATGCGATGTATTTGGTTTAAGTATGTAATATCAAAGGTAAAATACAACATCATTAGTCTGACCTCAGCCAGAGATTTAAACAAGTTTAACCCTTACAATTTTCATGTAATGGATAGTCAAAAATATTAAGTGGTATACAGCAGAGGCCAATGAAACAAAAGTTATCACGGTATTAAAATTTTCCAGAAACAGTAAAACAAAAACCCCCGAGTAAAGTTAAGAGTGAATGATGAATTTCGGAGGTCAGTTATGGTTAACTTATAAAATTATGTGATAAAATGTTGCATGTTTTTATAAACATTTTCTCTCAAAAAGGAAATTTTTAATTTATCTCTATATTTAAAGAGAAAAGTTACGTTTCGTGACTATAACATGATACGGAAAACCTCTTGGTAGAATTTTTTCTGCATATATACCTCATATCCTGCAGTGTACTATTTGTGAATAGAAGTAGTTTTTTTTACTCTTCAGTATGAAAAATGTTTTGAGGACTGTTTTTAAAGGTTTCAAGTTGTACTAGTCGACGCCTGTGTGGACCGGTTATGCAAAAATACAACAGCATCTATTTTGCCTACGTGCCCCTTATCAATTGCGAAATTTAATCTAATTAACGATGATATTAAGATTATAACAATCAAACAGCTAATAATGGAGAAATTTTAAATTTTCCGAACAAAAACATGCAATCTTCAGACAGAATGTTTTAAGGAACCATGTTTTTATGCAGAAAAGTTAAAATTTTTCCGTTATTAGTGGTCCATAATCTTAATATCAGCATTAATTGGATTAAATTTTGCAACTTTTCTGACTCATGTACATTTTTTCTCAAATTTACAGGTTTTAAGATATTAAGCTTTGAAAACAAAAACAGACGCCATTTTGAAATACAGCAGAGTCCCACAAACCCGGACTAATGTGGACCGAACGGTGTCCAGGTTTGTGAAAATTCCGAGTTATCGGGAAATGAGTAAAAATAAGAAAAAATAAGAATAGTTTCTGTTATTTCTATAAGAAATCATTTATTTAATGCATAGTAAAAAATATAAAAACTATATTAGTTACAAAAAAACTTAAAGAAAAACTAAAACTGTTTTAAATGTGTCACACCGTGCTCTGGCCTTGAATCTCAATGCACTTTATTGCTCTGGCAGGCTTTCCGAGTTATCCAGAATTCCGGGTTATCGAAGTCCGGGTTTGCGGGACTCACTGTAAAGTACAAAGTAGAAATTTGATATTTCTTATGAAAATATTTCTTAATATTCATTATCCATATACTACACCAAGTTTGAAGTTTTACGTTAAGTGGTTCGTGAGATATGATTAAATATGTAAAAATCATAAACAGAGACACAGACGGAAAGCGAAGCACTTTAAGACCTACCGATATGTTTAAATAAACTGTTTTGCTTATTTTGACCCAAGGAATCACTACGTAAATTATTGCCCCACATTTTTGAACACCCTGTATAAATGCTTACTTAGTGATAAACAATTTATTTCTGTACTTCAGATGCATGCAGGCGGGGCTCCCTGGTTCAGAGTGCTGTATGGCGCTGCGGGGCAAGCGGCTACGGTAGGTGACAGTGCGGGACCGTTGTTCGACACACTGCCTCCTAGATTGTGCCGCTAACTGTCATTGTTTACCGCTCTTCTCTCCACGGCTTTCTAGATCACGTCACCACTGCCAACGCCACTTCTCTGACCTTCTTCCGCCGGAATTCATTTCCGTCTTCAATCTTTCCGGCCTTGAACTATTGTTATTTTCTTCACCCGGGCAACCGGAACTGTTTGCTGAGTACGGGAATGACAAAGGTGATTGCAATAGGAAAACCAATCAACCTAGATAAAGTAGGCCGAGATAGTTTCAGTCCGTTAGAAGAAATAAAAATATGACGGTTTTAATTTTTATTACCAGGTTTTGATGTTAGTGATAAACACATTCGATTAGAAATTAACTATTTAAAGCAGTGGAGTCTTCAATGACAATTTCAGATCGAAGAAATAAGAAATGACGGTTTACATTTTATTACCAAGCTTTGAGGTCAGTGAAAAACACATTCTTTGAGAATTTAATTATGAATCAATAAATTGCTCAATGGCAATTCAGAGCCGCTCGTAAAACTACAGGCGGAAACCTCGATCTGACGCTTATCCCTAGGCCTGCAGAAAAAAGCGTCGACCATTATTGAGAAACGGCATTATAAAGTCTTAAGCCATAAGACACGCTAGAAGTTATAGCTTCTTATAGAAATAGCTTATAGTAATAGCTGCTTATTTCACGGTATATCAATGCAAAATTTTCCTTTACTTGAGTGACCTTCTGGAAGAAGTATTACAAGGTGCTGCTAGACAAAGACGTCTCGTCACGACACAATTGCAATCCGACTCATCCAAGCAATTTACGTGAAGACAATTGTATTCGTTTTTTGGCTGTTTCGCAAAAATTAACACGGGTAATCATTAAATAGATGATCACAGAAAAGACAATTCTACTGAGAGAAAAGCAGGACAAAGACTTCTCTGACTGAATCATGAAGTTGAAGAGGCGAGGGTGTACCGCAACCGCAATGTTGTACAAATCTCTCCTTATCGGAAACGATTGAAAAATAAGCCCGCCTTCCTGCATCAAAAGCAGAAAAAATCATACTTGGCAACAGAACTTACACTATCGTTTCTACTTTCTCATGGATGAGAGCGAAAGAATTTTGTAAAACTGGTAAATTGGTAAAATACTATACATCAAGGTTTGTTTATTACTCATTATCACAATCACCGGTCTCATTGCATGACCCGCCATTGATTCCCACCGGATACAAGCCTAAAGAGAAAAACTGCTAGCTTGTGTCTTAGTAGAGACTATTATTTGCAGATCCTAACAGCAATACAGTAACATCATCACCGTAACATTTGAAATAATGGCTGCATTAATTAAATTCTTGCGACGCATATTAATATTTGTAGGTCGCAACAATTTTTATTCAATGTATACTTAGACGTTTTTTACGATAAACATGTTAAACCATAACCGGCTTTTACATTACGGATAGTTTACTTTTCACACAGGAATCGAACAGATGTGATGCGATCTAATGCTGTATACTGCAACGAGCCCAGTGTCAGCGCCGATTACGGCACGACGGGCCGCCAAACACAGACGCGCAGTGGCAGCATCCATGTCAGGAGACGTCTGGTAATTCGATCATTAATGGGCATCATGTCTGTTAGTGGGCAAACCGAGGCAATTGTCTCAACTGTCGCATCCTGCTGTGGACCGCCCACCGAGCCTACGCTGCCCTCGGGCTCGTGCCTGCCATGCCACTGCCCGGCCCGCCCACTTGACTAGTACGATTGGCTAATATCCAGTACAGTATCTTCAACTTCTACAACTGATCTTCAATTATTCTGTATCAAGGTTCTTTTGCCTAGGTTTAACTTATCAACGCGAAAATCAGTAAGATACGAGTTGTCTATAATGTCCGAAGGCTGGTCTGCGCCGGCAGAACAGTTTGGTCCGTACATTCTTGGTGACCAGATTGGACAGTGGGATTCTCGTCAACATAACCATCTAACTTATCCTCAGTGCAACGGTACCTGTCACCGTGAAACTCCTTCTTAACCTGTAGCTGTCCTTGAGACTGGCGAGCCACTGGCTTTGCTACCCAGCATCCGCCCACTTGACTAATTTATACTTCGACATTATTAATTAAGTTGGACAATGAACAACAACAATTTTCGAAGAATTATTTTTGTCACACTAACCACAGTTCAACTGTATACTTGTCAACGTGGAAATAGGTCTTTATCCAGTAACCAACTTCGGAAGTAGCTCGTGCCGCTGTCGTTGCGTGCTCTACATCTCAGTTACTGCACGACTGATCTTCAATGATTCTTCATCAAGTTCTTTTACGTACGTTTAACTTTTCAACGCGAAAATCAGTAGTATATGAGTTTTCCATAATGTCCTAAGACTGGAATGCGTTAGCAGAAAGTTTGGTTCGCCCATCACTGAAACGTACATTTCATCATTGTAGCTCGTTGGTAACCACGTTTAGACAGTGGACATTCTCGACAAACTAACCATCTAACTTATCCTCAGTTCAGCTGTTCCTATCACCGTGAAACTCCTTCTTAACTTAGTAGCTGTCCGCGATACTGACGAGCCACACTGGCTTTGCTACCCAGAACTCGCCCACTTGACTAATTTATACTTCGACAGAGTAAATAAAGTTAGACAATGAACAACAAGAATGTTCGAAGAATTACTTTTGACAGACTAAACACAGTTCAGCTGTACTTGTCAAGGTATTTATCCAGTAGCCGAGTTCGGAAGTAGCTAAGTAGCTCGGGGCTCGTGCCGCTGGCGTCGCGTGCTCCACATCTCAGTTACCGCACGCACAGCAGCTCGATTGTCGAAATTTGGAAAGGAATGTCTTCTCTTCGCCCACCACAAACCTATCATCATCTGGCCTTAAGGATATAGCGCTTAGGAATAAAAATACCAACAATCAAGAAGATTAACAGCTATCTCCTATCTTTAAAGTTTTTGCTTGTAGAGTCAATACGACTTTTTAAAATATTGATTTGCTTAAATACTGTTAATAAAGCAGAGAGAAAGACATGGGGTTGTAAATTTGTGTCGGACCAATAACAATTTCGATATATTTTAATTTCATGTTGTTTCCGAACGTTCATTAGTAAATTTTGAGTATTCAATTTAATTTTTGTTCGTATTATATAAAAAGTTAGGTGTGTCCTTTATTTATAACACGAATAAAGGACTTTAAAATTCAAAACATTTGTTGAGAACATGCGTGTTAAAAGTTTATTATGGATGTCACGTAACGCAAACAATAGGGGATAAGCGAGGGTAGGCTCGTGCTGAACTGTGGAATAAATGCATGGGGAAGGGAGAAATTGAAATGGGGGAGGATTTTTTCGATAATATGTGAAAACGAGTGGGCATTTATCGACACAGAATAGAATCTGAACACGATTTACAACAAGCAGCGCCCCGCGCACACTGACCGAACTGCTACGATGGTTGGCGATAAAGAAAATGAAAGTCACCAACAATCAATTATAAGGTCAATTAAGCACGATAATTAAGCCTGTAGACGTACATGAGGCGTGTTCGCGGCTCGCTTTCAGCTCATTGTTTATTCAACAAGAGTTTTACACGCCACAACGATCACACGTTTGTTAATTATACACACTTTAGCATAAGCGTAATTTGAGTGCTGATTTGGTGGGAGCGCAGAAACGATATGGCAATCGTTTTGTTGCATGACTTTGTACTTAATAGTAACTTTGTTTTCCTTTTTGGCCAGTTTTCTTTGCCTTACCTGGTCTGCTCTTATTTGTGATTTCAAACTCTGAATTGCAAACAATGCGAATTGATATATTTTTTGTAAATAGTTGTGATTTTCTTGATATTTTACTTTTATCCAAACGCGCAAGTGCGTCAAAAACGAAATTAGTTTCTGATCAAACATACGTCAAATGATGCATCTTACCAAATTATACCCATCTAATTTTCCCTGCCATCCAAAAAAACAAGTGTATAGTTCTTATTATTAAAATTATGAATGGGAGAAGAAAATGTAATCTAAAAAATCGTGAGAGAGTAGCATTATCAACTCGAAAAATTTGTTATACTCGTATATTCATAAAGAAATCCAAAGAAAAGTTGTATTATTTTTAATTTTTGATGAAGCAAAGTTTGATTCATTTTGTTTCATAACACAAGCATTTATTTACTGTTCCATATAAATATTACAACAGAGCATATCACACTACAGTACCATAAGAGATTAAAGTACCAGCATGCCATTTAAAAATGCATGAAAACGACCGCGACTAGAACATTGATCTCCTCAAACTACATCCCCGTTACGAGCCGTTAAGGACATGCGATAAGGAATTCTCGCACATTCCGGCAAAAAATCGCCTCCCTTGGCAATAAAGATCGCCCCCCCCCCGACCACCCGACCCCCCTCCCGAGCTCGCCACGTGGCCTGCACGCGTGTCGGGCGTGCTGATGCCGACCCCGGGCTGGCGCACGGCTGGGTAACTACACTCTGATATCGACACTCCAACGTCAATTTGAGAGCCTTGTGACACGCACCTGCCGAATAGTCTACTTCTGCTGTTGTTGGAATTCCACCTATCAAACAATATTTTAAGGTTTTCCTACTTAATTAAAAGGCTGAATGAACTGCAAAGCCTGGAAGAGACAGAAACTAGATAAAAATGAACTAATTTCGAGGAAACCAACTTTAAACTTTGGAACTTTGACTGATCAAAATTGCCTGAAAAAGCTGAAAGAAACTAGTAAACACTCGACAGTCCGACACTTCGGGGGTCGAAGTATGAAATTTTCGAACTGTAGGGAGTATATAGGATTTCACATTAATAAAAGCATTACAAGTACAGGTCATACATGTACATCTCCTAAATTTATTAAATACCATAAACCAAAGCCATTGCACAGCTAGTTTACGAACTTTTATCATATCATAGTATAGGTCCCAGTAAATATCTCTGGACAAAATACTTGGGAGTCTTAAAAAGTTTGTTGAGTGTCAGCAGGTGTCGAACTATACAGAACGTCTAAGTATCGAGTGTAGAACAATCGGGAGTCTAATTTTATTAAACGGTTATCGATAACTTTTGAAGCAAGATTTGCCAGAAAATGATCCGATTCCGGTAAAGCACCCCCCGGTACTCCCTTTTACCGGTACTGCTACAGTAAAAAGGGCTTTGATCTTGGTTATGTAATTGAAACAACCAAATATCTTATGAACGAAGTATTGTGGAATTTTTCAGGTTCATATGGTTATATTAACTTTTTAAGTATACTTTAAATATTGTGAGGATTAGTTCTCACCTCACAATCTGAGGGTCGTTGTTTCCAATCCTAACTAACTAGCTGAGTCTAACTGAAACTACTGAGTCCATTCGTCTTTTGTCAACAACAGTTACAACAAATACCCCCGTCGCAGCAGACCTGCGTACTCAGCGAATTTCCATAGGATTTATTTTGTATATGTGAGCATTCAACTTGTTTGAAGGAAAGTATCATTTGAATACATTAAGTAAATAATACACTAAAAACACATTTTTAATCATTCATGAGCTTTAAACATGAGGAAAATTAACAAAGAGACCATATTGGTTTTCAGTAGTAATACATACACTTTTGTATTTTATATAATTCTTAGTCTTTCAATTTATAATAACTGTAATCTTATTATAGAATATAAATGTCAACAAACATATAACCAATGAACTCAAAACACTCAAAACAAACAATTAATTTAATCTCATGAAAAAATTCAATCATATGGTCAGTTTTATAGTAATTAAACTATAAAAATCATCCCTGTTGCAACAGGCCTACATCTCCAGCCAATTTCAATAAAACATATTATCAATCCTCATAATTTTAAACATATCATATATTATGCTACATTTTCAGGCAGTTTAGATCAAGACATCCCCCCCCTTTCCAAATGCTCTTACTTTCTTTATTAAATTTAAAAATAATTTGTATTTTTTGATATAGTATATATTTTCTGCAAAATCTTGATCAATGAACTCTTAACTATTCAAAATAAACACAAATAAAATATTCTACACCTGCAAATTTAATCATATGTTCAGAATTGTATTTTTTAAAAACATCTCAAATCAGGGTGTCTATACTTTTTGGAGGGAAAAATTAAAAACAATATTGGACAACGTACTGTGTTTAGCACATCCAATATCATCCAATATCTAAGCAACGGATTGACGTAGAATAATAATTCAAAATGCTAAATTGTTTGTTTTTTTAAGCTGAATCCAATTTTGACTATTAAGTTTAAAAATTATTAGTAAAAAGGTGTTAAATCTTGAAAATAAATTTTATTTTGTGAAAAAAACCTTCTTAGAGTAAATCAATCTTGCCGGTTTTCGAAGTCGAAGTCATGAATGACGCTTTACACGTTTGTTCCAAATTTCATCAAGATCGGACCTTTTTTACAAAAGTTATCGCGCCTACGGACAGGTATATATATATATATATATATATATATATATATATACATATATATGAAAATGAACGAACAGTGTTTTTGGGGTCTAGGGACCTCAAAATGAAAAAATAACATGGTCCCGGGCTTAAGTCTCACCGTGCCGCCTACGGTAATAGCTACTTCCCTATAGGGGAAATTCGCTAAAATGAACAACAATGACGACAACACTGAATTGACGAAACTCTCTGACGGGTCAGCGTCAACTACGACCCGGCTCCGGACCGTTCTCGATCAAAACATTAAAATCGCCACAGACGTAGACAGGGTAAACACAAGGCGTTGATTAATGAAGGCAATACATTAGAAGCCGATTCCGGGAGCTTATCGGTGGCAGAAAGGGCGGAGCTGAAGTGAGATGATGGGGAGAGGAAAGGTCATCGCGACAGTTAAACAAACGGAGCCGGGGCCAGTAAGTGATAAGCGAGTAAGTGATAAGTGATAAGCGAGTGACTCAGGCCAGGGATACCGGCGACACTTCGGTGTGGAGATGGATTTTCAGAAATGATCAGAGAGCTCTGCTCTTCTCTCTCTATCAGACCTGATAGTAATCCTAACCAAAGCAATCTTATTGCTTATTGCAGAAGTTTTTCAGCAAGAGTTCCGATATAAATAGTGTGGTACGGTTTGAGAAAAACGATAAAGCATTGCCCGCTGAATACACCTAGCCAATTTGGATAACCATTTATTCCTTTGCTAGTGGCAGTTTTTCTGACTTAAAAATATAATGGGTTTTCATCCGCCCGCTGTCTAGGTGCTACCCATAAAACGTAGTTTGAAAAGAAACCATGAAGGACAAACCGTAGTAATTTTATGGGGCCAATTTAGCACGCAGTGATGGAAACCCGACTGTAAAAATGTTGTCTCCGATTGATGCAGCCGGTGATTAAAAAGCTTTCTCGACGTTAAAAGGCGGAGGTGAGAGAGAGTACCTCCTACATACACCCTCGCCTCGCCACGCCTACTGCTGCTCGGCGGGACTGACCTGTCTTTCGTTTTTGCATGTGGGAATCCAATTATTTGCAGAATTAGGACATGTATACAATAATTCCTTGAATAGCATTTAACTGATCACCAACAATGACTTTAAAACACAGTAAATTTCAAGTTACCCATTAGCTTTCAGGATGGACTATAGTCTTTAGATAACATATAAATATTTAAGTATGTCTGCAGTTTGGACCCTGACACGGTCCAATATTGAAACAACGACGGGGTATGAACATCCTTTTCAACTGAGGAGAACCCAATAAATTTAAAGTATAATAGCGAATTGCAAGCTCTGCCAGAAATGAAATACAGTAAATTATTCTTCGAATTTTAAGAAATGTTGATTTGAAATGTAGCAATGCAGTAAATTAGTTGTGAGAAAAACAGCGTGTACCAAGTGGGGTGATCAGAAAGCAGTTTGTCAACGACAATTGGTTGATTACAGGACCATTGAGTGGAATATGCGGGCGCACTGAAGCTGGCTGTGAGATTGTGTCTAGGTATAATCTGCCTCACAACTAGGAACTGAGAATAAGCATTGTAACTAACACTCTGGGCATTTTCTGAGTCGCACAGATCGGACTTACTATAAAGTGACAATGATCATGATACTGGAGCGTCTGCACAAAGAAGGAAATTGAAATTAAAATGCGCCAAGGGTGACGTTAACTGGAAGGGAAAAATTTATTCTGTTGTCATATTTTGTCAAACGTTACAAAGCAGTTGGTATCTGCTGCATGAAAATATTATGACAACTTGATTGTATCTATATAGGTAATCTACATTACAATCATTCACAAATTTACATGTTACTTAAATATTGGAAACAAAGAGTAATTACAACAAAGCAATTATTAATGCAGCCTCATCGTCGCCGTAGGGCTACAGAACAACTGCTCATACAATTCGAACAATCATCCATTTTAAAAGTTTAGGCCTACTAGATTAATTATTCGTGCCAATGATTTTTCTTTATAAACAGTTCATTTTTAATTCATGAAAGTAACGATTAAACTGTCCTTTAATTATAATAGTATATTTTTTAATATTCAAAACAGCAAATCACGGACGTGAGGAGGAAGATAAATTATGACCATGAAAAGAACTAAATTTTTCAATCTGCCATCGATCCCTGTTCAAGTTCTGAAGACATTTTTGCATGCATTTTTGGAGGTTTGAAACCACAACCAACCTCAAGTTTTTATTGACCGAAACTATGAATTCGAAACATAAGATCGAAGTTAGATGTACGAGAAATACGATCTCGTAGTTACAAGATCGGGATTGTAATTTCTTTCTTCTTTTTTGTAATTTCTTTGTACTTCTTTCCTTTCCCCAGGATAAAAAATCCAGGCAGAATATGAAACGGTAAAACCAAATATGGTGAAGATAAACTAAAGAGCTTTGCCTATGACACTATACTATTATGGAGGTTTCGAAACTTAATCTTGTCGCACTAAGTAAATTGAAGTGAATTAAAATTATGCGCAATATCTACTGTAATACTGTATTTCGCTTATACTGTATTTTGACTTATGGATAATATTTATCAACTCTGATAGTCTACGAGTTGTAAAGTTATGTACAGGATGTAATATTCACAAATCGACAGTCCCTGGATCGTGGTTTAGTTTAGCGGTCAGTGTGGTTTGGGTTTAGTGTATATACTGACGACGAACTACGCCTGACTTATCGCAGGCTGATGACTCAGAAGGTCAGCCTAGATAAACAAACTATGCTAACTTACAACACTGAGGCTGTCAACTGACACTCGGACTGCTGACGACGCGACGGCCGCAGTCCGCTCCACACAGCGACTGCCTTTCAAATAATCATTAACGATTGACGACTGACTTATGGATGTATATGAAGTTTGACTTATGGTGTTTGAAGTTTCGATAGCACACTGACTTCAATCATAAATCGAAGCTTGCTTTACATATATGGTCATCGCTTAAGGGTCTGTTATACTAATTAGGTTACATAACTTTCCTATAAATTGTGACTCACACGTTTCCTTGTTTTAAACATCGACACATCAGGAACTTGCGCTTCCTGGTTCAACAATTCCAGTTTTTATTTTTTTCTACGATATAATATACGGAAGGACGTGTTCGATTCGTACCTAGGCAATTTTATGCGTCGGCAATACCAAAGTGTCGTTTTCTCATTGTTTAGAAGGTGCAGCTAAAGTTTATGTACTTACACAGTAATTCTAAACCATGTTTTTATGATCTTTAATGTTTTATTTCGATTAAATCTGTTATAATTGTTTATTTACTGAACTATAATGCAGAAAAACATCTATGCTTTAATTAACGTTTCGATGATAATATAGAAATGTTGTTTTGTTAAACATAATCGCGATTGTAAATGTTGAAAAATATCGATTCTTAACTTCGATTTAAACGGAGGAGACGGATACTAAAGTTTCGCCCACATAGGACCACAAACTTAGCACTGTATAAAAAGTCTGATAATCATGTATAAGACAGGCTGATGAAAATCGCGATCTTTCGAAGAACGTAAAAAATGGACCCCGCTATTTACACCACGGAGCCAGTCGCCGCCCCGGCGTCCCCGGATATCGGCTTTCCCCGCGACATCCGCGATGTTCCGCGTGCCTTGCGGGGAAACCGCGAGACAATGCCACCGCCTCTGCCGCTCCGTCAGCGCCGCACTTTCTTCCACCAGCGACCTCAGGTTTTTGGGTGGTAGGGTGTTTGGTGTAGCTTCGGCGACGGTCGAAATAATTTCAAACAGTGGAGCGGTAACATCAGCATTATGGATTTTTTTTATAGTATGACATGACTACAACCAACTCATGAACGAGTTTAAAAACTAATATAACAATGAACAAATGAACCTTCAAGGAATTGTTTGAAGAAGAAAATTAGCTTTTTAAACGTTTAAAAGTAACACAACTTTAGGGCTAGTAAAATAGTTTGTTAAGTTTTCCATTGACGTCATGATAGATACTGTATCGCAACTATTTAGAATTCGAGCTCTATTTGGAAGCAAGCCTGGAATTCCAGTGTAAGGAACAAGGAAATCTGACTATGACAGGTGCGATGGCTTAAAAAATCTAATAGACCTCCCATCCTTATGGCCCAGCTGTAGCTAGTTTTGGGTGACCCAGAATTTAAAGTTGACATAGTTCCATTGATTACTCATCGGGTGCTTCTATCATAGTCTATCATCCCCTATTTTAGCTATTTATTTAAACAATTTATATTCTAGCTTGCATAAATCAATAATTGACTATTTCTTGTTTATGTGTCACTAAATTATATATTACCTTCTCCTGATACTTAAAAGGACACACCAGAACCCTCTGTTGGGGATTCACCACTGTAACTAGGAGCTCTTTCAATCCTGGGTCACTCAAAACCTGGTACACATTTGATAATGTGATGGAAGGTCTGCTAAGACCTTACAATCCTAAAAATAAAAATCCATCAGGGAGGTGAGGTGTATCAAAGCTAGGTCAATTCTTGGACCTCCACAATTTTATTAGGCGATTTTGAGATTTTTTCCTTGTACTTTTCTTACTCTCCGCCACATCAAACACTTCGCGCCTTACGCATTGTCGATGCTGCAGCACACCACAGCAGTGCTGGGGCAGTCCCATTCAGAGCGTGATGTCGCGGCCCGTCACGCCGCGCGGCGCTGTATGTCCGCGGGTGACGCGGTGCACTGCTTGTGACAAGGACAAAAGCGGCGCGGTGGTGTCACCTTCTCGTGACGTCATGTGCAAAAATACATACGTCATACGGGTGGTAAAAGGGTGTAGTTTTACCCAAACGTCTTACCAAAGTTATGCTTAAAGCAGCTCAATAACGAGGATGATGAAAAAATCGTTTTACATCCCCATTTGCACGGTCACCGAGAGGAGGGATCATGAGAACATTCAATAACATCTAAACAAATATCATAGAAACGCTTCATCGAAGTATAGGTGGTGCATGAACAAACGAATCAGAGACGGCAAGCATTTGATACGCAGAATTGGTGAACTTTGTTTGGAGCATTCCGCAGTATATTATGCACGAATGAAGGAAGGAACTATCATAAAGTGCATCCATATCTTAGCCATTCATATCATAATACAGATAGCCACAGAAATTTGAGAGGGGAGAAAGGGTCTTACCAACTACTGTCTCTAAGCCATTACACAGTCGACACATTAACAAATCTCAAGTATGTTGTGCTGAGAACGTTATTGATTTAATCTCAAAGAGTTCGTTTTGGCACATCCTGTTACATAAACACATATCATATATCAACACAGGGCGAGTGAATGCCGGACAGCACGCTCACGCGATGTGACATTCCACCGCGGACATCGACATAGACATTCTTTATTCTAAATAAAACATGTACATCTCGGTCGTCAAAATAATCTATGAAATGACTGCAATGTAAGTAAAGCGAACATTTTTACAGTACAAAAAAAGAATATCAAGCATTCAGGCAGACAGGAATTCGTCAATACTGTAAAATTCCCTGACGACACTGTTCAACGCTTTCTTGAATTGAAAGCCCCTCAGATTTTGTTGCAGGGATTTTGAAAGCCCCCAGAAAGCCCTTCAGCAGGGATTTTGTTGAAAAAGATGGGTCCGGTGTACACCATTCCTCTTTGAGAAAGGGTAAGGCGATGTCTAGATGTGCAGGAGTTTTTCGCAATGCCAGGTCGGACACTATGATTTGCGCCCACCAAAGATAAGTTCAAGGGTATTTAACGTGGACAAGATCACTTTAAAAATGTACAAAGATGGAAATGTAAGAACATTTAGTGAGCGAAAGGCCCCTTTACAAGTGTCCAATGGGGGTAGTCCTTTGGCGATTCGGACAGCCCACTTTTGAACCAGGAGAACCTTTTGGGCATGAGGTGATGCTCCCCTCACTTCAATGCCATAGGACATGACAGAGGAGAAACAGCCGTGATAAACCATAAGAATTGAGCTTGGATCTAAAATAGGATTTAGTGTTTGATAGGAGTGCGTTTCAGACACGACTCAGTTTGCAGCATAATTGTAAAATGTGTGAAGACCATGATAAATTACAGTCCACAGTCAGGCCCAGAAATTTGACAGAGGTCTCTTCTTTAATTCCAAGGTGATTCAAAGAGATGTCATTGGGACTTTTATATTTTTGTGAGAAATTGAACAAAGACGGTTTTATCAGAATTCAGAACTAAATTGTTTACTGATATCCAACTTTGAAGGGCTTCTATGGATTCGTTAACCCTGAGAAGATCAGATTTAGGGCCACCAAAAAGCATCGTTGTGTCATCCGCATAGAATAACGACTTGGTCATAGGCAGTTTAGCAGACCCCAGCATATGCGACTGTGGCTGCACGCCATCTGCTGAATTAGCGACTCGAATTCTCCACCTTTGACCCGCAGATTGCCCCAGACGCGACTCGATCTCCGGCTACAAAGTCGGCCATTACGTTGTGTTTACGAGAAATCTCATCCCGTCTGCTTTCCGGGTTCATCATACATGGTCCTTCCCCGACATCACGTCAGCTTCCGGAGGCAACATCTGCCATGCAATATGCAAAATTCCTATCAAAACCACAAACGACCACGCCAGTAAGGGTGCGATGGTAAGGGAATGGTAAGACCAACAAAGCATCGCTAGGAATGACCTTGAAGAGTACTAGGTTAGTGTTTACTAAGCTTTTTTAAATCGTATAATCGAAAGAAACAATAATTATTAAGACGTAATGGTCACGAGTGTCACGACTCCAGGGGCCAAGGTTACGGCTGTGGTAGATCGAATGGCCCAAAATGTTATCGTTATTGGTTTAGTGATGTATTAGCTCTTCATCTCTGCCTTGATTGTTGCATTACACGTAATATAGAAGGCAAGTGAAGGATAAAAATATCAAACATTTTTCAAGAAAGCGACGAAAATGCTGACAAAACGATGGACAAAACGAATGCAGAACATTTAATTTCTCTATTTATCAATGAAAATATATTAATCGACATTTTAGTCGAAAATACCTATGTTTGCAGCAACAAATAGCAATATACAGCAACTTCTTATTAATTTCAGTCCTTCATAGTTCCCACATTTTGCATTACCCATTGAAGTCATGTCGATGAAAAGTCTCTCCGAGTGATTCCGTTATGGCAAAGGCATTTCTCATATCGGACCAGACAGTCTCAACGCCGACTCCATAGGGCACGAACGTGGGGTATTAATTATGCACTCTGAGCTAAGCGGCATTAATTATACCCCTCCGTCTCTCTCGCTCCGCAGCAGAGTGTATTTCTCCCTCTCTCTCGCTCTCGTATGAAGTACGTCCCGTCCCTCGGCTCGCCTTGGCATTATCGAGCAAGTGTCGAGTGGGTTACGTCAGCTCAGTGAAAGTGTAAGGTGCATTTCAATAAGGCTCAGCACTCGCCACTCGGCACTCAGCACTTAGCACGCCCCGTACTGTCAGTTACACTTGGCACTTGTCTGTCTCTTCAGTTGGAACAATTTCGACACTCCGGGTAACTCCCGCACACTCGGACGATTTGTTCAAGCCATAAGCCAGTTTCCTCAAATAGCTCAGTACAGGAAATACCTAAGTACAGGATTAAAAAAGAATTAAAACGTACACAAGATGATTTTTAAGGCGTCTTGCCAAAATTGCGTTTCGTAATTGATTAATTATTTATTGTGGATACAGACAATTTTTCCAAATTGGGTATTATTAAAAGATGGTTTTATTTTTCTATCCACTGCAAAACTGGGAACACGGGAAAATCGACTTTACAAACTTTGCAGCCCCTACCTAACTCTAACATTGTGTCAAGTTTGCGAGGGGGCCTTTTTTATCACAGACTTCGTTTCTTTGTGGTATTTACAGAGGTGACAGCTCAGACAGGGCGGGCGGTTTAATAACAAGGTTTTATCCCCTTCTCAAAGGACCCTTCTTATATTTGTAAACAAGTTTAATGATATTAGATAAAAAGCTCATTGGGCGATTTGCCTTTACTATTTCAAAACATAAGATAATCCCTTATAAATTCTGAATAGTTTTTTGAAGATATTGAATTTAATAAAACTGCTTTTGGTCGTTTGGATAAAATAAATAATTTTAGCGAATTTCCCCTATAGGGAAGAAGCTATTACCGTAGGTTTCATGGTAAGACCTATGCCCGAGACCATGATACTTTTCGTTTTGGGGCCCCCAGAAGCAAAAAACACCATTCGTTCGAATTTATATATATATATATATATGTGTGTGTGTGTGTGTGTGTATGTGTCTGTAAGCACGATAGCGCTCGCAAAAATGGATCGGAATGAAATCTGGCACAGGTGTGTAAAGTAGTAATTATTCGGATGAGTTCGAAAACCAGCCCGATCGGACCACTGGAAGGAGTAGTAAAGGGGGGTAAACCCCCCAAAAAATGGGTTTTTTGGGCTTTACACATAGAAAAATAAAAATAATCCAATTTTGTTTGGTACCATTGAATTCAGCTCGAAAAAATACACAATTTAGTATTTTGAATCATTGCTCTATGTCCATTGGTTACCAAGTGGTAAACACAGTACGTTGTCCCAATGTTAACCATATGGGAAATAAGTAAAATTCTATATCTCGCTTATTTCATAACATATCTTATAAAACTTGGTTTCTGGCTTCATTTAGATGAGATCTAACGCATTTTAATCTAAAATTCCCAATATTTCCATTTTTATGGCAGCAATTTTTTTTATGGATATAAATGTTTTTATTTATACTCATTTCCCATGTTATCCTTATGGGAAATAAAAAAAATTCTATATCTCCCTTATTTCTTAACTATCTTGCTAAAACTTTATATGTGGCTTCATCTAGTTTAAATATACTGAATTTTGGCCTAAAATACCCTATTTTTACATTTTCATGGCAGCAAACCTGCATACTCATTCTCCATGTTAACCTTATGGGTAATAAAAAAAGTTGTGTAGTTTGCTTATTTCTCAAAATATCCTGATAAGAACTGACATGGGGCTTCATACAGTTAATATCTACTTGATTATGGCTTAAAATATCCAAATAATCAAATTCCTGAGGCAGCAAACCTGTGTACTCTCTTTCCCAATGTTAACCTTATGAGAGGTAAATAAAATTAGATAGCTTTCTTATTCCTCAACATATCTTGATAAAACATGTTTTGTGGCTTCATATAGTTTAGATACATTGGACTGTAACCCATGATACCTCATTTTTAAATTTCTGTGGCAGTAAACTTGCATTTTTCCATACTAATCTTATGCAGAATAATTTATTTTTGAATAGCAATTGTGGGCATTAGGCAAGTCCCACACGTGAGGGAAAAGGGCTCAATGTCAGGGACTCAGGAAAAGTACTGTAATTTCTTAAAGTTTGCTAGAAAACAAAAATAACATAAAATAACTGCCATTTAAGTAGCATTGGGATCTACAACTTCTGCTTTGTTTACATTAAAACATGTGAGCTGATGTTTGATTCAAAGCTATATGGTGAATAGACACATATGGCTTATTTAAAGGCCAGATAACTAAATATGTCAAATAAATGTACTATAGCGAATACAGATTTTTACTGATGATGTTTATGAAATTTTTTACTCAAATTTAAACAGCTGGTCATTTCTCCTCCTTGGAAAAGCCAGCTGTTTTGAAGTTTTGAACATTGCATTTTCGTGCCAAGTATAGGCTATTATTTTTTTATAGCCTTTTGCTCCTAAAAGCCACTAGGAGAGTATTTTTGCACGCTTTCTTTTGAATGTATATTGTTTTTACTTGATGCGAGACTTCATTTAAATTATTAATTTATGCACTTGAAATTCGCTGAGTATGCAGGACTGCTGCAACGGGGGTATTTCACTATAGTAAACACCCCAGCAAGCTTCACAATTAAAACAAAACTGTTCCTTTGGAACTTATGTTTGGTTGTACATTCAATTAAAAAAATATATTTACAGTTAAAACCTATAAATAAATGAAAGTGGAAATAGTGAAACTGGTTTGCCGCTAATTCCAGGTGGGACCGGGGTAAGTTGATGGTGTTTCGCGCAACAATACGATTGTTAAGTCATCAAAACCTCAAAAATTACAGCAGGAGGTTACTTGATACCAAGAAAGACAGCAGGTGACAGGTGTCCGTAGAAGGGTGGTTTTGTTGGTGGATACGTGAAAACTGGTTTTCCATGGCATTATTGGCGACACGTATTCCCTGCAAGGACCGCACGATATCGACGCTGCGTTCATAAAACATGATCTTTCCATTCTCGGAGAGCCTTGGCTACCTTTTTAATATTCTGACGTTACAGTTAGTTTAATTCCAGTACCGTTCTTTTACTTCTATTATAAAAAGGGGGACGATTTTGAATGATAGAGAACAACTTCTTTTATTGTAAACTCGGAAAGTTTTTTTTAGATTTTTCGAAATTTAAACTAAAATAAAATTTTATATCCTTGATGGATTTCTTTTGCAAATTATTTTCTTTTTTAAAAAAAAAAACCCTCACAAGACAACCAGACGGTCTACTGAGACAGTTGTCGTGCAATGTATGGTGTGCGCATGTGCAAAGCGTCCCGGATACGGATGTGACGGCGCAGCTGTTGAACATCAGCTGATTGCAACTCGTTCACCTGGTTTTGTCGGCAGAGTTGCAACAATGGGCCAGCTGATAATAAATGCATTCAACCCAATGCCCGAATCGTGACCCGTGCCCAACAATCTCATCTGAATCTCACGTGATACAAAAAGAAGCGTCGGTTTAAAGCATACGTTTCTTATTTTATAATTTGTTTTTCATTAAAAACGGTTTTATATGTTTAATGTTTTTTACCGAACAAGCCTATTAATTACAATTTGAGTATACGTTTTGGTAACAACACATGATATAAATATGTCATGTCACTAATTCATTTATGTAAGAATCCTTTTCTTACAGTTAGGTGAAAGTGAAACCTGCCCATCAGGTGATATTTATTAGTCAACTCTGTAATGCAGCATCGTATAACACAAGTTTTCCTTGAATCCAGCGATATCAAGTTGCAGTCGTTATCTAATCAGAGAGTCAATTCAGTGAGGTGAATGTGAGCTACAAGTTCGTGTAATATTATATTAATTCCTATTGCGCAATAAAATTGTTATATATTTAAACCCAACACTAACTTTCTTTTATCTAGTCTAATCCTAATCCACTGGTAATTACAGTTGGTATATTTTAGAAAATTTATTGTTCATGTAACTTAACAAAAATTGCTTAGTTGTAAAAACTTTAACAAAAATTGCTTCATTAATGTGTAAGTAAGGCAGGAAATGGGATTATTTACCGACTATCAAAGATAAAATGGCACAATTAGAATAAACTCTAAGGTTCAAGTTTATAACAACTTGCCTTAGTTGCGGTGGCAAACACTGCCTTTGCGCTGACATCGCGACCGTTGCGCAATGTAGTCGTGTGGTGGCAGTGGTGGTGTTTGTGTAGTTGTACCACAGTGGACCAGACCTGCAGCAGCTGCCGACTGTCGACACAGCCACCTGGCTGGAGGAGCGTTCACCCCGCGCGCTTATCTAACTGAGGCCGCTCTCCGGGGCGGGTGGATTCCTATGTTTATGGTCAACCATAAACGAGCCGCCGCAGGAACACGAAATAATGTTTTTGACGTAATTATTCAACTACAGACAGAAAAGCATTAAACAAATGTAAAAGCGCTCGTCAAAACTAATAATAAAATTCCATTTTTTTAAAGTTGTTAATAGAGTTTATTATTTCTTAATCCTATAACAATTTTACTATGCTAAATGATCTTTTGTTGTTCGAATTTGAACTGTTCGTTATTTCATAACTTAATTGACTTAATTAATTTAACAATACATACTATTTCCCCAAAGAACAATCTTATTGGGTTCTAAAACACGCATTTAAGAGGAAATTTCCATAGTAGGATTTGCTATGGTAGTTTTGCTGAGAATTACTACTTCCAAAGCTCAATTTGCCACAAACCCTAGACAAATTAAGCGCGTCTTCCCGTCCGGATCTCATTACCTCGAAGCAAGTCATTTAAGATTGATTCCACATTAGGTATTGGTCACCGACACTGACCTTTGGCATTAAACGCATTTGGTTGACGGTATCGATGTGAAACTGTTAAAATTCAACACATAAGCTCACAAACTGGAGACAGCATTTTCTAAGCAATTTGTGTCGCACGAGCGTTCAAAAGGAGAGATGAACACAGTAATAAAGATCTTGAGCAACTGCTATAATTAAACTAAATATTTGTGCGAGATTTTACCTCAACAATTAGCAAAATCTGGGGCTACTTTCTTGATGTTTTTCTGACCCGAATAGCCGGGATGAGCTTTTCTTTGACCGGCCTGTATAACAGGTTGTAACGACTGACCAGTTTTCTACGGGGAAAGTGATAGGCCTGCGAAGTGCAGTGTCAACCGCGGGGCTTTCACTGGGCAACGCCTTTCTCCGCGGCCTCGGCTGCTGTAGCCTCGCCGCGGGGCCCGGTGTCCTCTGCCGCTGCAGCCTCGCCGCGGGGCCCGGTGTCCTCTGCCGCTGTAGCCTCGCCGCGGGGCCCGGGGTCCTCTGCCACCGTACCCTCGCCGCGGGGCCCAGTGTCCTCTGCCGCTGTAGCCTCGTCGTGGAGCCCGATGTCTTCTGCCGCTGTAGCCTCGCCGCGGGGCCCGGTGTCCTCTGCCGCTGCAGCCTCGCCGCGGGGCCCGGGGTCCTCTGCCACCGTACCCTCGCCGCGGGGCCCAGTGTCCTCTGCCGCTGTAGCCTCGTCGTGGAGCCCGATGTCTTCTGCCGCTGTAGCCTCGCCGCGGGGCCCGGTGTCCTCTGCCGCTGCAGCCTCGCCGCGGGGCCCGGTGTCCTCTGCCGCTGTAGCCTCGCCGCAGGGCCCGGGGTCCTCTGCCGCTGTAGCCTCGCCGCGGGGCCCGGTGTCCTCTGCCGCTGCAGCCTCGCCGCGGGGCCCGGTGTCCTCTGCCGCTGTAGCCTCGCCGCGGGGCCCGGTGTCCTCTGCCGCTGTAGCCTCGCCGCGGGGCCCGGTGTCCTCTGCCGCTGTAGCCTCGCCGCGGGGCCCGGTGTCCTCTGCCACCGTACCCTCGCCGCGGGGCCCGATGTCTTCTGCCGCTGTAGCCTCGCCGCGGGGCCCAGTGTCCTCTGCCGCCGTGTCCTCGCCGCGGGGCCCGGTGTCCTCTGCCGCCGTGTCCTCGCCGCGGGGCCCAGTGTCCTCTGCCGCCGTGTCCTCGCCGCGGGGCCCAGTGTCCTCTGCCGCCGTGTCCTCGCCGCGGGGCCCAGTGTCCTCTGCCGCCGTGTCCTCGCCGCGGGGCCCAGTGTCCTCTGCCGCCGTGCCCTCGCCGCGGGGCCCAGTGTCCTCTGCCGCCGTGTCCTAGCCGCGGGGCCCAGTGTCCTCTGCCGCCGTGTCCTCGCCGCGGGGCCCGGTGTCCTCTGCCGCCGTGTCCTCGCCGCGGGGCCCGGTGTCCTCTGCCGCCGTGTCCTCGCCGCGGGGCCCAGTGTCCTCTGCCGCCGTGCCCTCGCCGCGGGGCCCAGTGTCCTCTGCCGCCGTGCCCTCGCCGCGGGGCCCGGTGTCCTCTGCCGCCGTGCCCTCGCCGCGGGGCCCAGTGTCCTCTGCCGCCGTGCCCTCGCCGCGGGGCCCAGTGTCCTCTGCCGCCGTGCCCTCGCCGCGGGGCCCAGTGTCCTCTGCCGCCGTGCCCTCGCCGCGGGGCCCGGTGTCCTCTGCCGCCGTGCCCTCGCCGCGGGGCCCAGTGTCCTCTGCCGCCGTGCCCTCGCCGCGGGGCCCAGTGTCCTCTGCCGCCGTGCCCTCGCCGCGGGGCCCAGTGTCCTCTCCCGCTGTAGCCTGGCCGCGGGGCTCGGTGTTCTCTGCCGCTGCAGCCCACAGAGCATAGAGTAACTGTAGCCTCACCACGGGGCCTTGTGTGCTCTGCTGTAGCCTCGCCGCGGGGCCCAGTGTCCTCTCCCGCTGTAGCCTCGCCGCGGGGCCCGGTGTCCTCTGCCGCCGTGTCCTCGCCGCGGGGCCCAGTGTCCTCTCCCGCTGTAGCCTCGCCGCGGGGCCCGGTGTCCTCTGCCGCCGTGTCCTCGCCGCGGGGCCCAGTGTCCTCTCCCGCTGTAGCCTCGCCGCGGGGCCCAGTGTCCTCTCCCGCTGTAGCCTCGCCGCGGGGCCCGGTGTCCTCTGCCGCCGTGTCCTCGCCGCGGGGCCCAGTGTCCTCTGCCGCTGTAGCCTCGCCGCGGGGCCCAGTGTCCTCTCCCGCTGTAGCCTGGCCGCGGGGTTCGGTGTTCTCTGCCGCTGCAGCCCACAGAGCATAGAGTAACTGTAGCCTCACCACGGGGCCTTGTGTGCTCTGCTGTAGCCTCGCCGCGGGGCCCAGTGTCCTCTCCCGCTGTAGCCTGGCCGCGGGGCTCGGTGTTCTCTGCCGCTGCAGCCCACAGAGCATAGAGTAACTGTAGCCTCACCACGGGGCCTTGTGTGCTCTGCTGTAGCCTCGCCGCGGGGCCGGTCTCCTTGCGGGACAGAGGTTTAAGTCATCGGTGAACGGTATAAGCGGTACTCTTGACTTGTGTGCGGCCATGACTTGTTTTATAAACCTGCCTAGAGTTATGTATACTCTTCGTCATACCATCGGCGAGTTATAAAAGGGAAGGGTTTGACGACTTGTGGTTTAAAATGCAATAAGTAAAAATTCATAGAGCAGAATTTCGTGCTTATACGAATACTAAAGATACATTAGCTGAGGTTAAGATACTTTTAAAATAAAAACGTATAAACTGATCTCAATTTGAGAGGGTTAACGTCCACCAATCCATAACACAGGGCGCGGCTAATATTATAGCTCAATTACAAAGTTGAGTATCCAACAATTTCTGACAACTATAAACATTATGCTACGCGTTAATGGACATTAATGTGCACTGAGGTGAAATTTATGTTCCTCCATTACTGTACTTCCTAGGAAATCTGATTACATGATGTACTGTTAGATAGATGGATGTGTACTGTGCCTGTGTTCACAATGTTCCGGGTAAAATATTTTGAAAAAATTAAATCCATCGTTTAATAAATGCTAGTACAATTTAATTCAATAGCTACAAATTATTCATCAATAATTGCAAATATTGTTCAATTAATTATAAAATTACGAACAATCAAAAACATCTAGCTAAAGAAAATTTGTGTTTGTTGATAGGATTGTTATACATGATGGTTCAAAAACGAGCATTACTTTTTTACTGTCCACGTTTGAGCGCCGATTACACAAGTTGCGTCAAGTGTTTGTTTTTGTAACTTGAGGTTAACCGAGCACTATAAAACTCTCATAAAGCCTGACCATAACATTAGTATTCATTAGTAGACGCAACACTCGACGACAGACACGTCATCCGGACCGAGCCACTTGAACCACCAATGTCGTGAGTGGCGACATAAATATACAGGAGTGGTTTTCACAGAACACTCTTTGGAGCGTTCGAACTTTATGGTAACCAATGAGGTGAAATAGGGTTGAATGTATCTTCCTCGCTGTTATTTTACTAATTAAAAACGTATCCCCTCAAAAATGTCTGTGGTGATTTTAGCGTCGAGAATTCTAAAATATGGATATTTCAGTAGTGTCCGCGACAAAGGCTTCAAAGTAAACCACCCCCTTTGACAGTGCGGCACATTCAAATATTTGAATGTTCTCCGAGCGAAATATTTCTTATTCATGAACACGCTGTGTTTATCAAACCGTCCCCTTTCTCAAGCAAGAATAAAATGCCACAGCATTATTTTAAAATAAAATGTTGGACGGATTAACATAAAATCCTACTCCTGTTCTGAAATGCGCATAACTTTGTAAACTATATGACAACAAGATTATGTAATTATGGCTAATCATGCCAAAATAAGATTCACGGAGTTTAAATATCAAACAATCTGAATAAGCCTATTATTTTTTGTACGTCAACGAAACAGATTATAATTAAAGTAATAAATATTTAAATTTATTAATGCCTACTCGATTTTAAAAGAAATAATTTAAACATCTTGGAAGAAAAACTACTTCTATATTATCTTATATTTTGGTTTCATTATCCGAATCCGTGCATTAATTTTCACAGAACATTTGCGAATTTTTTCTTCTTTTTCTGAAATAAGGTGTAGTTACTATAAGATGCGAGTTGTACTCACCATACGGTCGCGCTCGTCCTCGACCAGGGCGATAAGGCGGCCGAACTCGCCCAGCGACTTGGAGATGACCAGCTCGTCGTCCGTCTGCGAGGTGCCGATGCAGTCGAAGCTGAAGTTCTGCAGCGAGCTGGACAGCGTGCGCTGCGCCCGCGACAGGTCTGCAAACAAACACGGAACATACAGTAGGAGCTACAGTTCTGCAGCGAGCTGGACAGCGTGCGCTGCGCCCGCGACAGGTCTGCAAACAAACACGGAACATACAGTAGGAGCTACAGTTCTGCAGCGAGCTGGACAGCGTGCGCTGCGCCCGCGACAGGTCTGCAAACAAACACGGAACATACAGTATGAGCTACAGTTCTGCAGCGAGCTGGACAGCGTGCGCTGCACCCGCGACAGGTCTGCAAACAACCACGGAACGTACAGTAGGAGCTACAGTTCTGCAGCGAGCTGGACAGCGTGCGCTGCGCCCGCGACAGGTCTGCAAACAAACACGGAACGTACAGTAGGAGCTACAGTTCTGCAGCGAGCTGGACAGCGTGCGCTGCGCCCGCGACAGGTCTGCAAACAACCACGGAACGTACAGTAGGAGCTACAGTTCTGCAGCGAGCTGGACAGCGTGCGCTGCGCCCGCGACAGGTCTGCAAACAACCACGGAACGTACAGTAGGAGCTACAGTTCTGCAGCGAGCTGGACAGCGTGCGCTGCGCCCGCGACAGGTCTGCAAACAAACACGGAACGTACAGTAGGAGCTACTACAGTTCTGCAGCGAGCTGGTCAGCGTGCGCTGCGTCCGCGACAGGTCTGCAGACAAACACGGAACGTACAGTAGGAGCTACAGTTCTACAGCGAGCTGGTCAGCGTGCGCTGCGCCCGCGACAGGTCTGCAAACAAACACGGAACGTACAGTAGGAGCTACAGTTCTGCAGCGAGCTGGACAGCGTGCGCTGCGCCCGCGACAGGTCTGCAAACAATACAATAGGAGCTAGACGACATTTTAGTTGACCAAAATATTTATCATAATACTGACACAAAAACTTCTGTTTTCAGTTCCTTTTTGTTGGCTCGAAAGTTATCCATTGGCAAAACGGCAAAACGTTTTTGCCGGACTTGGCCGGAAAAACGGAAGTAAAAATTCAGCTAATTAGCAGCAAACCGACGTTTAATGCTTGTTTATTGGTTACTTTTTAGAGGAATGTATAGTGGCAGCATTGGCAGCAGTAGCAAATGTTTTGTTCTGTTTGTTATAGATTAGGTTTGAAGTATTGAGAAACGTATTGGTTTATCAAGGACTATACGACTACGTTATGATTGAAAGTATGTTTTTTTCTGAGTAGTATGATCAAAAGTATCGCACGTTACACGGCCGGCAAGATTTACCGAGGGCCTAGTAACGTAATATACTATAACTGACTGCCAGGAATCGTTGAGGAAACGTGCATCTATTCATGAAAAGGACTGCAAAGATTCGAAAATCCAGTCGCCACAAAAGGTGCGTCCGATAAAGTAATAAATCAGGTCCAGCTCTCATTAATTTAACGAGCGACTACTTTGCACTGTGAAAAAAACTCGAGAAAAGGTTTGCGTTCAACGATAATGTGCTTAGATTGGTCAAGCGGTTTTCTACGCCGGGCTCAACTATCGTCTATGAACGCGGCGTCACTTAGCGGTGGAAAGAGCCTGTCGGTCAAACGTCCTGTACTGGCGTCTAGGAGTGAGAGATCACTCCGTGATGGGGAACCCCAGTCGGCCACGCGCCAAGTCGATCAAATGCATGGATCTCGCGCCGACCGACCTTCGCCCACTGAACTGGGCCTGTGTTTGCACCGGTACACCGGGCTGTGGTGTGTGGTGTGTGGTGGTGTGGTGGTAACTGACACCGGCTGTGGTCGCGGCGTGACAGCCACCCGCGTGTGACCGCCGGGCCGCCGCGGCCTCCACAGTCCAGACACTGCTACACTGCTACTGGCACGAGGACCATAACCGAGTACCATAGGCAAAAAGCTGCTTCCAGTAACTTCTGCTCGGTTACCAGTTGGCTGCTGAGTCCGGGCAGGAGTCGGGTCAGGCGGGTAATTGCCTTGATCACTGGATACGGCCATTTCAGGAAACATCTCTCCACTCTTTGTATCACCCATGATCCAGAGTGCAGACTCTGCGGCAGCTCTTTTCCAAGAGTCACATCATCTTGGATTGTGAAAGACTGGGGGTAAGGAGAAGAGCCCTCTTTGGCCTCCAATAACCAGGTGACGAACCAGATGCTAGTATTAGCAAAAAGCTCTTAAGCCTCGTTTAAGGCACAGTTATAGGGGTGCCAATAAAGCAGCTTAGAGGAGCACAATAAGCTTCGGTTGACGTGCTGAGACCCTGGAGTCCATACCCCGCACTCCAATCAATCAGTCAACAGAGTACCTGGTGCAATATCAATGTATACATTGTGCATGTATACATTCGATTTTTAAGCTTTATGACGCTTGCAATATGTGTTAATTGTTTCACGCAATAAAGAATTATTATTATTGTCCAATATGTAGGATTATGATTGTAACTGTCATGGCATATTACTGCTAACGGTCTTTTAATTACTTGAATTAACTAGGATAGTAGGTTTATCTTCGTGAAGCTCATGACCACATACTGGTAAAAAGAACAGTACTAAAAAAATGGACCATCAAGGCGAAGGGAGGCTATTGTGAACAAACCAAAAGGTTCGCAATATACTAATAATATACTGAATGTAACACGTAACATGATCAAATTTGGTTTAGGTCAAACTAGTAAAAAACCAAGACTCAAGACTATATCATGCACGTTAAATAACTGGTATAATTGTATGTACATCAAACTAATATCTATAAAAAAAAAAACTAAAATTACTACACACAACCACTGTTAATTTATATTACAGTCGATTAGATTTCCAATACAGTATTTTTACAGTTAAACCAATATAAAATTTAAGACCACTTTGAACTCTGACGACAAAAACAGAGAGCTTTCACTTGACGACTCTCTTCCATTCAATTGCCCATTAAAATGACTGTGGGGTAAAAACCGGAAGTACGTAGGCCAAGCGTGGGTCGTGTGCCCCACTATACACGGGGGGAGGACAATGGCCGATGTTGTGCGGCGGTCATCTACATCCAGGGTAATTGTTTAACAGGGAAGACAATTTAGAAGAACGGAACAATGTAATTCGCCCTGCAGTAAAAACTCTATGTACAAAAATACAACTGTGTCAGATAAATAAGCCCTACATATTTGCGTTAGAAATGATTGCATATAGCGGTTTTAAGCAGGTTGTTAAGCTTCTGGTTAGGTTTATTTGTGGTTTTTAACCTGTGTCATGGCAGAAATCAATGTCATAGCGTCATAGATAAATAAATGACAGTTTTTTTATTACAAAAAAGCATGCGATGAATTTTTATATTTATTTGTTTATTCATACAGTAAAATTTCACTAATTTCATTTTTTACGCAAGAACAGCGTGAAAAAATTGCGATTGTAAAACTATGCCAACATTAATTGACCAGCGAGTTTGTAATGAGCCTAATTTGCACAGGGGTAAGAATTGGCTCATTAGGCCTAGTCATGGGACCAGTAGGCCTAGGCCTACCTAGCCTATGTCTAGCCTATGGAAGGAGTGTTGGCAATCCGTGTAAACACTGCTATTCCCTTACTAAAACCCCCTTAAGTGATTAAGTGACTCACGTAACAGCAGTAGGTGTTTCTAACCTATCTATTGACGTTGGAAGGCTAACCTAGTCGGACTCATAACTGCCGACTCCGATCGCCGATTTAGATGTGGAATCCTAAGTGTTGGCACTTTTCACTACGACTGAGAAGTCGTACAAACACTTAGTGAGAAGGTCACTTCTTCCAATAAACGCGATATTGCGAGTGGAAATGTTGTGTGTAAACAACGTACATAACCTCGAAAGACATCGTCACGACTGCGTTAGGCAGACGACGACAGAGCCTGCGCTGCTTCTTCTGCTCGCCGAGCGCGCCAATGGGCGCGTTCAGCCGCATTCCACCGGTGGGTAACCGATTACAGTTCGTGTCAGAAAGGAAAAGAGGGTGTCGGACCGGTCCAGGTAGGCCCGGGCAGCCCTAATCCGCTGTTGTCACAACACCTATTGTTGTGAGGCCGGCCGGCGACGGGGGTGGGCAGCCCCCACGCCTGTGTCATTGACTGCGGGCCGCTTCGAAATTCCTTATACCAGGAATTACTCAAGAAATAACTCGCCGGCCGGTCTCACGACAATAGGTGTTGTGACAACAGTGGATTAGGGCTGCCCGGGCCTACCTGGACCGGTCCGACACTCTCTTTTCCTTTCTGACACGAACTGTACCATAGTCCCTAATAGGCAAATCCACCGCATCTTGACAATCAACAATGTCCGGTTACTTACCGAATCCACCGTAAACACAACATCGGTGGATGCACAATAATGATCGGTAGATGGTACGTCCACCACTACCGTTCACTTATTATAGGTTGGTATATTACCCACCGGTGGAATGCGGCTGAACGCGCCCATTCTGTTTTTCTGGCAGACGCTCGGAAAAAAAGGGCAACCGGAAGAACCTTTTTTCGATCCTTTAACCAGCTCGTTGGACAGCTGGTGGGTTTTCCCAGCGGAAAGTGAGCTCCACGAGGTCTTGATAAGAGCTTCACTCTGGTCGGTGCTACGTTAGTGTTCGGATTGATAGTCGTTTTCGTGCGTCGCTTCCCCGTCCACTACTTCAACCACCTTCGAGAGCTGACTTCGTCGTCTTCCTATACCTTGTGGTATTAAGGGGCGGTTTGGGAGCTCGGAATTAGCGCTAGTCCGAGCCTAAGAACCGGTTATATCCAGTATTTAGGCTGGCGTCCAAAAAATCGGTTTGGGAGCTCGGTATTAGTTGGTCTCACGCCTAACTGGCGCAGGGATAATCTCGCGCCTAACTTTTTTGGGTTTGGGAGTCAAGTAGACTTGGGCTCACGCCTAAGAGATAATCTAGTTGGGTTTGGGAGTCCAAGTTCGGGCCTAATAAATATTTTTTTGTCATCATAACTGGCGATTTTAGTCTCAAAAGTTAGACCTGCTAGGGGGCAGGTCTAAGTAAACATCATGTCGGTTTTATCTAATTATCTTGTTTATTAATTTCACTTTAACAAAACTATTGTTATATTTGGATTCGTCATTAAATTCCGAACAATTACATTACCCTTAAGTAATATTTAAAAAAAATTCAATTTTTGGTTCCTGATGTTGTGATGTTCACATTGTACTAGAGATCGCGTAGATTTTAAATCTAACCAAGGATTACTTTGCTTTAGTTAAGATTTTAACTAAACATCGGTAATAAATAAATAAATAAATAAATAAATAAATAAATAAATAAATAAAATTTTGTAACTAAATATGGTGCATGATTTAGCTACATCAAAAATAGTAAATACACACAAAATTCACAACGTTCCGATTATAAATTACTATTCAACAAAGCATATTTTGGATTGTAAAATAGTAGTTTTCATCACTAGGAGCGAAAGTGGCTCTTTTTGGCACGAGATCGTAATTTACAGACGAGGTGCAGCCGAGCTTGAAAATGCGATCGAGTACCAAGGAGACACTTTTGCTCCGTGTGATGAACAACTATTTTCATCATTATGTATAAATAACCATTTAATCGTAAAAAAATCAGACTACATAATTTTGAGGTTATCCAAAATAATCATCGTCATTTACACATCTGTTAGTTGTTTACAAACACAAGTTAAGAAATCGTTCAACTTTTCAAACGTAACATAAACATATTTTGACATTAGAGTACGGCTAAATTTACCATATGTTTTGTCAGTACTCCTATTCGAAGTGATCCAAAAACGATCATTTTGCGTACGATTTAGATAACTAAAAACGGCTGTTTTCGGGACAGTATGATGAAAATTTGTATTACGATATTTATCAGGGTTACAAAATATCGCGGCTTTTAACATCGTTAAGCAAAGCAAATAATACGGGGTGTTTTTTTTACGCAACCCATTTTTAAGATTGAATATTGCACATAAAATATAAATATGAAATCAGTGTTGTTTTATTAATCCTTACATTTTATACAACTTTATTTAAGTTTAATCACATTTAGCTCACATGATATGTGTTCAAACAATCCGTTATTGGCATTTGTACAAAGTTGTGCTCTCTCCATCAAATTCCTGAACACGTGTTGCAAGGTACGTCTTTGAATTTCTTGCATTAAATTTGTTTTGTTTGTTTTGAGGTGCTGAATATCCTGTGAATGCATCCCCAAAGAAAATTATACAGTGGGGACAAACCTGGGAATGTTGGGGACATCGAGGTAGACTTCTGGAGTGATCGCTAAATGGGGCAAAAACGGTCCGTGCTGGAAAGCGGTGGTAGGCAAGAACGAATTCGGGCGTATTTCAGTATCGTGCGCGCTGCAGTTTACTCGCTGTTGTAGCTCAACGGAAAAGCTCCAGTCAAATAAAACTTATATATTCTTAATCTACATAAACATCGGATTCTGACAGTATAAATATCTTTTATTGTAATAATTATTTCGAATTTTAATAATTGAAAATATTGAAGACTTACCAGAGACTGACATGGAAAAGTCACTAAGGGAGGAACATTTTTATTTTTGGGTTACAAACAAACTTCTAGCGGGAAAGTTGTAGCCAATGAGTTGATCTTAACTTTCAAATCAACCAATTTGTGATAAAATGATTGCGTCATTATTAAATCGTTTGGAAACGAGCGTGGGACGGTACCGCGCCGCCACCGCGCGGCCACTCCCGGAGTACCCGGTCCCGGTTGTGTAGCTTTGTCGATATGCATTTTCAGAAAACAATCTCGAACGTTTATTAATAAGTATTTGTATAGGATCTTATCGAAAATACATACTTTCCTTTCCACATGTACTTTAGGAGTAAAATTAATAATCAAGTTTAAGATTAAATTTATAAATTTGTTTTCAGCTATACAAACGACCAATGTTCATTCAAATCAAATTGATTATTTGCCATACTTTAAAAACAAGAAGAATATTTGGAGATTTTAACGGGTAAATTTCATGAATGACAACCCGAAATCTGGGATTTTTCGTGAATGCAGTGGTAGGCCTACACTGCCAGGCATTGATAGGATCGAGATGTTTTTTGTTTGTTTACGAGCAGCGCACACTTGAGTTGGGCGTCTTATCATCTCTGCCATCGTTTGTTGATATTGTAATGCACTGGACTTTCAGTTTTAAAATGTTCCCAATGTTCCAAGATGGTAACATCCTGTGCAGTTATTAATTGTACAAATAGGCAAGCAAAGGGGACGACCATTTATAAACAAGAGACCAATCTCTAATTATTACAGTAATTGGACTGTTATGACCCTCTATCCAAATTTATTTCAAAAGCCAAAAAATGTTTAGAAATATTATACAAATGTGTTAGGGAAATATTCCAATTTGTTTTTAATAAAATAAAATAAAACATGTCACTGACAAGAAAATTACACTAAAAGTTGAAGTTAATCGTGTTTTAAAAATATACCTGATGTGAAAGTAAGAATGAAATTAATTCCGAAAGAACCACAATCTATTAGAGAATACAATTCAATCGTTCATTTGTCCTAAAAAAATCATGTCGTCTGGAAACAAAATAAAAGTAGGCGCGCGTCGCGATTTTCCCTATCCCGCCCATCTTAGCGCTGGCGTTCTTGCCTACCACGGGCTGCTCACAGCTACTCGCGGCCGGACCGAAAAACGGTTCGCTTCAACACGGGCGCGATCACTCCAGAAGTCTACCTCGATGGTTGGGGAGGAATAATCCGTCATTGATGAATTAAAGTTTTGGGTTGCGTTAAAAAAACACCCTGTAACTTATGATTAAATTCCACTTTAAAGTTTAAAGTCTGATGTTAATAGAAAAGCACACCCGCTCCCTCCTTTCGCCAAAGAGTGAAGATATTGAGGTAAAAAACATTCCAACGAAACAGCGCAGAAGCCCTGAGCAGTCGTTATCAGTTGTTTCCGTTTTATACTACTACTACTCTGAAAGCCAGGTGCGTTGTGACTGTGCGGAGTGTAGGGTGAGTTTGTGCCGGTGACATCAACGTGGAGTACTTCGACTATTTGGACTATGTTAGGATATATCCACTTCGCATACAACCGAAATCATCATCAAAATCGTCATCAAAATTAAAATCCATTCAATGATCTGTCGGAGGAGGAGTTCATAGATAGTAGGTCCTCAAAGGATGCAGTCCATGAATTAATTGAATTATAAAAAACTCATGGATGAATTATAAAAAACTGATGGATATGATCTTCCGCCACGCGACTTTCCGAAGCGATTCAGTTTTTTGGTCATGGAGGTTTTTTTCAAATATCGGATGTTTCAACACTAGTGCTTTTAAACAATCCACTTCTTGTTTGGTAAAATTTGGGGTGCGCTTCTTCTCTTTATCAGCCATGTTCTCTCGCACTGACTCAAAGTAGCAGTAATAATTTGAAAAACAAATGAAAAAGTAATAACACTTTTTAATGGGCACAATTGTTTAACTGAAAAAACCATAAAAACAACAAATTAAAAACTACAAATTTCAATCTACTCTCACTGTGTCATCCACCTACCCCAACAATTCACAGAAAACTGATAACGAGAGCTAAGTGTAAAGTAAAGTCCCCTCACCACGCACAACAATAGGGCGCTTTTGTTGTCGTCGTCGATCAGGTGTATCACAGTTGCCGCCGCCAGCCCCAAAACCAAAATTCCCCGCGATTCCCTGTCCATCTAGCCACACTGCCACTTAGTACCGACTAAAGATGATACCGAACCATTTCAACTTGGTCGCGAGCTCCCAAGCCCGACTTTTGCTACGTGGACTAAAGTTAGGCGCGCCTAAAGCTAGGCGCGTACTAGCTAGGCCCGAGCTCCCAAACCGCCCCTAAAGGTACGACAGCGTTCTGTTCTCAAAGTTTTTCGATTTTATTTTAAAAGCCAGTTTTCAGACTTTGCGTTGAAACTGTCGCAAGAGAGGGTTCCGAAACCTATCTGAACATCTCACAGTCACAGAGCTAGGGAAAACAGCAGAGGGCATTTTACTTAGAACGTGTTTCCAGATTTAGTCTGTCCTAAGTTGAATGCCATCTAGGTTGAATATAACTGAGCTCTCATATTTGAATATCTGATAACTACTGTGATTTCGATCCTCGACCCCTGGAATTATCCCAGCGACCGAGCTGAGCGATTCCAAGGCCTCTGACAACCCGTGACGTGATTTCCTGCGGTTCGGTGTACCAGTGTAACCGATCATCTTTTCTCTTACCAGGAAATATCCGTCACAAGTTCAGTAGACAATCTATAAAAACAGACAAGGAAATAAAAGTACCTTATTACTTCGTACCAACTTTTTGTGGCACGCCAATGACACAAAGAATAGTTGCGACATTATTTACGAAGCCATAAAAGGTTGTGATTAAAGCTGTTTGGCAATAAAGATAAGTTATCATGTAGAGATCCAGGACTCGTTAGAATGTCAAGAGCAGGATTGCAGGGCTCAGCAAGATTTTACAGCTATTGTATTGAGACTGTATTACAGTTTTATGACGGAGATTGACTGGGTATTGATATTAAGTTCTGTAACAAAAAATTCTAAAACCATTCTATACTGTTCTCTTAAGCTAACTATAATAAAAACAAATATATTCATGTCATTTATTATTAAATTAATGTATTTATTTATTGTGTTGTGTATTTAGAGTAGAGTACATTTTAGTATTTTCATGACATGTATAGGCATGTTTAATTTTTAAAGATTCAATGAAATGTTTGTTTTTGCAAGTGAATTTACAGGCTTTGGACTTTGAAAATATCCATGCACTGTATATTTATGACTGTTGTTGATATTTTAACGTGCATCAAAATAATTGGGAATGTCCTGTTATGTATGAATTTTAAGCAAATAAATATGAATTTCTTATGCAATTTTGAGTGGTTTACGTAAACTTGAGGAGCACCATAGAGCATGTATTATCACATTTATTTTGTGTTGTACAGAGATGTCGAACTCGCTACGTAACACAAAAAGGTGGCCTAAGCAAATCCTGAGAAATTCTGTTTAAGGTTTATAACTGGACCTGGCTGCCATTGGTCATTGGTAATATCCGGATCGTCCTGGCTACCAACACCAGTCGATCTTAGATATAACAAGGAGTCTGATTCGTTCATCCCCGTTTGTTCACTCGTTATCCAACCACATGCCCTAGGGAGCGGCCTGGTGTAGTGGTAGAACGCGGGACCACGGTGGTTCCCTGTGCCCCGGTTTCGAATCCCGCCAGTCACCAATGGCAATTTGCTATGTGGTAATGCCGTGACCTTGAGGGTGCACAATAAGCTGAATATAGCTGCAGAGAAAGCACATGGAAACTACTAAAGCCTGGCCCTCATCGAGAAGTAAAACAAAAACACAACATGCCTTAAACTTTCACTTTAAAAGGTCCCAAAGCAAAGCTCTGTTGTGGGGGTGGAGCCGGTTGATCAAACACTGTTGCGGCAGACATTGACATTGTGGGGACAATGCCACATTGGTCACGCACCATAGCCCATTACGTAGATGACTGTCTTTGTCTAATCCAGCGCATTGTCTTTCTTCCTTGTTTTGTTTCGTGCTCGTTCGTTCATCCCGTGAGTCAAACTCGCTCTGAACAATAAAATGGTTCAATATTCGCTTCGATTGTTTCCGCACCGCTAAGCTGAGTCAGTGTTAATGGTTTGCGGATTTGTACCGGTAAGGGTGACTTGATGCGGTTATTCAGGGCAACAACCGACAAGAATTTTGATCTTTCAACACAAAAAGGCGGCAAAATCAATAACGTGTTGCTCGCGACTTGATTGATTATTGGAAGTAAAAATGTGACTAATACTATAACTTTTAACGTCCAGTAGCGTAGCTTCTTCACTAAACAAAAATTAACAGTAAATCACCAAAACGGAAGAAGTTATTGGGGGGGAGAGGAAGTTTCCCAGCTAAAGTAGGGATTCAGACGGAGCGAAAAACGTTTGTTGGCGAGTCACTCCAAGGAGAATTTTTATGTATATTTTGGTTGCTCATATTTGCGATATAATCTATTTTTATTTTAAGAACTGTTTTTATCGTTATTTATTTATGCGTGCTTGTGTTTAGAGTAATACTTTGGTTATTTACGAGCGGACGTGTTTGACAGTTTTATCCAGCAACAATCATTTTTTGAAGAATGGAATATTAAAGCCTTTATGAAGTCTACATTTCAAGAAAATTTGATTTGATAGAGGTCAGATTGAGATGACATCGTGGATCTCAGTTGTACGTGATATAGAGATAAGGACGAGATCACGTCAGGAGAAAATAATACCGCGGAAAACCAGGCCTTGCGTGAGCCCTGACTCAGTGAGGCGGGGGCACCGTTACAGGCTCAGAGGCTGATGATATAAATGTGATCCTGTGGTGTCTACCTGCCGACCGGCGCACATTGGTTGTGACTGTAACAATCTATGTGTGGTTCCAGTTGTCAGCGAACTGACTAGAATCACCATGGGGCAAATATAACCACGTAATAATCAGGACGAAAACACACTAAATGAAAGTAGAGTAATGATTGCTTTAACTTTAACGCACTCTCACTTGATGTTCCCTGTTGGGGCTAAAACGGATTTAGAATAATGAAACCATTTTAATTTTAAATTTTTTTATAAAACTCAAAATTGTAAAAGGAATTGGCCATCATGGTAGGAACTACCTCAAAGTTTTTAACCTTATTCGTGTACGGAAAACAATTATACAAACAATATTCTTATGATAGGCCGGAATTGTAAATAAATAAATAAATTGACACTGAACACATTTAGTTTGTCGAACAGTTAATTAAACCAAGCGCTCTCAAAGCGGGTTATCTTTAGATCGTGTGTTTTCTAAACAGGAGCGTTCGTCAAACGATTCGATTTGCTAGTCTTACGTTCGATGCAACGCTAATACGCACTTACACCACACATTTAGAATAAGATGGAGCTGACAACTTAAACACGAAGAAGCGATCTGGCAAACCACTATGGCAGCCAACGGCTGGATTGTTAGGAATCCGTAAAGCAAGGACATCAAGACGTCAAGGAAATCCGTACAAGGAGAGGACACGTCTACGACGGTTGGAGCCAAGGCAAAGGATTCTGACATAAGAAAGATCAACTATAAAAAATACGGATCCAAATATAGATGACTTACAAATGCGTCGGTTTGCATACCAAGAAATCTTTACAAGATTGCAACTAATAAATTCTTGCTCGACACATTTTCGCGAAGTGCTATAAAGCCTCTTAAAATTAATAAAAAAGAAATTACAATGAACTTTGGTATTCATCTCTATTGTGACATATGACTGAAAGCAAACACCGAATTACAATTACTTCAGTAGTCGGACCGATGCATTTCACATTGAGCAAGTTTTCGCACTAAATCGAGTGAATAATGTTGAATTTAGACCAAGTGACGGGGCAGAGATGGGAGGCTTCTTACGTTAACCGTTACTGAAGAATTGAAAGATGGCATATTGTGTACTACATAGTTCTTAACAGCCGTGCAAAGGAACCATCCGGTTGGTACACTCAGGTTGGTTCTATTGATTCTCACCAGAAAAGAGTAATTTCAAAATTATTTCTGTTCACGAGTTTTTCATTTGTCTATTAAATCTTTCCAAGTTAGTCAAAATATAAAATTTAGTCATAACAAACTGTGACTAATGGACCGATTTTAAGAGTTACAAATTTATAAACAAGCCAACTAAACTATTTCTCTGCATTCAAAAGCACTTTCTTAATACATTAAATGTAATTGTTGACTAGGAATGTTTTATTTTCGTTGTACCATATACGTACACACTGATACGAAAATCATTTAAAAAAAGGCACCGTAAGAAACTGCTCTGGTCGTAGATGAATGATAAATAGTGCAAATGATATATTAACAGCTATAGTCTTTAGGTAATTTAATACTAGTGGATCCGAGCGCACGGAATCGTGCGCTACTCTAGCAGAGCGATAATTCAAATGGCGACAAATTTAAAACACAATCATGCTAACACGATCCGTCTTGAGGGTTATGTTTACACAAACTAAAAAATAACAGCAATTAAATTATCCAGCTGATCAAAATGTAAACAATTATGTTCTTCATAAGGATAACATGGGAACTTTAAAAGCCAATGGGGCAGAGCCCAGGGAACTTTTTCAAAAATGTAAGGCCAGTTTGCAAATCTACGCGACACGCTCTTTCCAATGACCCGTCAATGATCAAAATCGGTTAAGAAATGACGGAGGAGTTCAGAAGACAAATTACGTGTTGGCGTATTAATTATATAGATTTATGTATTGTAACAATTCGAGGCGTTCGTCTGCACTGCATTTGAACAAACCGTTTGCAATGTATGATTCGCCCACAAAACATCCGTCGCGATCGGTCTCTAGCTGCGCTTAAAGTGATCAACATTCTCATGGCGTTGGAAAAATTCCAACCAGAGTAAAAAACATTGCGCACTGTAAAAGCTAGCAATTAATCCCATGTTTCTCTAATTACACAAGAAAACTGTTCCTCACAATCGATCATCTGGTGTAACGGGAATTAGAGTAAGAAAACTCCCCATGGATACTATTGCCGAGTAGGCCTATAGTTTTATCAGCATCGACCAGAACAGCAAATATCTATTCTTTGTTCTCTCACTAGAAAACTTTGGCTTCCTGCGTACCCGACTAATTATCGAGAATCACACAACCTATAAAAATCGCGTACCACATAAAAGAGCAAATAACCGCAGCGAAGTGTATTGAAGCCAAGTCGTTATCACCAGAGGCTGGGAGCGTGGCCTTGTTATCAATGCGAACGACCTTGCCGTGTCACGAACTGATTCACGTCCCTCCCATTCTAGACTGAATTTGGCGCTAAGTTGCTTTCAGTATAAAAAGGCAGGGAGTTCAAGCAGGAAGTTCGTGTTCACGGACAGGTAACGCTAAGCAGGTGCACTGGGCTCTTTATAACTAAGTGTCACAAAGTTTGAAGACGAAAACTCTTCAATTAGTGAAAATCGTGTTTGACAATCAACGCAAATCAGTAACAACCAATTCATCACTTTATTGCATCGAAACCCTCAAATGTCCGTAAAGAACTGCCTAAAATGATTAATAAATTTGACTTGTGAGATTCATCTAGTTTAAATAACACACCTACTGAATTTAGAAAAAATTTTTACAACTCTGTGGCATCAAACCTACATGTTAACTCCCCATGTAATTCTGATTGAGAATATTTTTTATTTGCAAGACGACCAATGTGCGTTCATGTGCGGGCGCGGCTTCGTCTAAAATATTTAGTTGTGTAATTATTTGAAATTCGGTGAATATGCAGGTCTGCTACAACGAAGACATAATTTTTTCTTTTTAAATAATTAAGGTCAAACTGATCACACGGAAGAAAACGCTTCAAATTATTACCAGGTAGACAAAAGGGAGTCCTATATAAAACATGTTAACAGAGCATGGTTCAACGGGGTCTTGTAAAAACAACGTCGCTCAGGTTGGATACGTCTAAAAATGTACAATATCTAGGCGACTGCAAAGATGATAACAAATGTGAAGTGTGAGGTATTCAACAGAAATTGGAAAGAAAATACGCGTACAGCTATATCATATAGCCACTGATTATATAAGTGTACTATAATCAATGATATAGCTATGCTGCCCCACAGTTTTTAAATACAATCACAACTAACATTTCGTTCAAAATACAGTAGGCAATACCTTCAGCAATTAATACACGCAGTAATTATTAAAGACTACAAACAGTAAGTAATTGTTCAGAATTCGACATTGGCTGCATCAGTGGAGAGGCTGAGTCAGTACAGTGACGGGCGCATAGGCATTATCAGTGCAGGTGACCTTGGCGCACTTCACTGTACTTGACAGACCTGAGTGCCGTGCTATCTGACAATGCACAGCGATATTGCTTTTTAAAATGATTCACATGTGCTTGTGAATTAGGAAAACAAGCTAAAAAATGAAACTGGTGCCGTGTTAGTGAACGTTCATTTTTAAGTCCTAAAAAAATCAGCACAATTTCTTACTTCACAGCATCATTTACTTTCAATGTAATTAATTTGTTCACGAAATCGCTAACAACGAACCGAACTGAGAAAGTCCAATGATACTTCTTCTTAGTTACCCATGAGAACAATGTTACAAATGAGTTTGTCGTCATAGAATTCGCTGAGGTACTGCAGGTCCTTCAGATTATAACAATAATTATAATCTAATAATTGGTAATCTAAACTACTCAATGGGCTTTTAATAAATAATCCCTAAAAATGAATCAGCGGGTCTTCATCAGTGACGAAGCTACAAAGTCGCCTCACTCATTCCACATTCATCGATCATTTATATTCCGCTTGAAATAAGCAATTAAGTTGAGCCCAGCTTTTGATTTTTTGGAAAATCAGTATATTTTTCAGAATGAATGTACACGCTCTATATGTTTGGTATGCCTGAATGTTCTGACAGAGGTTTTGTTACTAAAATAATTTGCTAAAACAATTCATTCCGAAAACAAAAAATAAATACCAAAATCATTAAGATAGTAGCATGTAAAAAAAATTGTAAAAAGTTCAACCTTACCTATCAACCAACATTTACATAAGAGCCAACAATAATCATCGCGCGGTTAATGGGTCAATAAAATCAAATGGCAAAGACTGCTGCCAAGTTCTAAATTTTTACGGCAAAAAAATAATGAAAATAACGAAAGGTTATAAAAGTTGATAGCCGGTGATATTTTGTTGGCATTTCCAGTCCCCGGGGCCGGCGCGGGACGGGGCGAGGCACGCAACTCGCACACACACGTGTCAACGACGGCTGGTCGAGTAGCAATAATATTTGCATGTAACTGCCCGAATAACAATATTTGCATATTTTCATTCAACTCATGCGAAAACCTAATCCGACAATAAAGCTCAGCCACTCAGTGAAATGGAAAAGATTTTTTTCGTTCACTACGAAAAAACAATCACGCAAAAACTAAGTAAGGGAGAAAAAATATTCAGCATAACTTTATTTTTTAACTATAAATTATTTATACCGTTAGTACAGTAGTAAAAATGGTGAATTAAGTTATTGTTTATTTATTTTGTTATGAGTATCTGGAGACAGAGCTTTGTAAGACCTGATCGTATGATTCAGTGCTTTGGTTAAATAAATGGTCCTTAATGATAACATTGAAGTAAGATGGAAACTGGATTTTCCCCAGTCTTATGATAGTTCCGATCGATTTTCCGTGGCCAAAACCCACATTTAAAGAACTTTTTTTTAATCTTGGGACAAAAACATTTTGCCCGTACAAAGTTTATTCAACGGTACGCCCCATACTTCATCTGTGGGTAGGCCTATAAGATTTTCTTGGGCTTAGAAGGTTAATACCACTAATTCATACACCACTAAACGTTCGCGTAGTACAATTGTCAAGGACTTATAAAATATTCAATGCTATTACTCTATACTCATGGGGACGACCACGATAACATCACGAATGAAATAAATCGAGTTTCAGGAAATGTAAAAGTTAAAGAATGAGTCGGCCTTGGACAGGAGCGCATCCAAACGCATATGAATGGCTGACTGGCTCAGTTTGTCAGATTTATCCACCGGAACGGTTTGATCCACCCTCAGTGGGGCCAATGCAGGGCCGTGCCGTCCCGGCGGGCCGGGGGATCGGCGGACATCACCATGACAATGCGCCCCACGCTGATAGACTCTGCATGCGCCGGGGAGGGGGTCATTAGTTCGTACTGCGAGGCGGACGAGGTCTGGCTGTCTTGGCTTGTAGTACAAGTCTTGAGCACAGACAACAGATACTTTTGAAGGCAGTAACTGTTTTTAGTTTTCGGTGCCTTCGGGCACTATTTTACATACGATTTCACATCTTGCAATAAGTTGCACAAAAAATAAATACAGTAGCAAAAATTGAAACACTCAATCTTTTCTCGGGGACGATTTTTTTCTAAAGGCTCAGTTAAGTCACAATTTTCTTTCTTACTAAATAAATTGATTGGACTAATTTAAATTTACCGACTATTAGACGGTGACTAATCAGGAAAACCCTGCACGAAGACTGTTTAATTGATACTGAACTTGCCATTATCTTCAATTTTCGAAAAATCGTAACGATCTCCCGTTTACACAAAAGTTTGCAACTGCCTCAGTGGCGAGCAAGCGGGAGATTGTGACGACTTTTCGAGGTAGGCTACAACATTTCCATCGACCCGGAAAAAACTTTACGATCAAGGGAAGTTGGAGCGACAGATTATTTGAACATAATTTTCTTCTATAATAATATCAATTGAATTCCCTGACTTTCCCTGACCTATTTCTGAACTTTTGCCTGGCCAAAGCTTATTTTTGGCATCGTGATAAACCTTTAAACCTATTTTCATAATGGTGGAAAAATTAAATACTAAATTTGGCCTCCTTTATCCTCCCAAAGACGCCCTTTCTTTCTCCCAAACACACAATACCTCTTTTTTTATCAATAACGTATGGTACCAAATAACAGAACAAATAGACAACAGAACAAAATATAATTTTAAGGCAACATCTAATGGACAAAACCAAGATCAAACTAGCAGAGCAAAACTAGGCAACGAATATAATCATTGTGGGAACGAAAAATAGTAAATAAATAATAGTTGTAGGCGGCGCTTCGATATCGATGTCGGTGCGATCGGATCGTTGCAAAATATCGTTGCCTGCAGGGGCGGCTCCAGGACAGTTTCTCGGGGAGGGCCAAGTATGACAAAAATTTGGTTCATTTTTTGTTCACCCCCCCCCCCAAATACGTGTTTATTATCACCTCTGACTATGAGATATTAACACTTTGTCAAAAATTGTACTTAAGGGGCCATCCTTAAATTACATAACGCAAAAATCGGCCTTTTCAGAAACCCCTCCTCCCTTTTAACGGACTTGTAACGCTGGCGCTAACTCCCCTCAAAAGTTACGTAACACTGTACCCCCCCATAAAAAGTCAAAACTTTTTACTTTGAAGATCATTTGAATTTGTTTGAATAATTTATGAAATTGATTATTAAGGTTTAATAGGTGCTTAACGTTGCGTTGAAGCCCCCCTCTCTCCTTTGTAACGGTGCATAATGCTGACGAAACCCCCCCCCCCTCCTCCCATAGGTGCGTTACGTATTTATGGACGGCCACTATTTTAATGATTGAATAATTTGTCCATTTTTTAAATAGGACTAAGACAGACTAAATGAACTCCAACTTTGTTATGATTGTACGTTCAGTTGAGACTATAGTAGCATCGTATAGTCCGAAATATTGAATGCCAGATAGTATTCAAACGTATCAATTAATTACTTACTCGATGGTCTTGGTAAAATTAAAAATTATTTCAATCCATACACACAGGGGGCTGTTTCTAAACGCGTTTCACAATTACTAGCTAATAATCACTAATTACTAGTTACAATCCATCTCCATTTTATCTTTACGGTTTTGAAACGGAATGAGTATTTCAAAATACAAAATTAATTTTATTAATTCACCAACATCGTTTAGAAACAGCCCCCAAGAAATAAGTGCTACTTTCATAATAAGCGTATATTGATTTGTTTTTGTCACAAATAATATCACTGACTTTGATAATATTTTCCAAACCCAAACCTCATTATGGCGGCAAATCGTGACGCGCTGCCAACCTAACAACTTGAAATGTCTCGTACTATTAATATTGAACAAAAAATGTAAGCTTAGATCAAGTGTACATAAGTAACAAATATATAGAAATAAAAAGGTTTCGTCTTCGAGAATCTTCTATACGATACGGTTTTTCCGATATTAGGTCAAAAATAATCTCATATACACAAGAATGAATTTGAGTAAAATCTTGTTTGAAATTTTAACAAAATTCGGAGCTCTCGGGGGGGGCCATGGCCCCCCCCTGGAGCCGCCCCTGGTTGCCTGTAAACTAACCTTGCGATCGCCGCTTCTCTTTCTAAACAATACCCTTTTCCAAGAAAAATTCATATAGGCTATTATTTAAAGAAAGAAATATAATATAACACTCCTCGGGATAAACTTTGGAAATGTAAACATTGTGAGTGGCCCCACAATTATTTACGGCCCAAAAAGAGATATTAAGAGCTTTAAAAAATATATTAGAAAATGGAAGTAACATCAATACTACTGCAATGGTTAACATCGAAGAGAGAAGTGTATTGTTCGCAGGAAAACGGAAGAGGGAGTAGTCAGACTCGACAATCGACTCCTATCGCTAGGTGCAATTCCGCGGCATTTTCCCGCCTTCGTTGCGGTCTCGTCGCAAGCGAATAGGAGCCAAGAAAACCGCACGGTCGTTAGACAAAGTAAAATTGTAATGGTTTCCACAAATAAAGGCGATTTTTTGTGTAAGTTCGTGTTTTACTTTGGTTCAAAAAATTTCTCCAATAAGCGTGGTTAACATTGGGTGTTAATTACCATAATGTAACGTTATTACGCAACAAGCCTGTTAAGTTAAAATCTGCGACCAATGACATTCGATTTCAGAGCGCGTCGATATCTGAACTAAATTGAAACCACCTCTCAATCTCAAGAATAAACCAGTATTATTTTTCTTAAGCAGAGTTCATCTTACTTAAACTAATGGGTGATGTCCATGGTGCTCCTTTGACCGGGCAGCAGGTAACATTTACGGTAGGTACCAGTTACCGCAAGTACCCACGAATTAAAATACGAGCAAATTTAGCAGCAATGACAGTAGGTATCCCTTAATGTCACTGTGCAATCACTATTGGTTGATAATATTGTGAAAGCATTTAATCCATATAGGGCGTTTCGAAGGCGGGACTTTGTTTCATTTACCTAGGTGAATAGCAAAATACCATTGGAGAAATCTATGATTAATACGATAAATTTTCATTTCAATACGTAATTTAATTATTGAATTGAATGTCACTTGTCAATGTTATAACCATATAACGCTTAATTGATTCTGTTTCCTTATTATATAGTTAACGACCGCTGGATATATAATTACTTTATTTTAGCGCTAGTTATCTTTCGGTTCCTAGATTTGCACGAGTTATCAGTAGTACAAATTTTTTTACATCATACTACACAGAAAATCTGTTTTCTGTGCCTTACTCTTGGCTGGAAAGTAACTCTTTGCCGATAAATACACGGTAAATTTACGGAGGAGTGCACAGGAAATTTACCGTGCACTAGGAAACGGAAATAACGGAAGTAGACAATCAAAACAATCAGCTGTTTTCAGCAGACTGACGTTTAATACATGTTTTAATAGTTTACTTTAGAGGCTTTGCAGCACTGGTAACTGAGCATAATTTCAGGGTACCTACCATCAATGTTACCTGCTGCTAAATTTAGATTATTTTAGCTTGTGGAAATCTAAGGTACCTACGATAACTTTTACCTACTGTAAAAGTTACCTACCATCAGGTTTCCCATCGAATTTTAGTTAGGTCACGGGCAAGGTTATTAGTTCTTTCATCATCCTGTTTCTGATTTTTTTAAATGTAATTGAATGAAAATGTTATATTTAATTGAGTTTCAAGACATTAAAATTAAATTTATCACTTATTAGTACTGAAAGATATGGATTTGAAACAAGTTAGCTGTAGCTTACTATGTTCGTTGGTTAAGATAAATTCAAAGCCGATGACACCCAGATCATTTAAAGACAGACTACATTTTTAATTTGTTACTCCCCTTACTACTTGGCTATTAGGTAGCATTATTATTTTTTGCACGGATAGCTACCCAACCCAATCAGTGGCCAGGTAGCTTGCCCTGAACTAATGCATGGGCTCTTACAACATTGGTACATCACACTGATGGGTTGGCAAAGTTATCCAACAAAAACAGTTTGTTGATTTGTTGGTAGGTAAGCCAGGAAAGTTTTGTCATTGTTGAATAACTGGCGCCAAATCGTAAGGCCCAGTCCGTCCGTAAGACTTATGTTAATTTTAGCATTGGGCTTATGGACGGCATGGGCCCTAAGATTTGGCATCAACTGTACTCAGTTATCTTCGCTTTGTCTGCTTAATATAAGCTCTTCTGAACTCAAGAAACATCTTCCATGCTAAACTTGCAATTGTAATGCCAGATTGTTGGTTTGGATGATCATTTCATCAAGTCGATTAATCCTAACATAATCACAAACACCTTAGTGCCCATGTATGGGTGCTTCAGGTTTATTTCAAATAACTTCTTGACTAGCATGATACGTGTTGTTGTACTTACTGAAAATAACTGAAAAATGTCTTACAAATATCTAAACTTACACTGTATCTATTTAAATGCCAGACAAAATAGAGCCAATCTATATGCTACACAAAAGGTGGAAAATAGTCCCTCGCTGGATTGGGCATGCGATAATCGGTGTGACCAGGCAAAAAGATCTAAAATTTTCCACCCTTTTAATTTCTGTAGGTATTTACTGCCGCGTATGTAAATTATTATGCTCTGTAGAGGTTTTTTCTTCACTGTCAGAATTTGATAACAGCTGGACAGATATATAAACCTTCGATTATTATGTCAATTACAGGTACCTCATGTTGACTAGGTTACAGTGTCAGCTAAGTTTGCAATAAAACTTTGTTTATGTACTCTAATAAGCTGTGTTACAAGTGAAATTGTATTCTTCCACGAAGCCGTAGCAAAAATATAAATTCTGAGGTAATTTGGCAAACTTAAGACGTTTTTTCCTTAAAACTGACCCATAAACCTTAAAATCAATTAAGTAGTCACTGAGAGCTCTTTCAACTGCTTATTAAAGATTCACCTCAACATTTACAGAATGGGAATAATTTTCAGAACAGTGGCACTACGGTATCGGTGTCCTTAAAAAAGAGATCAAACCCAATTCACTTTCTTTACAACCCATAACATATGAACATGGTTTTAAGAAAAGTCCTAAAGGTTAACCGTATATTGCAATCATTTTATTATTTAACTGGCAAAGCCAGGATCTCCAACTAGTAATCACAGATATTGTTTGTAGGATTTTTTTCCCTATTTACATACATGAAGCAATAAATTTTAAATGCTTTTTTCCTTGCTTACGGGATTTGATTAGCCTACATTAAGCACTTGCACTAAGGACACAATCCAAAGTTTTTATTTATTTTTAAAGTGATGAAATAGGTTGTGTAGGTGCAGGCTACATGAACAACCCTTATGGCCTAGTACTGAACTAATTCTAAGTTACAATCACCTAATCCAGTTGGACCATTTTGTCACATTTTTTATAGCGCCAAGATAACTATAAATACTGTATTGTTTAATAAGATATGAGTTCCGGAGAAGGTGCACATAAAGTCTATCTTGGGGTCACGGTGGGAACCTTGGTTGTCGGGTGGGGATGCAACTATCAATAGTCGATAATTGAATTAAATCTATATATCAATAGTTTTAACAATTGGAGGTACTTAGATATATTAAGTTGAACAGTAATCAGAGTGATGGGTCTGTTATGCATAGCGCGCTAGTGCCGCCGCCATAATCAGGAGAACCATTAAAATTAATGAAAACAAAGGAGAGATAATCCCCGCCCAATAAATGGAAAATGATGAAGTAAAAAACAGGTACTTTGGTATTATCCAGAGACAACAATTTTTTGAGAGATTTTTTTATTTACTGGATACCGAAAATTAACCATAGCCTATAGGCCTAATTGGAAATAAAATAAAATAGAGTCCCACAAACCCGGACTAATGTGGACCGAACGGTGTCCGGGTTTGTGAAAATTCCGAGTTATCGGGAAATGAGTAAAAATAAGAAAAAATAACAATAGTTTCTGTTATTTTTATAAGAAATCATTTATTTATTGCAAGTAAAAATATAAAAACTATATTAGTTACAAAAAACTTAAAGAAAAACTAAAACTGTTTTAAATGTGTCACACCGTGCTCTGGCCTTGAATCTCAATGCAATTTGATTGCTCTGGCAGGCTTTCCGAGTTATCCAGAATTCCGGGTTATCGAAGTCTGGGTTTGCGGGACTCTACTGTACTTTAATTGACTTACTGTCCAATTTTGACATAATTATGATGAGCGGTCTTTATGTTCGGCCTCCCAGAAGACGGCGATGTTGGGGAGGATTGAGTTCAACGCGTTGCCTTCGCTAGCAGCCACACCCGATCGCCACATGTACGACAAGCCTTATACAGCACGCTGCGGCAGTTATTTTAGGTTGGGTTATCATAAATATGTTAGTAGAACTTTCCTAGTTTCGTTACAAATCTAACGATACCAGATGAGTCATACTTTCGGCGGTGATAAGTTAGGTGATGCGTGCACTCCCGTCAACAACCAGACCTTTGCCTACTTAGAAGGCATTTGGCGGGCAAGAGTATGACTCATCTGGTAACGTTAAGATTCGTAACGAAACAAGGAAAGTCCTACTAACATATTTATGATACCCTAACCTAACATAACTGCACTACAGTGCACTGTATAAGGGTGGCATGGGTATAATACCAAAGTACCAAAAAACGTAATAGAGGGGATATGTAAATGAGATACGAAAAACAGGAAATACCCAGCTGAATTGAAGATGGAATAATGTAATGATATATGTACTATATTTGTACTATTTATATATATGTACTTGTTTAACTTATGTACCTTCACAGTCTGTTGTTAGTCCCTGTTTATTTGGTGGTAGCCTACCAGGATTGCTGATGCCCTGAGTGGCGCCTTAAGGCACCACGGTTACAGCAGTGCCCATGATTTTAGAAAAAAGGAAACTTGTAGTCTGGCCAAATTCCAATCAGGGAAAATTGCAGCCTGGCCAAATCTTGCTCTCTCAGATAGTCAACAACCCCGGTTCCCATAGAATCCTCTAGATAGTAATGCCTAGACAGATATGGTATGTGTAAATTTTTCCAAAAGCTTCCGAATGAAATTAAGCAAATTGAAAATAAAAATAGATTTAAGCTCAAACTTAAGGACTATCTTGTTGAAAGGTGTTTATATACTCTTGAAGAACTGTAAGGCCCCGGAGTATTTATTGGGAAATCCCTAACCTATTAATTTCCTTTTTGACTGGTCTCATGCCACTACGTGGTCAATCGGGACGACTCTTCAGAAGTAAGAAGAAGAAGTAAGTAAGTAATGTGAATCTATGAAATATCTGTATATCATATGAATGAAGTGTTTCACTATAGATTGCTCTTCACCCAATAACCCGGTTCCCACCAAGTCCCCAAAAAAGTGGAGGTGTGAGCTTTCTGCGGAACCGGAACTATAGCCTATAAATTAACTTAAAATACTAACTAAAAACACTAAGTATTTTCTATAATTAAGTTAAAAATTGTTAAAAAATATAACTTACGTTTAGCAGCACTTAGCAGGGTTTTAACCTCTTTCACCAAACGTTTGATTTGTTCACTAGTTTTCTCAAGTTCTTTTTCGTGAGCATGAAGATTTTCCCGAAAATAAGGACTATCTGTTAAACAGTCAGTAAACTCAAGAGGGGGAAGACCTACACCCATTTTTGATAGTTCTTGAAGTAAATAACGCACAGGAATTATGACAAATAAGCACGACCTAACCTATTTCCAAATAAACATTCCATCACAAAACATAACTACACAGTGTAACAGGTGACTTTGACACAGATGGCCAGGACAATAAAATCTGATTGGATGACTTAATTGACACACGTAAACAGTAACACCAACAATTAATTGAAAATCGCCAAACTATCACGTTCGCGTCACGAGATGTATACGACACCAAACGGAATAACTGAACTGAACTCGAACTGAGAACTGAACTGAGATCGAAATTGCTGGACACTCTCTCTCTCCCTCTCTCACGGCCTCTCTCTAACAGACAGAGAGACTAGACCCATCAAAACAGAGACACTGGAGTAGTGCAAAGCCAACCAAAGTAGAGTATGCTGATGTATACTATATTAGGACGACATTTCCACATTTAAATTTGATTGTTCTTTCGAGGATGTTTCAAAACACACACACACACACACACACACACACACACACATATATATATATATATATATATATATATATATATATATAATAGAAAATTCCATGCCAAAGTATAATTAACTCGTAATAAAAGCCAGTATCATTGAATATTAAGTGTTAATAACCTAACACTTATATATTCAATGCCAGTATATAGCATCTTCTTTTCTGTAGGTCATGTAGTGACCCATATGAATGGGCACCTTGACAAGTAATCTAATTTTCTCGAAACCATGGAGAAGGGAATTAGGGATGTTAGAGGAGGTGTAAGATGTAATTAGTTACAGAATGTCCACATAGGACGTGTCTGTTTACTGTGTTGTAGTTCAGTTTATTGTGATTCGGTTCATGGACCAGATTTTGGCTTTGTATCGTGAAGTGTATAGACTCCAGGATGGATGTACATGATAGAACGGTTAGGATTGAAAGTTGTTTTAAGTGGAGCGTGAGGCATCCTATATGTATAGCGTCCTGGCGTCCTATTTCATAATGCATTTGATGTTTTTTTAATGTTTAAGATATTTTCAAGAACTCTCTAGAATGATGCTCCCCAATAACTGGCCGATTGGACAAGGCATACGGTTGGAGCGGAAGAGTAAATGAATTTTGTTAAGATAATAGATTGGATCTAATGTCAAAAAGTGTTCCAGGTGGACTGCGGGGGTAATATACAGCTAACAGGGAACATGAAACTATTTTTGAAGGACTAAAACAGGGTTTTGTAAAAAACAATATTTAGCAGTTTGACTAGAGACCTGATAACAAACAAATTTTATGTTCAGTTCGGAGAAAATAGCTTGTTCTATTTGTTGAGTACATTCCAGTTCATGAAGTTATCTAAAGTGAAACTCACATTTCTTACTCAGTTGTGCTCTGGGAGGCTGTTAAGGGTCATTTGGAAAAATTTTGTATGGCAAAAAAAGACCTTAAGATCTATGGCAAGACTTGCTCCTCAAACTCACTGATGTAGACACTTTTTTATCCAATTTAGTATTTTAAGAGTACCTTCTCTTTTTATTTTTGAATGTATTAATTATGTTAAGCTTCATAGAATTGATGAATTAGAATTTAGCTCCCAATATAAACATAACTATGACACCAGACATAAGAACCGTTTTTCTCAGTACCATATATATAGCTAGGTTAGCAATGTTTGAAAAAAGACCCGATTACTTAGGCATTAAAATGTACCAGGCTTTGCCAAGCTCTTTTAAATCTGTCACGGACATTAACAATTTTAAATTGAAACTTAAAACTTTTAAATTGTCAATAGTTTTTATTCATTAGATGAGTTTTGGGAGGCTTGTAGAGTTAGAGTAGGATTCACGTAAGTTGGCCAAAGCATGTACTAATCATCTCATCAAAAATTTGTATACAAGTCACATTGAAAACATTGTTGGTTACACATGGTGTCTGTTTACATTTTCTCAGAACTGTCAAATCGCCACGTTGCGTTTGTTTACAAGTTGTTATAGGCTGTAGAATCCTATCCTATACTCTTATACGAGTAGTGTTATCTTGTATGTATGCTTGCTTGTTTGCACAACGATCTCAAAAACGGCTCCGAGGATTTCCTTCAAAGTCTGGAAATAAGTAATTTATGACTCAAAAACGTCTTTTATGCAGATTACATGGCCAGAGAAAATCTAATAACGTAATAAATCAAATTTTAAAGTTGTAAAATTTTAACATTAGCCTTATGGGTTGCCGTGATAGCAACGAAAATAAACAAGGAAAGTGTAAACAAATGAAGTAATCATAACAGCTGTTTGGAATCTACAGCCATCAAGGGAAAATACAGCAAATGGGATGAAGAGTCCATGGAGCAATAAAAAAGGTTTCTATTTATCAATTTTATGACATTGAAATATTTTATAGTAACTGGATGAACTGGTAAACATGAAATAACACCGAGCAAGGCTCGGTCCACCAGGTACTGTTTACAATATCACCTATTTTTAGAAGTTTTTATTTCCATTCAACCTTTTTACATAGCTGCCAAAGTTTAATTTGATTCTATTTCTTGATTTACAAGTATTTTAGTTTGTTTAACTGCTTGTTTTTTTTCCTGGGCCAATTTTAATAAGTTTTGACCGCAATATGAAACAATCTCTCTTTTCAGATACTGACTTGCAGCAAGTAATAGTGGCTATTCAAAAACTCGCCTATATTTCTTTGTAAATATTATTTCATAAGAAAATTTAGACTATTAACCATGCCGCATTCATGACACATCATCTCCCTGTTAATACATAATTTATTTGGAAAAGCCCCTTAGTAATATTTTAAGCAGCCAGTGAACTGCCAGTTGCAAATTGCATCAGAACTTTCCCTTTATTGCAAGTGCTAAACTAAACAGATGTTCGTTGACAATGTTTTCAGCACAGCTGGGTTTTATGGTTAAGTTCGTAAGAAGATAATAGTTTGTTTACTTTCGTTTTGGCCAACTTAGGTGAATCCTCAACCCAACATAACCTAACCCCACCCTGTGGGCTCAGTTTCCCTCATCTAGAAATCTAGAAGGCACTATGTATGATAAGTCCCCTGTCTTTGAATGAAGAAATGGGACGCTACGGAAAAGTAAAGTAAAGTAAAGTGAGAACATTCGTCTATTTAGTTTATTTCGAACTTATAACATTGTACCAATCATAAAATGACTTGCTCTAATTTTTCGTCGGATCAAAAGTTTATATGGAAACTCTTTCTAGAGATGTTAACTTTAAAACATATGTAAATGTTTAAATCCCTTATGTCAATATGTCCTTGAATTACATTAGGTTGATTTATTTTCATACTTTTCAAAATTTCCTGGTCAAAATCAATACATACAGTGCATCCGGATATATTTGTTATATTTAAATGTTTATTGTATAAGAAACTGATTCAAAGCACTCAAGTTTTGAACTATCAGGATAAAATTAATCAAGTTTATATTAATAACGAACTATATATTAAGTTATACTTACTTACTTACTTACTTGGTACTTAGAGGGTCATCCAGATTGGCCGCAAGCAGCGTTGGATCCGTCAAATTGCTGCTTCCTGGGGATGCAGCTGGTTGGTTCGTGATGGTTAGGTTAGGTTAAGTTTGTCTTTTCTGGGTTAGGGTTGTCTTGGGGTAGCATTGACAAAACTCGTAAAATTCATTTAAATTGTAAAAAGATTGTTGCATTAGAAACTTTTTCAGTTCACTCTTAAACTTTGACATTTTATTCTCTAATCTAACATAAGCGGGTAATCTCTGAAAAATTTTTTGACCTGAGTACAATGGTTTTTTCTCAAAAAGTGTCAACTTATGTTGAATAGCAAAAGTGTCCTTAAATCTTGTGTTATATCTATGGAGTTTAATTTGAGGTTCAAGACTGTTTGACTTAATATAACAAGCTATTTCAAAAACATATAAACTAGGCACTGTCAGAACACCCAGGGTTTGGAAATAATCCCGACATGATGTTCGAGGGTGAAGCCTGAAGATGCATCTGAGCGCCTTTTTTTGCCAGATCAAAATTCGCGACAAGTTTGTTTCTGATGCTCCCCAGAGAACAATGGAGTAGGAGATATAGGACTCAAGCAAGCAGTGGTAGATTGTTTTTGAAAGTTGGAGATTTTGGAGATTTCGCAAGCTGCGAAGGACGAAGATTCCTTTCGTTAGCTTGGTTTCAATTTTTCCCAACTGCTCACTCCAGTCCAAGGCCTCGTCCAATCTCACCCCCAGAAAATCAACAGAGCTGGCAATTTCGAGTTCCTCGTCCCCAATGAAGAGGCTTGGGACTCTTGCCGATTTTGAATTCTTTTTTTGATGAGTCTGAATGCAGACAAAATTTGTTTTATTTGCATTCAATCTCAGTTTGTTTTGTTCAAAATATTGGGCCAGACAATTTACTTTGGTGAAGGTAGATTCCTCCAGTCTGTCATAATTGTGGTGTTTTGTGACAACGGTTGTGTCATCAGCAAACACAAAGATATTGTTTTCTGGGATTGCCTTTGTCATGTCGTTAATGTAAGCTATGAAAATAATTGGGCCCATAATTGATCCTTGTGGAACTCCGCTAAGGATCAATTTTTTCGATGACTGGACAGACATTACTTTAGTTTCTGTTTCCCAATCAATTTCAGTCACTTGAAATCTGTCACTCATGTAGGATACTATCCACTCTAGAGCTGTACCTTTGATTCCAAGAGCTGATAGTTTTTGGAAAAGTATGGCCGCATCAACACAATCAAAAGCCTTGCTGAGATCTGCAAATGTTCCAATTACAGTCTCACCGGCCTCCATTGCATCGATGCAGTCATTCACAAAATCAATTAATGCCAATTTGGTAGATTTTGATTTCCTGAAACCATATTGCCTCCCATTCAGGAGTTTGTTACTCTCTAAATAGGTGACAAGCTGGTCACAGATGGCTTTCTCTATAAATTTGGAAACTGTTGGCAGCAGCGATATCGGTCGATAGTTGCCCATCTCCCACTCATTACCCTTTTTGAACACAGGCCTGACCTTAGCAATTTTGCACCCCTCAGGAAAAACCCCCATGAGGATTGAGACATTTATTAGGTGCAGAAGTGGTTTCTTGATTTCCTGTTGGCAGGCCTTAAAAATTTTCATGTTGAGACCATCGATTCCCGTAGAAGTTTTGGGTTTAAATTTCGAGAACAATTTTTCCAGAGTTGATTCATCTATAGGCCTGAATTGCTCCAATTCTGGGCCCATATCAGCATTGTGGTTTTGGAATCCATTAAGGGAGCCATTATTGTCATTTAATTTAGTCGCTACTTCAATAAAATAGTTATTTATTTGTTCACTAACTTCTTTAGGATTTCTGATTATTTTTCCATTTACCTTAAGCTCAATATTCTTTTGTTTTTTGCTTCCACCACATCTATGATCATTTATAACTTTCCAGCTCTCTTTTGATTTGTTATCTGCATTATTTATTCTATAATTGTACCACTCTGCCTTTTCATTGTTCACTGCATGCCTATATGATCTCAAGGCAGAATTATAGTTCATCTTGTTTAGAGGTGTTTTATTATTTTTCCACAGGTTATATTTATGAATCATGTCGCTTTTTAGATAGGTAATGTTCTCGGATACCCATTTTATTTTGCTCAATTCTTTAATTTTTATTTCTTTTAATGGGCAAGCTATCTCAAAATGATATTTTACTGTGTTTACTAAAATGCTGTACTTGTCATTTATGTCATTTTCAGAATAAAGGTCATCCCAAGTTTCCTGTCTAAGCCTAATTTTCAATTCATTGAGGTTTTCTTTTTTAATGCATCTAGTTTTTTTAGTCTTGTATCTGTTACTTATTTCAAATCCTGTGTTTATAGCTACGCATATTGCCAGATGGTCAGAAATATGGGGTTCAATTGTAGAGCTGCTTGTGAATCTACAGTTTACTATAAAGTTGTCAATGCATGTGGCTGAATTTTCAGTTATTCTAGTAGGAGTATTTATTACTGTATTTAAACCATAACTTTCAAGAAGGTTTTGCAGGTTGATAGTTGCTCTATCTTGTTTCAAGATATTTAGGTTGAAATCGCCTCCTAACACAAGGTTAGAATTTTTGAGCTCAGGGTTTGTCTGTGAGAAATAACTATTGAGTTTGTCAAGAAAAATATCTTCATTACTATCAGGAGTTCTATAGGCTACAGCAATTACAAATTTTCTTTTGTTTAGACTAAAAATTATGTCACAAAATTCAAAGTTGCTTTCTTCTGTTAGAGAGGCGGATATTTTTAAGTTTTCAGGTCTAAAACTATTCCTAAAGAAGATTGCTACACCTCCCATTCTAGTTTGTTCTCTTGAAAAATGATTTATTAGATTGTAGTTATGTATTTGAATTGATTCGATTGTATCCCTATGAAGACCATGCTCAGAAATTAAAAATATATCTGGTGTTTCATCATTTAGAAAAATCTCAATTTGCCCTATTTTTTCTGTAATACTTCTGGCATTTAAATGAATAATTTTTAGTTCTTTCTTGGGTCTCAAATTATTAGGCCTACTTATGGTTTTTCCCTTTTTACCACTTTTCCTAACTCTTATGTATTGTTTTGGCTCGATTCCAGTTCTGTGTTTTTTTGTTGTCTATGTGGTTCATGATTGGGCCTACTCACTGAGCAAAAAAAATTTCCAATTAGGTCACACAATAATTCTTTTCCTTTCTTATTTAGGTGAAGACCGTGCCTTGTAAAACAACTTCTATCCAATATTGAATTTATCTGCAGATAGGACCACCTATATTTCATGCAAGCTGCTTTAATCAACTCATTTTGCTTTTTGATCAGTTTATTCACGGAGTTATATTCATATAGCAGCTTTTCACCCTGTATGTCATACCTATACGGTGTCTCAACCCACAGGAGATTCCCATCAGGGCGCTCAGCCAATTTGCCCAGCCTGAATCCCACCCTATCAATTGATTCTTCTGTAATGTCGTTTGTTCCCCCAACCATCACTGCAAAATCCCCTACCCCTAACCGCCCCTCCGTCCGGATGGCCTCCAACTCTTCAATGACCGCCTCCAGCGGCGCTCCTGGCAGAGCACATGCGTCCACATCCCACCCATCAAGTCGCTCCCCCAGACCCTCCCCAACGCCTCTCCCGTGGCTGTCCCCCACGATGTTGATCTTTCCGAGAGAGGGTTTTCCGGCCCTCCGAACAAAAGTCACCCTACGACCCCCATTTTTTGGTTTTTTCGGATTTTCTGATCTACGACCGCCCGAGTTTCTCCTCCTGACCGTCCCACCGAGAGGAGGGAAATCATCCCCCGTCAAAGCCCCAATGCCCCCCCCCACCACCATCCGAAAGCACCTCGAACGAATTGGAGGTCGGTTATATTATATTATATTAAGTTTAGTGAGTCGGTTATATTAAGTTTAGTGAGTCGGTGGCGCAGTTAGTAGCGCACTCGGCCCCGGTTCTGTGGTGGCAGCGTCGCAGGATCGAGTCCCGATGATGCCGCATACTTTTTAACAGTACTGTTCATCCTGGTACTGTACCGGCTCACTCCTTGGGTTTGCTTGATAACTTCCACGCACAGGCCTGAGGCCCATGTGGGGGGCAAATGCGAGGTAAAAAGAGGCCGCCACCCTCTTTTTTAAATAATAAAAAAAAGAAAGAAAAAAAACGAATGCGTATAGTGAGGTCTTTTAAAATAAGAACCTGAATGTTTAGAACTCGACATCACTTGATCTTCTACCACAGATAAAAACATACTCCTGTAAACGTATACCCATGACAGGGTTTGACGACCTCGGCAGAAAACCGAAGACCACGGACACTCTTTAAAAATAAATAAATTATGACGCGACGCTCTGTACCAGGACGTTTTAAACATCTAATTTATTTGGCTTCTTCTCTGGGGCATTTTATCACCTTGCACCCCTACTATATGTCAGCTGATTTATTTACCGTTTCTTTGGCGTTGTCGTTGTCATGTCATAGCCGTTGTCTGGAATGTTGTCCTTTGAGGTTATGTGAGTGAATTCTCCTGGAAACTGATTAATCGACTTTAGATCAAGTTTGTAAATTATTAGTGTTATAGAATTATTTCAAAATAACAGGTTTTACGTTGTATATTCATTAAACTTACAATAAGCTTAATTAGCTTTATTTAATTCCATTAATTATGCCAAAGAAGAAGACAGGACAGAGGAAAAAAGCTGAAAAGCAGAAGCTTAGACAGAAGGAAATCAGAACTGCCAAGGATCATGTGGACTTAGCCAAACAACCTTGCAATGCTTCAATGGTAATGTAACAGCTTCATAATGTAATGCTTCATAATGTAACAGCCAATCAGCTAAATCCTAAAGGCTACTCAAGATCTTTTAAGTTGAATAGTCCAATTCCCTGTTGCCTACTGTGTCAATTTCCTTGAGATTTTTTACATTTTTAATCTAGTCTGCTTTAATACAATTAATATTTATTTGGAAGAGCCAGGCCAGATTATCCTAACTATCAAAGTATTATCAAAAGTTTAAAGTTTGTAAGCTAATTATTTGGGGACTGAACATGTTGCTGAGCAGCGGCCTGAGGAGAAAACTCGATTGACTGGGTAACTTACTTCAGATTAACAGACTTCAAAATTTTTAGAATTATACTACCAACCATCCCACATAATAACAGAAAATAACCATACCCCTAGCCAACTTTAAGGGTCCTACTGGCTGGTGAGAAAACTCTCGACTTACTAATGAGGGTATTAATAGGGTTACCATACGTCCGTATTTTGTACGGACGGTTTGTATTTTTGGGTCCCTGTCTGTGTCCGTACGTACAAGGCAAGAAAATGAGAAATGTACGTATTTTCGGCAGTTAAAAGGTCGGAAAAAATAGCATTAAGCGCGAGCCAGTTAGTAACCTACAGTGAGTCAGATGTCTGATGTTTCTCTCAATCAATTTCAATAAATTTGCAACGTTGAATACAAGAGGACGAAGGGAATCAGCATCCTGGACCATGGGTGAGGGTGGTGTGACCCTAACCGTAACGTAAGCTTGACGTTCGGCGCGGCGCCCACCCCGGGAAGAACACACACACATGCGCACCCACGCTAAACCCGCCCCTTTGCCTCAACCTTAACGCATCGGTTGTCTGCTGAGTAGACGACAGTGTCGACAGTGCGTGTGGTTATTGTTTTTTTTACTTTAAACTTAGTTTAAACTTGTACTTAGGCCTACTTTAAACTTGCTGTTACTGTATTAATGAGTATCTGAAATGTCTCACAGTCGTATATAATACCAATATTTTGAACAATCCTGTTCAATAGAACAAAACATTAACATATGTGTGGTAAAGTTTTCAAAGACAGTTATTTTCAGAATTTCTTATGTTTTTTGAAAGTATTTTTTAGTTATTGATGAACTAATTATTATTAGGCCTGCAATAATAATAATATTAGGCCTATGATTTAAGAAGGGTAATTTTGTGTTTGTATTTTTGTTACATTACAAGTTATTTTTTTGTTATGTTTTTGTTAACAGATTATGTAAACCGTATGTCTATCTTCTGTACTAGAAACCTCTGATGTGTAATTGACGTACTGGAAATAGTTATCAAGTAAATACTTTTGCACTGCTATTTCAATGTATGAGAGATTTAAGTATTTGACAGGAGAATGTTCTTACTACTGTATGATTAAACATGAATATGTTTATAATTTATAAAATTATTTAGGTGTTTTATATGTTTAAAGTAAAATAAGATTAAACTATTAATGATTTGATGAGTTCATACTTAAATTACAAGTTAATGATACAACTGTATTTTTAAAATTCATAATAGCGAAGGATTTGTAATTATTATTTAATTTGTTGGACTTTTCCTATCGCTTCTAGTGTTTAAACTACACTAGTTTCGAGAGGTATTGAAACTCCTCTCGTTTTCAAGTGACCCTACTTAAAGTTACATTAACCTACTTATGTTTATTTAACCTACTTTTTTTGGGTTTTTTTGTTTTTTTTTTTGACATACAATTACATTCATCCAACATTCAACAGAAATCTCACTCACACAAAATTTCATACAAAACACATTAAACATACTTAATACAGAAAGAAAATTAAAACTAAAACATATTACATGATAAAGGGTACAGAAAATTAAAACAAAAACATATACCTTACTGCCGGCAATGCCTCCAAGCTGGCAGTGGCACGACACGCACACACGTCCACTCACACTCACATACGCAACTCGAATGAAGAGCGTCTGTGAGAGCAAGTGGAGGGGGAGCAGCCCTACCCCCACCACGGGCACAAGTTGACGTCAGCGGTCTAAGACCCGCCTCCATGGTAAATCTCGGGAACATGACTCAGGCATCGGCTGTGTGTTTCCTCCAGGCACCTATATGGGCACAAGTACAGCAATTCCAAAAAATATACAGCACGCCTCCTAGCTACAGGTGGGGAACAGGACGCACAACCCATAGCAAGAGTTTCCTCCAAGCAGATTCACGGGCGCATGGATCTTAGGACCATGTGATGGACTCTGGACGCGGGAGCTTCTGCAACAGACAAGTCTGGAGTGGGTTTTGGGGCTATTTTTTGTTCAAAGTGTGATTTAATTAAAGGTATCCAAAGTGGCCTAACATCAATACTGCTCTGACTAATTGGGTTTTCATGTAATTTTATTAACGCCCCTTCAACAAACTTCCTTTTGTAGTAATGAGATTCATGGTGTAATATTTCTGCCCCTTCAAAGTTGAATTTATGTTCTTTCTCCCATGCGTGTTTGGCTAATTTCGAACTGGTTGTTTCGCCATTTTTGGTGTTTCTTTTATGTTCGCCAATACGAACTTTTAATGGCCGTTTTGTTTCTCCTATGTATTCACCTTCACATTCACATTTAATACTATAGACACAATTTTTTGAGGCTTGCTCTGAACATTTTGGTTTTACTTTTGTAAGATGCTGTGTTAATGTGTTTGATGATTTGAAGGCAGTTTTGATTTGGTATTTCCTGGCAACCCTTCTTATTTTTTCTGATAGTTTTGGGACGTATGGAATACTTATGAAAGCTTTTGGTTTGTCAGTGATTGGGGACGTATTGAATTTTGTTTGCCTATTCTTTTTGCATTTACTGATAATTTTCTGTGGGTAATGGAAGAATTCGAGCAGAAAGCAATTGCTTCTGCTTGCCTTCGGCCTAAAGTGTGGCTTAGGTACGTGGACGATGTCTTTGCTGTCTGGAGTCATGGAGATGTAAACCTTGACATTTTCACTGAACACCTAAATAATATCTCACCAACGATTAAACTAACAACAGAAAAGGAACAAAACAACAAACTAGCATTTTTGGATGTAAACGTAATCAAAAACACAAATGCCCTTCAAACTGAAGTGTTTAGAAAGAAAACTCACACAGGCAGGTACTTAAATTACACATCAAATCACAGTGAATCAGTGAAAGAGTCAGTGGCATATTCTCTTTTTGATAGAGCTAAATCTGTTTGTTTTGAAAAAGAAACTTTGGACGCGGAGCTAAACAAAATTACCCAAGAACTGAAGCAAAATGGTTACCCACAGAAAATTATCAGTAAATGCAAAAAGAATAGGCAAACAAAATTCAATACGTCCCCAATCACTGACAAACCAAAAGCTTTCATAAGTATTCCATACGTCCCAAAACTATCAGAAAAAATAAGAAGGGTTGCCAGGAAATACCAAATCAAAACTGCCTTCAAATCATCAAACACATTAAGACAGCATCTTACTAAAGTAAAACCAAAATGTTCAGAGCAAGCCTCAAAAAATTGTGTCTATAGTATTAAATGTGAATGTGAAGGTGAATACATAGGAGAAACAAAACGGCCATTAAAAGTTCGTATTGGCGATCATAAAAGAAACACCAAAAATGGCGAAACAACCAGTTCGAAATTAGCCAAACACGCATGGGAGAAAGAACATAAATTCAACTTTGAAGGGGCAGAAATATTACACCATGAATCTCATTACTACAAAAGGAAGTTTGTTGAAGGGGCGTTAATAAAATTACATGAAAACCCAATTAGTCAGAGCAGTATTGATGTTAGGCCACTTTGGATACCTTTAATTAAATCACACTTTGAACAAAAAATAGCCCCAAAACCCACTCCAGACTTGTCTGTTGCAGAAGCTCCCGCGTCCAGAGTCCATCACATGGTCCTAAGATCCATGCGCCCGTGAATCTGCTTGGAGGAAACTCTTGCTATGGGTTGTGCGTCCTGTTCCCCACCTGTAGCTAGGAGGCGTGCTGTATATTTTTTGGAATTGCTGTACTTGTGCCCATATAGGTGCCTGGAGGAAACACACAGCCGATGCCTGAGTCATGTTCCCGAGATTTACCATGGAGGCGGGTCTTAGACCGCTGACGTCAACTTGTGCCCGTGGTGGGGGTAGGGCCGCTCCCCCTCCACTTGCTCTCACAGACGCTCTTCATTCGAGTTGCGTATGTGAGTGTGAGTGGACGTGTGTGCGTGTCGTGCCACTGCCAGCTTGGAGGCATTGCCGGCAGTAAGGTATATGTTTTCGTTTTAATTTTCTGTACCCTTTATCATGTAATATGTTTTAGTTTTAATTTTCTTTCTGTATTAAGTATGTTTAATGTGTTTTGTATGAAATTTTGTGTGAGTGAGATTTCTGTTGAATGTTGGATGAATGTAATTGTATGTCAAAAAAACAAAAAAACCCAAAAGAAGTAGGTTAAATAAACATAAGTAGGTTAATGTAACTTTAAGTAGGGTCACTTGAAAACGAGAGGAGTTTCAATACCTCTCGAAACGTAGTGTAGTTTAAACACTAGAAGCGATAGGAAAAGTCCAACAAATTAAATAATAATTAATGATACAAGTTTGTTTTTTTTGTTGTGATTATGTTTTCAATAAAATTAGCTACTTATGTTTAGCGGGTATTACTTTTTCATTATTTAAAGTTCCTTTTGCCAACTTTTACAAAATATGTTGCGATAGCTAATGAAAATTTAACTGCTAAAATTGCCTAAAAACTAACCATTTTGCTTTAAAATTTCAAAAATTTTCCGGGGGAGGGCCCCCAGGCCCCCTCTTTTTGTTGGTGAGTATTCCATCCCCCCAAACCCCCTGGTGTGCTCACCCTCATGTGTCCATATTTTTGTTCTGAGAATTATGGCAACCCTACGTATTAACGGTGAATCAAGTTGACCTAAAAATTTGCAGTTTTATGTTACTAACCATCCCAAACAATAACAAAAATAATTAGTATATAACAAACTATTAAATAACCATCACTAATACAAAAATAACCATTAACCTATGTCAACTCTAAGAAGTAGTTTGGAGGAAGCACTCAGTCAGTCAAGTTTTAAACCTTGACAATAACAACCAGTGATGGATCTACACTTATTGTCGCCCGGGGCAAAATCGTAGTTTGGCGCCCCCCCCCCCCTGCACCAAACACAAGAAATTATATTGTATATTTAATGCGTCTTTGATGTAATGGATAAACAATTATCTCTTACATCATAGCATGATTTTATCTTATGGTTATTATGATTTTATACAACCGTTGTTCGTAGGCCACGCTACAGCCTGTATAACCATGAGCTGTTATTGCCATAACATGACCAAGAAATTTGCCAGCCGCTGTAAAACCAAAGCAACTTTGGTGTAAACCAGGTTTCACTTATAAAAACTTTTGACTTTTTTCCTGACCTTTCCCATCTATTTCAAAACAATTCCCCCGACCAGTGAAATCGGCCATATAGCCTCCTAAAATGAATACTTGGGCCCAATCTATGTAAAACAAAATACAATATTATTTGACAGCCACAATGCGACCGAGAGATTTTATGGCTGCGATATGTCTAGCTGCAATGAGACCAAGAGATTTGCTTGTCACAGAAACACAGAGCGATTTTCCGGCCGCAATATGATTGAGAGATTTGCCGGCAGTGGTATAAACGACTGCGATTTGACATCCGCAATGCGACAGCGAAAGGTGTAACGGCTATGAAAAGGACAAGCAGTTATTTAGTTGCGATGCGACAGATATTCGCCAGCCATGGTCCAAATGACAGATTTTTCGGCTGCAATGTGGTCAGTAAACATGATGACCTCGAAAATAGCAAAATGTTTGATAGCATACTTCAAACAAAAAAGAAATATGACTGCCAGCAACGACTGATTATCTTGACAAGATATGGCCAATGGATGTGACGGCCGAACAAAGAGCAAGATACTTAACGTTCACAATGCGACCAAGAGATCTGCCGGCCACAAAACAAGCGGGCGATTTTCCAGCCACGAAATGAACGAGCGATTTTTTGGCCGCGGGAAGAGTGAGCTATTCTCCGTTCGTGAAACGAACGAGTGGTTTTCTTGCAATAAAACAACAAGAAATTTGATGGTCTTGAAAACAGAGATAGGCTTGACAACCGCAATGCAACAGAGATTTTCCGGCAGTGATGCCACTGAAAGATCTGTCAGTTCCGAAACAAAAAATTTGATTTTAAATTAATTTTTTTCACTTTTTACTTAATTGTAGCCAGCCAGTTTGGGGCGCAGTTGGCGCCCCCTTCTGGCTGGCGCCCGGGGCAGGTGCCCCCGCTGCCCCCCCCTAGATCCGTCACTGAGAACAACAGGTTGTTTTCTCTGAACCACCACTTTTTAGTTTGGTGGGAAGGAATGGTTGTTTATTATTAGCTTAAGGGATAGTTGTTAGTATAAAAAAATTCCAGATTTTTAAGTCAGTTGGCTATCCAATAGCAACCAATAAGTCGAGACTTCTCACCAATCAGTAAACCTTGGGTATTTTCTCTGGACTACCCCTTAGAATCAACTTAGGCTGATGGTTGTTTTTCGTTATTGTGTGGGGTAGTTGGTAGCTTAAATTGCAAAGTTTGAAGCCGGTTTGTCAACCGAAAGTACCTGGTCAGTGAAGTTTATTCCTCAGTCAGCTGGGCAGCATAATAGATGTCGTAGTCCTGATATTTGGGTACAAGTTTCATATCTGATCTTCTGCCATTTGTTCCACAGCAGAGAGGTGAATTGTATTTCAACATCTAATCTGTTACATATTGAATGATCTACGGTACCGATAGACAAGACTTCCATTTATAGTTTGTTAGGCAGAACTTAAATTCTCTAAAATTGAGAATCTGCTTTTCAGTTAGTTCAATCAAGTTTTTAATTTGTTAACTGAATTATTTACTTGACATGACCATTAACTCATTAATTTTTTATGCACAATTGGCTATGAAGTGGTTCAATTTGCTAAACTGGTTTGGATCCCAAGTTAAACTGTAAGTCCGTTGACCAACCTGCGTAGTCTGTTTAAAACCTAGTTTATGGAAGCCTTGTAGTGTCTAGACAATTGCTTTTTGCGGAGATTGTGTCAATCTATCACTTATACTGTGGGATGCCCCATATTGAAAATACCTAGCTTATGTTAATTTGCCAGTGTACTCGGCACTATAGGGGGCATATGTCTCCCGTCCAACTATTTAGATATCTCACATGACTTAAACAATAGGTCATAAAAAACCTTGTAATGAGAATTATGTGTTATTAAAAAGAATATCTCATACTCTAAAACAAGCACTGTTTGTCATGGGGCGGTTGTGTGCCCTGTAATCCAGCTACTTGGAGGTCATGAGTTTCACTTAATCACTTAATCACTTTATTAAGACAGGTACCTCATGGAGGACGTTACCCTGAATATGAGTGAAGGATGAGTGTGATGATCGTGATGATAGTGGCGCGATCTTGTAGCCTTGTTACTGACTAAGGTTGGCACGTTCCTTAGACAGGATTGTTAATTAATAGCCCAACAACCAATGGCAGCTGGCTCCAGAAACACCCTTCAAAAAGCTACTAACTTTTCTCGGGATCAATCCGGCTACCTACAAGTTTGTAGGCGGGCAGTTATAAATCTAAAAGTTGTGGATAGTTATAAGCGATGGCTTGTGGATGCGGTATCCCTAAGTCAGGATTAACGTTTCGGTGAACACTATGACCATCCTCATAATCAGGCCTAGACCAGTTTGTAATCAATTTATGAAATTGTGGTTTGGATCCCAAGTTAAACGGTACCATCTAGGTCCTAGTTTCCTCTGCCTGGAGGCCTATTAATTAACAGTCAGCCTTAGTCTTTAACAAGACTACAAGATCGCCCCTCTATCATCTTTCACTTATATTCGTCTTAACATACCCCATATCTGTGCTCGGTGTCTTAAATGGAAATATGAAATGTAAATGTAACAAGGGTAAATCCCTTTACAAGCTAATAATGTTTAATACTCAACTACGTTGAATTTTGCTGTTAAGTATATTCCAGCAAGAGCTATGGTATTTACTCTGGTAATTATATTTTCATAGTAATTTTTTTGTTTCAGGAATGTGAAAAATGTCATAGGTAAGTAAAAAAATGTTATCTTTAATTTACATGCCAGTAGCATGATGAAGGACCAAAGCTTCTAAAAACGGTAAGGGTTTTAATCTCATAAATGGATGTAGAGCCTTTGTATGCTAACTTTCAAGAGTGGAAGTAACATTTACATTGATGACAGTTGACGAGACACAAGCCAATAGTTAGCCAGTGGTCTTTGGTCTTTCTAAAATTGGTCTTAATGTAAGCGACTATAAAGAGCTGATTTGAATATTTGGGCCAAAACATCGCAGATTAGCCAGCCCTCAGTGATCAATTGGCATTGTAGATGTGTTTCTATTGGTCATTGTGTTTTTTATTGCAGGGATGTAATTGAGGAATTAATCAGCGTCAATCTACTCCTATGTTAGACATTTCTGTTTAATATTAATTGACACCCCAGTTGGTAGGGTAACTGGCAAGAAGTGTTTCAAACCTAGTCATTGAAGCCATATAGCCAAAATTGACACACTGCCAGTTGAAGAACAAATTTACTAACACCAGTTGAGTGGCTAAGTCTAATCAGCTATTAGTGAACGTTTTGTCAGTTAATCTAATTTTAAACTAACATGTACCAGTGGTGTCAATTTTACTGGGTTGTAAGTGACTTGAAAAATGTCCCATATTAACCTCAAATTAAGTTGGACTACCACTCTTGGTGAAGTCCACTAAAAGTAATACATCTTAGGTTTATACTGACATTTCTTGTACCAAATACAAGCCAGTAAGTGTTGCTACTGCAACTTGCTTTGTAAACCTGCCTTTACCATTGTAACAAGTGTGTCAATTGGACTCGAATCTGTACTGTCCCGAGGAGGAGGCCGATGAATCGGGTCCAGTGATATTCTCCACTAATAGGCTACAATCGCAGTTGGCTTGTTAGTTGACATTGTGCAAATGTTGCAGGTAGCCACTTCAACTGGCTGTCTCTAGCCACTAACAGTACTTTCACTTAACCCAAGACTATTTGCCACTGAACATTGTCTTGTCAACTAGCATTTAGTAAATGCGGGTTAATCTAATTTTGGCACCTACGGGTTCATTCTTTGTTAAATTGACTTATATTCAGTGTCAAATTTACCATTAGTCCGAACGTCTTAAGGCCAATGGTGAGGGCCGCACACGGTAGAAAATGAAGTGTGTCGAAACAATTTGTGGGATTATTAGTCTCCAGAATATAATTTTGCTAAAAAGAAAAGAAAAATAGTTCACTTCTTTTTACAAAGCTGTTAGGTTACAGGGGGGCAGCATAAAAAATATGGGCTTAGGGCTGCGGGGGCCATTAATCTGCCACTGCTTATATTTCCAATAGGCATTCATGTGATCATATTATACCTAATAAAGCATTTGATTTGATTTGGTTCAGCTAATTTGTTAGGCCTGATCCATACTTTCTTATGACACTGACTTAAAATCAGCCAGGCGTACTTAAAATACGCAAAAAAACCTTGAAAAGCGGTATTGCCAGTTTGAAGGCTGCGGCCATATAACTAGGCCAAGTAAAATTTTGAAATAAAAGTGATGTTTTATTGGTTGATGTAACAGGAAGCAGAAGAACCGAGCATTCTGTTACTTCTGCCAGAGTATCCAGAGACTGCCTCAGTGTGCGCATTGTGGCAAGATCAAGTGTATGATCAAGACGGGAGACTGTGTCATCAAACACGCCGGGGTCTTCACGACCGGGCTCGGGATGGTGGTGAGTGTGCCTAAGCTCTGAACTTTTTTTTAGTATCAAAATAACTGTGCCATATTGAATTTTCATTTTTTAACCAGGATATTTGGTCCTTGTTCATTTTTGCTCATTTAATATTGAGGTTTCGTCATTATAAACATTAGCTTTATGTTGGGAACTAAGAACTTGACAAACTAAGTTTCACAGTAGTTCTATCACATTTGACAAAGCCAGCTGGCTTTAAAACATTAGGAGTCAAATCCACATTCAAACCTTGCAATGGCTGTTAATTTTTATTAAAAATGTCACTCTTTTTTTGGTTTTATTGTCTTATATGAATCCTGATAAATTGCGTATAATTTACCCTTATCACAACTAGAAACTTGGTTGATGTAATAAATTTTCAATACCGCACACATCTTAATAACTTGGCACCAGTAACGTGAAATGATCTGGCGCAGGGGGCGATCTGTGACTTCTGCGAGGCGTGGGTGTGTCACGGCCGCAAGTGCCTGACCGCGCACGCGTGCACCTGCGCGCTGCAGGACGCTGTGTGCGCGGAGTGCGAGCGCGGCGTCTGGGATCACGGCGGCCGGATATTCAAGTGCTCCTTCTGCGACTCGTTCCTCTGCGAGGACGACCAATTTGAACACCAAGCCTCCTGTCAGGTCCTGGAATCCGAGAACTTCAAGTGTGAGTTGTTTTTAATCAAATCAGATTTTCCTTTCTCTTTACAAAACACTGAACTGAACTAATAACTGAAGGAAGGAAAGAGTTGGATGTAAAAATCTACTTATTTAAAGGACATTTTTTCATGCTACTTTTGAGTTGAACATTAATCAGTTCATCACTTACAACATGTGAGTTTTAACAACTCTAGTAGGGTAACTCATAATAAACTATTTAAAAGATTATTTAAATAATTTAGTAATGTTTGACTGAGCATAGCCCTTATGATTATCAAATTTATTAATCTATGACCATTTTTTCTCATTATCTGGCTCTAGTTATACTTACCACAGTATGTAAAACTGTAACAATCCCTCAATAATCTGACAGGACAGAGAGGATGTCGGGTTACCAAAAATGTTGGATTACCAAAAAGGAATACAAACAATAATCTAAAAGTAAAAAAAGTCATCTCACGGTATTAATTTATGTTCTTTGACCACTAACATAAATTTAATCAGTTTAGAGGGTATTTTTAGAAACTGAGTTAATTTAATAAAAAACCTATATTATTTAATGTAATAACTCTCAGCTATAGTCATAATGTAGGCCTGAAAAACTTAGAGGATATCATACATTTTAAATTCAATCAGATCTACATGTAGTGTACAATATTCAAAGTATAAAAGTCTGTAAATTTACTTTGCTTTTCTCCCTATCATTTGCAGCTGTCATTGCTTTGTCACAGCTAGTAGTAACTTTGGTTTGGCGACCTTGATTATGTAAAATTGCCAATAATATATTTTACTCACAGAGCAGGAAATTCAAATATTCTACTTCTGCTCCTGTCTGCCTCCATCCCCCCGATCAGTTCTTATCAAAAGTAGCATGTTATTTGAGATCTTAAGGTTAAGATCTTAAGGTTTGAGATCGTTAGAATCAAATTAGAGTTATGTATTATATTATATTGAAGTGTTCACTGTAAAAATGGCGGTTTCCATTGAAACAAACAATCAAATATATAAATGTACGATTGCAGGCCAGTCATGTAACAAGTTAGGCCAGTATTCTTGTCTTCGTTGCAAGACCTGCTATTGTGAAGATCATGTAAGAAGGAAAGGCTTCAAGTACGACAAGAACAAAGGCATTCCTTGCCCCAAGTGTGGGTACGAGACGTCACAGACCAAGGATCTCAGCATGTCCAGTAAGTTATACATCTCAATCTAATATTTATTAGATACATTACTTGAAATGGCGACCTACCCAGGTAGGTATTTCAAGCCACGTATGAATGACAGATGAGTGAAGTGTAATTGAATATTTTACCATAAGTTTGTTAAAAAAAAATAGCTCTGTGCCAGATTAATGAATTCCAATAAAAATATGAAACCGAAGAGGAAGTTGTAAGACTATAGGCTGTTTTATATGAACTACTTTATTGTATTAACTCGAAAATCACAGTAAAAACACTGCACAATGATAATTCATCAAAATAATTAAAAATTATCCTCACAAAGGTCTTACAGTTCTGGCCAGGGTCAATAGGTCTTGGTTTTATAGTAATGTGTTAGTAATAAACCAGAACGGTGTTGTTCTCACCGAACTTGATGAACAAGGGAAAAATAATATTCGTCTATTTGAACGTATGGATCTTCTGTTTAAACAATATGAGGAGGTCAAGTTAGAGTTGAATAATATGCGGAATATGTGTGAAGGTAAGGGGACACTGACGAAACCTTTGGCTAGCCCCCTTATGGACAATCAAGAACGGGCATCTGTTAGTGACGTGACATCTCGATCCGATGAAGATAGAAGCAGTAGTGTCTTGGACTTAAACTCCATTTCGTGCCGTGACAGTAGTAACACTGATACGGTTTCTGCTAGTGTTGGTGCTGCCTCTTCATCTGTAGCTGTAGCCAATGTAAACAAACAAACCTATTCACGAGTTGTTTCTAATCGAACTTATGTGAACAAAAATCTTAACAACCTTCATGGCTCTGATGAAAGAAGGAAAACCGACGATGAAGGCTTTGAAACAGTCACCTACAGGAAGGGGCGTCGTAATGGAAACAAATCTACTAATCCTTCCTCTAATTTTTCTTCTGACAAGCAAGATCGACCCAAGCCTATCTTTGGCACTAGGAACAATGGTGACAAGAGACTTAGAGCAGCTGGTAAACGTTCGTGGGTTTTTATTTCTCGACTTGACACTGAGGTATGTAAGACTGACATTGAGTCTTTTCTGACTAGCTGTAATATATCCGGTTTTGTCTGTGAAGAGGTCAGAACGAAGTACGACACATATAAGTCTTTCAAGATTGGCGTGGATGAAAACGCTTTCCAGACAATTCTCAATCCAGAGTTCTGGGATGAGGGTATTCTTGTGAAAGAATATGTACCTAGTAGAAGGGCCCCTGAGCATAATTTTTTAGGTCAGCGGAGAGGTTAGATTCATTCTCAACACCATCTGATCTCGCCGATCTCAGTGTTGTTGCTGACTCCCTTTGTTGCCTCTTTATAAACATTCAAGGTATGAAATTTAAAACTGAATTACTTGAGGACTTTAATAACCTATCTAAGACAATTATCTTCATCTGTGTATCGGAACATTGGTTGGGCTTAGAAGAACTTCGGCTCCACTCTCCTGAGGGGTACTCTCTAGCGGCAGCCTTCTGCCGAGAGGATAACATCCGTGGTGGTACGGCAATCTTCATCCGAGAAGACTGCCAGTGTCGAGTCATTGAAGTTGGTGATTTTTGTAAAGAACTTAACTGTGAAGTCTCTGCTGTAGCTGTTGATAGTTTAAAATTAATTTTGGTTAGTCTTTATTATGTACCAAACTCTGATCCTTATCTTTTTCTAGAATTACTTGAATCACTTTTGATCTTTCTGACCAAGTGGAACAATTACAGTATTATTTTTGGAGGTGATTTAAATTCTGACTTCGATGTCACATCAGGTAAATGCACTGCTAAACATTTCCTTAACTTACTGAAGCAGTTTAATTGTGTTTATTTGAATGATAACCCTACCCGAGGCAATGCTTGTTTGGACAATGTGTTCACCAACGATATTGATAGTATAGTAACCTGTGAGGTTGTTAAAGATTTTGTTTATTCTGACCATTACTGCATTGCAGTTCATTTTCTTAGTAAAAAAGTTAATAATAAGTTGTTGGAAGACACAGTTCAAAATCAAAGTTATAGGCCTAGTCCTTTTGTACCTAAACACAAGTATTTAGTTTTAAATGACAATCTAGCCTGTACTAATTGGGTTATAATTTCTCCTTGCTACTTTGAAGATTCTGCCACAATGTTTAGTATTTTTTCTGCCATCATTATTAATTCTATCAATAGTCTAACTGTGTTTAAGTCTAGTAAAAACGCTTTGAAAAAAAGTAGGCCTAAACCAAATCAGAGTAGCAAGTGGTATACAACTGAGCTTTGTGCTCTGAAAAACCAGTTGATAAACCTACATAGTCTATTTAAGGAAACTGGCAGCAATGACATCAAACAGCATTACAATGGTCTTAAAAAACATTATAGGCTAAAGATCTTGGAGGCTAAGAAGCTTTACAATAGTAACAAAATTGAATCCAGTGTTAATAAGAGTAAAGCTGCCTGGTCACTTGTTAAAAGTGTTCAGAGCTCTAAAGAGAGAGATAGTCAACCTATATGCCCTACTGCTTTTAATGATTTCTGTTTAAATTCAGTCAGAGAGATAAAACAAAACATTGCTACTCCTCAAATCTCTGCAGTAGACTTGGCTAAGAACACTGTTATTCCACCCATTGCTTTTGAGTGGAAACCTGTTACTAATGATGATGTAATAAGGGCTGTTCATAGACTAAGTTGTTCTGATAGTAAAGATGTATATTTAATGTCCAACAATATGTTAAAAGTAATCATAAATAGTATAGTTATACCTCTCACCATCTGTATTAACTTCTGCCTGAAGGAAGGTGTCTTTCCAGATGAATTAAAACTAGCGCGAGTCTGTCCAATCTATAAAAAGGGTGCCAAGAACCTTCCTGAAAGTTATCGCCCGATTTCTATCATTCCTGTTCTGTCGAAGGTTTTTGAAATTTTGATGTTCGAACAAATTAGTTCTTTTTTTGAAGAAAACAACATTTTTTCAAATTATCAATTTGGCTTCCGGCGAGGGAAATCCACTGTGGATGCTGTGGACTTTTTGGTGTCTGAACTTCACAGGGTGTTTGAGGAGAGGCTCTTTGCTCAGGTCACCCTGGTGACCTGAGTAGGGCTTTCGATACCGTCTGTCATTCAGATCTTTTAAAAAAACTTGAGTTTTATGGCTTCCATGGGGTTTCCCTCAATCTTTTTAGGTCTTACTTGGAAAATCGCAAACAGAAGGTTTGTATTGATGGTGAGTGGTCTCATGAGGTTACACTAGAGTCTGGCGTCCCCCAGGGCTCTGTGCTTGGTCCTACTCTCTTTCTTATCACCATAAATGACCTACCTGACAATGTGCGAACCCATACTATTTTGTATGCTGACGACACTACGTTTCTAAATATAAGTGACAACTTTGAGTACTTACAAAATATAGTTAAATCTAGTTTGTCGGACGCTGCTGTTTGGTTTCAATCTAACGGATTACATCTCAATGAAAGCAAAACTCAAAATATTTTGTTTAGTTTGAGGTCATTTGATGAAAAATATTGTGTATCAGATAATTCAACTTGTGTTAAGTTTTTAGGAGTATATATCGATAACCAGCTTACCTGGAATAATATAGAGTTGTTGCTGCCTAAACTGTCCTCTACTATATATTTATTAGGCCGTTTAAAACAGTGTGTTACCCTTAATTATGTAAAAATGGTTTACTTTGCTCTTTTTCAATCTGTTATTAATTATGGTTTGCTGTTTTGGGGCAACTCCAGTAGAATTAATGAGATTTTAGTATTACAAAAATACCCCCGTTGCAGCAGACCTGCATACTCAGCGAATTTCAAGTGCAAAACAACATATTTCGATCCAACATAGCGAGATTTGACATGTTTTTGTAAGCTCCATAAGAATAACATGGGGAATGAGTATGGAGGTTTGCTGCTACAGGTATATTAAAACTGGGTGGTTTTAATTCAATATTTAGTAGATCTGAACTAGAAGAAGCCATTTACCAAGTTTTATAAAGATATGTTGAGAAATAAGCGAGATATAGAATTTTACTTATTTCCCATAAGGTTAACATTGGGACAACGTACTGTGTTTACCACTTTCAATATCTCGGCAACCAATGGACATAGAGCCATGATTCAAAATACTAAATTGTTTGTTTTTTTGGGCTGAATTCAATGGTGCCAATAAAAATTTGAAAAATTTTATTTTTCTATGCAAAAGTCTCAAAAAACCCATTTTTGGGGGGGTTTACCCCCCTTTACCCCCCCTTCCGGTGGTCCGATCGGGCTGGTTTACGAACTCGTCCGAATAATTACTACTTTACACGTCTATGCCAAATTTCATTCCGATTGGACCATTTTTGCGCAAGTTATCGTGCTTAAAGACACACACATATATATATATATATATATATATATAGATATATATATAGATATATATATAGATATATAGATATATATATATATATTTATGAAAGTGAACGAATGGTGTTTTTGGCATCTGAGGACCTCAAAAAGAAAAGTTATGATGGTTTTAGGCTTAGGTCTTACCATGAGACCTACGGTAACAGCTTCTTCCCTATAGGGGAAATTCGCTAAAAAGCTATAAGAATTCTTGCTGGTGCACATTATTTAGAACACTGTAGATCGCTCTTTACTCAACTTGAAATTAATTCAGTAGTTAACTTGTATATACTTGAATTAGCAAAATATTCTTTGAAAAAGTTACCTGATTTGCAACTTAATGAGGATGTTCATTCATATGACACTAGGCATAAGAAACATGTGAGCTTTAAGTATTGTAGGCTAAGCAAGACATTGAAAAGTCATTTAGTTCTATCAAAAAAAGTGTATAATAAACTAAGCAATTCTATCAATGGGTATAGCAGTAAGGTATTCATTAACAAATTTTCTTCTTGGCTAGTTAAAAATCCTTTTTATTCGTTGAACGAGTTTCTGGAACATTGTGATATAGTACTATAAATTAACCTCAGTTGTTCTCTCTCTGTCATCATTTTATCAATTTTATTTTTTAACTGTTAAATTTTATGAATTGTTTTTTTATCGAATTTTATTCTTGTTATGTATTTAATCCTTGTTATTTATTTGTTAAGTTTATAGTTTGCTTAGACCCTGTTATCTGGTTTTATTTGTTCTGCTGACCAACCTAATCTCACCAGAGGAAGAAGATACATTATGTTGGACTACGTTCTGTTGTACTTTTATTGGACAAATTGTGTACCATTATAAATAAGTTAAGACATGGCTGATGCCTTCATTTGTGACTTTGTCACTGCATGTAGTTGCCTCATGACAAATAAAGATGATTTGATTTTATTTTATTTGAAATAAGGAAACCTGATATACCAACATATATTTATCTTTAATTATTATTTATTTTTTGTTAGTGTTTATTCTTATCTGAGGAAATAATTCAGTTGAACCAAATTAACTATCCAGTATATTTATGACCTGATATTTTCAGTGTAAGTTCATGACGTTTACTGAAAATCTGATTTAATATTGAAATTTGCAGCTCGCAGTCACAAGTTTGGGCGGCAGGCTCAAGGAGGGATGGATGACTACGATGATGATGACGACGGCTACGAGGCCTCGGGCTACAACGGCTACTACGGCGGGGGGGCCGGGGCCGGTGAGTGGCTTCACACTTGTGTGCTCGGCTCTTTGAAACTTCCACAATATTTATTTATTTTGTTTATTTAATATAATAATATTTATATTAATATATTTATTATTTTTAATATATTCCTGGTCTGCAGTAAACTTTAAAATATTAGAACTAGAGGTGAGTTATATCAGTAAAGTGAGTTCAGTTTAGGATTGGATCGGATTTTCCTGGGTGCTTCATATTGGAAAGCAGTATCATTCAGCATTTCAGTGTTTTGTGTGTGATGAATATGTTGTCAGTAGGTAATGTGGTGCAGGTTAACATTTGAAACATTTTCTGTGCTGTGGAAACAAGTGCCTTGTGGGACAGCATTGTCCTGTGCCACAATTTGCACACTATTACAAAAATTTAATTAGAAAAACTACCCTACGTGCTGCACTGCGCAGCTCTGACTGCGTCTCAATATTCGGGGCTTGTTTTCTGATCTGTAACCGATCCGAACTTTAGCTATCTGATCTGAATCCAATCCAAACTTAAGTTGTCTAATCCGAATCCAATACAAAAAAACATTTCTATCCATACACCTCTAATTAAAAAAGAGCGAAAGGAAAATAGATGCCGCATCTGGGCGAGTAGGTTCAGTCCAGCATAGATTGAGGCGACAGAAATGCACTTTAGCTAATAGGATATGGGATGTAAAATAATCGTTATATCCAAACAAATGAGTAAGAAATGGTGAATCAGGCTTTTTGGGAGCCTTCCAAGATTTAATATTCAAATGGGGACGTTAGTGGGTTTTAGGATGATTTAAAGGGAGGAGGGGATCTAAAATTGCCCAAAAACTGAAGACATAAATTCTACATAATGGTCACTTTACCGTATTACATTTTAGCAACTTTTAATTCTTTCTAGACTCCGAGGAAGAAGAAGATGATGATTATGAAGAATCAGAAGAAGAATCTGACGATGAAGATGAAGATGAGGAAGAAGATCAAGACAGTGAAAAGAAGGATTGATGCTTGTATGAATATAATTCTAAGCTTGAAATTGATCCAAACTAGTCTATTATTCAACAACATACTGAAAGCATGGTTCAGGATGTTGGGACATTTCAATAAAAGTGCCTTCATTATATTACTAGTAGATAAATGAGGTGGTAGTTAAATTGTTTAGGAAGGAATTCATTAAAATTTTATGAAGTTTATCCATCTTCAAGTGTGATTTAATTGCATCCAAAAAATTGTTGAGGTAAAAATAATCCCCTTAATATATAATCTGTTTTTAATTATTTTATTCAGGAACAGTTAAACAACTAATCTCTCTTAAGTTTTTGGCTCAGTCAAAGGCATGTTACGGTTGTAAAAATATATATTATATATATACTGAAATAAAATTAATCAAAGAGAATCTGTTAGACCGAGCCTTGCTCGTTAGTATTTTATTTTTACCAGTTCATCCAATTAGTCTAAAAAGATCATTGTCATAGTATTTAAAAAGACACTTTTTTAATTTCTCCCTGGAATCTTCATCCCACACATTGGAATGGTATCTCTTCCTTCAGATGGCCATACTTTGCAAATAACTGTTATGACCTCTTTATTTAAGTTTTTGTAAAGTTACCAAATAATAGTGGTTTTCATACTAGAAATGTATGAAAAAAATTCTCATTTAAAATCCGTTTTGAAAACAATATTTCGTAAGACAGTCATACCAGCCAATCCTATACCCGATCAACATTATCCGTAAAGTAACTTATCACCAATCGCTTTTCGTCGGTATGCACTTTCAAAGTAATTGCATTTTATTCTTCTCATCCCTAATTCCATTATCAACATTTAACCACTATACAGCTTGTAACTCGATGTAACAATGACTGCCCTTGCCCTCATGCCAGTCTTATTTTGTATGTATTTGTTGTGTAATTGTCAGTCTGCCGTTTAGTAAATTTTGTCTTGAGTACCTATGTCTTTACCAAAGCTCTCGTAAAGTTATCAATTTTATCTTTATGTAAAATGGTCAATATACAAACAAATGACAAATTATAACAGTCACGATTCAAACAAATTATTTTATCGTTTTTAACCCTTTGTAATCTTAAGGACAGCAGGAGTGGCCACAATGCAGTCAGTAGCCAGTCGGAATTATTTCCAGATGACTCGGTTCTGACTGTTGGACAGCCAGCTCTACTGGCCATATTCATAGAGGAATTTCCAATTATAAAAAATTAAAGAAATTCCGAGGTTTTCAAGTTTAAAGATTGGCGATAAGATCTATTATTTAATCACTTAATACATTTTTTGAGACGAATTAGGTTTTCACAGTTATCTATATTTTGCAATATAATTTAAGGGGTCCCCCGTAAAAAAACGTAAGTGATAAAATTTTAAAATCACATACATTCAGTGATATTCTTCCAAAATAATGAAGAGGGGAGTGATATTCTCCCAGTGTTTGTTGAATAATGTTTTAAGTGCCATCTTCGGATAACTTTTAGCAAAATGAAGTATCACATTATGTAACAACATTGCTTTTATATCAACAAAATTATTTTATTTTCAGTTTTATTTTAATTTATGTTGGCATTCCTACATTCCCTAATGTTTTCTTCCAACACAGAAGAGCAGTCCTTTAGAGAACATTTCAAACGCTAGTCATTTATAATGGTATAACCCTAAAAAGAACCACGTAAATTGTTTTAAAATGCTCAATGGCAAATGCAAATGTAATATAAGGCTACATTATGATGTTATAAATAGAATATTAAAAATTATACATGATAATAAGTTCTAATCTTTATAAAAACCTACACATTAGAATTCAACTTTCAATGCTTGAATGCTCGAAACTAGGTTTTTGTCGCTTTGGATGTTTTATGGGGGACCCCTTCAATTATTGGAAATATAAACCATTTCTTAAACATTTATTAGCTTAATGTTACTACTTCTCAGTATTTGGTGGAATCATTCCAGTACTGAATCAATGGAGTCTACATTTTGTTTACACTATCATAGGCCCTAAAGGTAAGAATACAATGTACTATAAAACAATGACACCAGACAAAAAATATTTAAATCTGCTACTCTTTAAAATATTTTAAAGAACTAACCAGTCCCAAGATTTGTAGGCCCCGAGTATGAAGGGAGGCTGGTTTAATTTAAATTATATCCATTAACCATGAAGATGAGGATGCCATCTGCAGCCCTCCTTCCCCATCTACCTGGTACCTTTGACCCTCCCGAGAATTATCCCTGGATTCGCCCTTGGCTTTATTTGTGGGATAACAGGTTCCGGGACCTCTTCCTGTCGTCAAATATGATCGCGCATGATCAGCATCACAACTTTGCTGCAAAAGATGATCGCGGATAATGAACCGGAGTAATTTTGATGGTTTGACGTCCCTGCATAATGAGCGAAAGTACATTTTTGTGAATTGTGTACGGGCCAAGTTTCGCCCGTAAGTCGCACGCTTTTGTCTAGTCTCGAACTAAGGCAAATGATACAAACGCTCAAAAGCCCCTAAGACCCAAGTACTAGCTCAAAGCTAGTCTTAAAAATCAAAAAGATATTAAGTTTTTGTTTATTTTCATTTTGTTCTAAAAAGTTTGAGTGCAATATAATAAGTTTTTTCACCTAACTTAATATCCACGTGGACAACGAATTTAGACTAGAGGAGGGACATGTACGTCCTGGTAAATTATTATTCCGGTACCTCAATTTCCGGTCAATTTCTCCAAATGAAGCAATGGTTATTGGTATTGGTGGACAAATGTACCAGTGTACCCAAAAGAGGTAACAGAATAGTAATCTCTCATAAGACTTGGGCTGAAAGGTACACGTGTAATTGAATATAGATCATGACAATATCCACAATCAAGACGAACATGTTTCTTTTGAACAGTTTGTTTTGATTTGGATTTTTGTGAACATTTGCCAGACAAATCAGATCAATGATGACAAATATAAAAAAAAAAATCCAAAACAAAATCATCATCACAACAATGAATTTCAAACAAAGAAGAACAGTTTTACAAAGGCAATCGTACTCATGCCTACAGCCAACAGCTTGTGATAGGCAAATAGGAAAATAAATAAAAACTCCGTGAACTGCTGTTGTATTTTTTAATAGTTTTGAAAATGTATTTCAATTAGTCCAATAATCTTAAAATAACACCCTCTACATCATTATGTAAACAGCTTTGAAACATAACACAGCTATTCTTTGACAAACACTTATTGTTTAATAACTATGATGAGTCTTTGAAGGTGGATTATAAAATTAAAATAAACATAGAAGGCAGTAGAATAGCAAATGGCTTAATACAACAATGGTTCAACAAATTAAAACATCGAAATTTAAAAGGCTTGTTTACATTAGTTGGGGCTAAGGTAAGCCATATCACTCTAAGTAATGTATATTAAATGTTTAAAACATCCAAGATATATTTAAAATATAGAGTTCAACCTTTTAAAAAAGTATTTCGAGGTTTTCTTGATTTTTATAGAAAAATTGGTTAGGAATAATTGTCATTTAAGTTCATCAAGCATGATTTTAAACATGTGAAGAGTATTACAACAGACATTGAGAGTCTGAAGATACACTGAAACATCTATTTTCTAAGGCAAAAGGAACCTGATTCATAGGGACATAAGTATTTTGAACTATGTACAGTGCAAAGAGAGTATTTACACTTCAATAAACTGTGAACGATATCAAAACTAAGATATTAACATTAACCATGGTTAGTAAATTGAATTTTACTCGCATCCACTGAACACTGTCATCAGATGTCCTGCTAAGAGCGCGAAAACAAATCAGTGTCAAAAAACACATGCTATATCATCTCGAAATATTAATAAAAAAAAATAAATAATGCTTTATGATTGAACATGACTAATTAATTTTTTATGGTTAAAAAGTTGGTTGCAGAAATATTTTCAGTACCTACAGTTAGTTCTTTTTGTGACCTCATTAAAATAAAAAAAAATCAGCTTAATTTTCAATCACAACGCTCTTTTCATCCCCATTCAAGTTCTCTACATATTTATTAAGCTTCATTTAGAAACATAATGTTCATTTGAAACCCAAATGATCAATAATTTATCAATTGAACAATAAAACAACTGCTTGTATAACTTGTTTCCAAGCCTTGTTAGAAATGAATGTAATTGTACTGACATGCAACTCCTGCAACAGGCAATGACTAAAATTACAGATTGGATGTATAACAATGGGTAAACACCAACTGCACAGACCAACAACTAGCAAGACGTCAAAATATGAAAATATTCTTTTATCAGACCTCACTTTTTTTACAGAAATCAGTTCTTTAAAGGCTTATACTACTAACAGGAAAGTTAATGTACAAAATGCATATTAAGTTGTACCGACTTACAGTCCATTTCCTTATTTTATTGATATGTCACACAAACTAAAGGACTACAGCAAACTCGGGCACTTCACTGAAATCATGCTTTATCCCAAAAACTAAACCTGGACTAATTAGTCATTCTAATCAATCATTCACTGTTAAGGTAAGTTAACTTTATACCGTAAATTGACTAATTCTAAATTGGGCGCAATAAACAAAATAATACAAAATCTTGCTAACAAATTAATAACAATAAAACTAATCAAAGATACTTTCTAATGCTACTGGTGATAACACAAATTACATATACACAAATCAAAAATTAAACTAAAAGTCTATTAAGTTTTTTACCAACAGAATGCAAAATATAGGAGTTTATTTACCCATTGACAAGCCTAAAAGCCAGTAGTTAGTGAAAAGAAAGAATTTCAAGAGGTTACTTTGTTTCCTTTGGCTACTGGCTACTAAACTTATTAATGCATAAACCTTTCCTGAGTATGCTTCTCTGATATAAATGAAAGATATATTTTTCTCTATATAATGTAATCTATTTCAAGATTTGGATACTTAATAATAATAACCTTCATACCTTTCAATGCACTAACATATTTATAAAATAAAAATAAAATAACAACTTGGTTTCAAAAACCAAACAACTATATATCTTACATTAACATTTCAATTAATTATATATAATTGTTTAAATTCTATAAAACTTAAAACATAGTGAAAAATAAAAGAAAGCTGATTCAATTTTAAGACAAAGGCAATAAATATATAACTTCTTGTTTCTAAAACAAATAAGGTGGTGGATTGTAAAGTCACAAGAAATTTCAAAATCTTAAAAGTCCTAAAGCCAATTAGAGAAGAGCCCTGCAAACTCAAGTGTACTGTTGACTAAGAGGTGCTGAGTTTGAGAAATGCTGAGTCATTAAGTGTAATGACCAAAACAGACAAATACAGTACACCTCGGATTATCCGGACCCCACATTATCCGGATCCCGGATTATCCGGATCGGTCCATCCGAGAAATAAAAAAATTTAAATCACGGCAAAAAGTGATTTTAGCGAGTTCACAAGTGAAATGCGCCTTCTAAAAGTAAACTGCAAATGCAATACATTATTGTATGCATTTAGAATCACAATAATTAAAGGAGTCGCATCGCTAAAACAATACACTACAGCATTTCCGTGAACGTAGTCTTTTGGTTTGCTTGGAGCGCTAGCAGTAATCGACATAAGCTTATCCTTCGGTAATTTTATGAGCTAGTTTATTGCTGTCACTTTAAGTGTTTACAGTTGTGAACTCTTTATGTGAACTGATATTGAATTTCAAAACAGGTGGTTGTAAAAGGAAAAAAAATTGTTTTAACTTTAGAACAGAAACTAAATGCTGTCGAAAGACTTGACGCAGGAGAATCAAGTAAACATCAATTAGCTAAGGAACTGGGTGTTGGGACAAGTACGGTGACAGGAAGAATCGAGCACAATTAGAAAAATAGTACTTATGCGGAACGAGCTTGAAAGAATAACATGTTGTACAGTCTTGATACTTCGTTTGCAGCATCAATTTAGCAGGGGCTAAGGTACGTGATCGCTATTTAGGCGATATTGCAATGACCTCGGATTATCCGGATTTTTCGTTATCCGGATCGGTGTTCCGCCACATTAATCCGGATAATCCGAGGAATACTGTAAATACTTACCAAGATACTATACTTGTCAGTAGTATATTGATTCTCGCTAACTCAAAATGCAACAGGACTATAATTTTTCTTTGAGTAACGTATAGTTTGACTTAGGCATAGTTCGAGATAGAGAGGTAATTCTCATGAAATTTCGACTTGTAGAGGTAAGTGGAGCTAAATCCGAGATATGGAGGTAATCAAATGACTATTTGAGTTATACAGGTAAAGAATGGTGGCACTGAAATAGATGTTAGTCATTGACCCGTTGCAACTTGTACACCGGGGTTTCAACTTAGAGAGGTCCGTTGAGTAAACTTTAAGATATCGAGTAAACTTTGACTCATTAAGTGCAAATTTAATTTGATTGATCTATTATTTATCTTCAAATTCTGCAGTAATTTGTGCATTGCTTTGACTTACGGAGACAAAATATAACCTTAAAATTATTTCTATTAACGCATGGTTTTTATTTAAACTTTTTTTTAGGAAAAGTCTCTGTTTTTCCTTGGAGATAAAAAATTATTTCAGTTATAGTTGATTTTGAGTTATCGAGGTTTGACTTGATCAAAAGCCAACTAAATTAGAATCTAATTTGAATGACAACTAAAGCAATAATTTCTGTTCCTTATTCCTTATAATATATTTTTTGGGGGGATTTTTCACAATATTTGTTTTTTTATTGGGCCCTAATCACCTTCCTGTAAATGGGACTGTCCAATTTTTAGGAGACTGTAGATATGTGTTCAAACCTCGTTCTCTTAAAAAAAAAAGGAATAAACTCATCATATGCCAATTATTATTAACCAACGTTTCAGAAAACGTATTCCTTACTTTCACAAATGTTGGTTTATTTTATGTGGCATATGGTACATTTTTGTGTTTTTCCGTTTCTAAGCGATGACAGGACTGGACACATAACATCTGCCACCGTGCCATTTACCTGAAGGAGGGTAGAGCCCAATAAAAAATCAAATATTGAGGAATACAATTTTTACAAGAGTGGTGAACAATATTTTTCATTTATTTAAAAAGTTCTTAGTTGTGTTTAGTTGTAGTTCCAGCCTAATTATTTGTATTATCATGGCAGAACTAAAAAAATTTATATTTTATCTTGAGTCTATACGATTTTAATATACATTTGGAGGCTACAAACTTTAACTTAAACAAACAAATCATAATTATGTTGCTTGCAGAAAATATTTGTCAGTTCTTGATTTTTGATAAACAAATACTACTGTATGACCAAGCAACTCCTGTAGCTTTAAAACATTACAGATAGATTGATGTAGTGTCAATTAGAATAGTGCGATAGTGGGTTGAAGAAGTAATTCATTTTATGGAAAAAGGGGTTATGCCAACACTTACATTGCCACATTTTCATCTTCTTTGAAAGCAACCTCATTATATTGATATTTATTGATCATGACATAACTGGTTATGTTAAGTAGAGTGTAAAATAACAACATTACATATACAACATAATCAGTTTGGTCGACCACTTCTACTCAATAATACTTAACTTCATCATAAGCATGCAATTTTTTTAGTAAAAAATTACATACAAAATATTTTCTCGAAATGATATTTTACTGATCTTTATGTACAGATAAAGAATGCATAACCTAATAAATAATTACAAAAAATCTCAAATTTTTTAACATTAAAATTGATATAATCCACTTAAATGTAACATAGCTATAAATAATTAACTAGCTAAATGATCACTAGGTATACAACACGAGACTTCGGCACAAAAACGTTCAGTTTGTGCGAATTCGTTTACACAATCACAACCAGTTCAGGAGACCGCTTGCAAACCTAAAAACAAACATTTTATCATTGAAGAGGCATTTTGTACAAATTTGTTTAACCAATCACAACCATTCAGGAAACCGCTTGCAACCTAAAAAACTAACATTTTTATCACTGAAGTAGCATTTTGTGGAAATATTAAGATTTGCCCCCCCCCCCCCCTTAGTTGGGTTGCTTTGGTTGTTCATCTTAACAAATATTTGTGTACCAAGATACCTGTCAGTTGCTCAGAAAAAATTGTAATGGTAAAATTGGTTTTGGTGAGTGTATGGAAACTTACAACTTTCTAGCAAGATTTCGGCAAGTTCAGACAATGAGCTTTGTTAGTGCCTGGAGCCAAAAGGAGGGTCTAACAAATAGATGAGTCCAACCATGTCCAACTATCTTGGATTCCAGGACATTCAAGACAAGAGGGTTATGAGAAGGCCCCCCCCAAAAAATAAGTTACGATGAACACTTACAGAACACTGCAAACAAACAAAACATTCAGTTGACAATCAACTATTAATTTGTCATTATGCGGGATGACCCCCAGCCTGCCGCTGGTCCACGCCCGCGGTTCACAGCTGGTCCGGGGTCAGCTGGTTACACTACCCTGGTGCTGTAACCTGAAGGAGAAAAAAGCTGAGTCCTACCAGGTCGGCATGGGGGGAAAGGTAGCCCAGTCCAAACACTTAAATGGCCCAACCTGGAAAAAATCCCGTTCATTTTGAAACTGCACACTTATTTAGAAGTACCTAAGGATGAAAATACCAAAAGCCCTGGAAAATATGTGGCAAGCCTCTAGTGGCAATTGACGGAAACAGGGTACTTTTTTTGTTTTTTTGTAAAAATCTCGAGAACTGCTGGCCAGTAAAAACTCTTAATGTAAAAAATAAAGCTTATTAAATTTGCTGCACAATTGGTACTGTACATTTTTTCTCTGTGCTCCTAATGGTTACCGAGTTACAGCGTGCTAAACATTTTCACATTGAGGTTTTCACAATTTCCCTCTTAAAATGAGCAAAATTTTGCTTTTTCAGTTTTTAACGTATAACAATAAAAATTATCTAATTTTGGTGGGCACCATTAAATTCAGCTCAAAAAAGCAAACAATGCTGTATCCTGAATTTTTGGTTCATGTCCATTAGTCATAAGGAACGAGGTATAGAATGAAATCAGTAACACCCTTAACATTGTATCAATGTCATCCCTATGTGAAATAAAAAAAAGGTTCTAAATCTCGCTTATTTTGCGACATATCTTCGTAAAACTTGATTTGTGGCTACATATAGTTGAGATATATTGTATTAAAACCTAAAATCCCCAATTTTCACATTTATAGTAGGTGTCAGCAAACCAGCATACTCTAGTCTTTGTATAATTCATGTAATGCAGGTGAGTCTCAGTCGTGTGAGGTTATATACACACACTACCTACCCTGGTTCACAGCTGCAGCAGGTCGGCGTGGGGGGAGGGGGGGGGGGCGCCCCAGCGACTGCACCACCGGAGTCAGAGGCTCTGGTCAGTCGTGTGAGGTATAGGCACACACACTACCTACCCTGGTTCACAGCTGCAGCAGGTCGGCGTGGGGGGAGGGGGGGCGCCCCGGCGACTGCACCACCGGAGTCAGTGGCTCTAGTCAGTCGTGTGCGGTATAGACACACACACTACCTACCCTGGTTCACAGCTGCAGCAGGTCGGCGTGGGGGGAGGGGGGGCGCCCCAGCGACTGCACCACCGGAGTCAGAGGCTCTGGTCAGTCGTGTGAGGTATAGACACACACACTACCTACCCTGGGTTCACAGCTGCAGCAGGTCGGCGTGGGGGGAGGGGGGGCGCCCCAGCGACTGCACCACCGGAGTCAGAGGCTCTGGTCAGTCGTGTGAGGTATAGGCACACACACTACCTACCCTGGTTCACAGCTGCAGCAGGTCAGCGTGGGGGGAGGGGGGGCGCCCCAGCGACTGCACCACCGGAGTCAGTGGCTCTGGTCAGTCGTGTGAGGTATAGACACACACACACTACCTACCTTGGGTTCACAGCTGCAGTAGGTCGGTGTGGGGGGAAGGGGGGTGCCCCAACGACTGCACCACCGGAGTCAGAGGCTCTGGTCAGTCGTGTGAGGGTATATACTTACACTACCTACCCTGGGTTCACAACTGCAGTAGGTCGGCGTGTGGGGAGGGTGGGCGCCCCAGCGACTTCACCACCGGAGTCAGTGGCTCTGGTCAGTCGTGTGAGGGTATATACTTACACTACCTACCCTGGGTTCACAACTGCAGTAGGTCGGCGTGGGGGGAGGGGGGGGCGCCCCGGCGACTGCACCACCGGAGTCAGAGGCTCTGGTCAGTCGTGTGAGGTACAGACACACACTACCTACCCTGGGTTCACAGCTGCAGCAGGTCAGCGTGGGGGGAGGGGGGGCGCCCCGGCGACTGCACCACCGGAGTCAGAGGCTCTGGTCAGTCGTGTGAGGTACAGACACACACTACCTACCCTGGGTTCACAGCTGCAGCAGGTCAGCGTGGGGGGAGGGGGGGGCGCCCCAGCGACTGCACCACCGGAGTCAGAGGCTCTGGTCAGTCGTGTGAGGTACAGACACACACTACCTACCCTGGGTTCACAGCTGCAGCAGGTCAGCGTGGGGGGAGGGGGGGCGCCCCAGCGACTGCACCACCGGAGTCAGAGGCTCTGGTCAGTCGTGTGAGGTACAGACACACACTACCTACCCTGGGTTCACAGCTGCAGCAGGTCAGCGTGGGGGGAGGGGGGGGCGCCCCGGCGACTGCACCACCGGAGTCAGAGGCTCTGGTCAGTCGTGTGAGGTACAGACACACACTACCTACCCTGGGTTCACAGCTGCAGCAGGTCAGCGTGGGGGGAGGGGGGGCGCCCCGGCGACTGCACCACCGGAGTCAGAGGCTCTGGTCAGTCGTGTGAGGTACAGACACACACTACCTACCCTGGGTTCACAGCTGCAGCAGGTCAGCGTGGGGGGAGGGGGGGCGCCCCGGCGACTGCACCACCGGAGTCAGAGGCTCTGGTCAGTCGTGCGTCGCCCGCTTGACTCGCTTGGGCTGTGAGGGCTCCGTGACCGTGTCGTCGTAGGCCAGCGCCGGGACCCACTTCTCCAGGAGCATATCCAGGAACTCCTCCAGGCTCTTGGCGTCTGAGTACACCTGGCTCTCCTTCTGCAACATTACCGATGAAACTATTACCATAAATCCACTGCTAAAAAATAAAAGATCTTTCATTTTCCTTGAAATCAATATAGAGTTTGTGATAGCCTATAATTATGAGTAAACATCATCATAGTCAAAAATATATTTTTAGGTTTTGATTGAATGCAATTTTTCAGTCTTTTCTGAAATTCCCCGTTTTCAGCAATAATAATCTGACAAATATTTTAAAAAATCTATAAAGTATTTATATACTGCATAAAAAAGAGACCTCTCATTGCTTATATGAAAAATAACATGGTCCCCTAGTTCAGGTCCCTCCTAAATACAAAGTCCGTACTGAGAGAAATCAACAGCATCATAAAACTCTCCCGATATCCAACCTAACATTGATATTAGTATGTTTTTTATTGCATGAAATGACACTAATCACTAATCATCTAATCACTTTTCATTTGGTAAATTAAACGACTGCTACAGATATTTTTTTGAAGTCCATGTGGGTTACAAACACCAAATATTTCAAGCTTACAAAAACAAAAAACAACTAATATAGCTTTATACCTTACACTACTGAGAGCCACATGCCTTACCGGGTTAAATGTGTAGGCATTTTTGAAGACAAGCCGGATGTCGTCAACGACCTCCTTCATGTTCCGGTATCGATCAGACGCTGTCGACGCCAGCCGCTGCCGGATCATGTCAAACGACATCGGCCGCTTTATCTTCTCGTGGTACTCCACATTCTACAAATCATCATAATTAATTATTATCAATCATTTTAGCCTCGGGATTGCTTGTATACAGTTTATATTATACAAAGATATAAAGTATAGTATTAATAATTGATGAAACCATTGAATTTAGGTAGGTTTTTATAAAATGAAATAGAACTTATGATTTTTATAATTAAATATTTCCCCATGCGCTGAGAAGGGTGTACAGAGCCAAGTGACAAACAGGTGTCTCCAATCTCTTCATTAGCAAGATTAAAAATACAGGTTGTTTTTTTTTAAACACAACCCAAAACTTTTTATCAGTGAAGGATTATTTCCCTCAAAGATCCCCGGATTTGACCCCACTATATTATTTACTTTGAAGATACATAACAAGCCTCCAAAACAATTCACAGGATTTTCAGCACCTCAAAACAAACATAACAAATTTAATGCAAGAAATTCAAAGCAGTACCTTGAAACACGTGTTTGGGAATTTTTTGGGGAGAGCACGACTTTATACAAATGCCAACGGCGGATTGTTTGAACATATAATGTAAACTAAATGTGATCAAAATTATATAATAGGTTGTATAAAATGTAAAGATTGACAAAACAACACTCATTTCATATTTATATGTGCATTATTCAATCTTAAAAATGGGTTGTGTTAAAAGAACACCCTGTATAATCCTGACTGATTGAAGCCTTTTAAATTATCTAGTTACAACACAAATCACATGTTTTTTTAAGTTTCGGCGATAAAAGAATAAATGAATTTATAATTATAAAATAATGATGTACCAAGAAAGACTAAACCTAAAACTTAAACTACAAAGTAGCCAAAGGAAGATCAAAGGATTAACTCACATCAGGAGGAATGACTTCCCGGAAGTGCAGGCTGGGTTCGTACTGACAGTACAGCTCCAGCAGTATCCTCTGCATCAGCATCTGCTCATGGCTGTCCAGCCCGTCCCGGTGCGGCCTCTTCTCTCCCACCTCAAACACAACACAAGCCAGTTAATTTACTGAAAACAAGGTAGCTGTTGAGGTAAGCACTACACATTTTGTTGGCAAAAATATACAAAATATAAAAATTTGTTATCTCAGGAAAAAGGCAGCCTGAGCAGGCGTGATACAAATTAGTGACAGAGCGAGCGTAGTTACAATCCATGGAAGTCTAAGTTATAAGGCCATCTATCCACCAACATTTTGTCTAGTTGTAATATTACATGAATCTCAAACTCAATATTATTAATAATAAATTAAAATAATATTTGATAATATTATACACCACCAAATTTAAGATAATAATTAATGTATAAAAGCCACCTATCCACACTTATATTTGTAAAGTTGTTTCAAATACCCAATTTTATTAAAATAAATAATCAATATTTTCATACGTAATAAAATCAGTGAAAGTGTGATGGCTTGCAAGCGCATAAATGTGAATTGTGCTACCTAAATCTACTAAACATGTGTGATGTACAAAATTTGATTCCATTAATGCTAACAATGAACAGGGGAGAGTAGGAGAGAAGCCTCCAAAGAGTCATGACATGTTAAAAACTAGGGAGTGTTAAAATTTAATTAACATAAAAATAAAGGCCACGACCTTGGTGTTGTCCCATTTAATTAGTATTTTCAGAGCATAAGGCCTGAAATTTTCATTAGTCAACGGTGCGTGGAGAGAAATAGGCCCATTTTATTGTTTATAACTCTCCACCAGAAGCCTACAGGATTGGTAAGACCTCTCCATTTTTGAACCACATATCAAATCTCAAGAAATTCGAATGCGTATTATTTTGGCACAAATTTTCAACCAGCAAGAATTCAATTAAATGAACTAATAATTATTATTTAATAATTGAAGAAAGTTTATCAACAAGAACAATTTAACTTGAAAAATAATTTCAAAATTTAAGAAGCCAAACCTAGAACAATCATGTGGTCAACCATTGTTGGGGACAGTTTGGTATTGACCCTCTGAAGAAGAAAATTTCAAGTATTTTTCTATTTAATAAAACTTGAACTGAACTTAAATGACATAAATTAATCTGAACTTAATGTTATTTCAAATATTGACCTTATTCTCTCCTCTGACATTCAATCAAGGCACGAAACCAACCCCTGATGATCATTTGTATTTGAAACTTATTGCATAGGACTTAGTTACCTATTTTATAAAGTATCTTCATTTGAATATTAATAGATATAATAATTATCCCTCAGATTGTAAAGCTTGTTACGTATCCCGATAGGAATGAGAATATTATTGTATTTAAATAATAAAATTTATTGTAAAATATATCCATCTTTCATTTCAAAATATATTAAGCCTAGGGAAGCCATTTTGATCAAACATTCCAAAGGACTTTTTCACTATTATATCAGCTGAGCTATACCAAATCAGGGCAAACAATAAAAATCATCCAATAATTGAGATTAAAGATAGGCTAAAAGAGAAATGAAAATATGTGTTTATGTAAACGGTAAAATAACTTTTTCATAGTTCAAAAGTAATTCTAAAAAGTGAAAAAGAGCCCCAAGTTAAAAGGCCATCTATCCATCAACATTTGGTCTAGTTCAAAAGTGATTCTAAAAAGTAACAAGAGAAGAGCCCCTACTTGGACAAAATTTAAGAAGACGATCATTCTAAAATCAATCATAATCAAACCGTGACGTATTTCTCCCAAAACTTAATTACCTGTGTGTTGAGTGTGACATTGCTCATGCTGGTACACAGTAGACATTGCCACGTCCCACGCTCACCGGGGAAGGCACTGAGCGCCGGGATGTGGCACTTGAGATGGAACACCTTGGGGCAGTTGTCACATCTTACCTGTATGTTGGGTGTGACATTGCTCATGCTTGTACACAGCAGACATTGCCACGTCTCACTCTCGCCGGGGAAGGCACTGAGCGCCGGGATGTGGCACTTGAGATGGAACACCTTGGGGCAGTTGTCACATCTTACCTGTATGTTGGGTGTGACATTGCTCATGCTCGTACACAGCAGACACTGCCACGTCTCACTCTCGCCGGGGAAGGCACTGAGCGCCGGGATGTGGCACTTGAGATGGAACACATTGGGGCAGTTGGCAAATTTTACCTGTATGTTGGGTGTGACATTGCTCATGCTCGTACACAGCAGACATTGCCACGTCTCACTCTCGCCGGGGAAGGCACTGAGCGCCGGGATGTGGCACTTGAGATGGAACACCTTGGGGCAGTTGGCACATCTTACCTGTATGTTGGGTGTGACATTGCTCATGCTCGTACACAGCAGACATTGCCACGTCTCACTCTCGCCGGGGAAGGCACTGAGCGCCGGGATGTGGCACTTGAGATGGAACACCTTGGGGCAGTTGTCACATCTTACCTGTATGATGGGTGTGACATTGCTAATGCTCGTACACAGCAGACATTGCCACGTCTCACTCTCGCCGGGGAAGGCACTGAGCGCCGGGATGTGGCACTTGAGATGGAACACATTGGGGCAGTTGGCAAATCTTACCTGTATGTTGGGTGTGACATTGCTCATGCTCGTACACAGCAGACACTGCCATGTCTCACTCTCGCCGGGGAAGGCACTGAGCGCCGGGATGTGGCACTTGAGATGGAACACCTTGGGGCAGTTGTCACATCTTACCTGTATGTTGGGTGTGACATTGCTCATGCTCGTACACAGCAGACACTGCCATGTCTCACTCTCGCCGGGGAAGGCACTGAGTGCCGGGATGTGGCACTTGAGATGGAACACATTGGGGCAGTTGGCACATCTTACCTGTATGTTGGGTGTGACATTGCTCATGCTCGTACACAGCAGACACTGCCACGTCTCACTCTCGCCGGGGAAGGCACTGAGCGCCGGGATGTGGCACTTGAGATGGAACACATTGGGGCAGTTGGCACATCTTACCTGTATGTTGGGTGTGACATTGCTCATGCTCGTACACAGCAGACACTGCCATGTCTCACTCTCGCCGGGGAAGGCACTGAGCGCCGGGATGTGGCACTTGAGGTGGAACACCTTGGGGCAGTTGTCGCAGCACAGCACGGGCTCGCCGCCGTCCAGACACACCGCGCACCAGTCCTCGTTGGGGTCGTCCTTCTGGGAGTCAAGACTTCCTGCAGCACAGATCACAGGGTAATGTGTAACTCACCAGATACTGGTAGAGAATGAAGGATTAGAATAGAAATTTCCTGAGATAGGAAAGGCTGTACTCATCTCGATGTATTGCTGTCTAGCTCCAAAATTTAGTTTCTACTTGATGGCATGCTGTGGTGGCCTCCTAGTTTCTACTGCGAAGGGAAGTGGGGATAGTCGAACATGCATGATGGTTTCTACCCCCCTCCCCTTCTTTTCAAAGAGCAGGGGACTCAGACTGGGTTAAAGATCAGACACCTCGAAAAAAATTGACAAACAAATATGTAGAGGCTGATCAACTTAGACAGCCTCAGGACTTAACAATGCTCTGGAAGCCGTTTTCTGTTGTACCCAATGAGATCCCATAATTATCATAACAGTCTGAGACCCATCTAGGATCAAACCGAGAGTGAAATACAAAATTACAAATTTTTTCGTAAAGGAAGTATTATTTGCTGGCGATTACTTCATAAGGGACTATGAAATAAAATGTTTGTTACTATTGAGTTTAGTGTGTGTAACAATGTCAGTGCAGTATTTAAAAAATTAATAGCCTACACCATAGTTTGGTAGCAAACATTTCTTAGCTGTAAATCCATTCATTTGCCAATAATAAATGGCAACTGTACCAAATATCCAATATCAAACCTTTTACTACTTACAAAAAAATTTAAACAGATATTTTTCAACCAATTAAAAAAGATATAATATGTATTAGAAATATGAAATACTAGCAGTTGCCCGTGGCTTCACTCACGATAGATAGCTTGAAACAGCTGATCTTGCCACTGCTCTTAGGACTGTCAAATTAGTACCCACAGCTGTTTACATTTCTGTGTTTGAATGTTTCCATCCTTATAAAATATCCTATACTCTTATACGAGCAGTGTTATCTTGTATGCTTGTATGCTTGCTTGCTTGCACAACGATCTCGAAAACGGCTCCAAGGATTTCCTTCAAATTCTGGAAATAAGTAATTTATGACTCAAAAACGTCTTATATGCAGATTACTTGGCCAGAGAAAATCTAATAACGTAATAAATCGAATTATAAAGTTGTAAAATTTTAACATTGGCCTTATGGGTTGCCGTGATAGCCAGGGCCGCCGAGAGCCTAGTCGGGCCCCAAGTCTGCACACCGCACGGGCCCTCCAGGGTTCAGGGGGCATGGGATACCCACCAGTGAAAGGGGGGTCTGGGGGCCTACCCCCAGAAAATTTTTGAAAATTAGGTCTCTAAACTCGCGTTTTAGGCAGTATAGAGGTGGAACATCATAGGAACTCCAAAAATCCGATCCAATTGAGGCTGAACACCTCACAAAGTTGCTCTTCTGTTTTTTCACAACAATGTGCACAATTGTTTTTTCCCGCCGTAGTTGCAACATATTATGTTGTACTCTTGTTGTTTACCATCGTGGATAATTTCATCGTAACGTATTTTATTAGAGTTGTCGATATATTTTAATGCAGATGGATGGAGGGGGAGAAATTTGATAATACAATTACTTTGGCGATAAAGCTAGACATTTTATTTTTAACATGTAGGCCTAATTTTATTTCCAAGAAGTCGATACCAATATTTCCTCAACCTAAAAAAAATCCACTCACCCCGGGCCCCTTCGGAGCCCGGGCCCCAAGTTTTAGACTTGGCTGACATGGCCTCTCGGCGGCCCTGGTGATAGCAACGAAAATAAACAAGGAAAATGTAAACAAATGAAGTAATCTTAACAGCTGTTTGGAATCTATATACAACCATCAAGGGAAAATGCAGCAAGTGGGATGGAGAGTCCATGGAGCAATAAAAAAGATTTCTACTAATCAATTTTATGACATAGAAATATTTTATAGTAACTGGATAAACTGGTAAACATGAAATAACACCGAGCAAGCTCGGTCCACCAGGTACTGAACATTTAAACTGTGGACGTTCACAAGGGCATAGCCCGAGGGGATTTTAAGGAAGTGAATAGGCCTATGTGTTTCCAAGGATCAAGATCTACCTCTGTGTGAAATTTCAACCCAGTCGGTTCCATATTTTTCGAGAGCACTTGCAACGTAAATACATACAGAAACCACCTCTTCTTTATAATAGTATAGATAGATTGGAAATATCAGAGATATTATGTATTTGAGAAAGATGTCACTCTAACATTGTTCTCTTCCTGGCTTGAACACGGTGAAAAATATGTAATATATTCAACACACATAAAATTCAACCTTCTTTATTTAAACCACCCTCGGAAAAGTTAGAAAAATAAATTATAAAGGCAAAGCTATCAACTTTGCTCATAGGTAGGCTTATGGTAATAACAACTTTATTAAGACAAATTTATCTTTCCTCGAAAAACTAAAAATTTTTGGTGGGCCAAGAAGCACCCATTTCTTTGCTAATGTTTACAAATATTTTCCATCCACTTAAATACACTACATACTTTTATGAAAAAAAGGAAAAAAATACCCAGGATTTCTTAAATTTGACCTTGGTTTATAGAAACTAACGACGAGAGACAAAAGATATTAACTGTTTTCACATCAAAAGTACAATTAGATTAATTACCAAATTTACGACAAAACACATGATTAATTAGCAGATTCATCAGATAAAAGCTGATGTTTATTAGGAACTGAGACACACAGAATAAAGTGATATAGTATTTCCAACTCAGTCCAAGGTGCATAATAACACTGGTGCAAAATCCAAGAAAGATTAATTATGATTACAACTTACTTGCACGTATGCCTTCTCGAATAAGCAAAGAAACACAAAGTATTATTTCACAAACGGTGTTCATTTACACAAATCACTACAATATATACTACATTCAACAGCAGTGACTTTTACAAGAAGCGTGAATACTGATAAAATGTTTGACATCAAATTTTGTATGAACTGAGATCAATTGTCTCAACTCAGCAACAATTAAAATTTATAAACGTTTTTGGCCAAATTACTTCTTTGAAGTCATAAAGCTCTTTAGAAAGTCTTTGTTGTTTAAAACACTTGTTCAATCTAAGTGTTATATTTTACTGAATCAAACCCAACAAGGTTTACACTTACTACTTTAATAAGGAAAAGTAAACAAAAGCTGGAAAAAAGACAGATGTACAAGAGATACAAATCAATATTATTTTACTTGAAATACAATTACAACAGGCAATTCAGGTTTATTTATCAGAATAAGCTTATCTACACAAACTGTCTCTTTAGCTATGGATATACTTTATGGAAGTTCAATGTATGTGGTAGTGTGGCCATGTTTGGATTTACGATTGATTGCAATATGAGCTTAAAGCATAATTGTCATATTGTAAAAATGTGCCTTTTCTTAAAACATGCAATCATATGTTTGATTGAGTTCACAACACAGACGTTTAACGCTAATTTTGAAAACAACACATCCACTCACCCGGCAATAGCGTAGGCCATAGCAATAAAAAGTCTGTTCTTGATTTATATTGGCAAAAAGCCTTTCCAAAACCACCCCCCTGTTAAACTATGTAGATAGACTTCCTCTGAAGATAAAACTAATATTTTAAGTAATCTATTGTCAAGACGTGTTTGAAAATATGCACTCATTTTGTTCATGCCAACAAACATGCAGTTGGTACTCACTAGGTCTTCTGATGTCTGACAAAACAAAATATAGATATTGATTAATGCAAATTTCAAAAAAAGTTTAAAAATTAGTGATAGGTTTACATATACATGTTTTAATTACAGCTATTTTAAATTGGTTTAGTTATCGATAAAAACATATTAATGATTAAAGAGGAAAAATTTATTTCAAATTTTTTTAGAGTCCGGAGTCTACAAAAGTTAAGAGTTTATGTCATTTAGTGTCGACAAAAAGAGACTTAACCTATTTGCATCCACCAAAGATGGTAACTGAAACAGGAATTTACACCCAATCCTATTACTTTTCTTTAAAAAAAATTTGATTAAAACATTGTCTACTATCGTCAGAATTTGTAAGAATTTAACTTACTTGGCTGTCGGAATCCTGGAAGCAGAAAAGAAAATGAGGGTATTTAAGATGTTACATTACAAATATTAAGGAACCCTAATCCTTGACTAGAATACCAGCCAATATCCTGCATGAGCAATAACAGGCTATGTTGTATACTGGAATGTATGGTTGTAGATTGTATATAAAGAATTTGAACCAAAAATGTTTGTATTTTTTTGTTGAAAAAATGCTTTTAATTAATAGTATTGCCTATTAAAAGGTGGAAATAATAAAATTTTCTGTAACATAATAAAAGACATAAATTATTATGGGTTACAATAAACCAGGGTACACTTAAATATTCTCGGTTGTTTTAGATCAAGTTTAAGAAAAATCAAATCAGCTTGATCATCAGGTGACATTCTCCAGTTGATATGGTCATGGTTTATACTTTCTGTACATTCTGAATCACTCTACTTCACAATTTTACAATAAATTTGCCGAGATAACTTGAATTACTTGAAACATGATCCCATTACTCCAAAAATAGCAAATAAACAAAACTTTGTTTCTGATTCTCTGTAATAGTTTTAACCTTAAGAAATTTCAGCTCATTCAAATCGGTCTTACAACTGACGTGATTTTTAAACTTATAGCCAAAGTCCTCCGAAAACAATGAGTAAATTGTTTTTGTTATATGACCACAGGTATCAGGTTTAAGTAATCTATTAGGCAGCGAGCAGAGGAAACTGATGCACACAAAATGTACAAAATGTTTACTACAAAATAAAACAAACAATATCAATCACTTGGGATCAAAACTACTAAAATTTAAAAACCACGAACAATTTACCTGTCCGGTAAGTAGAGGATTTTTCTCCTACATGGTTTTAACTAGTTTACAAACTAAGCTACTCGAGTGGTGGGTGCTGACCTTGGCTGGAGGGCGTGGTCTGGGGCGCGGCGGAGGTGGACGGCCCGGTGCTGCTGTCCACCAGCGAGTCCGCCCCCTTCTCCGGGATCACCACGATCCCGTTGCTGTCCAGCTTGGCTATCGTCATCATCAGGTCATTCACCGACTCCTGTCCAACATTCCACGTTTTGTGATGTCGAACGTTAAAATAATCATTATCTCTTCATCAGTTTTAACCACCATTTAAACCAGCTAAATAAACAAGTACACTGCAAGCACTCACACATTGTTCCCCCACTACAGCTAGGCCTAGCGCATGCTATCCTGCCATGGGGTCATGTGGTTAAGGAAATAATTCTTCAGCAACACCATCAGCCGAGTATGATTGCCAATAAATTTGATTTTAACAGGAAGAGAATTCCAAAGGCGGCAGGCTGTAACAATGAAAGATCTATTGAAAACCAATGTTCTGTGTGCCAAGTAATTCGCAAAGTTGACATGCCAGAGCAGGTGTTTCTTGTTCCTCTTTCGCTCAGGAATTCAAAATTGTTTGCAAGTCATTTTGGGATCCCAAGGTTGATCAATTAGTGTGTAATTTAAATAATATGCAATTGTCTTGAATCAGGATCAGGGATATCCAAAGAAAGCAGCATCCCCCCTCCACTAAAGCTTATCTTACTGGCTTACTTGAATACTCTGTCATACAGTCAAAATTTGGTTGAATTGATTTTATCTTAACAGTCCATTTTCATTTCACTCTTTCTGTATCAAATCCTGTCTAGAGTTGCTGTCACAAAGCTATCAAGGATGTTGCGGGAGGAGCTTGAATAATAATCAAGCTCCAATAACCAGTTCAAAATACAGTTGACTCTCAATAACTCGAAAAGCCTTGAAAATTGTGGAACTCTGATTTTTCTTCAAGTTAGGCCTATGTATAATTTGACTAAAGAATAGTTTTGTTGTAGAGGTAAATCTTACTTAATTTTGACGTAATTTAGATAAGTCTTACTTAATTTTGGCATAATTCGAGCTAAATATCAGGTATAGAAGTTGTCCAATTGAAAATTCAACTTGTTCAACTAATGATGCTGGACTAGATATGACTCATTGAAGATTTGCGACCCATATGCCATCAGGGTTTTGACTACAGAAGTCTTTGCGATATGGAGATAAACTTCAACTTATAGAGGGAAAGCAAAAATTTAATTTAACTTGTCTTCTGAACTTTGAAATATGGAGGAAATTTTTGGGTCGCTTCGACTTACAGCGGTAAAATATAACCATAAAATCATATCTGGTTACAAAAGGTTTTTATTTTGACTGATCTAGAGGATCAAAAATAATTTCAGTTATGGAGAAGAGAGTTATCGAGGTTTGAGTTACCGAGAGTCAACTGTAATTAACTAAAGTCTGAAGCGCAGACACAAGTGACTACCGACCTGACAGAACTTGTCGAGGCTCTTCTCGGCGTCGTCCGGAGCCTTAGCCGTGTGGGGCGAGGGCGTCTTGGGCACGGAGCTGCTGACGAAGGGCGGGTGCGGCAGCACCGGCTTCTGGTCGACGGGGCTCGGCGGCGTCTGCTGCTTCAGCGTGATCTTGTACGACTCGTCGGCGGCGGCGGGGTGCGAGAGGGTGGCCTTGGCGGGGGAGGGCGAGGGGCTGCCCCCGCCGTACTGCCCCGCTGCCGGCTGCTGGGGGATGTGCCAGCTGACCGGGCCCGCCGCTGCCGGCGCTGCCTGCGGGGTAGAAGGAATATCAGGTAACCCTGTGAAATGCTACAATAATCGGGAGTGTTATTTAAAAAGTCCTCTCATGTTAAACATATGACCTCAATTCCCAGACTTCCAAAATATAGGCAATTTTTAACTAACAAAAACAGATAAAGGGAGAAAAAATATTGTTTTTTTTATTAATTTAACCTATTAATTGGAATTACAGAGGAAACAACTATATTACGTAAAATTGAGTAGGCCTTCATAACAAAGTTTAAAAAAAAAGTTAACTTATAATAAATAGGTTACTAACCTTCCGTCTTCAATCCAATAATCACTTTAGGATTACTAGTTTCGGGACTAATGTCCCATTTTCAAATCCTTGCGTCAAACTTTAATTATATACACACATCTTCGTCAATTTGGTAAAATTTTTCACACATACTACACACACGCACACAGACAAAAAATACGAAAAACATTTAATAACTCGCGTGGCCGGCCAAGGACAATTCCAGACTGGGGGCTGCGGACGAGCGCAAGTTAGCCGATGCCGACTTGATGACGTGGTTGACCTTGGGGAAGGGGTATCAGCTGATTATCTATGATGTTTGGTCTTCTATTGTTGTGGAGTGCTTCTACTCTGTCAAATAAAATATTAGATCCAAAATTTAATTTCTCATTTAAAACATCATTTGGCGAACTCTTAAATGCTTTGTATATTTCATAGCTTTCTAGAACGTTCATAACATGGCCTTTGTTGCATTTATGTAATAATTCTATTCTAGAAATTCTATCTAATTCTATCTAAATTCCATCTAATTCTATTCTAGAAAGCTATGAAATATACAAAGCATTTAAGAGTTCGCCAAATGATGTTTTAAATGAGAAATTAAATTTTGGATCTAATATTTTATTTGACAGAGTAGAAGCACTCCACAACAATAGAAGACCAAACATCATAGATAATCAGCTGATACCCCTTCCCCAAGGTCAACCACGTCATCAAGTCGGCATCGGCTAACTTGCGCTCGTCCGCAGCCCCCAGTCTGGAATTGTCCTTGGCCGGCCACGCGAGTAATTAAATGTTTTTCGTATTTTTTGTCTATGTGCGTGTGTGTAGTATGTGTGAAAAATTTTACCAAATTGACGAAGATGTGTGTATATAATTAAAGTTTGACGCAAGGATTTGAAAATGGGACATTAGTCCCGAAACTAGTAATCCTAAAGTGATTATTGGATTGAAGACGGAAGGTTAGTAACCTATTTATTATAAGTCAATTATCAATCCAGGAGGCAAACCATGAATAAAATAAAAAAAGTTAAGTTAGAAAAACATCAGGATATAGAGGAAATGACTGACATACCTGAAGTTGAACAGGCCCCAAAATAAACTTTGTTCTGATGGAACAAAGTTTGTTTTCGGGCCTATGCAACTTCAGGTATGTCAGTCATTTCCTCTATATCCTTGTTTTTTTTTATATTTTAGTACTGTGTAAATTCCAGGAAGTGGTTTATACTTTGAAAACACATTTAAAGGGGCAATAAATAGAAATAAAACAAAAATATAAGTCGGGCACATACATATTACGTAAAATATCACTGACTTGATCACGATTTAAAACTAATCTCTATATCTCCTGAGTTCAAAATATGATATTTAAAGTATGGATTGTGATTCCTTCAGACTGTGTGACGTAACAACTGATGTAATTAAAAAATAATAAAAAATCATCAAACACATAGTTTTTACATTACATATTTTTTAAAGATAACCTTTTTTTCCTGAAATAAATTAAACCAGAAATACATTATAAACATTCAAGTCCAAAACATTAAAAACAGTAAAGAAACTATACCAATATATTAAACATGCACATAAACCAAAGAATTAAAAAAGATAATAACAAATAGAAAACAAATACAAAGTAGGCAAACCACAATCACACATGAAGCAAAAGGTGTTAAATAGCAAATAAATTTACTAACTCATCTATAAACAAAAAATATTAATAATATTAAAGGTTATTTTTTGTAGGGAGGCCCTTAAAGGGTAGGTATTATAATAGGATAATAGAGGAGACAGTCTTTCTCCATCTTTCTACCCTTGAGAAAGGTCCTACTAGATGGACCGAAATATTGGGACTTTTCCTGTGTTTAGTGTTTTGTGTTTCTAATGGCCTACTCAACTTCAGGTAAGCCAGTTGTTTCCTCTATTATCCTATTATAATAATATTAAAGCAAATTATAACCTTCCTGCCTAAAAATCCAGAACCAAGCAAGTTCCATCACTCAAGAGAAAATTAAATACACAAGAGTATTACAAAGGTTTAGAAACTAAAGCGAGAAAGGCACTTTACACGCGAAATACATACAACATTTTTCCTACAGCAGCATTTTTGAAATCTTAAATGATAAATTACAATCACAGTTACTCCAAGTCCATAGTAGCTGAATGCACCATTATGATTTTGAGGTTATAAACAAGTCTAGCTTAGTCTTATAAAAACAGAAGCTGAAGCGCTGGAGCCAAGGACTGTGATTGGCTGGAGCGCATGGAGTAACAAGGCAATTAGCTGGCGAGCATAAAGTCAACTGCTAGCAAGTGAAAAAGACTTATCGCTATCACTCTCTCCTCAGTAAACATATATTTTTTGAGTAGTATTCAGTGTGTGAACTGGCAGTTTACACACGGTTTTGGGGAAAAAAATTAAACGTGATACATAAATTTGCGCTGAGCTTATCCTCTTAAGGCCATTCAAGACTGCTGTATGATGTTATTCCAAGTTACAATAAGAGGCAGATTGCTTTCTTCTTTTTTGCTCTTTGTTTTTTCAAGAGCTACAACAAAATATTATTAGCTATGAGCTGTGACTTGCTAGGGCAGATCTTAACAAGGAAAGAAGAGAAAAGGCGTCGTGGGAAGAAACTACATTTTAAGTTGTTGCTGGGGTTTTAAATGCACTGAAGGAGTTAAAACTTGAATGGTGATTATTAACACAGTGACCACTGGCCATTAGCCAGCTCCATGTCCAGCCTCCACTCGGGGCTAGGGTTAAATGTGTTAAAACTGTCAAATATAAATATGTCCTTAACTGTCAACCTGAAATAAAAAAAGTATATTTCACTACTTGTCACAAAAGTCTCCTTTTACTCAGCGCTATACGTTTGAAAATGGGGCTTTGGTAAACGAGTAGAGAATGATACTTTTCATCATGCAGATAACCACTACACTTATTAAAAAAAACCTTATGTAAGCCTTGGCCTGGAGCCTTTATTTGGGCTAGTCTAGCAATTTTTACCATAAGTAAAAAACACACAATTAAAAAAAAAGTGTTTCAATATTAAAGTCAGTTGGAGAGTAGAACAAATTAGTGGGACAGCTATGGTTTAGAAAGGGCAAAGCAATATTTAAAACAGAAAAAGTCGCCTGATCGTTATTTGTTTTATCCAAAAAAAACAGGATTTCCGTAGATCTCAGTTTAGCAATGGGACTACTTGCGAATTCAGAGCTTTAAAAGATATATTTTTTAGTGAAATTAGTTAAACAGTTGCAGAAACTACAAGAAAGTGTTGAGCAGTGCAATAATAGAAATACGAAGCGTGCAAAACTAATGAAAAAGTGTGCAATGCGGAGAGTGCTCGTGGCGGAGTGCGGAGAGACCTGCTGGTTGGAGGAGTGGGGGGACTGCACCCGCTGCACGAGCTGGCGCGCCGCGGGGCTGTACGCCGCGTGTTGCCGCCCGTTCTGGTGCGCCGCCGCCTGCACACAGTCACCAACCTAGTCTACGCCTACGGTTATCGTACTAGATACCGATACATGATATATCAACCATCAGTTATCTATCGATCGATCGATGTTACCGATACCGTAAAAATACTTATATTGACTACAACTGTTTGGATATCAATAAAAAGAAACTTTTCAGGCAAATCATTCAGGTATATTTAAAAATAAATTTGAGTGATGATTTTGGGAAAAATGTAAGTAAAATTTTTATTCTATACTGAACAAATAATAATATTTCACCGGATGTAAAATTATTTGGGGGAAATTTCAACAAGTTATAAATCTAAATTGACATTTTAATTTTTAAAATATTTTGTAAAATAATATTAGGGAAATCATCCTCATCTGGTAAGATTAAATTTCCTATCGAACAATTTAAGGAGTGGGACTGGTGTCCAAATATACATAATCGTGTTTTATGTCAATATTACGCAATCATATTTTCTCTTTAGTAACCACTAGGCATTTACTCTGCCCGTTTAGTATTGGTATAGACATCTCAATACCAATACCAATGTTTGAGAATTACCAAGAATTGTTAAAAAAAATTGAGTGGACCCTTTTCATTGAATAAGGAATCTCTTCATACATCATGTACAAAACAAACACATGAGATAAAAGAATAATGACATATATTAGCTCTGTTGGAAGCGACAAAACAACAAGCATAACAGACAAGAATAACAATCTTCTACATTAACAAGTCATTGAAGCCACCATATCAAAACATATAAGAACACTTACATTTGGCAGTCACATTTTATTTTGTTTGTTTGGCTAAACTTACTGTACCATTCAGATAGTTATCATTACTGGAAAATCAACACACTTTTCTAGAAAACTTCATAATATTCCAAAAGCCATGCTTAAAAATATTTGTACACCCTATATTTACACGCTAGTAACACTATACCATGAGTAACTGAAATTTGGATGAAAAAAACCCAACTCCAATTCAAGCCCCAAGGTTCATTTATGTAAAGGATCTACTTCTGTTTTTGTAATCATAATTAATAACAATTTATCAGCTTATTTACAGAGGAATATGTATATTTTCTCATTTTAAAGTAAAAAAAATCTCTCTCTATTATCTTTCCCTGTTTATTTATAAATAAAACAAATTAAATGAAAAAAGACTGATTTTTTTCATCTGAAAGAAATAAAAATGTCAAGTATTAATCTGCCATCACCTCTGCACTTTGTCAGCTTCAAACCTACAATTGATGGTTATTTACAATTTCTGTGAAACTGCATCTATAAATACTTTACAATAATAGGAGAGAATTGTGTGAACTGTTTTGCATAGAGGCAACAAGATAAGCCTTGGTCTACATATCACTGTAAAGCGACAGCAAGTTCACAAGAAAAATATGGCTAAAGTTAAAGTAAATTTTGTAATTTCATTTAACTAAATTGAATATACACTTAGTATTTTTAAATTGGCAAGATTCTGATTACAAAACTAACAATTACAGATAGGTGTCAAATAAATAAATAATTCCTAAAGTCAAAGGAAGAATGCAAGTTAAAACCAGTAAAAAATAGCAGTTGGGTAAAAATTAGTAAAAAATCTGTAACAATATTTTGCAACAAGTTATTATGCCACTATACTTTCAGGTATGTGTCGGTGCCACTTTTTCAAAGTCGGTACCCTTACCGGTTCTTGACAAGATCAGTTCTCGGTACCTAGTATTTGTTACAACGTGTTGTATGTTATAATGTACCTACAGGCAATGTGTTGTATATTATTGTTTTATAAATTTTCATTTTTTAACCTTCTCTTAACAGGTAAGACATAAAAATAATATACTGTGAAAAAAACAGAATCCAAATTTATTTCAATTGATTATAATTCCCACAGAAAATAACCTAATTTCAATTAACTTTAAAAATTAGAGTAAAAAAGTATAAGAGTAAAAAAATTAAAGTAAATTTAGAGCCAAAAGTAATTTTAGAAACATTATCGACCTTTAATCAAAGTCCGTGGTGGCATTTGCAATCGGTGCAACGCCCTCAGTGATGCGCCGTGTGATCGATCGTCTTACGTGACTGGTAGTTACTCGTGCCGATTTTACCAGTACCAACATTTTGACATTGGTTCTCGATACCGGTTCTTTTCCAAAGAACCGATGGTACTGAGATCCAAGTTAAAGTACCGACACATCCCTAACAACTTTGGAATCGTTGGGAAACCACCCGTATACTGACCGCCTGCTGCTGGGCGTAGGCGGCGTGGGAGTGCTGCTGCAGGTAGCGCTGGGTGGCAGAGTGCGGGGGCAGTGGCGGGGGCAGGGACCCGCCCCCCGCCATGCGGTACAGGGGCATGGACGGCCCCGCAATGGCGGCCTGCGGCGACGTCGCTCTGATGCCGTGCGGACTGTACCCGTTCTAACCAACAATCACAATTGATTATTAATGTTTACGTTAGATTATAGAACTTGGGACTCTAGGTTATATTTAGGATTTTTTAAGAAGGACACGGGGCTTGCCAGATTGATACAAAGAATGTGACTAAAGTGAGATCTTCGGGTAGCAGTGGCTCCATTCTCAATCGTCAACCTGGAAAATATTCCACTTTTGTAAAATTCATTGCCGCCTGTCTCCACAATTGTACTTAATTCAGGAAACCCTGCTCAGAATTAGAAGCTCCCTTTTAACTTTTAGGTTAGTTTTTAATAAGGATTAAAAACTTGTTCAAAATCTATGGCAAAGCGCAACCAAACTAAGTTTGCTGTTGTGGCTTATTATATTAATAAAAATTTTAAGCACTTCGTCTACTTTTCATATTTTATTTTATCCAATCATTTCTAAATTACTTTGTCAGTGGTTTATGAGGTTACAAAAACAATTCCACTGATGACGAAACCCAAAGAGGTTTAGAAATGTTTCGGTGAATTAAAATATGATAACTAAGACAAAAATCTTAAAGTTTTCAGTGAATATAGCAATTTTAATGGTTTTCTCAAGCTTAGGCATTAAAAATTAATTTTTCTTTATTTTTATACAATAATATTCTTATTCCCTTTTTACATGTTGTTAGAAACCCCCGAACAATCAAACTCAGATAAATTTTGAAATACAGTAAAACCTTCTTCCTTTTCCACGAACTGTTGGCTTTGTGATACTTCTGTGATTTCTGCTTCTATGTCTGGTGAAGCTGTATTTTCCTAACAATACTGTTTAATTGAGTAAGAATCAATTGTTGGGATGAGCAACACAGTGCGAGTGTCGTGTTGGCCGACCTGGTGGTAGGAGTGGTGGGCGAGCAGGCCGCGCAGATTGGCCTCGTGGTGGCTGTTGTTGTAGGGGTGGGTGGACGACGTCACCTGCTGCTGTGTGTGGTGCACCGTGCCGCTGCCTTGCGACTTCATCACTGCGCAACAACAACAGCAGTGAGGACATAGATCATGTTTTGAGGAATCCTATATTAAGAAAACTATACAAGTTTTTATTTTTTTTTTTTGAAAATGTGAACTAAAAAATTTTCTCGATACATTTTGAATCGCCTGGTTAGTAACACACCAAGCATAACTTAATCTTCACCTCATCAAGAAAAACTCTAAAAATGTCTGTAGCTTGTTTCCAGGAACCTAAGGGCCTCACAAAGTAGTAATGGTACTGAAATGAAAACGGTAACTAGGCCAAGCCAGGAGCAGATTGTCCTTCAATTTTAAAATATTTCAGAAAATTTTCTAGAATTACGGTGTAATTCAACAAGCAAGGGGAGCGGCCTGGTGTAGTGGTAGACATGTGATAGGTCCCCAGGGTCCCGGATTCTAATCCCACCAGTCACCAATGGCAATTTGCTGAATGATAATGCTAGAACATTAGAAATCCACAATGAATTTAGAGCTGCAGTGTACTTGGAAACTACTAACTCGGCCCTCACCTAGAATAAAAATACAGCAAAACATGAAGACAGGCGTTCTATCACTGACTGACCATGAAAATAATGAAGTTTAATTTTCTTTTAAGGAATTAAGAATGACTGATGTGACAGTATCGGCACGCACCGGCCTGCTGCGGGTGGTGGCCTGCTCGCGCATGGTGGACGCCACGCTGCTGCAGCTGGCCGGGCATCTGCGCAAGGCCCTGCAGCGGGGACACGCGGTTGTGGTAGGGCGGGGGCCCGGGGCTGGTGTACTGCCGGGCGGCGGTGGGCGGCGCGGCCCCGCAGCTGCCGTTGGTGGGCGGCGGGTAGATCCGCCCGTCCACGATGATGGACCCGATGGTCGAAGCCACTGCAACATTCGTTCATTAGCCATTGTTTCACCAGTCATTGGAAATTTTTAATGTTGTTTTTTTTTGATAAAAATTAATCGGCAGCTTTTTGAACATTGAATAATTTATTTGGTAGGAACAAGTCCTGCCAGGTGACAACCAGTTTAGAAGGAAAGTTACAGGTCCAGAATAAGATAGAATTAGATTAATGTCACTTAACATATTATATTCCAGTATCGGCTCATCGATTCCAAAAGAAACCTTGTAGGAGAAGTTTCCTTGGAAACCTTGCAGGGAAGTTCCTTCAAAGGGAACTTTTGACGGGGTTCCTTTAATTTTTAGTTGTTAAGAAATTTTTTATTAATTCAATGATTAACACATTGACCGCGCAAGACGCAGATCCGCGTCACGCATGACTCGCACCAGCCGCACACGACGAGAATCCGCGTCATAGTCCGACTTAATTTTTCATTGCTTCATGTGAGCTCAGCAGTTGTCGGGTGGGGCTCAGCAGTTGTCAATTGTGCGCGTCGGGCAGTTCCCACCGTTTCGTTCTGTGTTCGCCGTGTCCCAATCTATCGACTCGTTCGGTTTCTGTGATCGTCTTATGGTTATATTTTATTACTTGCATTATTATTTACATTATTTTTAATTACATTACACCTCAGATTATCCGGACTAATGTGGCGGAACACCGATCCGGATAGCAAAAAATCCGGGTAATCCGAGGTCATTAGAATAACGCCTAAATAGCGATCGTGTACCTTAGCCCCTGCTAAATTGATGCTGCACACGGCATCGTACAACAAGATTGTACAACATGTTAGTCTTTAAAATTAGAAACTCATTATCAGTTCATACAAATAGTCCACAACTTCAATATAAACAAATCAAGTGATAACAATAAACTTACTCGAAAAATTGCAGTAGGCTACGCCTTTGTTAATTCATACAACTCCTTCAATTATTGTGATTCCAAATGCGGACAGTAATGAAATGCATTTCCATTTTACATTTAGAAGGGGCATTTCACTCGTTAGCGAGTTTACAACGAAACAAAGAAATCATGGCACAGAAATTGAATATCCTCAATCTAACAAGACTTGAGCATCCACTTGACATAAAAAAATCATGAACCTGCTGATTTTTGAAACTTAAACTGTATTATTTATTTTCATAATATTGTCTTGGATAGGAAGTCAACTTTATGAATGAGTTTTGTGAACATTTCAAATCACAGTCACAGTCAACAGCAATCGCAAATTTCTGCATAAATCTCTTAATTAACAAGAAATGCATCTAATTCAACAGCAGAATTGGATTTAATAATCCTGTAAATGAAGACCATGATCATGACGATCCTTTTTCATTTAAAATCTAGAAGTAGAAACAATAGCATTTAATGATTGTGATTTACTTTAATTCAAATGAAGAAATGGAGTGAGCTGTGTTTGTATATTTCTAAATTATTTATTTTAATTGTTCACATGACATGAAAAATAAAAAAATTAAGAAAATAATATTTATGTAGGAAAAAAATTAATGACTAAATCTTTAACATTCACAATTAAAGAAATAGCGAACCTTTTAAATAAAAAGGTTAACATTTCTTATTAGTTGCTTTGGACTAAGGGGAACACATACATGAAATAATTAGTTCAAGGCCTAATAATGTTGCATTGACTTTTTTCTAAGGAGGAGATATGTCTTTAGCAGTGATGGAGGGATTGTTTATTCATTGCAGCTAACAAATGAAACATAGAATGAGAAAATTTATGGGAAAAAGAATCTCGATGAAAAACAATCCTGAGATCCAACGAGAATGATATAAATGAGACTTGAAACAATGGTTCACATTTTTATTTGCAAATATGTTTGCTTTTGATGATATAAAATGTATTATTTGTAAAATTGTATGAAGGATAATTTTTCTCTCTTTTATGAAAGACTAGATAATTTTCATTTCGCCCTAATTGATGTTTGGACGTTGTAAATAACATTTTTCAAGGCAATTGTTCTTCCCTACAGCTGCATTATATATGATTTTTTTACATTATATATTTAAGTCCTAGTCCTTGGATGAAATTAACATTAAAACATTAAAGGCTCTGGGACATAAACAAAGATTTTAAAGAAAATGAATGTGCCTATGTGAGACCCCACCTAATAATCTACTTTCCTAAAAGATGTTCAGTAAATTGGTTTGGTAGTTAGGATGTAATGGAGCCCAAAACAAACAAACAAATAAATTAAAAAAATATTCAACCTCAAAAACTTCCAGAATATTTGTAGAATGACAATTTATATAATATGATTTCAAAAACTTTTGATATGTTCATTTAGAAAAACCCATCCTAAAAAGAAACTTGTTTGATGCCCAAATTAGGACTGAGAGGTACAGTTTTTAAACTTAGCACATATAAAAACAGAAAAGCAATGTAAATGTCAAATTAAAACCACAAAACCGAAGGAACACAAATTAATTAAGTTTGGCAGAGTTTGAAATATAATTTGAACCAGCTTTATACATTTTAGGACATTTTTGGTAGTTCTTTATTTATAGATATTTAGTTATGTGTGGTATTGGTTTATAGGTGCCAAAGTTAATTATAGCATATAAAATATATTCTGCCATAATCGTCTTAGACAATAATAATTGCCTGATACTTGATGAGTAAGACTGCTGGAGAAAAAAAATAACCGTTTCAAAACATTTTCCCAAAATAATTAGAAAAGCAAGATTGAAGTACTTCTCTTGCTTGCATAATGAAAGACTGTATAGTTTCCATATCCGAGAAAGAGAAAAATTCTTATAGTAAGATAATTCATTTAATTAACCGACATCAAAAAAACAACACTCCCAAAAAACTTTAAAAATATACAGCAAATGATATATTTGTAATCAAAATATAAAAACAATCACTGTGCAGCCGTGAATGTAAATTAAAAACTTATAAGACTTACTGTCACTGTAAAACAGGTTTTCACAAGCAGTTTTTGAAATGTTTGACTGGAAAGCACCTAAAATAAGGAGAAGTAAAAAAATATAAAACACCCTTTCATTTACTTTTTACATTTTTAATGAAAGAAACAAAATGAAGCTCATTGTTTTATTCTGAAGATAAGACCTGAGCCTCAAATTTAAATTTAAAATATGGCCAAGTAATAAAACAATATAGCATTAAAACTTAGTGGCAACAAAATTTATAAATTATATTTTTTATTTATATTGAAATTTGTATAGAATCAATTCAAATTCAACCATTAAATTAAATTTTCATTCCGATCAAAGTGTGATATCTTGCAACAAAATATACTTTCCTAAGATGGTTTGTTGCCAACATGAATTATTTTCTGAGATGACTTATAATTCACTCTTTAATAACAATGCCAACTTAGCTGTACATCCTTTTGTAATTTGCTTAAGTGAATACCATTAATTTTTTTATCCTGAAACATAAAAACTAAACCTCACATAGGACTTTGTAGTAGCAATAAAGCTGGAAGCCTTATTATAGGACTATTTTGTCTAGACTGTTATTATAACATTTTTTTTTTTACTTTTAAATTAAAATAATTTAACGTTTTTGTATGTTTAGAGTGATCAAATAAGAAAATACAGTAATGACAATGTAATTAAAATGAAGTATTAACATTCTCTAAATGGTAGAAAGCTAAATAATTATTTAGTAAAGCATCATAAATTTCAATTTCCGTATTCATATAATCTAACTAAACGGCCATATTTCAAAAAATACTAAATGAGATTTTAAAACTGTTTCATTATAAAATACAATTTTTAGAAATATGGCAGTGAGTTTATTATAATGTGCAACAACAATGAAGTGAAAGCAGAGTATTTACTACTCACCAGGTATAAGGCCTAGCAAGCAACAAAGACAATTTCACATTATAAATTTACTTTCATGAGGACATTATATCATTATAGGCCTAGTCCAGGCAATGAATGCTCATAAAAAGGTATAGAGGGAACTGCATGAAACACAATTTTTGACTTTGCAGCTTTGTTTGGACTAGTTAGGAGGTGAACATATCAAAAGTCCCCGTCCGTAGCCCTTGAGCGGGGGGAGGAAGGGGGGTCTGAAGGTACCATTTATTGGTTTTTCCTAAATATCTTTAAAACTATCAACTTTTAGTATTCCCTAATAAATTTGAAAATTATAAAATTAAGTTTCTTGTAAGAAAAGTATATAATATGTCTATTTTGGCCCAACCATTTACATGATAAGCACTAATTTTACTAATATTTAAACAAATATCCCTTCCATAAGAAATACATGTAAATTTGTAACATACATGCCCAATGGTGCAACTTTTTTCATCTGAAGGAAAATGAACAGCATTCAGGAAATATTGACAAAATGTCCAGTAATTTAACACCTCAATCACAATACCCCCGTTGCAGCAGACCTGCATACTCAGCGAATTCAAGTGCAAAACAACATATTTCGATCCAACATAGCGAGATTTGACATGTTTTTGTAAGCTCCATAAGAATAACATGGGGAATGAGTATGGAGGTTTGCTGCTACAGGTATATTAAAACTGGGTGGTTTTAATTCAATATTTAGTAGATCTGAACTAGAGAAGCCATTTACCAAGTTTTATAATGATATGTTGAGAAATAAGCGAGATATAGAATTTTACTTATTTCCCATAAGGTTAACATTGGGACAACGTACTGTGTTTACACTTTCAATATCTCGGCAACCAATGGACATAGAGCCATGATTCAAAATACTAAATTGTTTGTTTTTTTGGGCTGAATTCAATGGTGCCAATAAAAATTTGAAAATTTTATTTTTCTATGTAAAAGTCTCAAAAAACCCATTTTTGGGGGGGTTTACCCCCTTTACCCCCCCTTCCGGTGGTCCGATCGGGCTGGTTTACGAACTCGTCCGAATAATTACTACTTTACACGTCTATGCCAAATTTCATTCCGATTGGACCATTTTTGCGCAAGTTATCGTGCTTAAAGACACATATATATATATATATATATAGATATATATATATATATATATATTTATGAAAGTGAACGAATGGTGTTTTTGGCATCTGAGGACCTCAAAAGAAAAGTTATGATGGTTTTAGGCTTAGGTCTTACCATGAGACCTACGGTAACAGCTTCTTCCCTATAGGGGAAATTCGCTAAATTGGTCTAAAATAAAGGTATTGGCGAACTCACAAAAAAGGTATTTTTCAAGGAATTGTACTACAAACAAGTAATAATTCCTTGAAAATTATGAAAATTAATGATTTTTGTGAGCTCGCCAACATCTTTATTTTAGACCAATTTATACGATTGAGGTGTCAAATTACTGGGAATTTCGTCAATATTTCCTGAATGCTGTTCATTTTCCTTTAGGTGAAAAAAGCGTTGCCCCATTGGGCATGTATGTTACCCACAAATTTACATGGATTTCTTATGGAAGGGATATTTGTTTAAATATTAATAAAATTAGTGCTTATCTTGTAAATGGTTGGACCAAAATAGCCATATTTTATACTTTTCTTACAGGAAATTTAATTTTCAAATTTAATAGGGAATACTAAAAGTTGATCGTTTTCATGATATTTAGGAAAAACCAAAAAATGGTACCTTCAGGCCCTCCTCCCTCCCCACGCTCAAGGGCTACGGACAGGGACTTTTGATATGTTCACCTCCTAACTAGTATAAACAAAGCTGCAAAGTCAAAAATTGTGTTCCAAAATATTCCCTCTATACCTTTTTGTTGCCTGGACAATTAATATGCACAAATAAAAGGAAGGATTAATTTTGTGATGTTGGCTAGCATTTAAATGCAACTGAATTCCATAGAAGTCTTAGAAAAAAGTATAACTTATGGGATTGCAAAATAACTAAATCACTTTTTAACTTCAGCGAAAGAAGTAAATTTCAAACTTTCAGAGCTGTTCCTACAATTATTAGATTGACATGACATCTGTATGATTTTTACAAATTATGTTTAACTAAAATGTCTGGCAAACCAGATTCTAATAGCTATCAATTAGGCACTAATAGCTACCAGCTATTAGTCTATTAAGGAAATAAAACTTACAATATTGATTTGCTGGAAAATAATACTTAGAATCAATATTTCATATTAACCTCATAAGACATAAACTAAAAAAATTGATTACAGATCAATTCTTTGCACTTAATTAACAAGGTACTCTAGACATAGTGGGAATGAAAAATGTATTTATCATAATTATTGAGAAATCAGGTATCAGGTACTAATGTTAGTTAAAAAAAAGCATACAAAAAATCCTTTTAAATTTACAACATGTCCTGACAATCGTTGTGCTTTTTCAAAAAAGATGCTTTCAAAATATAAGATGTAACATATTTTGCAGTTAAAACAATTAATCTTTGATGTTAACTCATTTACATAATTGTTATTGTTCTTACTTTAAATCAAATTAGTTGCAGAAATGTTTTAAACAGATTTTTTATGGGACAAGTTTATCCTAATCATGGTTACAAATTAAATTCATCGTAAAATCATTCCATAATCTAATAATGAGAAGGTAAGAAAATCTATATCTGAAAATGTTGTACCAAAACTCAGTTTTGAAGTGTACTTACACAGCACGCTGACATGACTAATGAATTTAAATTCCAGGGCTTAAATTGCCTATTTTTGACCAAAAATCCCCAAAATTTGGGCTTAATAATAGAGGAAATAATATCCTCTAACAAATTCAAAGTAAATCAGATGATAACTGCAGCCGCTAGAGCACAATATCCCCTTGAGACAACGTGCTATGTTAAACAAATTCACATTTTCATTCAAAAATTGGTTACTTTTGGTGCTATGGCTATGGGAGAAGGCTCAGTATTTTTGAGGTTTTTTTGTCTTTAATAAAATTGTTCATTATATTTAGATTTGGGGCTCATATTACCCTTTATGGGTCCAAAAACCCCAAATTTGGGACATTTAACCCCCAAAAGTGAGGTTAAAGGTGTTTTGATATTTTTGCCCAACCAATTTGATCTGGATATCAAAGAAAAGAATGTTCCTATCAAATTTAAAAAATATATAAAGTTTTCAATAGATGCTTTGGCATCTGTTGGCTCCAAAATGAAAATTTATTACGGTCTCAAGCCTCAGAGTTACTATGCAGATGTTACAAATAGCTCTCTTATCCGCAGGAAATTCACTAATAATATACTAGGAGTATGCTCTTTAATCGCGTAATTGGATGAACTCTCAAACAATAACAAACCAAATCCACTGCCAGAAAATTAAAAATTGTGTTTTAAACAACAGAATGTAAATTAAGATAATTTGAAATAAAAAAAAATCAAGTGATTAATTAAGCAGCAAATATATTTTCTGTAGAAGGTACATCACATGCTGGGTGGTTAACGATTCTTCAATTACTTTGAAAAAAGAATCATCATTATTACAAATGGAAAACCCAAGATTCACACGCAAAAAATCCTGAGGAAATGTTCTCCCAATGTCTTTTACTAAATCGTACAAAAGAAACCCTCCAGAGAGCAGCAGCTGATCCCCATCAGGTGGGAATCAGCTGCTGCTACTCTCTGCTGCTGCTGCTCTCTGGAGGGTTTCTTGTATACGATTTAGTAAAAGACATTGGGAGAACATTTCCTCAGGATTTTTTTGCGGGTGACTTTTGGGTTTCCTACTTGTAATAATCATGAAACTTTTTTTCAGAGTAACTGATGAATCGTCAACCACCCAGCATGTGATGTACCTTTAAGGGAAAATATATTTACCACATATTTAATCGCTAGTTTCTTTTGTATTTAAAATTATCTTATATTGCATCCCGTTATTTAATTAACACAATTTTTCGCCAATGCTTATTTAATGGCATTTTTTCTAATTTTTGAAATCAAATTGCTACGAAACGGTTCAAGGAATTCGCTTCAAAATTTTTTTCGGTGAGCTATTCAACGGCTAAGCAAAACTTGAAAATGATCAGCGCAACCATTTTTGAGTTGCGTTTTTTTTAGTTACCATTTTTGAGTTGTGTTTTTGAGTTATCGCGTTTCATACACAGTCACACAGTCACAAAGTCACACAGTGATGGACAATGAATCTTAGACTCCACTAATACATAGATTCACTTTACTTCGTTCGTTCATCAATTAGAGATGTTATCTGATTTGTTATAACATGATATGGATTTTATGTGTTTTAGTTTATAACGTAGAATGATGATAATAAACATTAGAGGTTCCCCCCAGTCCAAAATTGATTCTACAAAATGGAAACAATGAACCGTACAAGTTGAGGGGACGAGATGGGAAAAGCTAATAATACATAACCATTTAAATTTATAAGTACGTTCAATAACGGCGTTATATGAATTATTTACAACGAACAATTAATGAACAATAATTACACAAATTAATCAATTTCAACAAAAACTACACACTCAAGTTGAGTGAACCAAAGAGCTGGGCTTCTCACAAACCTTTGATGAGATCAGGAACTTTGTCTAGGGCCAAGTTGATTCTCACAGGAATCTCGGGGTTTGGAATGTCGGCCCTCCGACTCTTTATCCTCTGCAGATGAGTTGTAAGATTCCTAAAAACATATTGCATATGAATGAATAATTCTTTTTAACTTTTCGACTCGTATATATAAGTAAATCGTGGTTTGTTACATAGCTAACACAGGGTAGATTAGTAACATCAGTTCCCATTTCGGTGTTTTTTTAGAAGTCCCATGACATTTACTTACTGTGTTTTCTGCTGAGTGTGTGGCAACAATCATAATCAACATGATGGATGAATAAGAAGCTGAAAATACTGAAGAACAGTCTCTGACGGGAACAAAAACTTACAGTAAAAAAAATTTACAAGATAAGCATTTATGAATAGGCTAATGCATTACATCAGAAGAGTCAGCGACGTACTTCCAGGAGCTGCTGACTTGAGTGTGAGTCACGGGTGTGGCGTCATCGCAACACCAAAAATAGTGTGTCTGGCAAATTTTTTAAGCTTTTTTTGTGTTTTATTGTGAAGTTTTTGCAAAAAAAATTTAAGACCAATACAATGATTTTCCTACAGCTAAAAAAAAAACTTTCAATGGTTTCAAGTTTACTAATAATCAAGAAGTCGTCAATAGTTTTCAAGTTTAAAGAATAATCTTAAATGCAAGAATTTAAATTCAATACCATGCGTACATCTATCCTTAACTAATATGCAAGGCTATTTGATCAAGGCTCCTCCTCCAGTTCTGAAATGATTTTAAGTTTTGGTGTCGTTGGAAAGAACTTGGTGAAAAGTTTAGCAGGACAAAAAATGTATGAAAGTTACACTTGAAGGAGGAGCATTGATCGCCAAAATTTAACATTGGAATATAATTTCAAGTAAAACAGCTACACACCTAGCTGTGGAGTAAACACAGTTCTATCAGCAAACTGTTCCTTTGTGAAGCAGTGTATTTATAGTCAAGTCTCAATAGATACATTTATATTGGAAATTTTTATGACCTTTGACACTCTGTCGCTGTATTTTATTAGATAAGCTTTGAGTTTCTAAGTTTTATGGTTTTGATTAGGAGGCATTAGATTTTGTTAGTTCTTAGTTGTCAAATATATTTAAAAATCAGTTTGTTAGGCCTACAACGGTAGTTTTTCTCCTTACTTGCCTGTAAATACTGGCAGATAAGTTTCGACAAAGTTATATACTGAGCTTCACCATTTTTTAAAATTTATGTTAATGACTTACCAAATATTGTAAACAGTAAATGCTTATTTCTTTATATAATGTATGTTGAGGTCTTCAAACAGTGTGTAAAGATTCAGTTGAATTAAAGAGACTCAAAATGTAATTTAGATGTGGATGATTGGTCAGGTGCTATGTCTCAATAAAAAGTTAGAAGCTGTAACAGCAATCTAATCCTAGAAAAGGACAGACCCCCAGTAGTCCTTGTACAGCAGACCCCCTCTATACCGACCTCATAACCGACCTTGTTCGACCTTGTTTCAACCGACGATCGGATTATTCGCCCTTGCTGGTCAAATACTAAAGATCGTTTTAAGTTTTAAGCGACCCGGTTTTGAGACCAGTTGACAAAGAAGCCTGGTTTCCCTATGAGTAAATCCCCTCTAGGTAGAGAAAAGGCCCTCTTCAAAGCAAAATTGTTTTGAAAAAATAGATCAACCAACTGATGCAGGGTATACATTATGAAGTTACTCACGTTTTGCTGAAGAGCAGTGCCATGTCGCTTCCCCTGCTGAGAGCCATGTTGACAAAGTCTATACAGTGATCGGTCAGGGCCGACAACTGTTCCAGCGCGAGCTTCTTCTCGTTCAGCGTCTTCTGTTTGCCGTCACACACCTCGTTCAGCCGCACCACCAGCTGCTTGCCTCTCGCGTTGATTGTGTTGGTCAACCTGCGGTCAGCAAAAACAAATCAGTTAACGTAACATTTTACTCAAAAATACCCCTATTGCAACAGACCTGTGAACTGAGCAATGTCTACATGATAGAATCATATTTCAACCCAACATAGTGGTACACATCATTTTTTCTATAAAAATAAAAACAGGAATAAGCATGCAGGTCTGCTTCTGCAGGTATCTGAACACTGGGTGATTTTAAATCAGTATCTAGTAGAATTCACTAGAAGAGGTCATATACCAAGTTTTTTCAAGATATGTTAAGAAACAAGGAAGGTGTACCATTTTATTTATTCACCACAAGGTTAACACGGAGAATGAGTGTGGAACGCAGGTTTCCTGCCATGTAAAAGTAAAAATCAGAGGTTTTGGTCTAATTTAGGTCTCACAACTATAAGAAGCTACAAACTAAGTTTTGCTTTTAAATGATAAGAAATAAGCTAGATATTGAGATATAGAATTTTACCTATTTCTTGTAATGATAACATAGGCACAAAGTACGTTTTCAGTAAGTTATCTGAGTAACCAATGGGCATAAATCAATTATTCAAATACTAAATTATTTGTATATGAAGCTGAATTCAATGGTTCAATCGAAAATTTTACATTTCCTTTCCCATTCACCCCCCTCTTGTGGTGGTCAGATCTGGCTGGTTTTCAAACTCAAGCGAGACTTTTTTTTTGTCTGTACCAAATTTGACTCAGATTGGACCATTTTTCCAGCTAGGCCTATTATGTTAACAGATTTATATCAAAATTTTGAATAGGCTACTTGAACAAATGGTGTTTTTTGCTTCTGGGGACCACAAAAAGTAAAGTTATATTTATCTTGGGCTTAGGTTTTTTATTATGAGGGCTTAGGCTTTAATTTTCTACAGAGGAAATCGCCAAATATTGAACCCAAACAAAAAACACTATAATTGTGACCAAACCAAAGAGTAAGAAGAAGACGGCATATACTGTGAATACAAAAATTTTTTTTTTATAATTGGCATCATCATGTATTGTTCCTAGAGGAGTTCAAATGATGTTTGTCTTAAAAATATATTTATATTTACTTTGATTTATGGAGAAGAAAGCTAAAATATCATAACAAAAGTGTAAAACTTACTTGACTACCATCTGAGTGATCTCTTTCACCAACTGCTTTTTCTTTTCCACGATGAGATTTTGTCGGTCATCAATCACTTTCATTGCACTTTTCAGCAAAACTCGTTTGTAGCTAAAAAATAACATCAACAGTTAACTCTAGATTTATACTCCCAGTAGAACATAAGTTGTCTCAAAGTTCAAAGAACTTTGGTCCGATTATTATCTTTTACTAGCTGAAACTGGCAGGTGTTGTCATGCCCCCTTTGAATGTTTACCAAAGATCACCTGTTCAAGTAGACAAGTCACATATCAAGTGTTAGCTTTTATGTAAAGAACATCTCTGCAGAAGATTGATAGGGGAACACTTTTGGGCCCCTGGGGAGAAACCCAATCAAGTTGGGAGGAAACGGATAGCTTACAAACTTTCTCCATATAGGTGTCATGGCAAATAGTCCATAAATTTCAAATATATATTAACCAATATCCTCTGTTAAATGTGAATTTGTTAAAGAGGACCTTCAAATAAAACCAAGTTAAAGAAAATGTGGAACCCAAAGTAATAAAAGGAGTTTATAGGTTATGCTTTGACAATATATTTATCTACCCTCATTTTGGTCTTGCTACTAGTATTGCCATAACTAATGAAGGAATAGTCCCGCTGTACCAAATATATTGAAGAATTTTAAATCACTGTGCATGTGACTCCTGAAGTCATATTTAAATTTTATTGAAAAAGAAAAGCTAAAACTTTTAAGGAAACAAAACTGAAAAGAAGCAATTTAAAAAAAAGTACAAAAAGTACAATTTAAAATATCCAAGTCTTTGTTACTACAGCTAGTACTCACAAAGACTTAAAAGCATAGCACAGGTGCATAAATGATTTAGCGTGGATGATTTAAAGTTAAAATATCAGGTGAAATATAATAAACAGAACCCATAACATTGATCATAGGTATACCTGACTTCCGACAGGAGACCAGATATCATGTTTCTTGTCTCTTGTGCAATCTCATTGATGAACTTGTACTTGTGGTCTCGGTGGTCTGAAAGCTGACAGTCTCGGCAAGTCAGTCTGTCACAAGTCTCGCAGAACAAACTCAGTCTCTCCTAAAAAAAAGGAAATGATCACAATTTCAAAATCTCCTTTCATAATGATATTTTTAGTTTAGTCCTCATAAAGTTTGCTTCATATCTTTTTAAGAAAGAAGCAATTTTTTATCCTTTTTAAAGTCATCCAATTAAGTTATTACAATAATTCTTGATAAGAAAAGCAACAGACAGGTACCGGTACCTTATGTTCAATAACTAAATTAGGCCTCTGTTGGCAACACATCATTACAATTAATATTAAAACAATGAAATATTTTAAATTTTCATATTTCCCATCAATGTAGCAAAATAGAAGAAAGCCTTTTGAAAAATACTCAATTACGAATCAAAAGGAGAAAAAATGAATAACAAATAAGAACTTGAAAAAAATATATAAATATCATTTAAAAAACATTCATTTGTTAGGGCTATTATAGTTATGATTGAAATGAACATAATATTAACAAAATACCCTTTTTTATAATATTTTTATTTTATTTTGACATATAAAAATATAAATAAATAAATTAAAAGTATTATAAAAAAAGGGTATTTTGTTAATATTATGTTCTTTTCAATCATATATATATATATAATCAAAATAAAATGCCAGTATCCTAAATAAAATGCAAGTACAAAAATAAACCCTATCTTTATTAAAAATTAAAAAAAAATAAAAAGAAAAAGAAACCATCTAAACCCAGGTATTTAAAAACTATTTCATTGTACATTCATATGATTATAAACAAGGCGATAGTATAAACAAAAACATATATTCTTATTTTGATGACTGAAATGTACACTTATTACTGAAATTACACACAGCCTCAGGTCGAAACATGTGTCAGTATTAATTAAATACAATATTATACAAAAACAGGGTATTCTGGTTTTTATATTATATTTTCTGGTTATATGGTTTTTCATATGATAATGTTATTTTTCAATAATATATATCATATATATAATTTATTTTTATTTTATACAATGAAGTATATTATATTTTTGGAGTCTGATGAAGATGTAAATTGAAATACATAACTCATTTCATGAGAGTGTTGGTCTTCATTAATCCACATGCAGCAATTGGGCACTTCATGAAGTGTCCAGTGCTAACCGGGCACTTCATGAAGTGCCCAGCTCGCCTATGCACATAGCGTAACTGAACGGTTTCATTAAAAATTACAGTATGTGACCAACAAAACTGGACTCTTCATGAAGTGCCCAACACTCGTTGGGCACTTGCTGTAATTATTTCTTTTACACTATGTGTCCAGCTCAGATGCTGGGCACTTGATGTAAACATGTAAAACTGCTGTTTACATTGTTGTTGATAGTATCCAACGTATTATTTTAAATTATACAAAATACAAACATTTTTTAAGACTTTTTAAGACATTAAGAATATGATTAACAACCACTAAACCAGGCAATTCCTGCCAGTATGTTTTTGATAATGGTTCCTTATATGTTTTCTGAGTTATTTTGCCTACACATCATTATTAATATTATTATCGAAACAACACACGGTTTTAAAATGGTTTATTGTTTAAATAATAATATTAATAATGATGTGTAGCCGAAAAAAATCACAAAACACAAACCAGACAATTCAGTCAATTAGAATTGTATCCTTTAATAAAATAAAAAACATGTAACATTTTACCTGCCACATTTATATATAACTTTAACCTTAACCTATTTCTTTCATGTTTCAATTTATTATCTTCTTACTTAGTCCCCCTTAATAAAACTTAAAATAAATCAAAATACAGCAAGGTAAAACAAATTTACATAAAGTACCATATGAGTGTTCAAAAATTAATAAAAACTATTTTTTAGTTTTTTTTTGGTATAAAATGAAAAACAATTAATTTATATAAAATTTTACAATTCTGTTTGTTTGTCTTACAATTTTACTAGCATCAACCTCAATATAGGTTTAAGTATTTATTGTATGTCAGAATGAATTAATTAACATAATATCATTACCTCGAGCATTTTCAATTTTTTTTTATTTGTTTATAGAATAATAAAAAAAAATATTTTGAGTGCAGTCCCGTTTACTTAATAGCTTTTCAGTGATGTACATTAAATCTTTGATCATACCTGCTGACACCAGTACTATAAAAATAAAAGTTTGTGTTATTAAGTCAAATAAATATTTGGAAATTCATATGAAGAAATAGCCTAAGGGGATAACCTATGAATGTTGAAGGTTATTCAAAAGTGAGGGGTTGCTAGTAAACGTTTGAATTTTAATTATCATTACTATTTTTTCTAATAGCGCATTACCTATATCATTTTATACTTTTGTTTAGTTTTACCACTATTTAAAAACTAATTTTTTGAAATTCTAATCTATAAGTATTTATTTTTAAGTTTAGATTAAGTGGTTACTATTTTATGTGAAAAAATAAGTAATTTATTATAAACTGTAAATTTCAGTGTAAACTTAGCTTATAAACCATAAATTCACTATCTAGATAAAACGTAAACTAATTATACTTGCAAAAGGCCTATGTAACTAAATCCAGTATTAGAATTATTGGATTTAAAAAATATTAAAAGGTTTAGTAGCAAACAGTAACATTGCTACTTTAGCACATACATTGGGATTTACTTAAACAAAGATTTTGAATTGACTGCCAAACACGCCTCGATACAGTAGTTACATCATGTGCCCAAAGAGCGTTGGGCACTTCATGAAGTGTCCAGTTTCGTTGGGCACTTACTGTATTTTTATTGAAATAATCGAGTTACACTATGTGCCCAGGCGCGCTGGGCACTTCATGAAGTGCCCAATTACAGCATGTGGCTACGACATATATATATATATATATATATATTACGGATGGTGTTTTTTGCCTTGGGGGGTCCCAAAATGAAAAGTTATCATGGTCCCATGACTCAGAGCCACCATAGCTGCCAATAGCCAAACATTCCATAAGAAATTCGCTAATAATATGACTTTTAGCAGTTATTTTATATTACTCTTTAATATAAATGAGAGACGGAAAGTAAAACATCCCATCTAAACTGTATAGGATTTGCAAACTTCAATAGGACTATAAATAGATTTGTACTTCAACTAATTTCTCTCAAGTTAGGCATACAACATTTATCTACAAAATGGACTTGTTGACTTACCTGACGATGGACAGAGCAGAACAAGCTTTTGTGCTGAGTCCCAGCTGCTGGCGTGTGGTTGTCAGGCTCTCCCTCTTCTTTGGGTTTAATAGTGTGTTCCTTGGTGATCTTGAGCCTCTGATGAGCCTATCACACACAACCAATCGTGAGGTTATTGTATCAGTACGCTCCTAACATCAATAAATCCTAATTACAATATATAGTTTAAAAATCCACAGTAAATTATAGAAACACCTCTTGAAAGGTATCTATAAAAATAAAGATAGATCAATCTAAAATAATATAACAAAGTTTGATTAATTTTAGAGGGTGCATTAGTTACTATTTAATATCCCCTGCTGATTTGTTATAAGACTTAAATTGCTCTCACTTTAAATTTACAGTAAATTTACTGTACACAAGGAAACAGAAATAAAGGAAATCAATAACCAACACAATGAGCTGATTGCAGTAAACCAACGTTTAATGTATGGTTATTGGTTACTTAAGAGGAATGTAGTGGCAGCACTGGTGGCAGTAGGAAATGTTTGTTTGTTTATTATAGGCTAGGTTTGAAGAATTGAGAAACAAAATAGTTTAAGCAAGGAATACGTTATGATTTGAAAATATGTTTTTTGTATAAGTAGTTTGATGTAAAGTATCGTATGTCACACACCCGGTATGCTTTACCATACTCGCATGAAAATCCCGCACTCGCCTAACGGCTCACGCAGGAATTGTCATGCTCACACACTAAAACATTACTTAACGGGCTAGTAACGTAATATCCTATTACCTTCAACCTTGGCATAACCAACAACATAAGCTTTTGTCCAACACTGTGAAAAGTGATAAACAAGCAGAATATTTAATTTAGTGATTGAATTAAAACATTATGCAGGCTGAGTTTGGGGTTCTGATTTAAAACAAAAGAAGGGGGATGATTGGGTTTAAACTCTTGTCGCATGTAGGGCAATTCTCCTACTAAATGTGGATGTGATTTGTCCCTAGAAACACCATTTCGGTTCAAGCTGTCGACAATGCCTCGCATGGCGGACGTTTATGGAGGTAGACACCCACTTTCTAGAGTTACAATATTTAATACCCCTGTTGCAGCAGACCTGCATACTCAGCGAATTTCAAAAGCAAAACGACATATTTCAATCCAACATAGCGAGATTTGACATGTTTTGGTAAGCTCCATAACAATAAATAAATAAGTAAGGTCTTTATTTGCGAGCGAGTTTCATTTTTACAAATGTTTTGCAAATTGACTCATGTCAAAAACTGTACAAAAACAATGATTCTTAAAGCTAAAACTAAAAATAAAAATATAAAATACTTGATCTAAATACAGCTTTGAGGGCAAGTTTAAATTTACTGCAAGACAGTGCCTTCATTTGAGAGGACAGTGTATTGTATTGGGCCGGCCCAAAGTAGGAAAACCCCTTTCTACCTGCTTCAAGCCTAACCCTCGGTATGTCTAACAACGCGTCCTGCCGTGTTCGACACTCTCTCATAGTTGATCGCTGTCTTAGCTTTTCTTTTAAATATTGTGGTGTCCCCAAGACCAGTGTTTTGTGAACAATGTACACCGTCTGCATGTCACAGCATCTTTGAATGGACAACACCTTTGCCATATTCCGGTAACCAGTTATATGGTCAAACTTTTTTAGATCGTATAAAAACCTTAGACCAGCGTTTTGTAGCCTATGCAGCACCGTCATGAGTTCCTGTGTCAAACAGTACCCAAAAACTGGAAGACAGTAGTTCATGGTAGGGAAAACCAAGGACTGAACTAATTTCAATTTGGATTCTTGTGGAATCAATGTCCTAAACCTATTCAAAACCTTAATTTTGCCACTGATTCTGCTGCATATTTGTTTCACCTGACCCGAAAAGCTCATCTGTGAGTCAATAACCACACCTAAGACAATTTGTGTTCACAAATAGGCAAGTTAACCTGATCCATTGTGACTAATATACTATTCTTTTTCATATTTTCACAGAACTCAGAGCCAGCAAAGTGCATCACAGAACACTTCTGTGGGTTCAGTTGAAGCCCATGATTTTTCGACCACACATTCACTTTTGAAAGGTCACTATTCATGCGCCTTACTGCCTCTACAACCTGTGAAGGGTGGTATGATAAAGTTATTTGGCAATCATCCGCATAGGTATGCATTGAGCCGTAATCCAAAGTGGCCTCTATCCCAACTAAGTACAGATTGAATAATATCGGGCCAAGGCAACTACCCTGAGGTACACCCACCATCTTACCTTGAAGACAAGAAACCTGACCTTTCACTCTGGTTATCTGTGATCTTCCACTCAAATACGTGGTCATCCAGTCCAAAGCTAAACTGTCGAATCTGATGTACTTTAATTTTGAGATTAACATATCGTGGTTTACAGAATCAAACGCTTGCGTATAGTCCAACACTGACATTATACTAAATTTGTTGTTATTTTTTGCGCTGAAAATTTCATCAGTCAGATTAAGCAATGAAGTGCATGTGCTATGATCCCTTCTGAAACCAGATTGGGTAGGAGGCAAAATCTGTTCCTCGTTCAAAAAATGTGTAATCTGATCAGCAACAACTTTCTCCAAAATTTTAGAGAGTACAGGCAATAATGACACTGGTCTATAATGCTTCTCCAGAGAAGCATTGCTCACTTTCGGAATGGGAATTACAATGCTTTGCTTCCAACATGAAGGAAAAACTCAAAGTCTTAGAGACATGTTAATAATGTGTGTGATTACATTGAGGCAATAAGGACTTAAACTTTTAATCATGTGGATGGAAACATTGTCAGTTCCAACAGCTGTGGAAGATATACTATTCATTGCCCTTTTTACTTGGCATTCCCTCACTTGAGAATAACTGAAGCTTTTGCTTATATTCTCAGATGCGTTGCTATAGTAAAACTTTTGCACATCTTGGCTAACACAATTACCAGTCCCCATTTTTGCAAAATAGATATTCATATCATCAGGAGATAACATGCAACACTCAGTACCTTTTTGTTTTAAGACACCAGGCCCTTCCCTTCGTAACAATAACATGGGGGATGAGTATGCAGGTTTGCTGCTACAGGTATATTAAAACTGGGTGGTTTTAATTCAATGTTTAGTAGATCTGAACTAGAAGAAGCTAATTACCAAATGTTATCAAGATATGTTGAGAAATAACCGATAGGATAGAATTTTAATTATTTCCCATAAGGTTAACATTGGGACAACGTACTGTGTTTACCACATTCAATATCTCGGTAACTAGTGGACATAGAGGAGTGATTCAAAATACTAAATTGTTTGTTTTTTTGAGCTGAATTCAATGGTGCCAACAAAAATTCGATAAATTTTATTTTTCTATGTAAAAAAACTCAAAAAATCGATTTTTGAGGGGGTTTATCCCCCTTTACCCCCCCTTCCGGTGGTCCGATCGGGCTGGTTCACGAACTCGTCCGAGTGATTACCACTTAACACGTCTGTATCAATTTTCATTAAGATTGGACCATTTTTACGGCCGCTATCGTGCTAACAGACAAATATATATATAAATATATATATAGATATATATATATATATATATATATATATATATAAAAATTCGAACGAATGGTGTTTTTTGCTTCTGGTGGCCCCAAAACGAAAAGTTGTCATAGTCTCGGGCTTAGGTCTTACCATGAGACCTACGGTAATAGCTTCTTCCCTATAGGGGAAATTCGCTAAAAACGACCTCAGCTGTGTAAGGGAAAGGTTTCCTTAGTTGTCAAGACTGCAATAATGCATATTGCAGATTTGACTTTTAGCGAGTTCGGCACCAGATTGGCCATCGATTTTACTTTTGTAGACACCAGTGTTGCAAGTCTACAGCAGACAAGCAGAAATTACATCACTAATTCCGATCCAAACTGATGGGCCTAGATGACATTTCAGATATCTTGACATCATTTTCTGATGATTAATACAATTATTTGATTTTTTTCACATTTTTGGTCTGCGATTTATGAGTATTTCCCGCAGTGAACATGTTAACCTAACCTCTCTGTACTAAGAGTATAAACAATGTAGGCTAGCTAAAAATTAGTCTACAAAGGAAAAAAAAGTTAACAAAAAACTAATTTTTAGCTAATTTTCAGTTAGCTACAAATTAGTTTTTTCAAAGGAAAAACCTTACCTTAGCCTGTAAAATAATATATGACTTATGAACTTCTAAGCAGAGAGGTTCTAACTTATCCTAAGACACTTCAATATTTCTTATTGGAAATCAATTGAAGGGGTCCCCCGTAAAACGTTCTAAACGACAAAACCCTAGTTTTGAGTAATCAAGGGTTGAAAGTTGAATTCCAAAATTTACGGTTTTTTAAAGGTTAGCTAATAATCATGTATAATCTCTTAACACCCTATTTATAAAATCATAATGTAGCATTATATTGAATTTGTACCTGCCATCAAGCATTTTAAAACATTTTATGTGTTTTTTTAGGGGTTATAACGTTCTAAATGACTGGCGCTTGGAACATTTTCTGACGGACTGCTCTCCTACTTTGGAAGAAAACATGAGGGAGAGTAGGAATACCAACAGAAACAAAAATAAAACTGAATATAAAACAATTTTATTGATGTAAAAGTACAAAAACGTAATGTTGTTAATAAAACATGATACGTCATTTTGCTAAAAGTTATCCACATGTTGTGCTTAAAACGTTATTCTACCCACGTCTTTTGGGGGCAATTTCCAGACTTGGCTTCTTATTTTTTGAAATACAGGCTAATCCAACTTTTCTATATTCAATCCTGGTCTTATCCTTCCACTTTCCAATATTTACTTCACGTCTTTTATTTATATTTACGCGATTTTGGTCCTTGGGTGACAGCGCAACGACCGGCGGGGATTCCATCTTTCGGGGAATAGAACGTTATTACCCAGAAAGTCCGTGCAGTCTCGCGAATGACGCAAACTTTGTCAGACGAAATCAGGGCTACCAACTCAAATATCTTCAAAACAAAATATACCACGGTGTAGCTCATGTCCTGGAGAACCTTTTTCACAGAATATCTCCGATTATGAAATTTTGTCGCTTAGAACGTTTTACGGGGGACCCCTTCAATTTATATTCACTAATATTTCTAGAATACGGAAACTATATGAATACTGGTACCAGATAATATTATAATCAGCTTTTACAAAAATATTTAATAAAAATAAAGGCTAAAGAAACCAATAGAATTATATTCATCAGTTCTACAATATAGCCTATATGGCGTTTCAGATTTGGCCTACGGTACATGCTTTTGGAATAGGTATCAATTCCAAATTCCACATACCTGTACACAACCATCGCAAATAAATTCAGCACACTCAACACACCAACTAGTGGCTGCAGTTTCAGGGCAACTTCCACACTTAAGTTCTGTAAATTTTGATGAATCGTTTCCATCTTCACTGACTGCTGGTTGATTTTCAACTAAGAAGTGGTTTTCAATTATGTTAGGTGTCCTACAAATCACATGACAGAGTGGGCATACAACTGAGGGCCCTTCACCTGAAAACAAAAAATCAACCTAAAATTTAGAAGGTGTGCAAATCTCAGATTAATCCTAGGCCTAACTTATCAAGTTTTTTCAAGCCAAGTTTACCCTAAGGTACTCGACTTCTATAAAAATAATCCTAAGTCTAACTTAACTTTTGTAGTTAGGTATCGGTACGGTACCATATTTCTTCCATTTACCCAAAATCGGCACACAGATAAAATTTTACTGCCTTTATACAGTTATTACCCACCATCGCACCAGTAAAACCTGTTAAGCCTACCTATAGCTTAGAGGTGGCTCCCTCAAATCGCCTAGCGCAAATATAATGATCACCATCCTCTTCGATGACATGGTTAGCACTAACAACGCAATCATGATGCCTGTGTCAATGTTTCAATCATTTGAAAAATCATATCAGGTTCACTCTAACTGTATTGAAACTGCATTGAATTAGTTAGGCCTAACGTGTAATGTTTTAGTACCTCTCTTGATCTAAGCTTTCCAATGGTGCCCCCTAAAAAATTGCTCTGGGCAGCAGAAAGTCAACAGCTGCAAAATGGCCAGCTGTGTCATTCTTACTCATATTGGCTCATGGGTTTTGTTCTTCAGGATTATTCTATATATCAAATTTGTAGAATCAGTGTTTACACTACTGATTTGTTTATCTTGTTTGGGTTAAGTACCATGTATCATAACAATAAAATTATTATTTAAACAATATATTTTTTTATCTTTATTTTGCTTAGGCCTACATCTTCAAAAGTAGGTCTACACAAATTCTCCTTGCAACAAAGGTTAGTTTTGCATTTCCTACATTTATAAAGGCTAGGGGACTGCAGTGTAGGGCCAATGTTAATTTGACTTACCTTGTAATTCTGACTCTCCTGCAATATGCTCATTAACTTTAGTCGTGATACAGTTGCCACAAGCAGCATGTAGACATTCTAGAAGCTTTGGTTCTTCACTAGGTGTTAAAGTAACATGACAAAATATACATTTTACAGTTAACCAGGGATTGAGTGGCTGTTCATCTCCAGTTGTAGGACTGGGTGTTACTTCTTCAGATCCATCAACAGCACTAGTAGTGTTGCTAGAAGTTCCCCTCTCATCAATATTAATTTCAGTCTTAATGTTAGCCACTGGAAGAGCAACATTATTAACACTTTCTGGTTGGATTGGAGGTGCTGAAATAGGTGGAGCTGTGATAGGCGGTGTTGTAATAGGTGGTGCTGTAATAGGTTCCATATTGCTTTTATACACAGCTACTTACAGTTTTTTAACCATACTGTTTAATATTCATGCAAAGTTTCATTAGAGACACCAATTGAGGCAACACGAATTTGGTACAACAGGTTAAAAACCATCACTAATATGGCAGTCTTATTGGGATATTTTAAGTCACAAATAAACTACAATATCACTTTCAATATGAAAATCACTTTGAAACTATAATAAATGGTGCACATTAAACCAAGAAAATTATTTCCTATTAACGAAACCCATTACTAGCGAGTAGAAGGGTAGCACCACTTGATTCGATTTGAAAGCCATTGTTTTTCACTTGAGCCGTACAGTCACTCCGACATATTCGGAAACTAAACTAAATTTTTACAAAATATTCATGGGAATCTCTTGGAAAATATTGTGAACAAATCAAATAGCACTGTATTGTAGACAATAATACTTGGTTTACACGACCATTAATCTGAAAAATCACCGCCAAAAGATGCAGAACTGATTTCTCACAATTGTTGCCAGCCCGATGAACGGATGATTATTCTTCTGTTCTGTTAATTTACTTTTACAATTGGCTATGACCAACCTAACAGTACGAGTATTGTGACGTTCCTCAATATACTATAGCCAAGTAAACTTTTTTGAAAGTAAATAACATCATTATTACTTTATTGTTATTATAATCTGTTTGAATATAACAATATAATGTTCAAACATAATGATAGATTACATAATAAACTGATTACAGGACTGTGTCGGTGGTGTGCCCTGCTTGAAACCCGTCCGATTTCAATGGAAATTGACACGGACATATAAAATTATTATTATTCGGAAGATTAAAATGTACAGAGGGGAATCCTGCCCCTCTATCGGAGCGGATGTTCTGTGGTGTTGTTCACAGCTACATAAATTATTTTATAGCTTCCATTTATTAATGTAATAAACAAGCCAATGCGAGTGACCCCGCCAGCCGCCTAGCGCAATATAACTCCGTCCCTCAGTCTTCTGAACTTTCAATTTTAACTTTATTCAAGGTTATAAATAAATAAATTGTAAAGGGCACAACTGATGCCAGCGAAAAAAGGGAGTTTGAGTTGTGCCCTGGACTAACTTGCATGTGCACTATGGTCTTTCTTTATAGATCAAAAGAGAGAACAAAAGTAACCAGGTTTCACATATGCCTATTTAATTACAGCTCAGCTTCAGAAAGGTCAGTTATCTGATATGTCTTTGATTCAATACAAAAATGCCTAAATTCTTTGACGGAAATCATGGCTATTTCAGTCATTATTTCCCCATTCTGTATCTTAGTATGGTGTCCCAGTACTGTATGTTATGAATAAAAATGGCACTATATTGGTACTATAAGTCATACTAAAGCTTCTTAAGAAATTTACCCACACGGCCCACATATGATCTATATAGTGCTTTTGGAGGGACTGAAACTGTATACTCTTTTAGGAAAATGACAGATTTGTTTATTGTAGTTTTCTGTCAAAATTTTTTTGTTATTTATTTATTTATTAGAGGACAACCCATTTTACAAGTGATATAACAGTAATTGTGGTATGGGATTATCTATATCTAAAGAACTACATACACTATTATAAAGAAGAGGTGGTTTATGTATGTATGTTTAGATGTGGCTAGTGAACGCGAAAAATACTGAACCAACTGGGTTGAAATTTCACACAGAAGTAGATCTTGAACCTGGGAAACACGTGGGCCCATTCCCTTCCTTAAAATCCCCTCGATCTATAACCCGTGTACGTCCTGAGTTTCAATGTTTACATTTTATTACCTTTTTACCTTTTACCTTCGTCGTCATTCCGTTGACCTGACTGAGGCGTGGAATCCGTCATTCTATTAAATCTTGGGCTACATGTCTTCTCTTGGATTGTTTTGGGTTTAGGTTAAGGTTAAGGTTAGGTTAGGTTCCATAATGAAATGGATCAGGACTAGGTTACGTAACCAGATAGAAAATCTTCAATGGTGTAAAAGCAGTTTGAAATTAAAAACTGCTTCAGAGCAAGTTTGAATTTGTTAGTTTGTTGAATTGACTTAATATCTATCTACTGGCAGGTTTTGGAAAAAATTTCAATCCAATGAAGCTAGGTTTTCTCTCAAACATTGACAAATTATGAGTTACAGCAGTTCTATTGTTTCTAAATCTAGTGTCGTATGAATGGGGTGGATCCAGAAAAAGTTGATTAGTTAACTTAACATACATAATAGTCTCAAAAATGAAAAGGCATGGAACAGTCATAATCCTTAATTCTTTAAAGGCGTCTGAACAATGATCTCTAGGTTTTAGTCTGAGAATATACCTGATGGCTCTCTTTTGAATTTTAAAAACTGAATCTAAGTTAAGTTTGGATGACATTCCCCAGAGTACTATAATTTATGTGAGATTCAATTAGGCTATGGTAAACTAATTTAGAAAGAGAACACTTGGCAAGAGTGGAGATTTGTCTGAGGACAAACAGACCTGCCGAGAGCTTAGTGCAAAGATGTTTGACATGTTCATTCCAACTCAGACTATCGTCCACAATCACCCCAAGAAATTGGGAAGAACTCAGGCCTGTCAGAACGGTATCCCCGACTGCTAAGTGGGGATATTTTGTGGAAGAAGAGAGTTGTCTTTGTTTAGTTTGAAAATACAAATAATTGGTCTTTTCTGCATTGAGAGAAAGTTTGATGTCGGAAAAATATTGAGCCAAATCATTTACTGTAATGAAGGATTCAATTTCCAGAGCAGTTTGATTTTTATTTCTTGAGAGGAGGGTGGTGTCATCGGCATAGATGATCAGATCTTCGGTGGAGAAATGGTCTTGAATGTCATTAATTTACATGAGGAAAAGGAGGGGCCCCAGAATCGAGCCCTGGGGCACACCATTCCTCACCTCATGCACATCAGAAAGAACAGAGGATTTAACACCGGATTTTTGAAAAACGTTTATTTCAGTGATTTGTTTCCTGCCCAGCATGTACGACTCCAGCCATTTGAGGGCTGTGCCGCACACCCCGAGGCAGGCCATTTTTTCGGACAGGATGGCAGGGTCAACACAGTCGAACGCCTTGGATAAATCAGCAAAGCATCCGACCATGCTGCCCCCACCACCCAGGGTGTCCAGACAGTCAGTGACAAATTGAATGAGTGCAGACTTTGTTGACAGTCCCTTCCGGAAACCGAATTGCCGTTGAAAAAAGAGTGAATTTGATTCCAAAAAAGTGCTGAGCCGGTTGTACACCACCTTCTCATAGATTTTTGAGATTGCAGGAAGGAGTGATATTGGACGGTAGTTGGAACTTTCCTGATCGTCGCCTTTTTTAAAAATTGGTTTGATCTTCGAGGTTTTAAAAATATCAGGAAAAGTACCACTGGCCAAGGATAATAAACATTCAAACACAGAAATGTAAACAGTTATGAGTACTAATTTGACAGTTCTAAGACCAGGAGCGAGATCACCTATTTTAAGCTATCTATTAATAAGGAGGTTATTGAATAAAAGGAGGCCGAGATGTGACTGGATGTGAGCCTTGTGGGACTCCTGGAGTTAATTCAGAGAACTTGCTTGAGGTAGTGGACATAAGCTTCACCTTCAGTTTCCGGTTATGGAGGCAGCTGGAGAACCAACTAGAGAACCATGATCTCCGCACGAAGAACAAGAACACGATGTACAGTGGAGTCTCGATAGTCAGAAATAATTGGGATCGGACATACATTCGGATTAGCGAATATTTCGGATTATGAACGGAATTGTTGCTCAAATAAAAAAAATGATAAGGGCCTAGGTTAAATACAGCATTTAATTTTATCCCTGCTGTTTTACCTACGATCGGCAATTTTGCTTGGATAAATTTTACGCATATCTGATTATTTTGCGAATATATTCACAGAGTTACACAGTACTTTCATCGTATTTAAAGACGACTGATAAAGACGCTCGATTATCTTTGCAAACCTACTTCTGTTGCTACCGCGGCGATCGGCGTTAAATAAAAGGTCGTTTGCTTATGCTACAAAGTTGTTCCTGTGATCGGAGAATAAAATTGAATTTCATGGTCGTTCATGTGTTTAGCAAAGTTATTGCTATACTAACTTACTGTTACCTGCGATCTATACGTTTCGCCTACCCACGTGTGGTCAGTAAACACGTGCGAGTCACTCGCAAAATTGCAAGCCCTGGACGAATTTAAGGTCATTTATAATTTTAGCAAAGTTTCACCAATTTTTTACTTGGGATTGAGGAAAATTTCCCGTCCCAATTGCATATTGATTTAAGATTGCAGCTTAAGCGGAATTTCGGATTACTGAGTTTTGGATTATCGGGACTCCACAGGACTAATTTTATAAAAAAATTTTCGAGGAAGATTATTGAAAAATCTTTAAATTTTCAATAATATATCACATTGCATAGTTGAAAATAGAAGTAAATCCTCAATGTTCATACGTCCTTAATGTATATTACATTACATTACTTCCTTAATCATTTATTAGCCTTTGTTTATATTGTGGTCTGTCAAAAGATTGACATATATTTAACTAAAAAATAGCCATTTCTCTCATCGAGGATTTTGTTATCTATCTATGGTGGGTGTTGTCAGAATTTTGTCATGAAAGTTATTTTATTATTTTGCCAATGTTATAAGTGATAATTGGTTATGAATAACTATTACTAGAGGAAAATTTCGTTGTTATTGGAGTACGGTCAAAGGTAAGAAGCCATTATGGCTGATCAATGAATTAAGAGGTTAGAAAAAGTGTCATACTTGGTCAGTCCAATTAGGCTACTTAATTTAAGTAAATAATATATTAATAACGCTCATGAATGTTTTTTATCCATTATTGCCAGCACCTATTAACTCAGCCTAATCTCCATGTTCCTTTTGTTAAAAATGATTGTTATGTTAATGTTTATAGGCCTACTCTCATCAACATCCATCTTCAATTCTGAAGGCATCTTGAATTCTGTTACGATTATTTCCAAACTGAATCCTATATAATAATATATGCTCCTCTTCGTCCCATTGACCCAGCAGAAGTAGGGCACTACCTAAGTGCTATAGTATTGCTTTGTGTGTACAGCCATGACTTGTCCCATATCGCTCTTGTTGGGCTGTAACCTGTAGGCCTATTTCACAGGTCTAAGTAATATACCGAAGCAACCCGGTTCATATTATAGGTGAATATCAATGATACATGAATGTGTGATAGGTGATGATGAGCCTTGTGACTCAAACAGACCTTTCTTACTGCCTTAAAGACCATTACCACTGCGAGTGCTAAACTTTAGAAGAAGAATTTAATTTGAGGCGCAAAGATAAAGCTAGGTCTTGTGCTAGTCAGAAAGGGCTAGAACATCTGTCAATAACCATTGACAAATTTAGCCATTGATTTATTTATTTTTCTTCATTTTCTCAAATGAAAGTTAACAAAGAAATAGGCTAAAATCGTTTTTGGTCTGAGTTCCTATCTGAAATTCTGCCATTATCTCTTATAGCAGATGATTGAAAATCCTGTTTTCAACATGTGATCTTTAAGAAAACAATTTTGAATGTAGGATTAGAGCCACCATATCGAGCAAACATCCGTTAGTTGAACTTTGGTATGTATGTGTAGACCAGCGACCAAAGAATAATGAAGAAGGAATAATAAGGAAGGAATAATAATAAAGATTGGCCTTCCCTATGTCCAATACACAGTGGTCTTTGAATACACTTCTCCGCTAAACATAGGTCCCACTAGCCAGGCCGCCATGCATAACTATCGCAAATTTTAATTCACAGCGTTTTAACTACACCGTCCGAATAAATAGAGTAAAGATAAAATTTTGAAACTTGTTGTGTTGAAATTAACGACATAACCTCGCCAAAAATTCCAATCTTGAGTGAAAAAGTCGATTAAGTTTATAAATAGATTTTGAAAATTACAAAACTAAACATATCAAATTCTTACTTTTATGGGCCTATCTGACATTGAGAAAGTTGAACTGTGAGGAAATTGTTTATTATTTGGTTTATTTGGATACAAATAAACTTTTTTACAATTAAAGTTTTTTCATAAGAGGCTTGGTTCGGGCTTCAGGCGGCCTCAAAAGTCGGCGTTTAGATTTTTCAATTGTCGCCCGCCCACTGACCGCAGTTGATGCACAGCTGTAGGCCTACGCTGCCGCTCAAGATGATTAACTATCAAAAGGTGGCATTTTCCGCTTTTGTAATTATTAATGACTTACTATTAGTAAATTTATGTTGACTGGCATAATAAGTAATGTTAAATTAGTAATTTTTAACTTAACCAAAGTAACATTTCATAAAAGTCAATCTGTGCTGGTGTGACTCTAAAAATGTCTTAGCTTTAATAATTAATGTAATGTTTTAGTTCAATACGTCTTTTAATCTTTACTATAACAAAGAAAGCTTTAGAGTACACTATTAAGTAGCTGTTTCTAGTGTTTAAAATAAAAAAACACCCTACTTATTAAACATTGTTGTGTTAATAAAAAAAATATTAGTCAGGTTAAATAAATACCGTACATACTTATTGAAACAATACAAAACTTTATTTTACACTCATAGATATTGGCCCAAGAATGTAATCGTTCTAGTTAGATGACAATATGGCATATTGCCTTGTAATTAAAGCAACTTGTAACATGAGTCAGTGAATGTGGCTGTGGGAGCGCGAGTAAAGATGTGCAACACAGGTGTGCGGTGAAGTCCCTGCGGTGAAGTCGCAGCTCTCAGCCGCCTCTTCCAACCACTCATCTGTTCCCAGCACCATGGCCTGCCCTATTCAACTCTTGCGCACTATAGCCAGACTATATATTCTTTGGTTGCTGGTGTTGACTCATAGGCTACAGTTTTGTTGGATAGAACCTCTTGGTATGTGACTCCAGTAATTTTAGATTGTTTTGTTACTCAATTAAAAAATATGACCATCAATTGTATTTCAGTACAGTAAGGTACTGATACAAAATTCAAAATTCTTAAAAATATAAAAATACTAAATTTTTTTGTTATGTTTTGTTATTGATGTTTGGTTTCTACTTTATCATGTTTATTCAACCTATTTAAATATTTTTTATTTTTAGGTTTGTTTTCTGTAGGCCCTATAATAATATTGAAAAGCTTAAGCTTAATATTGGTTTAAGTTACTTAAGATCTCCAACTGTTACCTCCTTACCGTGTATGTATCAAAAGTTGAACTGTATTTTTTCAATAAGTTTAGTTGGTTAACTTTTCAGATAAGATGGCCACAGACAAGGTTACGTTGACGGATGCCTTGTCCAACGTGGATGTGTTGGACGAGCTGACCCTTCCCGACGAACAGCCTTGCATCGAGGCCCAGCCCTGCTCTGTCGTTTACATCGCTAACTTTGATACCAACTTCGAGGACAGAAATGGTTTTGTCACGGGCATTGCCAAGTACATTGAAGAGGCCACAGTCCATGCCAGTTTGGTATGATTTTTTGCTTGGCTTTTTTGTAATAAAATCTTTTTTAAATGTGTAAGTTTTATTATTTTAACATTTTTAAAAGCAGTTTTTTTGTAATGGTTTATTGTTAAATATTGAAAAGACACAAAGCCTAAACATATCAGGCCTACTATTGTTTTTTGTTTATAGTAATTATTAAAAAGACCTAGCTTTTATTATTTTTATGTAATAATTAGTAGGCCTTCTTGATTTTAAACATTATAATTTAATATTAGGAAACAGAAAAACCATCATCTGGACAGGTTTTTGCCAAGTTAAGAGGAAGTCTACTGGATATATTTTATTCACTTCCTATTTTGTTGATATTCAAAATAATACCCTATTCGTTGGAACAGTGAAATAATTTAATAGAATATTTCCTGAATACCTTAGACAGAACAGTTTTTTCCAACCTCATTTGGAAAAAAATTATGTCAGCCTAACTAGTATCTTTGAGAAAATTTTAAAATCCTTCATAAAAAAGGGTACTTAATAATTAGCTTTAAATTTGTATGCTTTGCTCGTTGCAGAACGAGTTGCTGGAGGAGGGCCTGACTCACGCGGTGATGCTCTACACGTGGCGATGCTGCTCTCGGGCCATCCCCCAGCCCAAGTCCAATGAGCAGCCCAACCGCGTCGAGATCTACGAGAAGACCGTGGAGGTGCTGGCGCCCGAGGTCAACAAACTGCTGAACTTTATGTACTTCCAGGTATTGTAAACCTCTTGCGGGTAACCAGTCATGATTATTTGTGGTTTAATTTTACTACGATACAAAGTAAGTTTCATTCTTTTCTAGTTATTTTGATTCATCTACTTAAATCTACTGCACATTACCTTGTGTTTCATTTGTCACTTTTTTTAGGATTAACAGTAATTTGCATAATTATATGGAGGCCCTATCTAAAACATTAGGATTTGTAAAGTTTATTCTTAGTTCACAAGTGAAAGATTTCCTAAAGCAAAGAAACCCCATTCACGTAAAGACACTTTATAAGACTTGATTCTGACTAGTTATAGTACAGAATATCCTAAAGTTATCCTGTTAACCAGTATCTTATGGATAAGACAGGTACAGTCCGTTAAAATAACATGAGCCTGGCTTCCCTAAGCCCATTCCTAAAATTAACATTAGCTTATGCTTATCATAAAGCCAATTTGATTTGAAACCTTATATACCAAATTTAATTATATGTTGGTATTATTTTTATTTTAGCGCAAGGCCATAGAGCGGTTTTCTGCTGAAGTGAAGAGACTTTGCCACACTGAGAAGCGGAAGGACTTTGTGTCGGAAGCGTACCTTCTCACTTTAGGCAAATTTATTAACATGTTTGCCGTCTTGGATGAACTCAAGAATATGAAGTCAAGTGTTAAAAATGACTACTCAACATACAGAAGGTAAATAAATTAGGTTTGGTCCTACCTAAAATACAGCATGAGTGCTTAGTATTAAGTAAATAACATATTAGATAAATGTAGTAACTGGTGATTTTAAGGTTAGTTGCTGGTCAAACATATTGAAATTTCAGATAAGTTGTAGGTTAAACAGAATGGAGAGGAGGAGATGGTTGTAGGTTAAAGATTAAATTTGCTAGAGAAACAATCTTCAACTAGCGTTTTTGAAAAAATTTGTTTGACTCAGTTTCAGTCACACATTAAATATAAATACACTTGACACTGTTGCATCACTCTGACACTAAAAACAAACACACATTGTTGCATCACCTTATGTAACACCCTGATTTACCTATCAAGAATTCGCAAGGATTATTATATCAGTTAATCTTTTTTACCTCTGAAGCTTATGGACGAAACACGTTTGACCATTCACAATGTAACTTGTTTGGGTTATGAGTGCAAGTATCAGTTTTTGCGTTACTTGACAGGATTTCGTCCCTGAGGCCAATAGCGTCCCCACATCAACCTTTCATGAAAGAAAAATATTGCTTACATAAAAGCTTTTTATCGTTTTCTGAGACAGATGTTCTACAGGTATTTTTTTTAATAGTGTAGCATAATCAGCTAGTCCACCAGGTTTAGGGTTCCTTTATCCAAATGTGTAAATGTTGTAAAAAAAGTGAAAACCCAGTTTTTTTTTCTTTTTTTAAGGGGGAAGGAGGTGCATGCATTTACGCACACTGAGAGGTGCGTTGTCCTCTCATCAGTGTTGGACTCCTGTGGGTTCAATGTCCCTCGGTCTACTCACCCCTTCAATAACGAGTACACTAGCCTGAAACTGTGTTGCACATTACTTTGCCAGGCCTTTTGATTTATGTCAATAGGGCAGCCTTTGTAGGGAAAGCTGAGGATTAAGGCCGGTCAGGTCGGCCTAGTTTTTTAGTACCTTAAACAAGTTTCTGGGCACAAAAAACGAACATAATTCAAGTACTTCATACTCAGTTTAAAATATAAAACGTTTAAATTTTGATGAACTTGACCTCTTGTGACAATGTTGCGTCGATGTTGCGCAGGGCGGCCCAGTTCCTGAAGGTGATGGCCGACTCGCACACGCTGCAGGAGTCGCAGAACCTGTCCATGTTCCTGGCGACGCAGAACAAGATCCGCGACACGGTCAAGGAGAACCTGGAGAAGATCCCCGGCTACGAGGACCTCCTCTCGGACGTCGTCAACCTCGCCGTCCACATGTTCGAGAGCAAGATGTACCTCACGCCCACCGAGAAACACATGCTGGTTAAGGTCGGTTCCAGTTCTAAACTTTCCGTAGTATGGTTTTAGGCCTAGATCGCATGAAAAACATTTTTTGTTTGAAATTCATTGTTGGTGATAGTGATTTTATATTTTGATTTGGATTTTTGCAGACATTTTTCATCACGGATTGGTAAAAAACAAGTTTCACAACGTTTCAGGATCTGGAATCTGATCCTGTCTTCACGTGGAAAAAACCTAGAACATAACAAGATTAGTAACTAACAGCCAGAATAACCTGGACAAAAAATATAGCTAAAACAGAGAACTGTAAATGCAGTCACAAAAACATGCTGAAAGGTGGTTTCTAGGTTTTTTTTCCTCCTGAAGACGGGATCAGATTCCAGATCCTGAAACGTTGTGAAACTTGTTTTTTACTAATCCGTTATGGTAAACGTCTGCAAAAATCCAAATCCAAATATAAAACTTTTTGTCATTTATACATATTACCTTCAACTCATTCTTTTACTTTAGTCCTTATATTAAGTATTTTGATGCAAAATTTACTAAACAAAATGTGTGTTAGTAAAAAAAAAAATTATAAAACCAGTTTTTGAGTATTTTGTTTGGGGGAGGAGATTGATGTATTTATGCACATTGAGAGGCATGATGTCTTCTCAGTATTGTCGGACTCAATGTCCCTTAAACCATGGTGTGGGTTTAATGTCCTCAGACTGATTAACCACTGAGGACCAATAGCCTGGTGAAAAAAAAACTCCGAGGACGCTGGCCTGGTGGTCTAATTCATTCAATGTTAGATGTTAGTCAAACTTTGTGTCAACCGTATGTCACACGAGTTAAACTTTGGTTCAAGCAGTCAAAGATTAAATTGTTCAATATTTTATTTTTTGGTAGCTGTTTTAAAGTTTTTAGGAGTAATCATTCTTTTTTTTACACAGGTCATGGGATTTGGATTGTTCTTGATGGATAATGAACTATGCAACATCAACAAGCTGGATCAAAAGAAAAAACTGAACTTGTGCAAAATTGATCGCATTTTTAAGGTGAGTTCCCAGTATTTTGCTTTTAATTACCTAACTGTAAGCAAGATTCCCAGAAGGTAAAAATTTGTCGCTAGTTATCTGTTTTTGTTTTGATTCACCCTTCCTGAAATTAGGTTTATCCTAATTGTAAGTAAATAATTCAAATGTGATAACAAGTTTTATAGGCAGTTGGAATTAGAATCACAAGCATCAATCCAATAAAAAATTATCATTCATGTAACAGTGTAGGATACAACTTGACTTAGAAGCAGTAAGTTCTGGCGACCTCAACTTAAATCCTGTGATAAACTTTTTAGGTTGTCTATTGAGAATTGTACTATGTGGATACAAATTTTTATGATCTTCTTACAGAACCTGGAAGTAGTCCCACTGTTCGGGGACATGCAGATCGCTCCATTCAACTACATCAAGCGCAGCAAACACTTTGACCCCAGCAAGTGGCCCCTGAGCAGTTCTACCAACATCAGTCCCCAGGCAGATCTCATGATCCACTTGCCCCGGATACGAGAGGACCATGTCAAGTACATCAGCGAGCTGGCACGCTACAGCAATGAGGTATGGCAGATTAGTAGTTTAGTCTGTGATGTGGGGAATAATGGTTTTAACTTATTCAAAATAATTTTTGGCACTGTTAAACTAAATGTCATTTGAGTGGTGTGAATAGATTATGATTTCACTCACAAATAAAATAATTTTTCATTATACTGACCCACAAAATATGTTTTCTGTACCTTTTTGATGGGCTCGAAAGTTACCCTTTGCCCATACCAGTCCAAAAACTTTTTGGCCTAGGCCGAAAAGTTTTCCAGACTATGATTACAGGAAATGGAATAAACAATCAGCTGATTTGCAGCAAACCCAGGGGTTAATTTCAGCCGGAGCACACCGGAGCACATCTCCGGTACTTTTTAGGAAACCGGAGCTCACCGGAGCTCGGTTTCTCAACTCACCGGTACGGCTCCAGACCCTTTTTCTGGCCTCGTAATTTATTAATACTGTACAACTCTTTCTAATTTGGGAATCCTCTAAGTCAATTTAACAACTCTATTTTTCTTTACATAGTTTCACGCAAGGTAATAGATGGTAGTTTTTTAACCTCCACTCTGGATACTGAACACTTGATAAACTCGAGATAGGCTTTAGCAAGTGATGGTGGAAGTTTACTATCTTCAATTAAGGACGGACGCGGAGAACAAGGACACGGCGGACCTGGCGCTGCGGGGGCTGCAGCTGCTGTCGGAGTGGAGCAGTGTCGTGTAACTGTCACTGTGTTGTGACAGGTGACGACCACCTACAAGGAGACGAGGACGGACGCGGAGAACAAGGACACGGCGGACCTGGCGCTGCGGGGGCTGCAGCTGCTGTCGGAGTGGAGCAGCGTCGTGTAACTGTCACTGTGTTGTAACAGGTGACGACCACCTACAAGGAGACGAGAACGGAAGCGGAGAACAAGGACACGGCGGACCTGGCGCTGCGGGGGCTGCAGCTGCTGTCGGAGTGGAGCAGTGTCGTGTAACTGTCACTGTGTTGTAACAGGTGACGACCACCTACAAGGAGACGAGGACGGACGCGGAGAACAAGGACACGGCGGACCTGGCGCTGCGGGGGCTGCAGCTGCTGTCGGAGTGGAGCAGTGTCGTCACGGAGCTGTACTCGTGGAAGCTGCTGCACCCGACCGACCACCACCAGAACAACGAGTGTCCCCAGGAGGCCGAGGAGTACGAGAGGGTGAGCGGCGACTAACATTGTACCGTGCTAAATATACAGCACTGTCCTCTAATGAATATTAAAACCAGAAATTTTGAATCTTGAACTAAAATGATAATTTTAAAAATTGAATCTATAACATTCAATATCAAAATCTAATTTTTTTGCCTGATCTATATAAATCAAGATCGTTTAAGTCAGTTTCTGCCATTCTTCAAGTCACAGAAGCTAACGTATGAGTAAAGCGCTCTAAAGGAATGCTAATTGGTTCAAACTTAAATTTTTATGGGCATTGGGCGTGCTGAAAACCCGTTAGCTATTGAAAGAAATTCCAAGACACTGCTAGCATAAAGTGTTTTAACATTAACATCTTTCTCTGCTACTAGTGGATTATGTGACAAGTCAGTGTTTTGCGGACAGATTTTTAATCAATAACTAGAAAGAGTGGAGGCCCATGGCAATTTGTTTTAGTACTTCAGCAGACTCTCGAAAGTTCTACACTTAGGGAATTTTTGGGGTGTCAGATTATCAAAATGCCGAACAATAAGGAGTTCTACATTATTAGAAGTATTAAAAATATAGGGTATACATATACATCTCCTACATGTATTAAATACCATAAACCTAAACCATTGCTCATTTATTAACTTTTAACATAGAGGTCCCAAACTGCATCAATAGGCCTAGACAAAATTTTTAGTAGTTTTTAATTTTTTTCTAGAGTTTCAGCCCATGTCAAAATATTCAGTCTAGAAGTATTGATTGTTGAACCATCGAGATTTTCCTGTATCTTCTAAAAACTTGTCTTTAAGTTTAAAAAAATACTTATTTTAGAACACTATATTCAAAATGTTCACTTATCGCTAACTGTATGAACAAAGTCACTCAGCCATGATTGTTGGACAGGCGACCAGATACAACTACACGGAGGAGGAGAAGTTTGCGCTGATCGAGGTGATCGCGATGATCAAGGGGCTGCAGGTGCTGATGGCGCGGATGGAGACGGTGTTCACGGACGCGATCCGCCGCAACATCTACGCCGAGCTGCAGGACTTCGTGCAGCTCAGCCTGCGCGACCCGCTGCGCAAGGCCATCAAGAACAAGAAGGACCTCATCCGCAGGTGGGGGAATATGCAGCGATTCATTTAAGTTAGGGTTTGAGCATTGACTTAATAAAAGGAGACTGCTCATCATTCGCGAAATTAGTTCGGCACTCGTCCTAGAGATTGCGCCAGGAGCATGATTTCACGCTGAAAATTATTGTCCCTGTGATAGAAAATATTTCCTTCTACTGGGCTAAAATATATTAGCCCATACCTGTACTATAGTACAGGGTTAAAAAAGGGATTTTATTTCAACAAAATTTAATACTAGGAGTGCAAAAGAGAGGATGAAAAAAGGTATTTTTAATTTCTTTAATACCGATAACCTCTACCAGAATATTTGTACCATTTTATGATCAAATGTTTTGGTTTCAAAATTTAACATTGCTTGGAAACTATCTTTTTTTCTTCCCTATAATCGACTGACAAGAAAGCATTGTAATATGAATGTGTACTTGTCAATAGCAGAATAATGAAGATAATGCAAATTATTTCTTAAATTTTCTCATAGTAAAAAAAACCCACTGTTATTAAAATCATGTACGTTTTCTCCAACACTACCTTGTTACTATATTTTTCGCCTTATCACAAAATGACTGAATGATTTGGCAGAATGTGGGAAAAATAGTACTCATCCTTTTCCATAAACAGCTAAGAGATGCTTATGAAATATTTCTCAATTTTGTAGCGACTGCAGTGAGAGTTTCAGAGGTTTTTCCAACTGAGCAGCCCATTTCCAAAACCTGTTATTGATCACATTTTTCGAAATTTTTTTTATAAAAAAGGGTGGCGGCCTTTTTTTCCTTGCATTTACCTCCCACATGGGCCTCAGGCCTGTGCGCGGAAGTTATCAAGCAAACCCAAGGAGTGAGCCGTTACAGTACAAGGATGAACAGTACTGCTAAAAGTATGCGGCAACATCGGGACTCGATCCTGCGACGCTGCTGCCACAGAACCGGAGCCGAGTGTGCTACCAACTGCGCCACCGACTCACTGAGATATTGGTTGCCAACCAATTGAGATATTGCTTGCTAAGGTTACTTCAGAGTGCCAGCTATCATTTCCAGTTGTTATTTGCTTCCAAAACCTGCTAAATCTATATTTAAAAAGCCTTTGAGAATATGTCTGTTTCCAAAAGCTGGTATTTCTACTTCAGTTACAGAATCAAAACCTGTTATAAAACCATACATGATTACTCTTCCAAAACCTGTTATATAACATTAGCATATAACATTTTAGTATGGCTGCCATTGTAAAACGTTTCCAAAACCAGCTTTATTAACCCATTTAACTATTTCTCATGACCAAAAAGTTTCACAAGATGGCTTCCTATAAAATTCCAAAACCTGTTAAATCTTTTTTCCATTTCCAAAACCTGATAAATCTTATTTTTCATTTCCAAATCCAGTTATATCCAGCCATTAAATATTAATTAAAAAAAAGCACTATATAAATAAAAAAAGATAATTTTTTAATTATTTTAGAAGAAAAAATCATAACAATATCTTCATTAGTAAATAATTTTATCAGTTTTTTGTGAATACTGAATATTTGTGAAAAATAGAAATAACAGGTTTCAAGGTTTTGGAAATTGGCTCCTCAACTGCTACTCAACTAGAACTGTATTCTGTGTTGCAGCATCATCATGTCGGTGCGGGAGACGTGTGCGGACTGGCAGCGCGGCGTGGAGCCCCAGGCGGACCCGGCCCTGCGGGGCAAGAAGGACCCGGACCAGGGCTTCGGCATCAAGGTCCCGCGCAGGAACGTCGGTGAGTACATGCACTCACAGCAGTCTGTCTCGAACTTGTTGTGTTCTCTTCTCTTTGACCTTTGTGAAACGAATGGAAAATATGCTGTCTCTCGGAATTAATGGGAGGCTTAGCAGTCTCTCGTAATTTGTTGTGTTTTCTTCTCTTTGACCTTTGTGAAATAAATAAAAAGTTAGATGTTTCACCATCAATTTAGAGAAGATTGTGTGGGAAGGGGGAGGGCTTGTAATGGGGTGTAAGTGTACCTCAGAGAGTTACACTTGAACGGCGTAAGGTCTTGAACTATTGTTCTGTTGAATTTTACTTCAGGTGTTTTACACACTTACACCATACAAGACCAAAATGTTGCTCAGTTGATGTAACCTCAACGTGCTGCGGCTTAAAGGAGAACTTTGAGAGTTCACAATTAACAACCACTAGGCCTTGGTTCAAGAATGTGTACTGGAGCTATATGGTTACTTACGTTGTTAAGTTAAAGAGAAAAGAATTGTCCAAAATTGGAAATTGAAGCCTAGACACCTATTGCAAGTAACCATGTTTTTACCTGTGATGGTAGCCTTGAGGTGTTGATAATTCCTGCGTAATACATGTTTCATGACAATTACGACACAGCTTCAGTCGTGTAGCACTGATAGCAGTTAAACTATTATCTGTGATATGTTGTCTGTTTGATTGTAAATTTTCAGCTTTTTTTATTTTAGTGTCTGTCATTCACTGCATATGTCCGTATTCACGTTCATGGTTGAATATAAACTCTTAGCAGTCACTTTTGAGCTATTTTAACCTGTATTACACGACTGAAGATGGGTTGACACTGATGTGAATTGGGTATTGCCCAAAAATCATCATCGATACCTCAGGGCTACCATCAAAGGTAAAAAACTGATTAAGAAGAGCATTAATTATTAACCAACCAGTGATCTTAACAAGTACTTACTCCTATAAAATATTTAATTTCTATCTTCGGTCCATCTGTGTCCGCAGGCCCATCGTCCACACAGCTGTACATGGTGCGGACGATGCTGGAGTCGCTCATCGCCGACAAGTCCGGCGGCAAGCGGACGCTGCGCAAGGACATCGACGGCCAGTACCTCATGCAGATTGACCAGTTCCACAAGACCTCCTTCTACTGGAACTACCTGCTCAAGTTCGGCGGTGAGTGTCGCGATTAAAGTTGCTTGCTGTTAGCTGCTTGCTGTAAGTTAGGCTACTGACAAAAATTACCTCAATGCTATAATTCTCATGTGAAATGCTTATTGACAAAAACTCAATTGGCCTAACTGAGGTTTGATTTTAAATTTTTTTTTTTTGGAATGTAGCAAGTTTGGGAAAGGATTATGTTATCACTAGGTGTACAAAAAAATAAATAAAAACTGATACTTAGGAAATACTAGCTAACCTGAAATACATTGTGGTATCTTATATATATTAACATCCAATTAAAATGGAATAGATTACAGCAATATGATTTAAAAAGATATATAGTGTTTGATAAAGGTAACTCAGTGCAGAGCAACATTCTCAGATAAGCTGTATTTGATGGAACAGTAATTATTATTGTCAAAAGTGCATGTTCTTGATCATGACCTCTATACATTCAACAAAATTTCCCTATATTTTTGCTTGTTTTTCATTATTAATTCATTTTTTGGTCTGCAGAGAAAATAGAAATTCAGCAAATCTTGTTTAACAAATGTTTACACACGAGTAGAATTATTGAGAATTATTGAAATTTGGACCAATTTGTCGCTCTAGCGATGACTAAATTCATATTCATTTTTCTAAGGAAGAGCCAAGGGCTTAGTAGGTTTTGAGTGAGGAAAGGGATAGACTTTCAGCTAGCTTACCTGAGAAATAATGTTCATGGTAGCAGCACATAGAAACACAAAAGGAGACACATTTAACACTAATATTTCGTCCTTCTGGAGGACTTCTTCAGAGTGAAGAGAAAATGGCTGTTGAGTTCAAATTTCAACTGTATGCTGTCACTGTTGCCAACTGTGATCACTTAAATACTCAAAATAATGTCTTAATCACTGTATATACATGTAAAATCACCAAAGTTTGTGGTTAATACTATTGATGTAAAATCACCAGTTTGTTTTTTATACTATTACTAAGAATTAAGCTAGCTGAAGGGTTAGGTAGGGGTGGGGTTAGGTTATCTGATGTTTAGGTTGGGGGGGTTTCTGGAATTTGTCACATACTGATAGGCTAGTTCCCACCTCCTTAGTAAGGAACTATTACATTGGTTTTTTGGGAAGGATTTTAGAGCTTTGGTAGAGAAGCATGTGTCAAAGTCCAACTCGTGTTTATTAGCATGGATGGCTATGGGTTTGTCCTTGCTGGTTTTAACATCCTGTCTGTGACCGTTCATTCTCTTTCTTAGGGTTTGTGTGGTGAGGCCTATGTACTGGGCTTGGCAGAGGTTACATTGTAGTTGATAGATGAGGTTCTCACTATTGCAGGTTAGGTGACCATTGATATTGTAATCTTTGTTGTGGAAGGTGCTTGTGAAAGTTTTTGATGGAATGTGTATACCACAGGTTTTGCATTTATTTTCATTGCAGGGGTAAGATCCATTGGGTGGTCTCTGAGGTGGTTCAACTGAAGGGTCAGGTAATTTGGGATGAACAAGAATGGTTTTCAGATTTGGAGGTTGCCGGTAGACTATGGAAGGAGGCTTTTCAAGGAGGTTTTTGGTTTGGCTGGAACTCTTTAGCATGTTAAAACCAGTTTTCAAAAGAGTATTAAGTTTCTGTAGGCCGGGATGGTAGGTGGTTATTAGGTTCACTGAGTTGTATTCTTCTTTTTTCTGTGCTTGTTCTGGAGCTCGTTGGGCGGCTGCAATTTGGGATTTCACCAGGTGGGCCGGATATCCTCTGTTCTCGAATGCTTTCTGTAGTTGGTTGTTAAATGCTTTCAGGTTTTCCTCCTCAGAGTTTATGCGTTTACCTCTGAGAGCCAAGCTGTAGGGGAGTGACCTTTTGGTGTTGTTGGGATGGCAGCTGTTGTAGTGAAGATACTGTTGATGGTTGGTAGGTTTCATGTAGACTGAAGTGGAAATTAAGCCATTGGTTATTGTGACGGTCACATCAAGAAAGTTTACCTGTTGGTTTGAAGTGTGCCAAGTGAAATTTAGAGGAGAAAATGAGTTTAGGTTGTTTAGAAACTGTTGGAGGCTGTCCTGACCATGAGTCCAGATTAAAAAAATGTCATCAATGTAACGGAACCAGCAAAGAGGGAGAGGGGATTGTCTTTTGAGGAAGTCTTCTTCCAGCTTGCCCATATATAAGTTAGCGTACGACGGAGCCATCCTGGTACCCATGGCCGTTCCTTTCAGTTGAAGGTAGTGTCGGTCAAGAAATTGGAAGTTGTTTTTCTCAAGGATGAATTTGATCAAGCTGATGAGGAATGGAGTTTTTGGGAGGTTGTCTTTAGGTCTATTGCGGAGAAAGTGTTCTGCAGCGGAGAGGCCATGGGCATGAGGGATGTTTGTGTAAAGTGATGTGACGTCTACCGTAGCTAGGATGGTGTCTTCTGGGAGCGGCTGTTGAGTAGCATGAAGTTTCGATAGAAAATCATTAGTGTCTTTGATGTAGGATGGAAGATTTTGTACAAGAGGTTGGAGGTAGGAATCAACGTAGGCTGAGACTCGTTCAGTAGGCGACCCACATCCAGCAACAATAGGCCTATCGGGGGGTGGGTTGATGCCTTTGTGTATTTTGGGCAGAATATAAATTTTGGGGGTGGAGGGATTGTTGGGGATTAATAGAGAGACTGTTTCTTGTGGTAGCTGATTGTGTGGGGCATTTTGGACGATTAGATTCCTTAGTTCAGTGTTAAAACGTTCGGTCGGATTTTCATTCAAAAGGCGGTAGGTGCTAGTGTCTGCCAATTGTCTATCTATTTCTGAAATGTAATCAGCTTTGTTCATGACTACAGTGGTAGAGCCTTTGTCTGCTGGAAGAATGATAATTTTGTCGTTGTTCTTTAAGGTCTTCAGGGCTTTCCTTTCTTCAGATGTTAGGTTGGGTTGACAGTTTGCTTCTACAGATTTCTCGAAGGCAGGATCTGCTATATTTTGTACAATCAGATTGATATACTGTTCTATTGGATGGTCTGGTGGTAGTGGGGGTGGATCAAAATCTGATGGTGGTTTGAATTTTTCCAGAGCTGTCACTGGATTGGAGGGTGTTGTGGTCGTAGAGTTTTGATTGGCAAAAAAGTGTTTTAGACGGAGATTTCTGGCCATTGTCATCACATCTTTTATTAGTTCGAAGTGGTTAAATTGTGGAGTTGGGCAGAAACTTAGGCCTTTGGCGAGTATGTTTTTTTCAGCATCAGAGAGATCGTAATTAGAAATGTTGTGAATCTGGTGATTTTGCAGGTTTGTGAGACAGGATTTGTTAGATTCAGTAACTGACTCAGTGGACTTTGTTGCACAGCTGGTTTTGTAATTAGGTAGAGATGGTAGGCTTGTGGGGGTGGGTAGGCCTAATATAGAGGCTAGGCTGGGTTTTTCACCAATCAAGGGAGCTGGCCTAGGGTAAGTTTGTAGGCCTATTGTTTTATTTTCACTAAAACTTCTCTTGCAGAGATTGGAAAGCTTTTTGAGTTTCTTTCCAGCATCTGTGTTCATCTTTGAAAGGGCTTTTTGGACTATTTCATTAATTGAGGTTACCAAATTAGGGTGGTTGTTCAAGGTCAGTTCAACTAGGTTGAATAATGCATCTTTGTGAGAGATGGATTGTTGGATGTAATTGTTCATGACAGTCTGAGTTAATTAAATAAATAAAATAAATAAATAAATACATAAATAAATAAATCTTTATTTTCTGCACAATATTTTGGTATATTACATTGCAAATAACATTAAAAATAAGCAAGTCTACAAAACCAGGCTGATCTTTACAAAACAATAGTATGCAGAAAAATAGGGCCCCTAAGACATAGTGTCCGTTTAGGGGTTCCTTTACAAAATTCAATAATTATAATGAGTTCAGGAGCTGTACAAAATAAATATTAAATCTTATCTCCTGTAAAAATTATCTAAACAAATAAATATTATCCTATGCTCTATGCTTAAAACAATGTGAAATTGAAGATACGTTTGAATATGAGGAAAATAGCATTATTACACAAGGAAAACTAAATATACAAGCCTAAGTACAATGAATCACATACATTCCATATACCTCTAGAACAAATAATATAATAATAACACCAATAACATTAGCAATCCTCTACCTAACGTAAAAATAAACAAACATTACTGGGATTCCTATGCAACTACATTTAAGAACTCTTCAACATTTACGATTGTCTTTATCCACTTTCTAGTTTTCTTAACAAACTTTCTATGTTCTACAATGGATTTAATACTGTTTGGTAGTTTGTTGTAAATCCTGGGTGCAATAAAATAGTATGTCTGAGTAAAAAACGTTAAATTTGGTTTCGGAACATAGCATGCACCAGCATTTCTTAACTTCAACCTATAATGGTTGAAGTTAAGAAATGCTATTCTATTAAGAAATGCTAATTCTATGGATTGTTTATGGGCCAGCTCTCTTATCTGTTTATTCATGTATGGAGGCATTGCACTGACAGCTGGTTTTACAGTTAGGCCTATGGAAGTTATTCCTAAATTCAGGCAACTTTTGAGAAACATTATGTGACAGTTCACTGTAGATAGTTTGTAAGCATGGTATCTGATGTTCTTTAACCAATAAGAAGGAAGTAGGTCCATAGTGGATAGGATAGTTGGATAGAGTACAAAGGGAACACACAAAAAGAGTTGGGTTAGGAAATGGGTTGGTTCTTTAAAGTTATTTTTCTAAGGAAGAGCCAAGGGCTTAGTAGGTTTTGAGTGAGGAAAGGGATAGACTTTCAGCTAGCTTACCTGAGAAATAATGTTCATGGTAGCAGCACATAGAAACACAAAAGGAGACACATTTAACACTAATATTTCGTCCTTCTGGAGGACTTCTTCAGAGTGAAGAGAAAATGGCTGTTGAGTTCAAATTTCAACTGTATGCTGTCACTGTTGCCAACTGTGATCACTTAAATACTCAAAATAATGTCTTAATCACTGTATATACATGTAAAATCACCAAAGTTTGTGGTTAATACTATTGATGTAAAATCACCAGTTTGTTTTTTATACTATTACTAAGAATTAAGCTAGCTGAAGGGTTAGGTAGGGGTGGGGTTAGGTTATCTGATGTTTAGGTTGGGGGGGTTTCTGGAATTTGTCACATACTGATAGGCTAGTTCCCACCTCCTTAGTAAGGAACTATTACATTGGTTTTTTGGGAAGGATTTTAGAGCTTTGGTAGAGAAGCATGTGTCAAAGTCCAACTCGTGTTTATTAGCATGGATGGCTATGGGTTTGTCCTTGCTGGTTTTAACATCCTGTCTGTGACCGTTCATTCTCTTTCTTAGGGTTTGTGTGGTGAGGCCTATGTACTGGGCTTGGCAGAGGTTACATTGTAGTTGATAGATGAGGTTCTCACTATTGCAGGTTAGGTGACCATTGATATTGTAATCTTTGTTGTGGAAGGTGCTTGTGAAAGTTTTTGATGGAATGTGTATACCACAGGTTTTGCATTTATTTTCATTGCAGGGGTAAGATCCATTGGGTGGTCTCTGAGGTGGTTCAACTGAAGGGTCAGGTAATTTGGGATGAACAAGAATGGTTTTCAGATTTGGAGGTTGCCGGTAGACTATGGAAGGAGGCTTTTCAAGGAGGTTTTTGGTTTGGCTGGAACTCTTTAGCATGTTAAAACCAGTTTTCAAAAGAGTATTAAGTTTCTGTAGGCCGGGATGGTAGGTGGTTATTAGGTTCACTGAGTTGTATTCTTCTTTTTTCTGTGCTTGTTCTGGAGCTCGTTGGGCGGCTGCAATTTGGGATTTCACCAGGTGGGCCGGATATCCTCTGTTCTCGAATGCTTTCTGTAGTTGGTTGTTAAATGCTTTCAGGTTTTCCTCCTCAGAGTTTATGCGTTTACCTCTGAGAGCCAAGCTGTAGGGGAGTGACCTTTTGGTGTTGTTGGGATGGCAGCTGTTGTAGTGAAGATACTGTTGATGGTTGGTAGGTTTCATGTAGACTGAAGTGGAAATTAAGCCATTGGTTATTGTGACGGTCACATCAAGAAAGTTTACCTGTTGGTTTGAAGTGTGCCAAGTGAAATTTAGAGGAGAAAATGAGTTTAGGTTGTTTAGAAACTGTTGGAGGCTGTCCTGACCATGAGTCCAGATTAAAAAAATGTCATCAATGTAACGGAACCAGCAAAGAGGGAGAGGGGATTGTCTTTTGAGGAAGTCTTCTTCCAGCTTGCCCATATATAAGTTAGCGTACGACGGAGCCATCCTGGTACCCATGGCCGTTCCTTTCAGTTGAAGGTAGTGTCGGTCAAGAAATTGGAAGTTGTTTTTCTCAAGGATGAATTTGATCAAGCTGATGAGGAATGGAGTTTTTGGGAGGTTGTCTTTAGGTCTATTGCGGAGAAAGTGTTCTGCAGCGGAGAGGCCATGGGCATGAGGGATGTTTGTGTAAAGTGATGTGACTTTCCTCACTCTAAATTCATATTCATAAATTCATATGCGTACTTTATAGTCAATCCCTGCCAATTTTCATAAACTATGCAAAATGAAAGAACAAAAATATTGAGAAGGCGTTCCAAATCATAGCTCAAAATAAAATTAATTATTCTTACATTCTATTCAAAATTTTTTTTGTATGTGATCATTTTAAGTAGGCCTACCTCGATAATTTAGATTTCATATGTTAAAAGAAGGATTCAACAACTGCAATAAAAATAAGTCGCTGTAGGAAATTGAATCCTCATTGTCGTGATATTAAATTTTGAAGCAACTATAAACAGTAGTGATATCGGTGTTAAATATTATGATGAGAGATTAAAAATAGGAAAGGGTTAATATCAAATTAAAAACCATAGTCTCTTCACCTTAAATGACTTTTTTTATAAAAAGAAAGCAATAGTAAATTAACCGATCAAATAATTGCATTTCCAGAGTCATTGCAAGAATGCTGTGACCTCTCCCAGTTGTGGTACCGGGAGTTTTACTTGGAGATGACTATGGGGCGGCGAATCCAGGTGAGTTTAAAATACAGACTTCAAGTTATCAGTATATTTGATCTGGGATAGTTATAACAATGTAATTTGAAATTGTTCATTACCATTAAGAGTTACAATAAAATGCCAGTACTAATAAGAATATTTTTATAGACCTATAAAATCTGTTTTATCAATCCAGTTTGACACAAAATGTAAAGTGTAACAAATGTTCTTAAATTTTTATATATTTTTAAATTACATATACTTTAGTAGGCTTAAAGCAGTTAATCAAAGCCTTTGAAAATCTATCCATTCAATATTCTGCACTTAATTTCTATAACTTTGCACAAAAAGCTTAAATTATAAAAAATCAATCATGCGTCTGTTAATTGTGGGGTTTAGAGGCTATGTGTTTGTCTTCTAGAATCGCTCCTAAATTAGCCAAAATCTGAAAAGGAAGTGTTATAATTTACAGCTGGTTTATTAATGGATGATTAATATTGAAAAAAAATATTTTAAGTGAGGTCAATAAAATTAAAATTTATCTAATTCTGAGAAGGTTATTCAAAATAGTATCACTTACTAAATCTAAAATGCTGTTTCTTGATTTTTACATGTTTCTTGATGGGGTAGCATGTTATTTTAAAGTCTTTAAAATGATTTTTTTAATTCCAGGATTGTGTGAACCCAAAGTTCACATGGGAAATTCTGATTGTGTACTCTTCAAATAATCATTTGAACATTAAAAGTGAAATTATTTCATGTGATTTAATTAATTCAATTTATAAAAAACAGAAAAATTTAATTATTTCTTGTTAAATAAATTTCAGTAAAAATAATCAACTAATGAAATCTAATGGTTAGGTACATTAACCAGTTATTAACAACAAACATTGATTTAATTTATATTTAAAATGTGTGATACCATAATTATAATTTAGATTCCCATTTTTAGCTAGAAAACAAAATATTTCCAAATCAACATAACCTAATACCTCAACTAATGAACTCTAACAATATCAAATTTAACCGAGCCTACCTAAAGGTAATCTTTGGTGGTGTTTGGTAGAAATGTACTGTCCGCCACCAACATAATGAAGAGTGCAGCGATCTTATAACGATGGAAAAGAGAATTCAGGTATCCCCATGGAATACTGCATGATCTATTGTGAACCCCTCTTGTACTGTGGTGGTGATTTTAATATTTCAGTTTTATAAGTGTGTTTGTTTGTGTTTGGGAATATGTTTTTGGGAATGTTTGTTAGAATAATGCTGTTTTAGATGACAGGTTATCATCATGCAACATATAAAAGTTGTTTAAAATTTGTGACGCCGATTAGCTTAAGGGGAGCTGATCTATCCGTAAGAGCTTATGTTGTATTGGCCTTGTTAAGGAACTTTTTTTTCAGACACCATTTAAATATGATAATAATTGATTTAACAAACAAACACACTGTTTGGTTGTCACTAATTTTATTTGCTCTTAACCAAGCGTATTGCATGAAGTAGTGGTTTGTTTAGAATTTCTAGTTGTTACTGGATTTTAACACTATTGTTTAGTTGTTTTTTTCTGGTAATATGTCAGACTGCAATTTTTAAATCTCATTTGTTTGATGTAGTACTGTTTTGTGTTGGTTTTTAAACATTTCGTAGTAGATTTATTTCAGTAAAACACTTTTGGATTGTGGATGTGTTTTTTTATCCATCCATCCCAATTAACCCCTTAACCGCCGCACACGAGTTAGCTCGTGGTAGTATTCTGTACGCGCTCCGCCTCGCACGAGATATCTTGTGCGTCACCCTTGCTTCGTTCACCGCCATGCCCGAGTTTATTCGAATTTGACGTTCTCAGCTCATTTATGTTAGTACAACTGTTCTGCTAGGTTTTTTCCTGCTAAGACTGTACAGTTGACCCTGACGAGTTGCAGACCATTTGGTGATGCACTCTAGTGGATTTTCCTGGAACTGAGTTCTACAGTATAGCGCTTGTCACGTTTGAGACGAATACCCGGCGTTTTCGTATTGATTGTGTTATTAAAACTGTACGCTACTGAAAACCGTGGGGGCTAATTACTCAGCTCTTAAGGGGTTAATTTTATAGAAAAAATCATATTTTTTTAGTGTTTGATATTGTAATTCCCGTCCTAGTTTGATATTGTCCTTCATCCCGTCGTTAGTCAAAAGTAAGTGAAAAAAGTTCTTAAATTAGACAGTGTCTAAATAAAAGAAACTGTGGGTTTGTAATAACATTTAAATATGTATATGGATTCTTTGTTATACTATTTAGTTTACATTTGATATATGATTAATCTTCTTCGTAATAGACTTGCTAGCTCAGTCTTTGAAGGGAGCTCTTGACCTCCCTTCACACAGTTCTGACAGCACTGGAAAGATATCGCCACCAGTTAACACATGAATTCAGCTAGGGTTCAGTTGAAAAAACACTAACACGTAAAGAACCTGAAATTTAACTTTATTGCAGTTTTTTAATATAAATAAATTATGTTTGCATCTTACATTTGTGGATATATATGATTGGAATATGTTGAACACATTATTTTTGGTGATAACAGTGTAGCCATTAATCGTTCACATCTTAGACATTAGTTTGAATGGTGATTTGAGCAGTGACGCTAGCGCTATGTAGTGAGTGCTGGCAGGAAACAGAGGTCCGCAGGCAGGACTGAACTTGAGCGACAATTGGAGCTACAGAAACAGCTTTACTGTTATCACTATTACTGATGTGTTTGACAAATTCCAATAATTTCACTAATTACTTAATAGTGTAAAATTTCATATCTCACAATTTTTAATTTTAAAATGTTCAATTTAATTTTTTATAAATGAATGTATGATTAATGAAATTTTAAATTTAGTTTAATTTTAATTTAATTGTCCAGCTAGGTTTTATGGGCACGGGTGGATGGTAACTGCATGTATAACACTTTTTTCTGTTCAAATTCTTCCATACAAATTTTTTCATGAATTAATTGTCATATTATATTCTTAACTTTTTTTGTAAATAAACTAACCACGATTAGATGATGGTGTACAATCATCACTAAATAATGTATCACAATCAAGTGGACAGGCAGAGAAACTTTAATATTGACCGTATTTAAATATCAAAATCAATTCAAAACTCAACCAAACACCTTTTGGTGTCTAGTTCTGTACTCTGTTGTTGACTTCATGATAAGCCGCTGTGATACTTAAACTCTGGGCATTAACGCAAATCAAATTTGGTGCTGGTGTATACAGCAAACTCAACATAAAGAAAAATTGACTTTATAAATTTCTTTAAACTATTGACCTTAGTAATGCAATACTATATTTATTGATTTATATACAACGAGTCAAATAATAAGTACACTAGTCTAGTAAAATAATACATTTTGGTTAGCGAAAGGTTGGGCAGTTTTGTTTTTAGGCAGTTTTGTTGGTACTGGGCTCATAACATAAAATCTAAATTCTTGATTTTATGGTGTGCTACTTATAATATATTTTTTTAATTTTCACATGTACATTAAAAACCATGCCTACAATGGCATGGATCTTGTAATTTAAAGAAGAAGATTAAAGTCACACACAATTTAAGTGCTTTGCAGCTCTATAGCTATGATGGATCCGATTTTTCAAAGATATACTAACTGACATTTTGCAAGGCAATCCTGATGTATTTATTGGACAATCCTTTGAAATTAATTCTCAGGATATTTAAGTCATTAACTTGCAGTTGTTTTAAAGTTTGTAATATAATGTATCATTAGATAAGCAAATAGTTGGAACAAACCTGGGAAAGTAAAAACATTAATTTTGATTCAGGTTTAGCCAGAATGTGGATGGAATAAGTGGAATTATTGGTTTTGTCTGTTCAAATGTACATTGAAAATATAAATTTCCAGCTCTTTGGTAAATATAAGTTGGTGTTCTTAAAACCCATTTTATAACCTTTTTACTTGAATCATAAAAAATAAGTTTAATACATTTATAAAAGTTAATTTTTGAATTTTATTAAGTTTGATTTTTTCAATGATAATATTAGCAAAGATTTTATAAAAAAGTGTAATATTTTTGGCTTGATTTGGTTCTAGATAAAAAAATGTTTGATGAGATGGTTTTTACTATTTTGAGATGGTTGTTGGTATTTTGGTTTTTGACCTTAAGGAGAATGAATTTTCTTACTTACTTAAGTGTCCTAAGGTTCTGTGATTTCAAATATAAATTCACCCAAAGTTAAAAGTTTAAATATAACTGATCTTAAAGTATCCAGCAGTATAATTTGTTATATTTCCAACATTTTGATCCTAAATATATGTTTCTGTTTAATTACTAACTTAGATCATCTTGGATCAATTTGGATGTCAATGTTTTCAAAGCCTTTAAACGCTTTATTGCTGGTTACCATATTTGTTTTTAACCTACTCTGTTTGTTTTTTTTTTCTAAAATACATCATGTTCCAAATTTAGTCTGAACTTTTTTTGCTTACAAAACCAGCACTAACCGAACATTCTGTTGACAGTTTCCTATAGAGATGTCAATGCCTTGGATCCTCACTGACCACATCCTCCGCACAAAAGAACCATCCATGATGGAGTAAGTATCAAACTGTGCTTGGTAATTTTGGATTTGAGAAGAAATTCCCTCCCAATGGAAGAATGTTGTGACGTCCGTGCGCAGATTGTACAAACTTCAACACTGCTGTTGTAATCCATTGATGGCGACACTATGTCACTACTAGAGTGAAGATGGCAAACCGCCAAAACCTAGGTCCACGTAACAGTAAGACAGTGCCATTACAGCGGGTTTCAACAGTAGTGTTGAAAACTTCCCGATGGACTTTTTATAAATTTAATAGCCTGTTAGCGGCCTTGGAGATAATAATTAAAAAATTGCTTTATAAATAATTGCAAGTGATAACAAGTGTTAACATGAACCACTGATTTATTCCTGGTCATTCATTTACTAATTCCTCCCTGTATGTTTTTTAAAATCCTAATTATTATCATCAACTACTCAACGAAAATTTTAACTAGTTCTATACATAATTGTAAAGGTTTATTGTTTTAATACTTTGCAGCGTTTAGTTACATTTTATTGTTTCTATTTTAGATTTGACTATAGCTTGAAAATCAATAGAAAAAACAAAAATTTTTTGCACTAATTGTTGTTGAACCATATGCCATGTATGTCCTCTACCCCCTGGACCTATAATGACAGCACCCACTACGCCCTACGCAAGCTGTTCCACTAGACAAGAAAGACAAAATAATCTTAATTGACAAGAACATTAAGTACAGTCATGGCGTCATCGTTTCTTTCCTGTTTTTTCCCCTGTGAGGTTCTCTCTAGTTATTCTTCTACAGAGTAGAACTCTCCCTCCAGCAGCCAATCGAGAAGAGCTTCTTTGAATTTCCGGTTGACTTTCTGCTCTTTCAGTGTAGGTGGAAGGGTGTTGAACTAGTTGTTGAACCATGCACTGTTTGCAGGTACGTCCTGTACCCGCTGGACCTGTACAACGACAGCGCCCACTACGCCCTCACGGTGTCCCGCAAGCAGTTACCCTAGTTGTTGAACCATGCACTGTTTGCAGGTATGTCCTGTACCCCCTGGACCTGTACAACGACAGCGCCCACTACGCTCTGACGGTGTTCCGCAAGCAGTTACCCTAGTTGTTGAACCATGCACTGTTTGCAGGTACGTCCTGTACCCCCTGGACCTGTACAACGACAGCGCCCACTACACCCTCACGGTGTTCCACCAACAGTTCCCCTAGTTGTTGAACCATGCACTGTTTGCAGGTAGGTCCTGTACCCCCTGGACCTGTACAACGACAGCGCCCACTATGCCCTCACGGTGTTCCGCAAGCAGTTACCCTAGTTGTTGAACCATGCACTGTTTGCAGGTACGTCCTGTACCCCCTGGACCTGTACAACGACAGCGCCCACTACGCCCTCACGGTGTTCCGCCAACGGTTCCCTTAGTTGTTGAACCATGCACTGTTTGCAGGTATGTCCTGTACCCCCTGGACCTGTACAATGACAGCGCCCACTACGCCCTCACGGTGTTCCGCAAGCAGTTACCCTAGTTGTTGAACCATGCACTGTTTGCAGGTATGTCCTGTACCCCCTGTACCTGTACAATGACAGCGCCCACTACGCTCTCACGGTGTTCCGCAAGCAGTTACCCTAGTTGTTGAACCATGCACTGTTTGCAGGTACGTCCTGTACCCCCTGGACCTGTACAACGACAGCGCCCACTACGCTCTCACGGTGTTCCGCAAGCAGTTACCCTAGTTGTTGAACCATGCACTGTTTGCAGGTATGTCCTGTACCCCCTGGACCTGTACAACGACAGCGCCCACTACGCTCTCACGGTGTTCCGCAAGCAGTTACCCTAGTTGTTGAACCATGCACTGTTTGCAGGTATGTCCTGTACCCCCTGGACCTGTACAACGACAGCGCCCACTACGCTCTCACGGTGTTCCGCAAGCAGTTACCCTAGTTGTTGAACCATGCACTGTTTGCAGGTACGTCCTGTACCCCCTGGACCTGTACAACGACAGCGCCCACTACGCCCTCACGGTGTTCCACCAACAGTTCCCCTAGTTGTTGAACCATGCACTGTTTGCAGGTATGTCCTGTACCCCCTGGACCTGTACAATGACAGCGCCCACTACGCCCTCACGGTGTTCCGCCAACAGTTCCCCTAGTTGTTGAACCATGCACTGTTTGCAGGTATGTCCTGTACCCCCTGGACCTGTACGACAGCGCCCACTATGCCCTCACAGTGTTCCGCCAACAGTTCCCCTAGTTGTTGAACCATACACTGTTTGCAGGTATGTCCTGTACCCCCTGGACCTGTACAACGACAGCGCCCACTATGCCCTCACAGTGTTCCGCCAACAGTTCCCCTAGTTGTTGAACCATGCACTGTTTGCAGGTAGGTCCTGTACCCCCTGGACCTGTACAACGACAGCGCCCACTACGCCCTCACGGTGTTCCGCCAACAGTTCCCCTAGTTGTTGAACCATGCACTGTTTGCAGGTATGTCCTGTACCCCCTGGACCTGTACAACGACAGCGCCCACTACGCCCTCACGGTGTTCCGCCAACAGTTCCCCTAGTGGTTGAACCATGCACTGTTTGCAGGTAGGTCCTGTACCCCCTGGACCTGAACAACGACAGCGCCCACTACGCCCTCACGGTGTTCCGCCAACAGTTCCCCTAGTTGTTGAACCATGCGCTGTTTGCAGGTAGGTCCTGTACCCCCTGGACCTGTACAACGACAGCGCCCACTACGCCCTCACGGTGTTCCGCCAACAGTTCCCCTAGTTGTTGAACCATGCACTGTTTGCAGGTATGTCCTGTACCCCCTGGACCTGTACAACGACAGCGCCCACTACGCCCTCACGGTGTTCCGCCAACAGTTCCCCTAGTGGTTGAACCATGCACTGTTTGCAGGTAGGTCCTGTACCCCCTGGACCTGAACAACGACAGCGCCCACTACGCCCTCACGGTGTTCCGCCAACAGTTCCCCTAGTTGTTGAACCATGCGCTGTTTGCAGGTATGCGCTGTTTGCAGGTATGTCCTCTACCCCCTGGACCTGTACAACGACAGCGCCCACTATGCCCTCACGGTGTTCCGCCAACAGTTCCCCTAGTTGTTGAACCATGCACTGTTTGCAGGTAGGTCCTGTACCCCCTGGACCTGTACAACGACAGCGCCCACAATGCCCTCACGGTGTTCCGCCAACAGTTCCCCTAGTTGTTGAACCATGCACTGTTTGCAGGTATGTCCTGTACCCCCTGGACCTGTACAACGACAGCGCCCACTACGCTCTCACGGTGTTCCGCAAGCAGTTACCCTAGTTGTTGAACCATGCACTGTTTGCAGGTATGCGCTGTTTGCAGGTATGTCCTCTACCCCCTGGACCTGTACAACGACAGCGCCCACTATGCCCTCACGGTGTTCCGCCAACAGTTCCCCTAGTTGTTGAACCATGCACTGTTTGCAGGTAGGTCCTGTACCCCCTGGACCTGTACAACGACAGCGCCCACAATGCCCTCACGGTGTTCCGCCAACAGTTCCCCTAGTTGTTGAACCATGCACTGTTTGCAGGTATGTCCTGTACCCCCTGGACCTGTACAACGACAGCGCCCACTACGCTCTCACGGTGTTCCGCAAGCAGTTACCCTAGTGGTTGAACCATGCACTGTTTGCAGGTAGGTCCTGTACCCCCTGGACCTGAACAACGACAGCGCCCACTACGCCCTCACGGTGTTCCGCCAACAGTTCCCCTAGTTGTTGAACCATGCGCTGTTTGCAGGTATGCGCTGTTTGCAGGTATGTCCTCTACCCCCTGGACCTGTACAACGACAGCGCCCACTATGCCCTCACGGTGTTCCGCCAACAGTTCCCCTAGTTGTTGAACCATGCACTGTTTGCAGGTAGGTCCTGTACCCCCTGGACCTGTACAACGACAGCGCCCACAATGCCCTCACGGTGTTCCGCCAACAGTTCCCCTAGTTGTTGAACCATGCACTGTTTGCAGGTATGTCCTGTACCCCCTGGACCTGTACAACGACAGCGCCCACTACGCCCTCACGGTGTTCCGCAAGCAGTTCCTGTACGACGAGGTGGAGGCGGAGGTCAACCTGTGCTTCGACCAGTTCGTCTACAAACTCAGCGAACAGATCTTTGCACACTATAAGCAATTGGCCTCCAGGTTAGTTTACGATTGGTCGCAATTTTTTTTTTAATATTTATATATTTACTGTCAGATGATCCATAACAGGATCAACTTTCAATGCAGCGTTGATAATAGTACAATAAATAGTATTTTTTCTTTCTTACAGTTAAGGATCCAGACAAAACTTTACAATCTTCATGCACAGGAAAAAACATCTCTCAGCAACCTAAATCATATTCATTCCTGGACACAATAAATAATTAATAAAACTGGAGATACTATTAATATAAAATTTATATATCTTATTTAATGATGTATCTAATAAATGTTGGCTCTCCAAGATCGCCAGCCGGGCATCGGTGATTTTTTTCTACTAGACTTTGTTTAATGCATAATTAGCGTTAAATATAGTTGTTTCTCGGTAATTTGAAAAAAATTCAATTTTTCAAAATTAAATTTTGCTCATTACGTGCGATGGCAAAATTACTCCAGCCAATTACACATGATCGCCTTTTTCGGCAAAGTTGCTTCTGCTGACTATGCACAATCGTCTTCGGTCCCGGAACATTGCTCCATTTCAAACAAAGCACTGCATATATTTGTAATCATCACAAGAAGCAGTCTATGATGACAGCAGTCTTGGCCTAAAATTCTAGTGCAATTCAAGAACCTTGCTCCTTGCTTCTTGGTTTCTTCCAGTATTGAAGGACCTTGCTAACTAGATTGACACACATTGCCTCATAATGACAGACATTTTTGGTTTTTTAAATCAGAAAAAAATTGAAAAATCAGCCGAAACGTACACATTTCACACTTTGCGTAGTATGTTGCTGGACAAGCGGTTCCGCGTGGAGTGCCTGGCGATGGGAACGTACATGCTGCCATACCCGCGTGCCAACCGCTACGAGACCCTGCTGAAGCAGCGGCACGTGCAGCTGCTGGGCCGCAGCATCGACCTCAACAAACTCATCACCCAGCGCATCAACGCCGACATGCAGAAGTCCCTCGACCTCGCCATCAGCAAGTTCGAGGCTGGCGACATCACAGGTGTTGTGGTGAGTGTTGTGTGAAATAGTTTGGATGTTGGCGATCAAATAAAATTTGACTTAAAATTTCTTATTTCAAAACTTGGATAGTTTTTTTCTTTCTGTGAGAGTAAAACAGCTTACAAAAACTTCAATTTTTGTTCAGGCCTGTACATTCTATTATTAAATATTTAGGTATTTCCATATACTCTATTTACAATGATTACCGCTTTCCTTGCTGAATATAATGTTTATAATGTATTTCATTTAGGCACACTTAGTTCTAGTTTTGAGACTTCACCTCTCTTTTTATCTTATTTTGGGTTTCTTTTGGTTTCCTTTGATTGAGAATAAAAAATACCCATCGTATTTATTAATCAACATATTACACATCATATTTATTGATCAACGTATAATCCAATTATGAACTGCTTTATTTTAAGTTTCATTTCACTTATTACTTAAAACACTTGTTTAGGAGTGTTTCAACCAAGTTTACCTTGAGATGCTAAACCAAATTTCCTCTCCCAAGTTTGTTTCCATTTTTCAAACAGTATTTCATGAAATTCTGCGTTTCTAATCTCTGTCCTTGTACATTGTATCCACAGGAGCTGGAGGGTCTGCTGCAGGTCAACCGGCTGTGCCACAAGCTGCTCAGCAAGTTCCTGGCTCTGGACGAGTACGACGCGATGTTCCGAGAGGCCAACCACAACGTGCTCGCCCCCTACGGCCGCATCACGCTGCACGTGTTCTGGGAGCTCAACTACGACTTCCTGCCCAATTACTGTTACAACGCTGCAACCAACAGGTCATCTTTCCATCTTACTGTTAATCAAATTAATTTAATTTACCACAGTTGAATCTGAAAAAGTATCCTAAACTGTTTTTTTGTCAAAGTGGTGTGCTTGCTCGATATTTAATACCTTTAGAGGTGCAAGTTCTAATTTTTCTTAAATTTAAATATTTAAGGCCTATCTATTTTCCATTTTGAATGTACTATATCTATACCAGAAACCATTTCAATATCTAGGGTTTTGTTAGATGGTTTATTGAACTATGTTCAGGGGGAAATGGTATAAACAAATAAAGTTTTTAACATGAAAGGAATTAATCCCTTAACCTCTTGAGCAGTAATCCACAACAATCCTATATCAAGGTTTAGGATATCAAGATATATGTAGGACTATTTCTTATTTTTACAACGCATTGGACTTGATCGTAATGTACTTTAAGTGTTTTTATCGTAACTACTAAATGATGAATAAATTGTCGAGTTATTTCTTTAAATACCAGCATATTATAACTTGTCAGACAGAAAATTGAAACATGATAATTTTTTACAGGTTTGTCAAGTGCCGTGGCATCATGTTCACCCAGCCTGTCCACCGAGACAAGCCACCACAGATGGGCCACCACTACCTGTGGGGCAGCAAGCACCACAACCTGGCCTACACCACGATATACGGCCAGTACACAGGTAACCATAAGTCATTGAAGTATGTTGAACATTTTTCCACATGTTTAAAACTTTGGGACTTTTTAATATGCATTTTATTGACTACAAAAGGTTAGTACAATTTTGTAGCGAGAATAGTTCACAGCAAACGTTTGCTAATCTGGTATTAGCAGCTGGCATTAGTGCTGGCAGAAGTACCATGTTAGTACCTATGCCAGCAGTGACTTGGTAGTAGTAGTAGCTTCCTCAAAAACAGATTATCGCCTGCTCTGGCAACCAAACTAGTCTTAATGGGTCTACATAGGGGATTTAAACACAGTAAGTTGTTTGGTTGAGTACCAGACTTGAAGAACCTCGCTGAGAAAAAAATGATGTGGAAATCAGAGAAAATTTGTTGGGGAAGATACTTAACATCATTACTAGTACATATTTATGTCATTAGACTTTACTTTGATACTTGAAGCTGGTGTTAATCATGCACATAAAAATATTGTGCTTCTCTGAAAACAAGATGATAATTGCAGAGCTATTACAAAAACCAGTATGTAACTGTGTCTGCCTTTCTTACCATTGAACAAAAAACATAAACTAAAGAACAACCAAGCTGTTTGGTTTGCAGAGATCTAGATCCAAACCCAAACTGAGGTATAATTCAACTTCTCTGAACCACCAAAGGAAATCAAAAAGCAATATCAGCAATGATTACTAAGCAGCCAGTTGAAAGAAAATATTTGCTCTTTTCTTTTGAACTTTCTTCTCTTGTTCTCTTTCTTCTTTATACAAGTTTTCTGTTCATCCATAAGTGAATGATGGGGTTGTCTCGGTGCAGGTTTCGTGGGCCCGTACCACTTCCGCACGATGTGTCACCTGCTGGGCTACCAGGGCATCGCCGTCGTCATGGAGGAGCTGCTGAAGATCGTCAAGTCGCTGATCCAAGGCAACCTGCTGCAGTTCACCAAGACCCTCATGGAGGCCATGCCCAAGTTCTGCAAACTGCCCAGATACGACTACGGCTCTCCAGGTCAGATATTTTACCTTTTCTGTTCTCATCAAGGTGAGAAGTGCTTGAGAGTATTGTTAGCAAAGTTCTTACAATCCAAAAGTCCTTTGTAATAATTTAATTAAGGATTTCAATGATATTTTTCATTTATGGTAGCGAGGAAACTAGCCTTTAATTTTGAGCTCTTGCATTCTTTGTCGACCTTTTGATGAGGCCAATCTCAATTATTGGTAATTTGTTTGGATGCAGCTTTGGGGAAATTAAATGAATATAACAACATTTGAAAAAGGAAAGAAATATGGTGTCGGGACAGTGATTTTTAAATAAAATTCTTCTTATACGAGAAACATGTAGTAGTTTACATATCCGTCGATAGATGTTTGGAGAGATAAGTTTTGTTATGCTTCGACTTCTCTGTATTTCCTATATAAGTGACAAGAGGGCCCTTTTGGTATGCATGACATAAGTTGCTAAATCAATAATTTAGTATTCTTATCGCTAAAATAACCGAATAAATCTGTACAGGAAAAACTGGAGAATCCCATTTAATCAAACATAAAATACAATATTTTTGACCTAACTTGACCAAAATGCCTGTGCTGAAAAATGCACCTTAGCGACAAGAGGTCCCTTTTCACATTCTGCATCACATTTGTCAAAGTCAAAGTCAAACATTCTTTATTCATTGTAATGTACAAGTACATAGAACAGTGTCTTAGATTTTAACTTAATCTATAGAGGTACTCAAAATTTTAAATTAAAAAAATTAAATAATTAATTAGACTGTTGTGTTTTTTTATTGTTCCAAAAATCATCAAATGAGTAAGTTGAAAGCTGTAAAATATATTCTTTCAATTGTTTTCCAAATTTTATTAAGTTATTTTCTTCTAAAAAACATTTAGGCAAATGAAATAAAAATTTATTACCTATGAAATGAGTTTTCTTTTCATAAAATTGTAATCGGTGTTGCTCCACCCACCTATGAACCCTCATGCTGTACTGATGACTGTTCGCAATGGGAGTTGGGTTTTGTTTTACATACATGATTGTTTCAAAAATATATAAGCCATATATTGTTAAAATGCCAATATCTGAGAAATACTGTTTCACTGAAACTGTTCTTTTTAAATTAAAAATAATTCTTAAAGCTTTTATTTGTAGCAATAATAAAGTGTCCAAATTGTTTTTGGTTGTTGCTCCATAAATGCTTATGTCATATGCCAAATGAGAATGAATCAATGCAAAATAAATTGTTTTCAAGGTATTAATATTAGAAACTTTAGCCATCTGTCGCAAAGCATACAGACCTGATGAAACTTTTTTAGAAATGAAATCAATGTGTTCGTCCCAACTTAAATTTTCATCAATTACAAGACCTAACAATTTTGTTGAATCTACTTGATTTAATCTGTCTTTATCAATTACGATCTCGGGAGTGAATTTAGATCTTGCTTGTTTAGTGGAGAATGAGATAAAATTAGATTTATTTGGATTTAGATAAAGATTGTGGTTAGTTAAAAATTGTTTGGCTTTTGATAAGTTAATAAATGATGAAATTTCAATGTCATCTTTAGTTTTTCCTGAAATTGTTATGTTTGCATCATCAGCATACAAACACACAGAGGTATTCCCTGAAAAGAACCAGGAAACCGTTCCTGTCAACCGTTGAGAATGTCAATTGTTGTTTTAGGTAACGTTACCATCAGCAACTGTTATGTCTTTATGGATGTACATCTGTCAATATTTTAAATATCATACTGAGACTACAGAAAAAAGCAATTCTTATCATGTTAAAATTAAATCCACAATACTCTGTGAAAGAACATTTCAAAGAAAGAGGAATTATGACCGTTTATAGTCGATTTGTTTTTCAGATAATTCTTCAAATTTAATCGAACTTAGATAAATTACCAACACTTAATTCGCATCATAACTATTCAACTCGGAAGGGCAACCAGCTGGCATATAATAAAAATAATTTATCAATTTACAAAAAAATACCTTCGTATAATGGCATAAAATTTTACAATAACTTACCCAAAAACTTACATAATATCACTGACTTTAATTTATTTAAGAACTTAAAAATATTTCTTGTCATTAGACCATTATATAGAATAGAGGATTTTTTTCTCATTCCTTTGTTAATTAAAAGAGGCTAAAAATAATTCTAATGAATTTTGTGAAATAGTCTTAAGAAATGACTTTATGTTGTTGCTGATTAATTTAAGAATATAATTTTACTGACACCATTCTGTACTTTTTTTACTTGTATGAATAAAGAAATTTAGATTTGATCCGAATGTGTCGCTGTTGCAGGAGTGCTCGGCTACTACCACGCGCAGCTGAACGACATCGTGCAGTACCCTGATGCCAAGACCGAGCTGTTCCACAACTTCCGCGAGCTCGGCAACACCATCCTCTTCTGCCTGCTGATGGAGCAGGCGCTCAGTCAGGAGGAGGTCTGCGACCTGCTGCACGCCGCGCCCTTCCAGAACATCCTGCCCCGCCCCTACTGCAAGGGTGAGCCTGCGCCTCCTTCCCTCTTTAATTACCTTCTTAACCCATTGGAGACTTTACAGGAGACTGTCTTGTGATAGATTTATAGAACCTTTGGGTTCTATTAGTGAGTTATATTTTCTTTATGTGAGGGCTTGGCTTAGTAGTTCACTGGTTTGCCACCAGACCGGTTGCTCAAGCGGTTCAATTAATTGCCACCAGGATTCGCTAGAGCCGTAGTCTTATGAGTCAAACGATCTTCCGCCTGACTGGTTGTACGCGGCCGAGGGGTCTAATGCGTTGACTGACAAGTCAACGTCGAAGACATTCGGAGCGTAGCGGGAATTTTTTTATGGTTCTCGAAACAATTCAGATCATAAATAGTCCAGTGAAAATAGGCGAAAAAACACACTAAAAAGGAAAAAAATGCAAGCAAAAATGTTTTTGCTGGAAAATGTGCACCAAGACGTCCTGAGTCAAAACCCAAGTTTTCTACTTCGGGTCAGGTGAGCTAACTCCGCCATCTTGGAAAATGGCGGCCATGTTTGAAATACTTTTATCGACATAAAATCCACAAAAGTTATCCGATTTCGACAAAATTTGGTAGGGATGTGTAAAATTGGGTATTCTATTAGAAAACAATCGCTTACACTTTATTTTTTACTATTTTAATGGTTTTTTTGCAACTTTTATGTAAAAAAAGCATGTTTTTTTTGTTTTTCAAAAAAGTTATGAGGTTAACAGTTACTATATGGATATTTCTGAAAAGTACGTAAAATTACGAACAATTTGATATATTCAACTTGTATTTTACTGTTTTTACTTTTTATATAATCAAAAAAATAAGATATTTTTATGTAATTTTTTTAAAAGTGCTAAAAAATTAAAATTATCCAAATTTAGTTTTTTGTGGTAGAAAATGTTCATTTAGGGGGTCCGAGTCAAAACCCAAGTTTTCTACTTCCGGTCATGCGAGCTAAATCCGCCATCTTGAAAAATGGCGGATATGTTTGATTTACTTAAATCATCATAAAATCACAAAAGTCATCCGATTGTAATACAATTCGGTAGGGATGTGTATAACTATAGCTACTACGTCATACTAAAGGAATAACAAGCATATTTTATCATTTTATATGTTGTTTTATAATTTTTTTGAAAAAAAATTTGGTTTTTTAAATTTTTATTTCGAAATTAACACCAAACATAAAATCCATGGATGTTTTTGAAAAGTACATAAAATTACAAACAATTTGGTATATTCAACCTTTACTGTGCTGTTTTTAGTTTTCGAATAACACAAAAAATATAAATTTTAAGGTGTCTTTAACAAAAAAATGTTAAAAAATAAAATTTTTGCAAATTAACGTTTATGTGGTAGAAAATATTCGCAAAGGGGTTCTAAGTCAAAAACCAAGTTTTCTACTTCCAGTCAGTTGAACTAAATCCGCCATCTTGAAAAATGGCGGATATGTTTGATTTACTTAAATCATCATAAAATCCACAAAAGCCATCCGATTGTAATAAAATTCGGTAGGGATCTGTATAACCATGGCCACTACGTAATACTAAAGGAATAACAAGCATATTTTATCATTTTATATGTTTTTTTATAATTTTTATGAAAAAAATTTGGTGTTTTACATTTTTATTTCGAAATTAACACCAAACATAAAAACCATGGATGTTTTTGAAAAGTACATAAAATTATAAACAATTTGGTACATTCAACCTTTACTATGCTGTTTGTAGTTTTCAAATAACACAAAAAATAAAATAACTGGGGCTTGGATGGTTCATTGTGACCTGTACATTGTGGCACCTAAAAACGGACATATTTGCTTATTTGAAAATTTAATAATTCATGACATAGGCTTTTAGGGTAATTTTTTGAAAACAATCACTGTGTTGTTTTGGTTTTAAATTCCATGGAGTAAAAAATTTATATCTAAGACAAATATATTACCAGTAAATCAAGTGTTTCATGTATTTTATTTGAACCTTTGTGGTTTTGAAGTAATTTGTATAAAAGGCTTCTGCAGATTTCCTTCTACAATATCCAGAACTCCGGGTATGCCTCTGAGGACTATGTATACTTTATCCAAGTTGACCAGTTTTTACCATCAAATAGCCCTATTTGTAGTTTATTAAACTACATTATTTGTATTTCCAAATAAATAATTTTTAATGTTTACAAATTCTAAACAAATATTTCATTTATTGACTTCAGTAAAAACAAAACTCATATCACATTAATAAATTAATCAGATAATTTGAACCGCAAAACTGTTACCATGATAAAAAATATGATCAGAGGTGCCGTGTGAATCTACAAAAACTGATTACATAATTCAGAAACACTTAACAAAAACTTAAACAAAACTTTTTGATAATCTTTCTTACTTACATAATTTTTACATCTTTTGATCACAACATAACAACACACCCAGTTGATAATAAATAACTGACATCTTAAAATTAATAACATAAGATACAGGCTTAGAGATATAAAATGACAAAGAACACGAAATCTCAATATGTGTCTATGTTTAATTTTGTTCTTTATCGTTGTATAGTAGTTTGTTGTTGTTGTGTAAATTGTAGTCCCTTTTGATCGAGGCCTAGATATTTATTGCAACTTATTTTTATTTAATTTTATTAAAAGTATTGATTTATCACCGATCTTGTTAGTGTAAATAAATTAAATGATTTTGCAAGGAATTGTAAAGCTAATGGACCAATTGTAATATGAAATACAAGTATTTATTTATTTATTAAAGTTTTATGTTATGTGTAGTGATGGCGTTTTTTTTAAGTTGTATTGATTAGGGTTTATAGTGAGTTAAAAATAATATTATAAAACATGAGGCATGACAAAAGTGTATTACCTTTTATACAAATTACTTCAAAACCACCAAGGTTCAAATAAAATACATGAAACACTTGATTTACTGGTAATATATTTGTCTTACATATAAATTTTTTACTCCATGGAATTTAAAACCAAAACAACACAGTGATTGTTTTCAAAAAATTACCCTAAAAGCCTATGTCATGAATTATTAAATTTTCAAATAAGCAAATATGTCCGTTTTTAGGTGCCACAATGTACAGGTCACAATGAACCATCCAAGCCCCATTTATTTTAGTTTTTATGTTATTTGAAAACTAAAAACAGCATAGTAAAGGTTGAATATACCAAATTGTTTGTAATTTTATGTACTTTTCAAAAACATCCATGGTTTTTATGTTTGGCGATAATTTTGAAATAAAAACGTAAAAAACCAAATTTTTTTCATAAAAATTATAAAAAAAACATATAAAATGATAAAATATGCTTGTTATTCCTTTAGTATTACGTAGTGGTCATAGTTATACACATCCCTACCGAATTTTATTACAATCGGATGGTTTTTGTGGATTTTATGATGATTTAAGTAAATCAAACATATCCGCCATTTTTCAAGATGGCGGATTTAGCTCGCATGACCGGAAGTAGAAAACTTGGGTTTTGGCTCAGACCCCCTAAATGAACATTTTCTACCACAAAAAACTAAATTTGGATAATTTTAATTTTTTAGCACTTTTAAAAAAATTGCATAAAAATATCTTATTTTTTTGATTATATAAAAAGTAAAAACAGTAAAATACAAGTTGAATATATCAAATTGTTCGTAATTTTACGTACTTTTCAGAAATATCCATATAGTAACTGTTTACCTCATAACTTTTTTGAAAAACAAAAAAAACATGCTTTTTTTACATAAAAGCTGCAAAAAAACCATTAAAATAGTAAAAAATAAAGTGTAAGCGATTGTTTTCTAATAGAATACCCAATTTTACACATCCCTACCAAATTTTGTCGAAATCAGATAACTTTTGTGGATTTTATGTCGATAAAAGTATTTCAAACATGGCCGCCATTTTCCAAGATGGCGGAGTTAGCTCACCTGACCCGAAGTAGAAAACTTGGGTTTTGACTCAGGACGTCTTGGTGCACATTTTCCAGCAAAAACATTTCTGCTTGCATTTTTTTCCTAATTAAAACCTATTTTCACTGGACTAAAATTCACGTAACAGGATGTGATTTGATGAGGAGATTCACTATATAAAAGAATTTAAAGTAATGATTTAGTGATGGCATTGGTGATAACAACGATTGCCAATCAATGTGTTTTTATTTTTTAAAGTTGATTTTTCCAGTACTAATTCACTAAATATGAAATGAATGTTTTGTACTTTTCCAGACGGAGAAAAGCCTGAGAGCAAACAGAAGAGGATGGAACAGAAGTACGGAGCTCTGCAGATCGTCCCCAACATCGAGAGGCTTGGCACAGCCAAGGTTACTAAGTTGTTTATGTAGTATTACTGTTTTTAATTACTCCTTCTTAATTTATGTACATACATGTTTACTTCTACTTTTATCTAACCTTGAAAATAGAAGCCGGACATAATTAGCCACAAGTCTTATCAACTGTTCAGCCTTTTTCTTTATATTTCTGCTTATAGGACAAATTTTATGAAAAAACTAATAGTTTTCCTAGAATTTTCTCACTGAGACCTTCATTCAAATATGGAGTTGATGGGTGTTGAGTGTAAGGTTTTTTCAAGAGATCAAGGTATATGGGCTTTAGATATAGATGAAGAATATTTTCAAAGTTGGTCACATACACTTAGTTTCAATTGCTAGCACTTGGTTAGTCCAGTTTTGTAATTTTCTATATTTTTAATCATGCAATTTGGTTAGTTTATTATTTGTACATGTAAAGAGTATATTCATTTTTTTAAAGCAGCGCTAGAAAATTTTGTATTTCACTTCAGATTTTTGTAACAGAAAACTATCCTTATGGGGTCATTTGATTCGTGTTATCTTTGATTTTATTTAATCAGTCATATAGAATGTTTCTAAAAATTCATACAATCATGCCTGCCTCCAGCCTCACTGCCTATTGTCGTTTGTGTTTAGCAAGCCATGATCGCGCGGGAGGGAGACCTACTCACGCGGGAGCGGCTGTGCTGCGGCCTCAGCATCTTCGAGGTGGTGCTGTCGAGGCTGCGAGGCTTCCTCGACGACCCCATCTGGGTCGGGCCGCCGCCCACCAACGGCGTCATGAACATCGACGAGTGCACCGAGTTCCACCGGCTCTGGTCCGCGCTGCAGTTTGTCTACTGCATACCTGTCGGCGACACCGAGTTCACTGTCGAGTGAGTCGCGTTTCTCTTTTGGCAAAAGCCTTGAAGAGTTTTATCTTTTTATAATTTTAAATAGTAATAGTAATAATAATATTTTTATTTGCCTTAACAAATAGGGATTTTCATTGGCAATTACAATATTTCTTAATTTTAAATACACAAAACTTATTCGATCTAAATTTTGATAATACATGGTGTTTAATATTAACTTTTCTCTTAGAAATGTGCTGTCCATATTCCAAAGCTTACGTTGCGCTGTTGCGTTCCATATTATAGAAAGCTGTTTCTATTTCTATTTCTCACTAATTTTTTAAAATGTCATTATATTTTCTTCTTTGTTGATGTTCACTCTTCCGCTTCAACATGTCTAAAAATAGAGTGCAATGATTACCATCCCAATTAGAACTTTCATACCAAAACTCAAACTTAGAGCTTTTTCAAAAAGTCTCAAACCAAGCCAAATACTGAAAAAGACTACAAAGTGGTTATGATTCAAACTTAAATCCATGAATTGGATTTTATTTATTTATTCCTATAATACGAAAAACATTCAGATTTTATTGCACACCGATCAGAGATCACTATGAGAGAGGTGACTGTTGTGTGCGCAGGGAGCTGTTTGGCGAGGGCCTCAACTGGGCGGGCTGCACCATGATCGTGCTGCTCGGGCAGCAGCGCAGGTTCGAAGCCCTCGACTTCTGCTACCACATCCTGCGGGTGCAGCGCGTCGACTGCAAGGACGAGATCGTCAAAGGAATCGTGAGTGACTTTTAACAGTGTCCTTTGAATTAATAAATCATTTTTCAAGAATGTTTGCTTATCTCCCCGTTTTATCTCTTTTGCATTCACCTTAAAAATCCCAAAGATTTTCTTAAAAAAATTTAAAATTAATTAGCTTCATTCTAACTTTTACAAAAGAGGTTTTACAGATCCACACTTAATATTATGTTCTAGCATACTTGTTCCACTGTTAAATGTCTTGTAGCTTATAACTCCTCCCATATATGAAACAACAGGAGCTTAACGTTACATAATTTATGAATGAAATAACTGTGACATGTACGAAACCCCTCTGTTGGCTGTTAAATAAAGAGTCCCGTACACGACCACATAGGGAACGTAGCTCTATTAAATAAAGAGACATGCTTGGCAATGAAAATACGATTAATTCCCAGGCTAAAACCAAAGTACTCAAACAACTGAAATACTTTGTAAAAACTAAGATTCTAGTACAATTAAAACTCAAAACCAAACAAACATTACTCATTACTTTTATTGTTATTTCAAAGTATTGAATTGAATTAAAGAAAACTCAAAGAGTGAGCAGCCTGGAACTTGTATGATTTAAAAGACCTATCATTTAAATTTGGAAAAACACTAAGACTACTTACGTGGGCCTTGGCCTGATGGGCCACGAGCCCTGAGGCCCCTCAGTCCTCCAACACACACCCAAAAACCCCTCCTAAGCAAATGACCCCATCCTCTTGTTACCTGACCTACTTAAAGCCTGAGCTGACAGTCAATCAGCATAAAAAGAGTCTGTTTAATAATAATTCCAGTCTACTCACACAACACGCTCAAATACTTCCCCTTTACAAAGGTCAAACCACCCAACCATTACATAACCGTATGATTTTTACTTTGGTTCTTATTTACAAAAATAAATATCAAAATTGTTGACAACCAGAGAGTAAAATCAACTTGGAATATTATTTTTGGTTATTCTCTAATTTATTCTTAATCAACCTTTTAAGGTATGCAAGATGAGTTCTTGTTTTCGTATATGTTCAATTTCCTTATCAACGCTTACCAGAGAGGCACATAGTTTTTTTTTCATTTTCCAGTTCCTACCAAGTGGTAGACCTGGGCTCCCATACAAATTTCCTGAAACCTTTCCTTCCTTTAATATTTCTCCATTTTCATTCTAACTAACTAACCTATGCCTAACCTAACCTAACCTATCCCTATTTTGTTCTGTACTCATAGGTCATACAACATTGTCGACGTTTATTTTTCTCCGCAGAACCTGAAGCGGATGGTGGACCGGGTGCGGCGGTTCCAGGTGCTCAACTCGCAGATCTTCGCAACGCTCAACAAGTACCTCAAGTCGAGCGACACGGAGGCGATGAGTGTGGAGCACGTGCGCTGCTTCCCCCCGCCTCTCCACCCGTCGCTGGCGGCCCACGCCCACTACTACCCGCCCCGAGCACCTGCACCAGGTCATCCAGAACTGATTGAGGTCCGCCCCCGCACAGAGGGGCGCCAACTGAACTGTCAAACAGTGAAGTCAATGTGATCGGAAGTGATGTTGATGTATGGGATGAGGTTTGTTAGTTGTAAAAGGTTCTCTGTCTCCTCTAAACATTCCGGTAAAATCATCAAGGATGTTTACTTTTTTTTAACAAGAAGCAGGTGATTTCTTTTAAGACTTAAAAATGGTGACTTTTTCTTACATATGATCTTGTTGCTCTCCAACGTTTTCAGTTTAGTAATTCTAAAGAAAATCATTAGAACACCCACCGATTCAGAGTTACCAAACTGATTTCCCAAGATTGACATGTTAAAATGTTCAATGAGTGATGGGTTGGACAAGAGGTTGATTATTGCCGAACATTCTGTTTCCAAAACAGAAAAATCATTTAAGGGCAAATTTTTTAAGGGCAAAAATACCATTAACACGAACACGATGGCTTACCATCTTAAAAAGTGTTATCCAGGCACTTGGGCTGTTAAGAGTGCCACCAGTTTTGATGTAACTTATTTCAATCCTTTTTACAATAGCTTTAGTTATCTTAAACAAAACTGAATACTTCTCATTAAACTTTAAAAGTGAGGGGTTAGTTTAGTGTTTAATTTTAAAAGACATAGCCGTAAGATCCAAAACCTAAGATCTGACTGAGTAATTATAATATTTTCATATTTTATTTAAGCATGAAGATTTATTTTACTTAAGCATGAAGATTTATTTTACTGAAACTATCCATAATTATTTTCATTATTTGTTACGAACATACCATATCCTATCATTTATCACTGTCCCTTGCAAATTCAGTGGTTTCTAAAGCTTTATTTCATTTATGGTAATCTTGCCTCCATGTAAATATTATTATCGTGCAAAGAATTAGTTTTTATATTTAGGGAACTGTTTTGTAAATAGGTATATTTTTAAGTAGCTCTTATTAGTATATTTATAAATTAACAATAATAATACATTGCACAAATCAATTTCAGTTCTTCTCAAACATAAAAATATTTATTGAATACTTTACAATATTTGATTATTTTTAAGTTTGATTGCTTAAGGATTTATAACTCACTTGCACATATTTTGTTTTTGTTATATATATTGTTTCATTATATTCATTACATAAATAAGTATGTAGCTTTCAAATACTGAAGTGTTTATCAACTACTATTATCTGTGTACAATTGTTGTGCTTTGTAACTTGACAGTATTAAATTAAACCCATTTTCAAATAATAACTTTTACCTCTCTTTTCCCTAAGAAGCCCAGTCAACTTACATTTTTGGGTTGTGAGCCTAGATTGCTTCAAAATAATCCACAGTAGCAGTTAGTAGCTGATCTTGATGAAGCCATTGAATCAAAGCTAATTGATGACGACATTTCGGGAAATAATATTATTTTGTTAAGACTCTTCTGCAATAAAGCGAAAGCGACAATGAAATAACAATCGTCTTCTGCAGCATGATATCAACAGAAGTGTTCAAATGCATTATCAACTCTCAATATTCAGAATATTAAATTTGAAATTTCTAAATTCCATCACAATTAATTTTGTACAAATTTTAAAAATGTTTGAACAAATTTTAAGACGATCAAGCGCAATGCTTTTTCAGGTATTAAATTAACAATCAAATCACCTCTCATCATCTCCCGGTATGAGCAGTGAAAAGAAGAGAAATTCACCAAAAAATTACAACTGAGTTTGTATTCATGTCTCATGGAACATAATGGTAGTAAAAAATAACTTAAAATGAATCACAAATCTTTATTTTTTACAAATGTTTTAAAAATAGAAAAATGCGAAATAACTTATACATTTTTAACATTTAAGCTAAAATATAACATTCTACATAAAACAATGGCACAAAATTAATAAAACGGTGGTAACGCTAGAAAGAATCATTATGAACTAATAATTATTTAAAACTAATATTTGGCAAAATTATTGAGTCGTATCATAAACATCTAAACCTTTTTTAATTGCTCCTACATTATCCTAGAACAAATTAAGGCAGGAAAGCATAAATGAAAGCAAAAGAACAACAATCTTACGAATCCCAAAAACTGGAAATAAAAATAGTGCCAGAATGTTTGAAGATATATTCATTTGGAAATAGGAAATATTATGTTTTGAACAAACTTACCACGATTAAAAATTATTACTGTAAAGGCATCTGCAGCGAGTAAAAATTGGTAGTTCATATAAAATATAATTTATAAATAGCTCTTAACAAATGTTTAATTCACTTTGAAATAGTCACAACTATCACCAAAATACTGACATTTTGATAGCTGGTTTAGTTTTTCAAAACAAAATCAGTCATTTCAGTAAAAACACTTATAAATACAAATTGTAACAACTAATGAGAATTTAGCTTGAATTGAGACGTTTTTGAAAAAGGAAGAACCAATTACAAAACACATATTGCTTGTATGAAACTTGTGTTAAACGAATTAATGAAAACACATTGATAGAAATAAAAAAACCACCAAAGCAAAGTTTTTATACATTCCTCGAATTTGTGGTTTGTGATATGGTATTCTATGATTTTTTAAACTCACAAAAAATAACTGTATATGTTACCAAAGTAGGTACGAGTTTCATGATCTTCTGCCGTTCATTTCTATTGCAGATGATTCGACATCCGATTTAAAAAAAACATCGAATGATCTACCGATAGCCGAAGTTTGATAATATTTTTTGTTGAACAGAACTTGACTTTCGAAGCCATTATAATTTACTATCGATTTTTTGTTCCTCTATCGATAATATCTTATTACAAGATGGCGGATGATGAAAAATAATGTAGATGTTGCATAGGAAGTTAATTATATTAATGATAGTAACTTAACGTTTTAGTTTTAATTTAGTTTTTGGTTAGCTCATTATGTTTAATTTAGTTTTATAGAGTTTTAGGTTTTATGTTTTATTGTTCGTGAGAGGACCGAGTAATATAATTGACGATGGTTTAATTATTGTTTCTTATCGATGTTTCATCATTACTAACGGTTGTTGGAACAGTGCATCGATTTAGTTGAACACGATACGTTGAATAGGTTGATAGTTGATCTCGGATTACCGAAACCTAAACAGAGTATACTTATGAAACTGATCTTCCGCCCATGTTAAATTATATTGAGAAGTTCAGTTAATAAAACTGAGCAAAATATGTAAACAATAATTAATGTCAACATAACCTGTAAAGGCAGAAGATCAGATATGAAACTCGTATCACCAAAGTATGAGTAAATAATTAAAAAAATTTAAGTGCCAAAAATTTCAAATGCTTTTGAAACAATTATTGTAACTTATTAAATCACAAACAAAATAGCAAGTAAAATGTAAATTCTTTCATACTATATCCCTTTCGTCTCAAAATACATTTTGGGCTCATACAGAATACAATTTTTGTATCAATTCAGTTTCAAAAACATTTTTTCTTAGGCACATTTTTTCAAATCTCAATCAATATATTGTATAAGAATTAAGCTAAAACTTTGTATAGTAAAAGTTTGTGAAGCACATTTCATATAATACACAATATTTATTTTGAAATGCTATCATGCATACAAAACAAAGTATTTTCAAGAACACATGACCCTACTTTCACATATAGAATAAGAAATATCACATGTAATGTAATGTGATTTAATTACTATTGAATATCATTCCTATTGGCCTAAAGACCAAATGCTCTCGACTATTTCGTGTTCCGGTCACTAGAAGTTTTCAATATAAGCTTGAGATCATGTGCACTTTTTCACAACAAATCCAAAGATCTTAAGATAACTAACCAAGGTATATAAATTAGTTGAGATGGATTATTTCCATCTATATAAATCAGCGGAGATTGATCGTTTCTAATCCTAAGTAAATGGCGCAATGGTTACATTGATAAACCTTGTAACCAGGAACCATAAAAAAGGTTACCTAGTAAAAAAAGGTTAAGCTTTTGCTTGACTTGCTCAAGAAATTTGAGTTTTATTTTGAAACTTTTTTATATCAATTAAATTTATCAAAAATTAATGAGTACCACAAAGAAAAGACTTGAGTACTTCCCAACTATGATTAGAATCAATATTCCTACTGCCCAGAAATACCATTGTATGTTGTGTATGAGCTAAGTTTGGGAAATTGTCAAGAAAGTAATGTAATTTTGAAATTGCTTATTGTTTCCATTGCCAATTTGGAATTCATCCTAAAAACAAACTTATTAATAAAAAATGAGAGCCATAAAAAGTTATTGAACCGATAACAACTCTTTCCATTAACGACTTGATATTCATTTTGTTGGTTAAATTCTAAATCACTAATGCTATGTGAAAATTTCAATATTAAACATTACAAACTCTATCTCCAATAAATTTTCTACTTAAAACCTACATTCTTTGGTGTCAGCCATCTTATCTTACTTGCTTGTTGCAAGGAATCACTATGATGCACTTTTAAATATAAATTCATTTTGCGATTTTAATATTTTAAAACTGCCTTCCATCATAAATAGCTAGAAATCAAACTTTCACAAAACATTTTTTTAATCTGTTTCAAGTTAAAATATACTACAATTTATTTCAAAACTTTAGACATGAAAATGCTACAGGTTTCAATCCATGATATCTGATTGCCCAAGTGATTCCTGGCACTACTCGATCTGTTACATCTATTTAATTTAATAAATAAAATAAATAATGTAATATACACTAAACACATTTTAAAACTGAGTATTATAAAATTATACATTAATACATTAATAATGAACTTTTACTATATCTATGTTACAATTGGACGTATTTCTACAGGGTTGCAAGGTCATACTTACTAACGGTTTTCTGGTACTTTTTATAAAATAAAAATCAAAGAAGTTTAAAACTCGATTTTACAAATAAAAGCTAGTCCAAGATCCATCGATTTATTATTTTAAAGTAGCAGTATATTAGTTATTTCACAAGAAAAAAACACTCGTAATGTGCGTTTCCAAACGAGAACAAAAATTATCACAGAGGCAACCCTGTCGCTCGCTCAACCGAGCCATTTCAACATTCAACATAGAATTTACAACCTATGTACAGCAACAACAACCTTAAAAACTCGACTGTGAACACCGGATCACAAGTCAACTTAACGAGCACAGAGAGTCTAGGGAACAGACAAAATATTGGATGACACAAAATGTGCCTTAGAGAACATAAATGCACATGAAACTTGTGTTTCACATTGGAGAGGTTAATTGAGATCGTAAGCTCCTTTTGTAAAAATTGATCACACAAGTAACATCAAAGATAATTTATAAAGCTTTCTTAAGATAATATATTTTTAAGATAGTTTATTATCTTAGTGACAAAGTGAATTTTAAAGTAGGCTGTTAAATTTGAGTAAACTCAGTTTTCATTAACAGTGAGACCTGTACGATTGAATCTTTATTGATTCCAAAAAGTAGAATGAAATATATTTACACAAAGACAATTGAAATGTAAACACTAAGAGATTTACTAAGAGCATAATAATTAATTGTTTTGTTTTATTGCGTAAAAATATCACAAGCATATTGGCTTTTTTAAAACTGAAACATCCTCCCAATTTGTTATAGAATTCACTTTGTCACATACTTGTACAGCAGCATCAATTTATATTATTAGTAACATTAAAGCAGGTGCAGAATGTGCAGACGTTCTAAATAAAGTTTATAGATCAAAATATCAGTCTTTGATGCAGTGAGTTATTGTTTGTTAAAAATACCCATGTAATTGTACTCATGTTATATTGTTAATGCACATTAATAAAATTAAAAACCAAATTTTACTAGTATAATAGAACAGCACTAAATATAGTAATGAATAATTAGTTATTTACATATTGCATGGAAATGTTAAAAATATTATTTTCTAACGACAAAAAAACATGGTTCTAAAAACTGATTTTACTAGAAAAGTTTTTTGCATATTTGTAGAATACAATATTGTTTGAATATGAATAATTGCTAATCAAACATAAACTTGGACAAAACAAGGTTTAAACAACCTAGAAAGGTGTTGTACTCATTTAAAAAAGGTGGATTAGGAAATTAATGCCTTAGAGATGTTCTTAGTAAAACCATTAAAATAAAATAATTAAAAGATTATAATTTGTGTTGTTAATATTATTTCAAAACCGATTATTTAATGGGAGTCTACAAGTTGGATTTGGAATATCTTTTGGTCTTTTTGTCAGCATTACTTTAACTTAATTACCCCACAGTTTGAGTTAAGTTAAATTATGTGTTAAGCCACAAATATTGAGAGATAATTTTTGTTTACTTCTATTTCCTTTATGAAACTTTGAACAACTTATATAGGAATTGAAGTAATATCCAAGCTACAAACTAAGGTGGTTCTTACTAAGGTGGTCCAGCTGAAGGTGGATACTGAGGGATGCCGAATGCCAGTTTGAGGTTATGTCCCATAAAATCAATGATTAATCTGAGAGAAATATGATTCAATCCTTTTATCATTCAGGATAATTAAATACTTTGCTTTAAGGTGTCTACACATTTCAACTCCTGAAGAAACAAAACATCCAATAGTATTAAATGCTAAGAGTACAAATGTCAATGAAAAATATCCAAAATACTGGAAGATCAAACTAAAAAAAATTTAAAGACATCAAGCTAATGAAACATATTTTAAGTAAATTCGTAAAGAAAATATCAATCTTAACTACTGTGATCATTTTCTACTGCAATAATCTGAGAGCTAGTTAACAAATTTGAGTTTTCTGTTCCGAATTAAAATTTTGCGCTAAAAAACCTTTCCAAGAAGGTGTAATTTATTTAACAGCTACCCTCGTCTTTTCTTCCATACAGCAGCAACAACCTCTATTTGAGTAAGAAAAATCGACTTTTTGACAGTCAAATTCTGATACCAAACGTATCCCACGCGCTATCCTCCGGCCGCGGCGGGGGCCGGTTCTAACTGACGTGAGAGGTCTCGGCCTCGAGCGGCTGTTCCTGCTCCTTGACCGTGGTCTTGATGACGCCGTCGACGAGGCAGTCGGCGAACTGTGCGAGGGGCGGCGGCGGCAGCGGCAGGGACGATGGGCGCGCGGGCGGCTCCTGCGGCGTGTGCACGGCCACGATGTCCGTCTGCGTCGCCGCGCAGCTGCCGGCCGCCGGGCCGCTCGGACTCACGCAGCGCAGCACCTCCTGCATCGACTCCTGCAGCTGCTGCACCTGCGCCCACAATACGACTGTGCTACAGCTCTTTTTGTGAGAAGCGCTACTTAAAAAGTGATCAAGGGCGATTTTGTGGAGGCCTAATACAATATATCTTTTTGTTTTCAAGTCCTCAATCACAAAAAATAATTCAATACAAATTTAATACTGTGTCAGAAACAGAGACAACTTTTTAATTGTTTTATTATTTTCAAAAAAGAGAAATAAAAAGCACCATCACAAAAAATGACTGCACTTGCAACACGTTAAATATTACAGTATTATTAGAGAGATGGTATTGATTGTAAGTTTTGCCAACATCAAATTTTTATTTTAGAGGTAGAATAAAGCACTCACAACAGTATACCCAAGAAATAACATCTACATCATGAGAGGCCTTAAGTCTTTCAGAAACAGCTCATGACTAAAAAAGTACCCTCAAAAATAATCTTGCATTATAAGCGTGTATTTGCTTCACAATCAAATACCTTTTGAACTTTTAAAAACAAAAAAAGTTGTTTCAGATATAAGCATTGTTTTTGTCACAGAACATTCAGTTTTGTTGATGAACTTGCAAGCAAGAGTCTTACCTGAGCATTAAGCCTCGAACACGTCTCTGTCAGGTCCCGAACATCACCTCCCTCTGTCCTCGGCTGAAGGCTCACCACCTGCCACAACCGCAGAGAGCTGAGTCACCGTGTTACTTTGGAATAACAATATTCATAAGGTAGCTATATCCCATCAGATAAACTTGCCAAGAACTCAGAAAAAATTTGTGAATTGTACCAAAAATCTGGATGATAAGTAGTTTTGGCTTGCATTATAAACCCACAAATGAATTTCAATAAATTTTAGACAAAGCTTCTCAGCTGCTTTTAAAATGTTGGTTAGGTTGTGACTGCTTTGATTAAACTGTGAAGTTTAAATATTTCTTTCTGTCACTCAGTTTTTTAATATGCAGTTCACTTTCTAAATCCTCCTAGAATTAGGAAAATGTAGGAATGTGTTAATGTGAAAATTTCCTGAACGACCTGTTGAAAACATTCCTCTTGCAGCTATCACAAACATTGATTTATCATTTGAAAACCAGAAGCAAAATATGGTGTGCCTGAACCGTCTGAAGAAGTGACATCTTTAAATAGAAAATACTAAAATCCAACTATAAATATGCCAAGAAATTAAATACTAACCTTTTTCCAGAGGGCATTGATAGCTTGCATTTGCAAGAGCTGCATTTTGTGTTCGTTGTCCAAAGCTTCTCTCGTTGCCTGCATGTCTTCTGATAATTTCCTAAAAGAAAGTATCACGTAAAAATATTACTTTATTTGTAATTTCAATCCCTGATAATTTGAAGGTTATCAACCATTTTAGGTTAGACTCTAAATTATTATTTTAAAAATATTACAGAAACGAATAAGCTCCTTACTTAAATGGTGACCATTTCCAAATTAACTTAACCAGTCCTTCGTTAAGTGACTCTGTTTTAAATCAGTTTTGTTTGATTTTATTGATTAGATCATTGTACTTTCTTCCACCCACCTACCCTGAGTGGTAATAACGAGAGATCTCTATTACAGAAATTTAGTTATAGTCCTCATAACATACATTCAGGACACACAAGACAAGCCTCAGCCAAGCCCCCAGAAGAGGGGCTAGCTCAGGCTCACAGTGTTTCTGCTTTTTAAATTGTTATCCATCGAGCAATAGTCACTTCTCTTCACAAGTAGTAAACTGTTAATCTTCCTCACTAACATAAATTTAACCTAAAGACAAGATATTGTAAGGGGAGTTACTTGATGTACTGGTTGGTGCGCAGGGTCTGTATCTGCTGGTAGGCGCTGAGCACTCGTCGGTCCGAGGTGCGGGTGTGGTAGCCTCGCCACACCTTCTGTATGCAGATGGCCGCCTTCTCCAGCTCTGCACACAAACACAGCGACTACGTGACGGACAGTCGTTAAATGCAACAAGTTTACTATTTATTTTTGAACAAACATTTTTACATTTCCCACCTGTTTTTTTACAGAAATTTCTATTCTTGCAGAGAAATATAAATAAATAAAATTAAAGTCGAGGAATAAAAAATCTTTCTTTAAGTGTTATAAGAAAAATTATGAATTTTCTGAAAGTACTAATGATTTAAGATATAATTAAAACTTCTTTTCGATCAATAACCAGTCAAAATGTAGTTTTGCAGAAACATTATTGGGTTAGTTTTGATTTGTTATTGTTTCTTATGTTTTATGGGGGTCTGAATCTAAATCTGATGTTTGCCAACAAACTTTTATGACACAACATTGTAAAAATGGAAAAAATGCATAAATTCAGACTGTTTTAGGTTTTTTTTCATTTGAAAATTGAAAAATTTAATGAGATAAATGTTAATTTTACAAAAAAAAAGTATTTAGAGTTTCCTAGAAGTTACACTCTTGTTTTTACTTCTTTGTCAAGGCATTTGGGCGGCGCAGTTAATTAAAAACTGGCTGCATGAATATTTCTAATTTAAATTCCTTCATAAATAAATCAATAGGTAAGTAAGTTTATCAATCAATTAGAACGCATACAAAATTAGCACACACAAGGACTGGAACAAAAAGAACACAAGACGTACGGAATCCCAACAGTTGCTCACCGTGGTCGACCTTCTTGTCGCGTTTCTCCTGCGCGCGGCTGCGGATGGTCTGCAGCTTGGGCGCGAGGGCGAGGGACGGCGCGAGGGGTGCCGGGGGCGTGGCCACCGAGGGGCTCACCAGGCTCTCCGGCACCGGCACCATCTGCGACGCCGCGGGCAGGGGCGCCGGCAGCGGCAGTGAGGGCGGCAGCGACGGCGGGCAGTGCATCGACTGGCCTGCCGCAGCAACGGGTGGGGTTAAACAACGAAACAAACCTTTCCTTGCAGCCAGTTTATTTCTATTTTTGAAATCCCTTAAGACTGTGGCCACACAGGCTTCTTAAGTTTTGATGAGAAGACTTTGATAATAAAAATGACAATGAACAGGAGGTTATGGAGTTTCTGCAATTTATGATTCGAGGCCCTAACATCCAATTTTTGACAAGCCGTATAATATGCCTGCTAAAGGTTGACAACATTATCTCTCATCATTGACGTAGTTATTTTTATTAACTGGGATCGACTAGTTCTCTAACCTTTGTTTCAAGAGATAAAAAAAAGAATTTATTTTTTCCCTAGCCCATCCCTATATTATTACTATTTTAAATTATGACACTATCAAGGCGTATTTTAGGGTGAATATGAATGAAGAGTGTAGAATGGATGACATAAAAGCTTTATTACTGGAAAAGATCAGCTGATTCATTTGCCATGATTATTAGTTGAAAGTCCAACACTTTCAACTAATAATCATGGCAGAGAGGATTTGTCATTTTACTCGCCAACTCCATTAAAAATCCCCGCTTTTACCCGTTTTTTCAGCAATAATCCCCGCAAAATCTTCGCAAGAACCAAAAATCGGGTAATTACCCTAAAAACCACCAAATGACTTTCAAAACACCCAAAACCGGGTAGTTACCTAAAATTACAAGGAAAGGAGGAAAATTTTTACACCAATAAACTGCACACTACATACCAAAATATGTCTATTTACTTTGAGTATTGTTCTCAAAACCATGAAAACAAATTATTTTTCTCATCTTAAATGAACATTGGATATTTGCAAAGCATATCATAACCAAGAAATCCCCAGCTTCACCCGTATTTTATGTATTTAAGATGCTGGGCAAATCCCCGCACTCAAGTCTAAAATCCCCGGTTTCAGCCGGTAATTCTCAATCCTCTCAAAATCCCAGAATGGCCCTCACAATACCTGAAAACCAGGCATATGCCCGCTTTCTGGCAACACTGAAACCAATATAACCATACCAAACACATATTACCAACCAAACAAATATCTAGAGTTTAAAAAAATCTTTGTAGCTCGTCCAAAATACCCAGTTGTTGGCAACACTGCTGACAACCGACAGCAGCGGGTGACTTAGACTTCAGAGTTATACACTTTTGCATTAATTAATTTTGTTGTAAAAAATCTTGACTTGTATGAGAGAAAACTATATACTAAAAACACAAACGTATACCCTTGTTATTCCGCCTAAAAACTTAATATATCAAGAAATCAGTTATTGTACATTATTGTTCAGTTAAAATGTTTAATAAATATGCTGATGAAATAATAAGTTTACTGAAAAATAGCATCAATATAGGCAGCTTTAAAAAGAAAGTAAAATTATTAATCAAATCTGTGTATTAGAGCTGTTTTATGAATTGTTGGTATGTTCGTTATCCGTTGATCATTTTTGCACTTTTGATTCTTTGTTAATTTTCATAGGTTTATAATGTTATATATTAATTTATTTATATGTTTACTGTTAATAAAAAACTTGTTAATTTTTTATTTGTTATATGCTTGTAGTCTGATTTATCTTTCAACCTGCAATACTTTGTTTACAGTCCTCTTCTATCTGTTCACCCGCATGACCTACACTTGTGTATTACCAGTTGAATAATTTGTTTTGTCTCGCACGTGCGTGTGCACACGAGACATGTATTTCTTGTTTTGTATTTTTTCATGAATAAAAAGTTTTTAATTGAATTGAACTTACTGAGCAGTGCCTCGTGGTTAGCCGGCTGCTGCGTGGTGCAGGAGTCCAGCAGGCTCGGGTCCAGGCTGCGAGTCATCAGCTCGCTCATGTTGGCCTTCAGCGGCTTGCCTCGCCCTCCTAGAGCAACACACTCAACTGGCTCATTTGGAATTTATGATTTGTTTTTATCAAAAGAAACATTATTAGGCAAATGTTAAAAAAAAATTTGAGACCTTTTCCATTATAACAAATGGTGGAGGCCTGATAGTCCAAAATTATCGGTGTTAGACACATTGTCGACTAATGAATGTTTCATGATCAAGCAAATTGTTTATAAAATTAACATGACTGTTAAATTTAATATGTAATTACATGAACACCTATTGTACTAAGCCAGACTCAAAAATACAACCAAATGAATTCCAAGGCTGTTAGCTTCTTTTTCAAAGTTAAACTTGATGTGTACCCACGATCAGTAAATAAGTTAAAAAACAATTCATGGCAGTTTGCTTGTTTTGCAAAGATTTGTATATCATTTACCTTCAATTAATACATCAAATTTCAGGCCATTCTTTCCCATCAAAGAGGTATTCCCTTCTTTACCAAGCGGCAAGGTCGCTTAATTTTATCTTGTTCTTAAAAATTTAGACAGTAAAAAGCTATTTATTTATTTAGTATTAGGCTATTTCTCTCCAAAATTTTTACTAAATAAAATTATTTCTTTAGTGAATGCCTAAGTTATTAGAAAATTATTAATTAAATACAAATAATGAAAGGAATATTTTTAATTTAAAATCACTAATAGTGTTAACTATTTAATTAACTTAAAAATACTAACTTAACAGCTACCTCCAAAAGCAAAAGGTTTCCTCAATTTTATATTTTCACTGGTAATAATGAACAGCAAACACTGAGGCACTGAGAGACACTTTAACCTGCTGTTCTTTATAAACAAAATAAACTGATTTAAGTGGTTTCTTTAAGAACACAAATAAATTCAATTAGCTTAAACAAATTTATAACCCAACTTCTAAGGTTATATCTTGCTCACAATATAACAATAGTTTTCCCAGTTTTCAGGCATGAGCAAACGGGCATATTTCAATCAACTTTGGCAGGCAGCAACTGCAAACTTGCACTTGAACTTTGAGCCTTACTGTTGGCTGCTATCTATTAATTTGTATGACATAACTTGCCCTTAAATGCCCTTTGTACTACACTGTTTGCCCTTAAATATTGACCGGCATAATTAATTGTAAATTTCAATATTTCATTGCTACTTATCTTGAAAGTAAGTTCTGTGGTACAGGTATTTTTTGTTGCTTTCTATATACATATTATAATCGTGCTTCTTGATTCCAGTGTTTTTTTTTTAAAGACCACTAAAAAAGAGTTATTAAGATGAAGTATTAAAGCTTATCACAAGGATGGACCAGAGAGGAAAGATTAAGTAAAACTGACATAAGGAAGGGGAAACAAATCACCATGAGGAAACATGTTTCGCTCTAGAAAAGAACAGTAAAATTATATTTTGGAAAATATTCCTTTGAAGATATACGACAAGAGCCAGACTGAAACAAACTTTCAATTCAGATCTTAAATCTACCAGAAGATTGAAAGAAAACTGACGACTCACTAAACAAAAGAGAAAAAATAATCAGTGAAGAGTTACTAAATAAAAGTGGGCTCTCTGATCATCCCTCCAAATAATTTAAATGTACGTGCAATAATGAATTTGGATGTTTAAATTTTTTACTGGAACACTAAAACGTGAGCTCTCCAGATTTTATTATATTGCTGGTAAACACCTCTCAAAACCTAAATAATTGAGGTAGTGAAATCTACTCGAAGTACTTTTGGTAATACACGACAAAGAAAAAATTCTATCATTTTGATTAAATTGATTAAGTTATATTATCATCTGTGATCGGCAAAGAACATTGTTGATAAACAGTCCAGTTACCTAGGAGGGGTTTTTCAGAAAGCAACATTCACTCCTGCAAATGCACAATATCATGAATATACACACTAACTCTCCTTTGGTTGAGGATATTCTAACAAACAAAACAATTAATATTGACTTTTTTCAAAAAGCCTCTCTGAAAAATCCATAATTATTCAATATATGTTCCTCAATGGGATGTTTTTTTTACTTAATTACTGTAGTAACTGCTTATTTTTTTCCGTAATGGTTAGGAAACCCGGAAAACACACCTCTTTATCAAGTTTAAGGGAAAGTGACTCTCTAAATAAATTGTAGAAGAAAGTGCTAGTAAGCCAGTTATAACCACACAAAGAACAGACTCAAATTTTCATTATATAAATTGTGACAGCACACCCAGACAAAGAAAACAAACTAAGCGATCCCACCCACTTCAACAAATACTTGAGCACAATGTTAATGATTTATTATATTACCCAAGTCTGAAAGATCCACTGATCAAAAGATTTAACTAATGTAATTCCATGACTTGACAAAATTCTTGACATCTTCTTATTTCCTGACCGATAATCACTCTACAACTTTTTGGTGTGCTAATGTTACCTTTGCCTGGCTTCTCCTGGCGCAGCTGCTGCTGATGGTGCTGAGCCTTGCTGAGGATCAGCCGCAGCTTCCGCTCACTCTCCGTCTCCAGCTGGTGGTGAGTGAGCGGACACGTCTCTGTCAAGTACTGTACCAGGGCCTCCTGCTCCCCCACACGGAATTGGCGGCCCCTGCCCTGACTGTACAGCCACTCTGCCTTCAGACTGTACACAGACACAACACACAGTGTGAGAGGACACGTTTGTGTCAGGTACTACCTAGAAGTCTTATTAGAATATGCCCAGCAATTATGTTTGCTCTTAATCGGACAGCCTCCTGGGCCCAGGGCCTCCTGCTCCCCCACACGGAACTGGCGGCCCCTGCCCTGACTGTACAGCCACTCTGCCTTCAGACTGTACACAGACACAACACACAGTGTGAGAGGACACGTTTGTGTCAGGTACTATACCAGGGCCTCCTGCTCCCCCACACGGAACTGGCGGCCCCTGCCCTGACTGTACAGCCACTCTGCCTTCAGACTGTACACAGACACAACACACAGTGTGAGAGGACACGTTTGTGTCAGGTACTATACCAGGGCCTCCTGCTCCCCCACACGGAACTGGCGGCCCCTGCCCTGACTGTACAGCCACTCTGCCTTCAGACTGTACACAGACACAACACACAGTGTGAGAGGACACGTTTGTGTCAGGTACTATACCAGGGCCTCCTGCTCCCCCACACGGAACTGGCGGCCCCTGCCCTGACTATACAGCCACTCTGCCTTCAGACTGTACACAGACACAACACACAGTGTGAGAGGACACGTTTGTGTCAGGTACTATACCAGGACCTCCTGCTCCCCCACACGGAACTGGCAGCCCCTGCCCTGACTGTACAGCCACTCTGCCTTCAGACTGTACACAGACACAACACACAGTGTGAGAGGACACGTTTGTGTCAGGTACTATACCAGGGCCTCCGGCTCCCCCACACGGAACTGGTGGCCCCTGCCCTGACTGTACAGCCACTCTGCCTTCAGACTGTACACAGACACAACACACAGTGTGAGAGGACACGTTTGTGTCAGGTACTATACCAGGGCCTCCTGCTCCCCCACACGCAACTGGCGGCCCCTGCCCTGACTGTACAGCCACTCTGCCTTCAGACTGTACACAGACACAACACACAGTGTGAGAGGACACGTTTGTGTCAGGTACTATACCAGGGCCTCCTGCTCCCCCACACGGAACTGGCGGCCCCTGCCCTGACTGTACAGCCACTCTGCCTTCAGACTGTACACAGACACAACACACAGTGTGAGAGGACACGTTTGTGTCAGGTACTATACCAGGGCCTCCTGCTCCCCCACACGGAACTGGCGGCCCCTGCCCTGACTGTACAGCCACTCCGCCTTCAGACTGTACACAGACACAACACACAGTGTGAGAGGACACGTTTGTGTCAGGTACTATACCAGGGCCTCCTGCTCCCCCACACGGAACTGGCGGCCCCTGCCCTGACTGTACAGCCACTCTGCCTTCAGACTGTACACAGACACAACACACAGTGTGAGAGGACACGTTTGTGTCAGGTACTATACCAGGGCCTCCTGCTCCCCCACACGGAACTGGCGGCCCCTGCCCTGACTGTACAGCCACTCTGCCTTCAGACTGTACACAGACACAACACACAGTGTGAGAGGACACGTTTGTGTCAGGTACTATACCAGGGCCTCCTGCTCCCCCACACGGAACTGGCGGCCCCTGCCCTGACTGTACAGCCACTCCGCCTTCAGACTGTACACAGACACAACACACAGTGTGAGAGGACACGTTTGTGTCAGGTACTATACCAGGGCCTCCTGCTCCCCCACACGGAATTGGCGGCCCCTGCCCTGACTGTACAGCCACTCTGCCTTCAGACTGTACACAGACACAACACACAGTGTGAGAGGACACGTTTGTGTCAGGTACTATACCAGGGCCTCCTGCTCCCCCACACGGAACTGGCGGCCCCTGCCCTGACTGTACAGCCACTCTGCCTTCAGACTGTACACAGACACAACACACAGTGTGAGAGGACACGTTTGTGTCAGGTACTATACCAGGGCCTCCTGCTCCCCCACACGGAACTGGCGGCCCCTGCCCTGACTGTACAGCCACTCTGCCTTCAGACTGTACACAGACACAACACACAGTGTGAGAGGACACGTTTGTGTCAGGTACTATACCAGGGCCTCCTGCTCCCCCACACGGAACTGGCGGCCCCTGCCCTGACTGTACAGCCACTCTGCCTTCAGACTGTACACAGACACAACACACAGTGTGAGAGGACACGTTTGTGTCAGGTACTATACCAGGGCCTCCTGCTCCCCCACACGGAACTGGCGGCCCCTGCCCTGACTGTACAGCCACTCCGCCTTCAGACTGTACACAGACACAACACACAGTGTGAGAGGACACGTTTGTGTCAGGTACTATACCAGGGCCTCCTGCTCCCCCACACGCAACTGGCGGCCCCTGCCCTGACTGTACAGCCACTCTGCCTTCAGACTGTACACAGACACAACACACAGTGTGAGAGGACACGTTTGTGTCAGGTACTATACCAGGGCCTCCTGCTCCCCCACACGGAACTGGCGGCCCCTGCCCTGACTGTACAGCCACTCTGCCTTCAGACTGTACACAGACACAACACACAGTGTGAGAGGACACGTTTGTGTCAGGTACTATACCAGGGCCTCCTGCTCCCCCACACGGAACTGGCGGCCCCTGCCCTGACTGTACAGCCACTCTGCCTTCAGACTGTACACAGACACAACACACAGTGTGAGAGGACACGTTTGTGTCAGGTACTATACCAGGGCCTCCTGCTCCCCCACACGGAACTGGCAGCCCCTGCCCTGACTGTACAGCCACTCTGCCTTCAGACTGTACACAGACACAACACACAGTGTGAGAGGACACGTTTGTGTCAGGTACTATACCAGGGCCTCCTGCTCCCCCACACGGAACTGGCGGCCCCTGCCCTGACTGTACAGCCACTCCGCCTTCAGACTGTACACAGACACAACACACAGTGTGAGAGGACACGTTTGTGTCAGGTACTATACCAGGGCCTCCTGCTCCCCCACACGCAACTGGCGGCCCTGCCCTGACTGTACAGCCACTCCACCTTCAGACTGTACACAAATATCATTACTGCGGCCAATAGATAAGACAGTTTTGACTTAGTAACAACTATTCTTGTTTTGAATTAAGAAAATTTATGATTATTGGTAGAAGCGTTGAATTTTCAGACATTAATATAAAACTCACCCTTCAATGTCGTCGACAGCGTAACCGTCGATGACCTTCAGCCCCATACACCAGTTGATAAGGAACGGGCGGTAGTCGAATCCACTGTTATTGTTAAGGATATAATTTAATATGAACAAAGTAAACAGTCAGTAAACAATTTTTAAGAAGATAAAAGTTCTGTTACTAATGCGATTGACATGGAGTAGTATAATAACAAACTGTTTCATTTGCTGGTAAATAGCAGCTTTTGTCCCTCAAGTTGCATTTCTTCATTTTCAAAAGTAAAAATTGGTTGATACTGACAAGCAATGCTGGAAATATCAACCTAAATGTTTCACTACCTAAATGTTTCTTAACTTTAATAATTTCATATCATCATCAGTTTTCATACAACAAGCAATTTTTTTCCATGTGGTGTATTTTTAATACAGTAGAGCGCCGATTATCCGAACGTCGGTCATCCGAACCGTCGGTTAACCGAACGCCGTAATACTTCATATTTTGAACATGATTCTCAAGCAATTCAAATTCGCGCACCAACTGCAACTCCCGTTGCGCCGGGATATCAATGTATTCTGATAGATTTCATAATAAAATTACGAGAATAATTTTTGTTTGATCATTTTTTAGCCTTTTTACTACTAAGAATTACGTTACATATATAATTTTAAAATGTTGTCTTTTCATGTTCGATTATCCGAATATTCAGTTATCCGAACATCCCTTGTCCCCAATTAGTTTGGATAATCGGCGCTCTACTGTACTATGAAAAAATGGACTTTCAATTTTTGTTGAGAAAACAAAAATTCTTTGTTTCTCGAATGGAACCATTTCTACCTTAAAAAAAACCATTTTACCAATCCTCATCGATCACTGTCAATTATTTTTTTGTTGACATTTTGTCGAAACATATCTCCGCAAGGATACACGGGGCTGCCAGACATGGAGACGCAGGGGTTGCCGGCGATGGAGAACTCGCGCAGGTTGACGAGCCGCACGAGGTGCGAGACATGGTTCAGGTCCGCCAGGTTGTTGGCGGCGAGGGTCAGGGTGACCAGACTGGGCGGCAGGTACACCTCGCAATGCTGCAGCCCGCTGATGTGGTTCTTGTGCAGGAACAGTTGCTGCGGACAGTGGGAAAATAATTTGGAAATTTTCACGCTAATTTTATAGCTATGAAAAAGGCACACAGTCACCAAATTATCGAATTGGCTGCAACAAGTCAAAACCACCTAGTGGCTCTTCCCTATGGAGCCCCCGGCCAAGAGCTGGTAAGGAAAACAAATAGGGAACTAACATAGGTTAAGGATGGAAGGAATGTACAGGCTGGAACCAGGAATAGTTGATAGAAAAGAAAGAAGAATGTAAACTAACATCGCAGATATTAAGAGGAAAAACCAGTATTTCAAATTGTGCAGATATACAAAAAGGAATAGAAACATAAAAAATCAGTGGTCCAGAATACCCAGGTATATCGTAAGGTTAGAACTGGGAAAGTAATCAGCGAATGAAAAAAAAAATGCTGCGGGCAGTGCATCGTTCTTGGATGAATTTAAAGATGGTAAAATTGCCAAGTGGTTGCTATAAGTATGAACTATCGCTTCTGACCCAAAAGAATCCATTAAGACTCTTTGGCACAGGATTAAGCCACTTTCGGATAAAAAAAAGGTTAGTTCTAATCGGTTGTTGGTGGCGAGAGTCAGGGTGACCAGACTGGGCGGCAGGCACACCTCACAGTGGTGCAGCCCGCCGTGGTGGTTCTTGTGCAGGAACAGTTGCTGCGGACATTGCATCATTTTTGGATAGATTAAAAGATGGTAAAATCACCAAGTGGTTGCTACAAGTTTGAAATATCGCTTCTGACTCAAAAGAATCCATTATGACTCTTTGGCACAGGATTAAGCCACTTTCGGATCAGAAAAATGTTGGTGTTAGAAGAATGTCACGTAAGCCACAAATTATCTGAAGATCATTGACAATCCTCAAAGGTGCCTAAAAAGGGCTGTATTAAAGGGCTGTTCAAATGGTAGTTGCTTGAATCTGCAGTTCTATCACTATTTTTACTTTATTTTGTCCTCATGTTCGAAATCAGGAATCCAGTCTTTTATCAGTGCTTTAATGGGTAATGCCACGATGGACGAAGAATTGTTTTTTATTACTTTTTATTACGTTATTATGTACTGGGAAGTTCTTACTGGGAAGTCAAAGGAGAGTAAGGTGATAGTAGGTTCATCTAATTTAAGTTCCAGGATACTTTTTTTCACACCTTTTATTTAGTACTTCATGAAAATCAAGAGAAATATTTAAGTTATCACGGGATGTCTGAAGGATTGTTCAAATAATTCCTACAGAAGGGACATCATACTGGACAATCAGCAAATATGAGGCTACCCATAATTCCTGAGCAGAAACTTAGTATTACCCTGAAAGATGATAAGAGTATTCACAAGATATATTGTTATCAAAAACTATTGTAATAATCTCAGTATTACCGCAAGTGACTTCGAAGTTTAACCATATCATTAATAAAATAGTTCTAGAATACTGTACCATAATTACAGGAATCATCAATACATGGCAATTGCTCGATTCCGAGCAACGGGTTTACTAGTAATCATTATAATCTGTCTCTTACATAGATACTATTTGTGTTAGCTAAGTCAAAAGTAAATGTATTATTTCAGAACAGACTATCTCTAAATAATGACATAGCCTAGATGGCTTTTTTTATTCTAAAACTGCTATTATTTATTAGGCCTAAGAATATTTCATAATAAATTTATTAAAAGGAAACAACTAGTTCTAATCGGGAAGGCAATGAGTTTAGGTGGGTGATTAAAACTGCAAACTCACTATACTGTGTGCTAAAAATCGACTGAAAATAATACCTAAATTAAATGTTTCTATTGAACTGGCAAAACCTTTTTTCATGGCCTTAGTGTTTACATGATCATATATGGTTGATTAACAACCATGTTACTACCGTGTAGACTACCTTTTCCAACACGGATGCAAAAGTACTCCACAGCAAGCGAGCCACAGTCCCACCATTAAAGCCAAAATCATGACTGTCATATGTTTTGTGGCTCATGTGAAATCGGACTTTACCAAGAAGCATAAGAATAACTACTGTATGCTACCTTTGCATAGTCAAAATACTGCAGCCACTAATTTCACTGACATCAAAAAAGATTAACAATTGATTTTTATTAGAGGGACAAATTATCATTTCACAAATGAACAACTCTTTGGGTTATTTGGAAATGTTTGGAAAAAGATTTGGTCACCACTATCTGGAGTATTTTTTGTTATTCAATTGGAAAACAAAATACCATAAGTCTCAAAATAGAGGAAACCACAATGATTCACATGATTTAACAATGATGGGGGAAATGGGGCTTGACACTCACTGATTACCCTCAGATAAACAATTACCCTGAATCAGGGTTGATTAACCCTGTAAGATATATCTGTTCTACTTCACTAAACTTTGGTGCATTTCACAAAAAGGATTAGTAATGTTTGGATTTAATTTGTTGACATAGGGTGCAGTGGGGTAAGTGGGGCCACAGGGCAAGTGAAGCCAGTGGCTACTGTGACCTTATAAATAATAAATTAATCAAAAAAACACCAAATTATGTTTATATGGTCCTTTATCTAATATATTTAACATTAACATTGAGTGTAACTGGACAAAAACTATTTTTTTTACTTAATCAAAAAAACCTTACGTTTCGTTGCCAAATGGAAGTGCAGGGGTCAAACTTTGCACAATTATTACCACTATATGGAAAGTCCTAAACTCAAAGTTGTTAGTGTTTCTGGTAGTTTTTTATGCGTAGAATAAGCCTCTGTAGTCCATTTTGCTCAAAAATGCTTAGTAAAAAAAATTAAGCCGTGGCTTCACTTACCCCAGCCATTTTTGATGTGGGGCAAGTGCAGCCGGGGACCCCGGGGGAAGTGCAGCAGGTGAAAATTGTTGTTATTTGCACTGATTTGAAGCATTCTCTTAAATATTTAATGTTCTAACACTATTATTTATGCACTTGCAACTTTTTAATACATTCTTCCAATAAGGTGTTAATTTAATTTTAAAAACTAACTTTTAGTTTATTATATAAGAAAACGAACATATGAAGGATAAAATTTATGATAAAAAAATAATAAGTCCTAACAGTTACAATTAATAAACAACAACAAGATGTTTTTTTTTAGTTAATACAAGTGATTTTAAGTTTTTTTAGTTGAATTTAATAGGCTCACAACCATGAGACTGGTGTTTTAAATGAAAACTTTTGTTAACCTAATGTAAAAAATTAATAAAAAAATTAAAAAAAAAATTGTTGTACTTAAAATTTATTACAACCCATGCACAAGAGGTCAGGTAGGTAATAATAAAAATCATTTAAGTACAACAATTACGGGTTATTTTATTAGTTATGTCAAAACATAATATCTTTGAAATTTTAAGAATTTTCACGTTGCCGTGTTTTCGATCACGAAAAAGTTCGTAACTCCTGAAAAAAAAAGATATTTGAATGATCTAAAATTTGTTAAACTCAGTGAAAGGTGGGCTATAAGCCACTAGCCCCATGTCCTTCTATGTGTGCTTTAAATAGGAAATCCAGGACGTGGCTGCTCTTACCCCGAACACCCGGGAAAGTGCAGCCAGTGAACATGGCTTGAAAAAAAAATTCTGCAGGACAAACAAATTGAGGAATTCAACAAACAGGTGAGGAATTCTAAAATCAATTATATCACCTGATAGCCAATAAAGTAGAGATAATGAATGCAAAGTTTCATTGAATAATATTAAATAATAAATTGGGAAATTGAACTCAAAGTCGAACTATGCATAAACGAGGCCCCACTTACCCCACTGCATAGCAACTCGAATTTTTAATGTTGGGCTAGTACAGTAAACTAAAAAAATCCCTAAACTATAAACTTAATATAGTCTAACCACTACTTCTTCAACTTTTGAACAAAATAAAAATTTACTTACCTTTAGATGAATCAGGTGAGATAAATTGGAAATGTGAGAAATACTATTCTCTGACAAGGACAAATATTCCAAGTTCGTGTTTGTGTGCAAATGTTCAATGGTCTGAAAACAAAATTTCAAGTATGAAAAAATAGGTTACAAACAAGAATATTTGCCGAAAAGAAAAATGCACATAAAATATGGATAGAGAATGACAAGCACATTTCATTGTCAGTAAATTAAGAAATGATGCCACTCACAAAACCATGGACAATAAAAAGATTTGATTTTACAAAATTTGTTTCTGCTTCAAATTAATTGTAAGCCACAATTGGATTATGGTATTCTGCTTACAACCAGAGTTAACATGTTCGGTATTGACCATGTTAAAAAAATAATGGTTCCACTGACTGATGAAAAACATGGAGTTATGTCATCATGGAACTACACCGAGGCAGGACACAGTAAGGGTCCCATGAATAGCATAGGAGGAACGTTAAAAGGACAGGTTGATTAAAAAGTACTTCATGGAATTGATATTACCAGTGCCTCATTAAAAGGGCATTGAAAGGAACAAACCCCCTTACTTGATAGAAATACCCCCGCAAGATATTGATTGCCTCAGTAAACATCCCAGCAGTTGAAGACATGATGCACATGCATCAAATCACCTATTGTCAGGGTATTATGTATGCCTGTTCTCTGTCTTGTTTAGAACGTGTACCATTAAAATACTGTGATCATTTCACCCTCTTTGAAGCGTTTCCAGATAACTCTCTTGAAGATTCAGTCGAGGAAATCCTCCCTGCTACAAAGCACAGAAGATTAAAAGAGGATGATATTTTTTCAGATTCTGATGGGGAAACCCAATTTGAGAAATCTTCAGTTTTAGAAGAATCCAAAGCGTCATTAATTTAATGAGAAGCCTCCATCAAAGGGATGTGCTCAGTTCCGACTTATATGTACTTGTAAGGAGTTTAATAAAAAAGAAAATCCCATGTGATTTTGTGGGAGTGAGTCAAATTGAAGTTATCAAGGGAGAAATTAAAATTATGTTTCTAATACAACACAAACACAAAGTTGAATCATAATCTGAATGAATAAAACTCACTTTAATATTGTTCCCAGATAAATTGAGCCACTTGAGGTGCTGAAGATCCTTGACACCCTCTATGCTGAGCAGGTTATTGTGCGAGAGGTCCAAGCGCACCAGGTGATGCAGACGATTCACACTGTGCATACGCAACAGCTGATTGTGGCTCGCACTCAGCTGGAACAAGCAAGCAGTTCTTTAACATATAAACTAGGCTGTACTAAACAAGGTTTAGGCCTACCATAAAATTGACTGAAATTTGATTTAAATTTCCTGACAACCAATCTGCTTCCATTAAAGATTTCCAACAATAAACAATTCTGTCTAAATGTTTCCAATAAAACAAAGGATAAACAAATTTATGAAATGTTTTTATAGCTTGCTGTTATTATTCAATAAATAAACACTCACTTCCATCAAATTGGGAAACCCATCGATGTTGTCAAGCCGCTGAAGTTCATTACTATCGAGGCACAAGGATGTAACTTTATGTGCGTCTTCGGTGCAATGACCTCTAGTGAGTTTCTTGAGTCCTTGACCCGACAAGTTTAGTGTTTGGAGTTCTTCTAAAACAATAAGTTTGGAAATAAGTAGGTATAAATGAATAAAACTTAATTCTCTCCATTCTAAAAAAATCATGTTGAATTATCTATAAAAGCAGCAATAATTTATAATGATTCGAGGAAAATTACATAGGCTAATAGTTTTGGTTAGATCTTGAGTATCATATAAAGCAGCTTCAGTTAATATCCATCACCATAATCTACAAAATCACTGTCCACACATCAAATTCTAAAATGAAAACCAGACAGCCAGTCTTCAATATTTTGGGCTCATTTGAAGAATGATGTCCCTAGATATTAGTACGTATTAGAAGGAACGAAATAAAATAAGAGACAAAGACCTTAAATGAAATATATTGTAAATCGCCAAATATTATTTTTGCAAGACACAAATTGGCAACTAGAAAACAAAAGTCAGATGAAACCATCCAACAATACGACCAAGCTTTGAAATCATTAAGCAAAGACTGTGAATTCAAATCTGTGACCGCTGAGCAAAATCGTAGTGATTGCATACGTGATGCATTTATAAACGGGTTGCTATCTGCTGACATTCGACAACGACTTTTGGAAAACAATTAGAACTCCAAGATGCTATCAATCAATCTCTAGCTCTTGAAATGGCTCAGAAGAATGCTGAAGCTTATGAGAAATCCAGTTCTCTTACTAAAAATTAAGTTGTTTGCGCAATCCCCAAAACAAATGATGCTAAGCAAGAAGAGTTCCCACTTCAGCCGGAAGAATCTAAAATGTTAGCTGCCACTCTGTCAAAATGTTTCTTCTGTGGTAATCATTGCCACTATCAGTCTAATTGTCCCGTCAAAGATGTTATATGTCATAACTGCGGTAAGAAAGGACACTTTACTAAGGTATGCAAATCCAAAGTCTATAACAACAAATTTAGTAATAAACAGTGAGCCTCTGCTTTTTCCAAGTCAGCTAATTCTTTAACAGCTAATATTACTGCTGCTGGCCCCGCTTGTTTGTCAAAAGCCGTTGCTTAAGTCAAAGTAAATGGTAGAAATTCTAACTCCTTAATTGATAGCAGTAGTTCTGATAGCTACATAAATTATGATTTTGCTTTAAAACATGGAATCAGAGTAATTCCTGGAGCTGGTCAAGTCTCCATGGCGACCACATCTTTAAAGTCTCACGTACTTGGTTATGTTATGTTGACCTCCAAATTCAGGGTCCAGGGTCATAACAATGGTTTTAAATTATCGATTTTGCCTCAGTTATGTGCCGATGTATTACTTGGTCATGATCTCTTGAAGCATCATTCTCATGTTGATGTATCTTTTGGAGGGCCTAGACCACCACTCTCTATCTGTAGCTTAATACCAGCTGGGGTAGTGTCTCCTAAATTATTCGGTAACTTTGCTACTAACATGAAACCCATTGCCACTAAAACTCGGCGATTCTCAAAACAGGAATCCCAATTCATTATCGGTGAAGTACAAAAGATGCTTTCTGAGGGCATAGCAGAGGAGAGCAACTCTCCCTGGCGGGCATAGCCATTAATCACTCAAAATGGAAATCATAAGAAACGTTTAGTTATTGATTATTCGCAACGATCAATAAATAAACTTTACTTGACGTCTACCCACTACCGCGGATTGATGATATTGTCAAATACCCCTGTTGCAGCAGACCTGCATACTCAGCGAATTTCAAATGCAAAACAACATATTTCAATCCAACATAGCGAGATTTGACATGTTTTTGAAAGAAGAAGAAGAAGAAGAATTTTTTTATTTCCTATAAGAATAACATGGGAAATGAGTATGCAGGTTTGCTGCTACGGGTATATTAAAACTAGGTGGTTTTAATTCAATATTTAGTAGATCTGAACTAGAAGAAGCCATTTACCAAGTTTCATCAAGATACGTTGAGAAATAAGCGAGATATAGAATTTTACTTATTCCCCATAAGGTTAACATTGGGACAACGTACTGTGTTTACCACTTTCAATATCTCGGTAACCAATGGACATAGAGCAGTGATTCAAAATACTAAATTGTTTGTTTTTTTGAGCAGAATTCAATGGTGGTAACAAAAATTGGATTATTTTTATTTTTCTATACAAAAAACTCAAAAAACCCATTTTTGGGGGGTTTACCCCCCTTTACCCCCCCTTCCGGTAGTCCGATCGGGCTGGTTTTCGAACTCGTCCGAATAATTACTACTTTACATGGCTGTGCCAAATTTCATTCAGATTGGACCATTTTTACGGCCGCTATCGTGCTTAAAGACACATATATATAGATATATATATATATGTATAAAAATGAACGAATAGTGTTTTTGGCTTCTGGGGGCCCCAAAACGAAAAGTTATCATGGTCTCGGGCTTAGGTCTTACCATGAGTACTACGGTAACAGCTTCTTCCCTATTGGGGAAATTCGCTAAAAGGTTTACTCTAATTTTAGAGTATTCGCTAAATACTTTATTTTTAGTACTATTGACTTGCAATCTGCATATCATCAGATACCTATTTCTGTGGAAGAAAGACCTTATACAGCATTTGAAGCTGCTGGTAAGCTGTATCAATTTACAAGAATCCCTTTTGGAGTCACTAACGGTGTAGCTTGCTTTCAAAGAGTTATAGATTGCATAACACAAAAAAAAAATCTAAGAGGGGTTTATGCTTATTTAGATGACATAACCATCTGTGGCGGTTCTCAAACAGAACATGATGAGAATTTAGAAAGATTTCTTGAAGTAGCTAAAAATTACAATCTTACCTTAAATGATAAGAAATGCAAGTACTCTCTTACTTCAATTAAATTGCTAGGTTATTTGATTTGTAACAAAACTATGAGACCAGACCCAGATAGACTTAAGCCATTGTTGGAGTTGCCGCCTCCTAAGAATGCAGCCTCCATTGAACGTGTTGTAGGTATGTTTGCTCACTACCTACCTATGTTTGCTAAGTGGATACCAAAATTTTCAGACAAGATACAACACTTGATACACTGTAAGTCTTTTCCTTTGTCTGAGCATGCCAGTTCTGTCTTTGAAGAACTAAAACATGATATTGCTAACTCAATGCTAACAACCATTGATCCTGAAAACCCATTACTGGTTGAGACTGATGCGTAGGGAATCCAATCCCGGGATCCCGCATCCCGGGATTCCAGCATCCCGCACGATTTTAGGGCATATTCAATCCCGGGATTTTCAGGCTCAATCCCGGTATTTTCGGGATTATCAAATTTATGTGTAAAATCTATGTTGATTAGGTTCCCATCGATTTAAACTACATTTATAACAAGGATAACCTTGTCAAATGACGTTTTCAATCAAGTAAACAATGGTCTGATGTGTTATTGCAGTCTTTACGTAGTCTATGTAAGTGATGGTTTTCAGTTGGTATTTCCAAGCTTTTTTTAAAATTTAACAACAATATTTTAATCTGTTTCTGATTCAGTACATTGAAATTGTCATTAAGTTTCATCACGATGCTCTTATAATCATTTAAGTAATAATTTTTGTCATAGTTTCTTTTGTTTGATTATACTTGACATCTTTACAAGCAAAGTTTTACTTTGATTCTAATACTATTCGACCAAGTAAATAAGTCTATTCATATTTTGCATGAGACTTTCTTTAGCTTATGTTTAAAACAGTATTACTATAATTATTTTGCATATATTATTTTTATATATTTGATAATGTGTTCCATATTGACCTGACGTCTTTATTATTCATTGTTTCATGATGAAGTCGACAATATTTTAATTTCTTATACATTGAAATTTTTGTTATTTTGAAAATTTTGAACGTTTACAACTTTAAACTAAAAGTAAAACTGATTCATGTGTTACCATATAAGTACTAAACCATGGTATATATGCGAAATTATGATAACTTTTTCTTAAATACTATGTAGATTCAATCCCGAGATTGATCTCGGGATCCCGGGATTAACGTTCTCAATCAATTTAGAAAGTGTTAATTACGTTTCTTGATTTAGCTAAAGCTTTTGACTCAGTGAATAGAGATAAATTGCTACAAAAATTAGATCTAATTGGTGTAAAAAATAATGCTTTAGCTTGGTTCAAAAACTACTTTGATAATAGAAAGCAATTTGTGGTGATAAATGGGGTCGAGAGCGAATGTGTTAATGTTGATTATGGGGTAATTCAGGGGAGCACTTTAAGGCCTTTGTTATTTCTTATCTACATAAATAATATCACAAAATTAAACATCAATGGAAAATTATATCTTTTTGCTGACGACACGGCACTGGTCTCGAGTGGGGCAACGTGGGAAGAGGCGTATGCTCAGGCGACCTCTGATCTGGCTAGAATTAAAAAGTGGTTTGACGATAATATACTTTCTGTAAATATTGATAAAACCAAATGTCTACCCATTTATTTCAAAAGCGACTCCGGGCCAGGTCAGAGGGAGCTGAAAATGCACTCCTGCGGTGATCCATGGGCGGCGGTGTGCAACTGTGGGATAATTGGACATGTGGACCATTATAAGTATTTAGGAGTCTTAATTGACAGAACATTGTCTTGGGAGCCACATGTCCAATATATCAAGCAAAAACTAAGGAAAATGTTGTACGCTTTCAGACAGTTGAGACAGGTGCTGTCCGTGGATCAGTGCAGGAGTGCGTATTATGCCTACATCCAGTCAGTTCTCCAGTACGGAATTCTGGCATGGGGCGGCGCGTCTGCTTCAGTGCTAGAACCCCTGAATATCACACAAAGATCTATTTTAAAAATTATTTTGCAAAAGGATTTGAGATATCCAACCGTCTTATTGTATGAAAATTTTTCAGTTCTTAATATCAGACAGCTTTATTTAAAAACTATGCTCATCTACATTAAAGAAAATAAAAATCAAATTTTTTCTGCCACGACACACAATTATGACACAAGAAGTAAACTTAATTTTGGGTATGCCGTGCCAAAACTAAATCTTAGATCTGATCTGTTTAACTCTTTCTTTTAGCCCATCAAATTTATCGTAATCTCCCTAATGACATCATAGCAGCCGAGGGTGGCAGTGTCGCCGTTTACAAACGGAGGGTTGAGGAGTGGCTGCTTCGCGTCGGCGCTGATGCTGCGGAAATTTTAATTAGGTCGCCCTACACCTAATTCATTTTTTTCAGTTATTTATCAAATTTTTTTAGTTTAGTTGTTTTCAAATTTAAATCAATGATTTTTTTTACAGTCCAATCTGGCATTCTATACTAGTTGTAATTCAATAAATATTTTTTTAAATATGAGAGAAAATATTATATAGTAGACCCATATTTTTTACATATAAAAATCATGTTTTGTACGAATTGCCCTAATATTTCTTTTCTAAATTTGTTAGCCAATTGTATTTCTGTAGTTTTAAATTAATTTAAGAAGTTTTCCATGTAACATAAAAGTGACTGAGACACTCTTCCCCACACACAGATGAGTAGTCTTGTGGGGAATAATTTCCAACTCTTTATTGTTATGTCTAATGTAAATATTGTATATACTTATGGAAATAAACTTCTTGATTCTTGATTCTTGATTCTTGAATCCCGTAATCCTGGGATTGAAAATATCGGCCGGGATTGGATTCCCTACTGATGCGTCCAATTTTGGTGTTGCTGAAACACTAAGCCAAAATGGTCGACCTGTAGCTTTATTCTCCAGAAGTCTTTCTGATTGTGAAAGAAGACACTCTGCAATCGAAAAGGAAGCGAGCGCCATAGTAGAAGCTCTACGGAAATGGAAGCACTTTCTCGTAGGCCATCATTTTAAACTCGTGACAGATCAACAAGCGATTTCTTTTATTTTCAATTTGAAGCATTCCAGGAAGACAAAAAATTACAAAATTATGCGGTGGCGCCTCGAATTGACATGCTTTAGTTTTGATATAGTGTACCGTCCAGGTAATAACAATGTAGTTGCTGATACATTTCCCAGAGTAAGCGCCTCTATGTCTGATGACAGTTTCTTTGAATTACATCAAGCACTAAGTCATCCAGGTGTGACACGTATGTACCACTGGGTGCGGAGTAAAAATCTTCCGTATTCTCTTCAGGAAGTTAAGAATTTAATAGCATCTTGTCCTGTATGTGCAGAGGTTAAGCCACGTTTTTACAAACCAGTAGATCAGCATCTGATAAAAGCTACTACACCATTTGAGCGATTGAACATCGACTTCAAAGGTCCTATTCCGTCTAGCACTGGAAATCACTACTTACTCACTTACCATTATAGATGAGTATTCTAGATTTCCGTTTGCTTATCCCTGCAGAAATACTAGTTTGTCTACTGTGATTAACTGTTTACGTAATCTGTTTTCAATGTTTGACACTCCCAGCTATATACATTCTGACAGAAGATCATCTTTCTTATCTCAAGTTAAGGCCAATAATTGATCTCATATTTGCATTCTCGTGGGATTGCTACAAGTAAAACTACGCCAGCCTTACAATCCAGAAGGAAACGGACAAGTCGAGCGATTCAATGGAACACTCTGGAGAACAATAATGCTTGCACTTAAGACGAAGAATCTAACAATCAAACAGTGGGAGACTGTTCTTGATGATGCTTTGCACGCTGTAAGATCACTTCTGTGCACTGCGACCAATGCAACTCCCCATGAGCAGTTTTTCACACACCCTAGAAGAACATCAAGTGGGACTGCTTTGCCCACATGGCTACGCTTTCCTGGACCTGCTCTACTGAAATGTCACAATCAGTCCAGCAAATACGATGAGAAGGTTGAAGAAGTCGAAATTATTGAAGCCAACCCTCAATATGCCCGTGTTCGGAGTAAAAATGGTCAGGAATCAACTGTTTCTTTAAAGCATTTGGCACCTTGAGGGATGTGAAACTTCTCAAGCATCAATTGGTGGATCAAGTAATACCTTCACCTGATTTGACTTTGACTCCCCTAAACATTCATAGATCAACGCCAACTTCAACTTCTCACCTACTCCAGATGCCAACTCCACGAGGGAGTGGTCAGAATGAAAGCTCACATGCAGGACCCGAAATTGAACCTGAATCGGAGGAAGATGAAAACCAAATGATCCTTCAATTCAGGAACAAGTGCAAACGAGTTAAACACATCATTGGACAAACAAAGGCCTGTAAGACAGTGAAGACTACCCCAATATCTCAGAGACTATGAGCACAGTTTTAAGGAGGGGAGAATGTGATGATTTTACCTTGTATATAATTATCAGCTGTTCTTGTTACTATGCGATTTTGATATGTTTATTTATTTGTTATGTTTTTCTACAGTAATAGGTATAGCTGAATAAGGCCTTAGTTTTTAAAAGGTTTCATTATTCTCACAACACTTACCCGGTAGAAATTTATAATAAAAGGAGCAAATAATTGCTATAAGCTAGTGTGCATACTCAACAATATCTTAGCTTGTAACATCAATTTGAATGGTAGGCCTACTGATGGTAGGATAGACCTAACTGAACGTGATTAAGTTATTCAGTTGTAGTTTGGTGGAAGAGTTATGTGTAACTCATATGTTCATTGCAATGACTTATATATAAATTGGTTGAACATACAGTACACAGAACTAAAAAAAAATTCAATTGGAAAGAGAGTAAAAATACATCAGTAAATTGATCAAGGTTAGACCTAAAATTGCTCCAACCTCATTCAAGATTTAAACAAGTTCCACACCGCTCTGTGGTTAACGGAACACAGCAGAATGTAGGTCTAAGGCCCAATTCACACTGAACAGACGTAAGGTGGCACTGAGGTGAGGCGTGGGCACGGAGCAGTCATTCCCATTTATAACACATGGGAACGACTGTTCCACGCCCGTGCCACACCTCAGCGCCACCTCGCATCCGTTCAGTTTAAATTGGGCCAGAAGAGAATACTTATTAAATAACCATAGCCTAGCAAGTACCAAAGATTAGTTATTATACAATAATGATTTTGAAACAGATAGGAAGAATTTATAATTAGGCCTAGTGTGACAATTAGCATAACTAACAACTAAGTAAGTACTTGAGGATCGTATATATCACTTACCACTGTTAAAAAAACTGTGATCAACGGTGATACCGTGATCCATAGCAGGCAATTTTTAATTAACTGCTCACCACTGAAATTAAAGCAATGTCAATAGAATGTTCTTTTGCTGTTAAGGCCCCACCCTGGGAATTAAACTATATACCTGTCATCATTCTTATGATCCTAGTAATTTTCACTGAGTTGGTACGACCCACCAAGTCTCAACTGATTAATGTAAATTGACATACAATATTTTTGAGCTTAAATCAGAGAGGTTAGATTACAAATTTGTGGCAATAGGCGTTCCGCGGTCTTCTAAAAAACAAACAACAGCTGAAAACTAAAATTTTAGTTTACAGTCATACAGAAACTGAGAGCATAGAGTAATAATGAACTTCGTAAAGAGTTGGCACGAGATCCGGTCATTGCATCGAAAGTTATTAGATCGAAAAGCACTGGACCGACACAAAATAAAGTCATTAGATCGAAAGGCACTGCACCGACAGTCACTAGATCGAAAGGCACTGGACTGACAGGCATTAGATCGAAAGGCACTGCACCGACAGGCATAGCTCCGACACTGTCGGAACAGTGCATTTCGATCTAATGCCTGTCGGTCCAGTGCCTTTCGATCTAATGCCTGTCGATCCATTGCCGTTCGATCTGGTGACTGTCGGTGCATTGCCTTTCGATCTAATGCCTGTCGATCCAGTGCCGTTTGAATATGAACGTCAAAACAATGCCATTCATGAGATTACTTTTTTATTCAGAATAAACTAATCAATCTGATCAAAATGTCACCAAAATTTTAAAACTTAAGAACCAGTCTTAAACTAAAAGCCCCGTTATTCTTCTTCGCAGTAAAAAAGCTAGTTATTATTTCTATTAATTTATAATTATGGTAATCATTATATACCCCCCAAAATACTTTAGATCAATATTTCTAATTACAAAAAAGTTATTATTGAAGAAGTTTTCTAAATATACCTAACCGAATACAAACACAATTCTCTGCTTTATTCATATAGATACTTACTTATTTCAAGGATATTGACATTTCTATTATTTAGCTTTTTATAACCAAGGTTAAGCTGCGATGAGCCGAAATCTTTTTATACAACTTTTATGAGTGTATTGAGGGATAACAAATAAAAAACTTCCTAGCGCGTTTGACAGTTAATAACAACTGCACACCTCAAAGATTATTTTATTGGATCTTTGTTTCTATCGAGGAACATGTAATTATAACAAGGAGATCGCATATAGAATTCTGAAAATCGTTCCAGTAGGACATTTACTTTAGTAATTTATTAGTTACTTACTGTAGTTCTAATAAAATATCCATAGAAAAAACAGGACAAAGTCTTGTTGTTGTTGTATCTTCAATAACAAATTTATTGAAAATCACATTTAATTTCTATTTAGCAAAACAAAGTAAATTTATTTGTTGGAAAACAAACATTAAAATAGGCAATTTTGATCTTTTTTGAAATATTAATTCACTTTTTTAAATCTCATGTGAAGGCAGTGCTATCTCCAGTATAATAATATAACCTCCTTGCGTAACATTAATAAAGCCTAGTTTACACTAGCATCTAAAAGTGTCGTCACTTGGACACTCTAATTAACATTGTTGTTATGCCGATGCAGGTTTACTAAAAACAGCTGTGTTGAAGCTTCAATTATTGTTACAACACCTTATTTATCATTGGAGGGATGCAGTCTTGAGTGAGGACAAATATTTGTGTCGCCAGTCAGGATCGCACCTAACCAGTGTAATCAATGAAGCGTTAAGCTAAGATTACACTAGTATCTTAAAGTGTCGTTACTTGGACACTCTAATTAACATTGTTGTTTTGCCAATACAGGATTGCCAAAAACAGCTGTTTTAACACTTCAATTGTTGCAACACCTTATTTATCATTGGAGGGATGCAGTTTTAAGTGGCGACACAAATATTTGTTTTTACAAATATTTGTTTTTACAAATATTTGTTTTTTTTTGGCGGCGTATGATTGTGACGACACTTTTAGATGCTAGTGTAAACTAGGCTTTAACACTTCAAGTGTTGACACAACGGAAGTGTTGGTAAACCTGTATTGGTATAACAACAATGTAATTATATGTCCAAGTGACGACCTTTTAGATGCTAGTGTAAACTAGGCTTAAAACGTCAGAGACTAACCGGCTATGGTCAATTGATTCTTGGCGCAGTAGTGAGTCGGTGGCGCAGTTGGTAGCGCACTCGGCTTCGGAACTGTGGCCTCGAAGCGTCGCAGGTTCGGGACTCGAGCCTGTCGCATACTTTTAGCAGTACTGTTCACCCTTGTACTGTACCGGCTCTCTCCTTGGCTTTGCTTGATAACGTCCACGCACAGATCAATAGTATATGTGGACGGGGCAAAGGCAAGGTAAAAAAGAGGTCGCCACCCTCTTAAAAAAAGAACAAAAAAACAAAAAATTACATCTTGAAACTTGGAAAACGTTTACACTAAACGTAAATGCGATAACATAATTTATGGACGGTCCCCATCTGTACCAGATCTAAAAGAAAAGACAAACAATGGCGGTTTAAGTTGCGAGAGCGAAAGCAGAGACCAATCGTTGTCGCCGGCACCAAGGCCGGTGAGAGTAGTTGCCAAGTGCCAGTACGAGTACAGCTCATTTCGACCCGGAAGTGTTAACATTGAGTCCTCTCATTCGCAGCCAGCGAGCACAGAAGAATATAGAGTGGACATTCCGCCCAGCGAGCGAGCCGGCCGCCGGCGGCGCCAGGTCTGACCAAGATGGCGGCTAGAAGGGCGGGCGGCTCACCGCGGTCGACGCGGCCCGGCGCGGCACAGCGCGCTTACCAACCACACTGCGTGTGTCTTAGAGTTTTGACATGTGAAAAAGTGCGTCACGACAATTTAATTTTCTCGTGAATAGGGAGGGGGGTCTCATTCAGCCTTTTCACGACATCCACATAATATGTGTCTTGTATTATGTCTTATTGTAATGGGGTATAACCCGAATTGTTGAACTTTGGTAGCTTCAGCGTGTCCAGGGTCTCTATAAAGAAACTTTATTTTATTGAGTGGTTATGTGTGGGGTAAATAATAACCGGGAACATTTCATGCAATACTTTATTAATGAGCATAGAGATAGCATACCGTAAACAAAAGATCATTGGGAGGGTGGTATGCCAAATTGAAAATTATTCTGGTTGTTTTATAGCCAAAAACTATGGTCTGTTGGGGCGTCTCAGTGAGCAAGACACAGCTCTCAGAGCGCTCACAACTCCATTTGTTTTGAGTATTTACGCAAATAAAACAATTAGGGGACCGGAGCTGTTCAGCGGCGAATGCCCATCAGAACGCTCGACGACTGTCAGTTTCTTTAATTTAATGTGGTTTTATGGATTAAACTGGGGTTCATTTCTCGGCAAACTCTGCCAGTTAATACAAATTCGGTCCCTCTACCGCGCACCGCTTTGGGTCATATAGCACGGGAGTGTACCTGTTAAATCAGAAATTATATTGAAATCCATTAGTTTAGCCTTCAAATTAGGTGACAGTAGCGATTCCTGACTCCTCATTCGGGTCGGAACGCTTAACTGCACTGACTATTGTTACAAAGTTAATGAATTACTGGTATTTAATTTGGATCACGATTATCTGAATTACTATTTAAGGCATAACTTAATCGGGGACATAACTGAAAGTAGGGTAGTACTCACTATATCCAGGGACGATACGGGAACACAGAGACGACACACGTGCGCACGGAACGGTAAACTGGCGAAAAACTGCGGTCTTTTCACCGAGGGCAGTATTTAAACCCCCCGGCGGTGACCTTGAACAGGCCGGACCTGTTGCCTGGTTATCAGATATCGTCGAGACGGCCGCGCGCCTCACACCCTCCACTTGCAAAGGCGAAAAGAAAAGAAAATGACACCTAGTCGATAAACTCCTTCGGCATGCTATTGCTCACAAATAACTAGATAGTCAACATAAGAAAGGAAACTAATAACGAGTCACTTATACAGATGCGCATCTTTAACTTTATAATTCTAAGTTCTCAACAATGTCAATCCATCTTCCGGGAGTCGGAGGAGTGGAAATAGGCGAGAATGTCGCACTAAAAATACATTCCGGGGAATTACGACATCGAAACAAAGGTGACATCGTAGAGACGCGTATATCAATGTCTCTTCCGGGTGTAACTGGGAAGGGCGGTAAAAACACGTCAGAACCGAGCATAACGCTAGATGGCGATTCCATGAAAGCCTTTTGTCCCGGTGAATCTAAGCAAAGAATGTCCAGATCCGAACAAGAGTAAGTAGGTGAGCGCGGCAGCTTTTCGGGCGTTTCTAACACATTTGCCGGCGGTGTAACACTCCGTGTGGCCACAACCGGAGCATTCCACTTAGGTATTTCAATGAGCGTCACCGTACGGGAGGGCTGTCCTTCATCTTGCACCGGTGTACCGGGTGTGAGCGGTAAGATAACGACTCTGCGCTGCGGGGTCTCGGCTGCCGCGTGGACGTGAACCAAATTGCGTTCAGAAACATGCAGGCGCCGGTGGCGGGTCTTTTTGTTGTGCCAGGGTTTCCTGCTACCTCGCTTACGCACGCCAGCTCGTCTACCCATGGAGATGGACTATCATACAACAAAAGACATTACCAGAAATTAATATATAATAAAACAAAATAAGGCATACAGCATATAAATATTTATTAGAATAGCTGTATGCTTCAAATTACAACATCGGCAACATATAATATAATATGTTGTAAAACATACTTTATCACCAAATACTAAAAATTGCTAAAACATAGAATTAATAAGTTATTTACAATAACAAATCGCACTAACTCAGTAAGCGATTTTATATCGATTGTAAAGTTAGCCATGGATTTAATAAACCCTACGCTATGAGGTAAATTACTGTCTTTGAGGCCGTTATCAGTGAGTGCTTATCACTGTTTACTCAATTAGCTACGGAATGGCTTCAGGTCTTTCACATGCCACCGGCCCGAGTCATTGCCGTCCTCGTCGACCAGATTATAGATATTCGGGCCTTGTTTACTGTGGACAACACACGGTCCAACAAACTTAGGTGCTAGGGATGCACTGAACCTTTTTGATGCTTTAGATAAAACAAAGTTACGCCTCAAAACTTTGTCACCTTCCGACAAACTACAGTCATGCCTCCGTAGGTCATAGGACCTTTCTTGTGATTCGGCGGCCTTCCTAAGGCTTTCTCTAACCCGCTCATACGCATCTTTTAACACCTTATCCCTCTTATTTACATTTCGCGCAGCATCCGCGCACTCAGGTTCCACTCTGCCCTCACACGACTCGTGGCGAAGTGACCTAGGCACTACTGGTTCGCGACCATACAAAAGAAAGCTCGGCGAATAACCGGTAGATGTATGCACAGAAGTGTTCCACGCAAAGATAATCTCACTTAAGTGCCTGTCCCAACTTTTGTGGTTTTCGTCACAAAATTGACGAATCATTGTTTTTACCGTCCTATTCGTCCGTTCCACAGGGTTGCACTGAGGCGAGTATGGAGGGGTAAACCTGTGGTTTATCCCATAGTGGTCCGCGAGTCCCACAAACAATTTATTCGCATACTGAGGACCGTTATCAGATAACAAAGTGTGCGGGGCCCCGTATCGATATAACACCAATTTTTCAAAAGCGTCACAAACAGTCTGAGCTGTTGCACGGCGCAGCGGCTTAAATTCCACCCACTTAGAAAACGTGCACTGAAACAAGAGTAGATAGCAAAATCCGTTTGAAGAATAAGGTAAGGGGCCGATTAAATCGGTGGACACGACTGACCAGATGTTTTCGGGAAATTTAATGCACATTTTACCCCCAGGTTTTTTTTGTTCCACCTTATGTCGCTGGCAGGATTCGCACTTATTTATGAACTTAGAGATTTGGCTATACATTCCAGGCCAGTAATATTTTGACGTAATCCTGCGGACGGTTTTGAAGCGCCCTAAGTGGCCCGCAGTCGGCGAATTATGGTTTTCGTCCAGCACGCGCGGGACGTCACTCGGCCGGACACACAGCTGCCAGTCCTCGCTGTCGTCGCTGCCCCCTTACGACTTTTCCGGTGATACAACAAATCTTCGTGTACCCTAAACAACGGGAAGTCATCCGGCTTCTCCCTAACCTTCCTCAACGTTTCGTCGTACCAACCATCGGGCTCGGGGGAGGTTGCGGCTACTTGCGAGTTATCGGCGTTTACTGGAGCGCGTGAGAGGGCGTCCGGCACTTTATTGAGCGCGCACTTACGGTAGACGACAGTAAACTTGTATTGCTGGAGTTCTAGCGACCACCGGGCGAGTCGTCCGCTAGGGTTATCGAGTTTATAAAGCCACTTTAATGCCTGACAGTCGCTTACAACAGTAAATTCGTAACCCTCAACATACGGGCGAAATTTACGCACCGCGCACAAAACGGCAAGACACTCTTTTTCCACGCTCGAGTATTTACGTTCTAAGTCGTTTAAACCTCTACTGAAGTAAGCAATGACACATTCTCGGTTATCAATGTTTTGAACCAAAGTTGCCGCGATTCCCACATCCGAGGCGTCAGTCTGTATTACAAAAGGCTTCAAAAAATCGGGGCACTCTAGGACGGGGGACTCAGTTAGAGCGCGTTTGAGTTCGGAGAACGCTTGTTCTTGGGCCTCGCCCCACTTCCATTTTTGGTTTTTACGTAACAGATGGGTTAGTGGCGCACTAATGTGCGAAAAACGTGCCACAAAGCGACGGTAGAAAGAAGCCATCCCGAGGAACCGGCGCAGTTGTTGCAGCGTCGTGGGGGCGGGGTACTGAACTATCGCCCGAACCTTATCTTGATCAACCGATATACCGGCGGCACTGATATGATGTCCTAAATAAACCATTTCGGTTTGGCAAAATTTGCACTTATCGAGGTTCATTAACAAGCCTGCCTCGCGCAACCGCTTGAAAACCTTTCTAAGCGCCTCTAAATGTTCCTCAAACGACGGTGAGACTACAATTATATCATCCAAATACGGAAAAGCACAACCGTCAAGTTCTGGACCTATAACCCGCTCCAGGAGCCTCTGGAAGGTCGCGCCGCTTGAGTGATGGCCAAACGGGGCACGGCAGAATTGGTACAACCCTTTACCCGGGACAGTAAATGCTGTGTATTGTCGGCTCTCAGGCGCGAGCGGTACTTGGAAATACGCATCGCGTAGGTCGATAGAGCTCATGAAACGCGCTCCCCGCAATTTGTCTAAGATTGCCAAAACGTATGGCAGGGGGTACGCGTCCGGGATACTGACTTTATTTACGGCCCTGAGGTCCAGTGTACACCTATAGGCTCCCGACGGCTTTCTTACTAACACGAGGGGACTTGACCACGCACTATCAGACTCTTCAATGATACCGCGCTGTAAAAACTTATCTACCTCTTGATGTATTATTTTAGTCATCACTGGCGACCTCGGAAAGTACCTTTGCTTAATGGGAGCGGTTCCTGGTTTTATCCTTATTTCGTGGACGGCTAGGTGTGTTAATCCAGGGACATCCCTGAACAGCTCAATTTCAGCCCGCAAAAACTCATCTAACCGGCGGCGCTGTTCCTCTGATAACGAATCTACCGCACCAAGACACGATGTGATATTATCTGCGAAGCTCACTCGGCGAACCCTAGTATCAATCACGACCCCTAATTTTTGTAACCAATCCAGACCGAGTAGGACGTCTACCGACAGTGAAGGTAAAAATTTCATCGGGCCGGAACTGCTCACTGAATTAGCTACAATGTTAACGGTAAAAGCTCCCATCACTGGAGATATACTGCCATCAGCCAAACGAGCATAACTATTTTCGAACGGTTGATAAGGTGCGAGCCATTGCTGACATAAATTTCCTACCTGACTACCTACATATGATTCGGTACTTCCGGTATCAACTAAAGCTTTAAACTCCTTACCAAACATCGAGATAGGTAAAAACATCCTAGTATCACACATACCAGCACTTTTTAGATCATTTGGTACAGATAAAATATCCCTACGATCAAGAACATGGGGGTTCGTTGGTGAATTGGGCCCGATCTTTCCCCCATCTATCGGCGCCCCCTGGAGTTTCCCGCACATCTTGGGCAGCTACTCACCGTTTTCCCCTTACATCCGCATCTGTAACAGAACACATTAAGGGGCATCTTACATGACCGGTGAGTGTGACCAGTGGCGTCACAATTCCAGCAGTGTAGGGTCGGTGCCGTGGCGGCGGTGGCGGTGCTGTTGGTGTGGCGGTCACGAGACGGTGCCGCGGCGGCGGCGGTGGCGGGTGCTCCCTCGGTGCTGCTCACGGGCGCGGGGCCGCTGCGCTGATCCGGCCGCAGCCTGCCCTGGTATGCCGTGTCGGTGGAATATGACTGTGCTACTTTTGGGGGAGGCCTAAACACCTTTGCTTCCTTACACAATAACTCATATTCATTCCCTAGCTGCATGAGTTCGGTAATTGTTTCGAAATCGCCGCGCCTAATATAGGTTTTATATTCCGGTCTTAAGTTTCTGTAGACGAGTTCCAACTGTTTACCCGCAGTTACGCCCCCGTGGCGTCTGCGCACGGGGGCGTAACTGCGGAAAACCGCAGTAACTGCGGTCTTTTCACCGAGGGCAGTATTTAAACCCCCCGGCGGTGACCTTGAACAGGCCGGACCTGTTGCCTGGTTATCAGATATCGTCGAGACGGCCGCGCGCCTCACATTATGTGTGAAAGTGTGTTGGGAACTACCTTAAAACAGTAGACTTTACAAAACAGAAATACGTTCATGAAAAACTTACCCAAATTATGTTAAGGCGTTGTGTTGGACTGAACTTGTTTTCAGAATGCGATTATGTATGTGGCAAATCTCTGGAAAACAGCCACTTTCTACTTTTGCTTAAAACTATTTGCAAAAAATATATACTATAAGATTGCATTACTAAGCTAAACATTTGAATGATTATGTCCATTTCAAAAACATTAGGCAACATTTAAGTAAAACCATAAGATTTTTGGGACAATGAAGAATACACTGTTCATTGGTGCAACTTTTTGACCATAATTTACATTTTGAAAGCTTAATTCATTCAAAGAAAATAAACTATTTCAACCGATTTTTGCCTTTTTCTTATTTGTGATATGTGTCCTTACTAGCGAAGACAGAAATTCAGGGTGTCCAGATATTATGATAAAATATTTTTGTACATGATACGAGAGGTAAAACTAAGAAAAATGTTTATATAATTATAGATCGTAACTGCTTCGTTTTCCCCCTGTGTGTCTGTGTGATTTTACATATTTAGTTGTATCTCACGAACCCCTTAAACGTATGTATAACTTCAAACTTGGTACATAGATGACCATTGTTAAGAAATGTTTTTTTAGAAGTATCAAATTTCTACTTTGTACCATTTCAAAATGGCGACTGTTTTTTGTTTTCAAAGCTAATATCTTTAAAACGTAAATTTTACAAAAATCATAAATCATCCGGAGATAAAACAGTTGCGAAATAATTTAATCCTACTATCGCTGATATTAAGATTATAATGATCGGATTGCTAATAATGGAGAAATCGTAAATTTTCAGAATAAAAACATACAAATTTCAGATAGTATGTACTAAGAAAATATGTTTTTATCCAATGGATCACCATTAACTTAATATCAGCGTTACAGCAACTTTTATTTCTAAAATTTGTGGTTATTAAGATATTTAGCTTTGAAAACAAAAGCAATCGCCATTTTGGAATGTTACAAATTAGGAATTTGATACTTCTTACAAAAATAGTTTTTGATAGTGGACATCTATGTACAACGTTTGAAGTCTGTGAGTTAAGAGGTTCGTGGGATATAATTAAATATGCAAAAACACAGCAGGCACACAGATGGAAACTAAGCACTTTAGGACCTTTGTTGAACTTACTTTCTTATTTTTACCCCTACTACGATATACTAAAAAGTTACAATAATATCCGGACACACTGTACTAATAATGACAATAATAAGATTTTTATTTTCATTTGTGAATGGATTGTTTTTATTTTTTTTATTGTTTTTTTTTAATGGGTCGGGCGGGGCAGAGCGTCGCGGATGTCGCAGCGCGTCGCGTTCAAAGTAAAAGACCGCTCTGTTCAACCTGCAATCCTGGGAAAACTAGCTACAACTTTCGTACAGACGAAACTTACCTGACCAAAAAATAAAAAAGTAGCAGCCGACCAACTTTTTCATGTCATGATTTCCAGCTCATATAGAAATTTCAAAGTTAATCAATTATTTAAAATATAAGGAGCCTGTTATTGATATTTTAAATGATACCATTACCATAAGAGGCTAATAGTTTATGTTTATACCAAGTTTCATAATTTTATATAAATCCAAAGTATACTAAATCACAGGTTTAATGGAAGGCTGAGAATTAAAATTGTAGCTGTTTTTAGAGCGTCTTTCCTGTTCTGGTACTGTCCAATATGGCGGCGTAGGCTCGCATACATTGTACATCGCCTTACCGGAACATCCACTCTATTTTCTTCTGTGCTCGGTGTTCGCAGCCTTTCAATTATCCGGCATCGTGGAAAGCAATGAGGAACTGTGTGGGTATATTGCTAGTATTGCTAGGTTTGGGATGGATAGCTTAAGATGATGATGGAAACTTTTCCGATCGGTCAGGCAGTATTCATACCAAAAACTAACGGTTTCTGAGTAAGATTGTATTTTTTAAGAAACTTGTAAATGGATAAACTGTGAGAAGACATTAAATATTCAATAATTCCTGGTAGTGTTTATTGCGCTCCATGCAAATTTATGGTGGAACTACTGCCGTAGGAAGTAACGGATTTAATGACTGGAAGAATCCCTGTTTAATTCATGACTATAACTAGGAGTACGCTTCTATATCGCGTATAGGTCGAACGAAGTGCGGTAAAGTTAAAGGAAGGCTATTAACTAAAAAATAAATATTTCTACGTATAATTAACTACTCATTTATATATTAAAACAATCTTCGGGCCATAAATATGATGTAGTTCAAATTTCACGAATTTTCATCAAATAATAAAGGAGGAGTTCGTTCACAAAGAGTGATTTTCAAGTTGAGTATAACTAACTCACTTCGTTCGAATAATAACGCGGAACATAGGGAATGCCTCCGTAAGTATTTAGCCAGAAGTAATATTTCAAGTAGGGTTGACAAAATCCTTATGATGCATTATCAAGAAGAACAGCTGCAGTACAGGAGAAATATGTTGCTCAGGGGCATAGAAGTTTTCTCGAGGGCTTCCTTTTCATGGAGAGAATGAAATCACAAGCTCGACCATAGTTGAATCTTCCTTGGGTGCATTGAATTATTGTGTCAGTTTGATCCCCTCACGGCTGATTATGTAATCCGAATCGGGAACAATGGTCGTGGAGTGCCATCATATCTTCCTCAGCGGTGGGTGAATTAGTTCAACTATAGGCTGATCACGTGGGAAATGAAGTTGTGACAGAGATTAAAAGCCAAATATTTTTCTATCATTGTGGAATCAACGCCGAATGTTTCAAATGTGGACCAATTAACGTTAGCTATTCGTTATGTGACGTAATTTTCGGGGGTCAAAGGAAATAGTGAGCGATCTCCTACCCCGAGAAATTAGTCACCGGAGGGATGCCTCGGAATCGCTCAGAAGGAGCTAATTCCAGGGTTCGTTATAATTAATTTCGGCAAAGAATAATCGTGGGGCAACTCTCGTTACTACTTTACGCAGGGCTCAGAGCAACCGGATGCAACGATACAATTCAAAGAACGAGTTGCCTCATCCTCGCCCTCGTAAAAGTGAATAATTTTGCCTATAACGACGAAAAGCCTAAGTCGCGCGAAGTAATCGCTCTTAATCGCTCTTAATCGCTCTAACGTTAGCCCCTGCTCACACCCTCGCTTGATAAAGGGTTACTATGAGCAAGAGGCTCACCCAACACGTTTTGGGTTACCACGGGCTAGGCTTAAAGCCGTAGCGTGACCCGTGACTCTTCACGGAAAACGTGAAAAATATAATTAAATCGTTCCAGCGTTTATTCGTAGGCGTAAGGCCTAACCGAACGTTGTTCGTAACCGCTCAGTGCGTCACCCAATTAACAATTTATTAATTGGGTTGCCGTGGCGTAGCACGTGCTCCGCGACTTGTTGCGACGTGAGTGCAAGTACGGAGTAGAAGAAAAATTAAGTAACGGCACTGAGTAAATGCGACTAAATCGTCTAGTATTTAATGCTACGATATTTCGTAAAGGAGAGAAAGGCTAGGCCTAACAAGAACGTGAATTAAACTATGCGTCTATTCGAGAATAATCATCTACGACAAACTCGGACAGGTTCGTGAGGGCGTGAAGTCGTCTAAAAGTCCGTAATTTCGTCTCTATCGAAATATTCCCGTGAGTCGGGTTCGATAAACGTGTTAGTAGCGTTAAACGTTAAGCAACGAAACGAAATAATGAGGAAACCGTACCTCCGTATCGTGTTTGACCGTGGCCGAGTCGAGCGTCCGAGTCTCGAGTCGTGAACGTCTCCGTGGCTGGTCAACGAATCATCGCCACGAGGAGCCCAGTCCGGGTCCTCTCCCCTCCTGGATTTCCCAAAGTAGGGGTAGTCAGCTGTTCACCCCGTGACGTAAGAGACAGCTGATCGCTGGGTAGCCAGTCGGAGAAAAGAAGCCCCAAGATGGCTACCCTCAATGATTGTCAACAAACGCTATGGGGTTATGTTTGGGTGATGCGAGACGAAGCAAAGTGTTTAGTGGTCTATTGCAATTTACAACTGTCATTGTCATCGAAATTAAAGCGGTTTTATGCCGTACAGTGATTTGGTAAATGTTTAATTACCCAGGATACTTCGTAGAGTGGTAATTCAGTGTTGTGCAACTTGGGGCAGTCCTAGGTCTAGGCTCCTACTAGCCTAGGTTAACCTATAGGCCTAGACATACGGGTGAGTCGAATAGCGTTTGTTTACCAGCTTAGTCGTTTACATTTTACCCCCCTCCGAAAAAGGCACCTTACACCCCCTACCCACTTCGACAAAAAAAAACAATAAAAAAAAGGACTTACACTTGGGGTTACGGCGCTAGGGGTCAACGACTACGCAGAAAGAAAACGAAATCAAACAAATTTGTTTATATTTACAACAGCAAGCGAAAAGCGAAAAACATTCGTTACAAGCAAAAGCAAACAAAACAATGTACAATGCCATGCAAGGGAAACCCAAAAGAAAACAACTCGGGCAGCAAAAAAAAAATCATTGTCCATCGAAAACAAATAGCCTGCAGGGATTTCACTGGCCGTTTACAAGACGAAGCACCTGGCTTGGCCTCAACCGGATGGCGGTCCCGTCTTCGAGGAAGACTCGCCACCTCTTATTGCGGCGTTCTGCCGCCGTCATCCCGGACATGGCCCGAGTCAGCCTCCGCACCACTTGTGGCGGCACCCGGGGAAGGTCCCCAGGTTGAACGGCTGAGCCGGGAATGACGCGGCGTCTCTGGCGCCGGTTTCGTCGCTTCGGCTGCGTGGAAGGTTGCAGTCGCGGGGCCTGGTTTGGGCGTGAGGGCCCCGGGTGTGCGACCACCTTCCTCTTCCAGTCTCTCCGGCATCGAGGACGACCCGTCGGGGACGAAATCGTAATCTCTATCCGCCTCCTTTCGTGGGCCGGGCGAATCGGGGATGGCCGGGTCGTTTCGCTGGCTGATGTGGCGGCTGGAGCCGCTTCGGTCTTGTCTTCCGGCTCGGAGTCCAGCTCGATGTCTGAGCAGCACAACGACAGTGCCTCGTCATCCGACGAGCTGTCGTTTACCGGCTCCAGATTCCTAGGAGCCGTCACTCGTGGGCAGCCGCTCGGTCCTGCAGAACCCGTGACAGGTTCTGGTCGCGCGGGTTCTCGAATCTTGACCCTCCGGCACATCGTCCCCGGTCCCACACCGCCAGAGGCGGGGGTCATGGTCTTGATCGTTCGCCTCGGAAGTGGGAACACATCACCCCCCGCCTTTGATTCCTCGATAGCCTCGCCCAAAGCGGCCAAGAGCGGATCATCCTGCTCCCCGAGGGTGTTGAGCGACTCACCTCCCGGCCCAACCACGTTGAAGGTGACTCGTCGGGCCACTCGCTCCCTGGGACCGGCGCGTAGCATACTCGTCAAGTCGTCGGTCTCGAGCATGGTGAAGTCCTCCTTCTCAAACCGGCCCCTTCGGAGAACGGGAGCCAGCTTCCTCCTGACGATCTTCGATTCTATTTTCCGCCGGGTGAGGTCGGAGCCCCTCGACAGTTTGTCGGCGTAAATACAAATCAGGAGGCCGTGCGAGTGCGCCCCATCGGACCGAGGGAGGTCTTCTGGCGACTCAATCGTCTGCCACTCCCCTGCCGAGAACGGAACACTCTCCGTCTCGGCCACCGAGCGCAGGTAGTCGAGAACCTCGACTGCCTCGGTTACCCGGGGAGTGTGATCGGGGTCGTATATCTCGATTTTCTTCGCCCGCATCCTCGCCACTAGGAACGTCCATTTCCCGTCCTCGAGATGGATCGGGAAATAAACTAAGTCTTTCCTAAAGATAGACCCGCCTCTTGCATACATATAGGTGCCGGATACCTGTCCTTTTCGCCACTCGGCGAGGAATTCACACCCTATCACCCATACCGAAGGCAAGCCGTAATACAAACTTCTCCTTTCGATGATTCGGAGATAGGCCGACACGCACGCCGGCGTGATGGGGCCTCGACTGAAAACGGATGCCCAGTCCTTACTCTGCAGCTGCACTAAGGGTCGCAAATACGCCATGATCGGGGTGACAAGCGTAAGCATGCAAGGGTGGAAGCAGGATTGGCAAGCAGAGTTCGTGCAAGGGTGCAAAACAAGCAGGAGTCGAGGCCACTGGGGAACCCAGGAACGTGCAAAGGACCTGTAACAAACCAACTAAGCATTAGGTGGGCAAGCGTTTGGGTCGTTTGGCGGGTTAGTGCCTCCACCCCGGGTTAGTGTTGGTTAGTATGCCGTCGATGCGTACGTCGTCAGATGAAGGCTGCGCGTCGCCTTAGGCCACCGTCTCGTCGCGACCGTAAAATGGTTTAAGATCTTTTACGTGGACGGTGTGGACCGTTTTCGTCTTTAGATCACGCGCCTCGTAAATGTTCGCGCCCCGTTTTCCCACAATCTCGCATGGGCCGTCGAACTTCGGGGCGAGCTTGCCGACGATCGCATCGGCGGCCGAGGACAATACGTGGATACGGCGTAAGACCATGTCCCCGACCTCGTACTTCACCTCCCGGCGACGGAGGTTGTAGTACCTCGCCTGCTGGTTATAAGCCGACCGGAGGTTTTTACGAGCACTATCGTATACTCGTTTGAACTCTTTCAAACGAGCCTCGTGCACCTCATCGCGAGTCGGTTCGGACTCACCGGCCTGGGCAAGCTCTACAGTGGGCCCTCGTATGGCCTTCGGCGCCTTCAACTCGCGCCCGAGACACAGCATCGCCGGCGTATACCCCGTCGAGTCGTGGACGGCGGTATTCATGGCGAACTGAAACTCGTCGAGCCACAGATCCCACGACCTATGATTTTCCCTGACGAACTGGGAAATCATGGTCTTCACAACCCGGTTTGCACGTTCAACCGGGTTTGCCTGTGGACTGTAGGGCGCGGTCGTAACGAAGCGTATGCCCCAATCGGCTGCCAGATTCCTAAAGAGGTTTGATACGAATTGGGTCCCGTTGTCGACGATGATCGTCTCGGGAGCCCCGTGGCGAAGAAGCACCTCTTTAGTCTTGTTCGTGACGTTCTTGGCAGTCGCCGACCCGATGGGGCACAACTCGACCCACTTGCTAAATAGGTCCTGGATCACCAGCAAGAAGCGATGGTTACGGCCAGACCGAGGCAGCGGGCCAATCAGGTCGGCAGAGACCGAGTACCATGGGCCTTTGGGCTCCCGAAAGTACATTTTCCCTGCCGGTTTCACCTGAGCCACCTTGTACCTCTGGCACGTATCACAGGACCGGACGTAGGCCTTCACCGCTTTGCGCCACCCGGGCCAAAAGTATTCAGCACCCACACGTTTGAGGGTTTTCTTGACCCCGAGGTGACCTGCGGTTGCGTCGTCGTGGTTCTGACGTAACACCGCCTCTACTCGGTCAGGGGCTACGCACAACTTCCATAGAAGTTTACCTCCCTTTCTCCGAGAAGATCGATAGAGGCGGTTATCGACGACCTGGTATCGTGGGTGTCGCCGCGGATTTGCCGTGACCGCTTCGAGAAGGCGGTCATACCCATCCGCGCGGTCGGAGTTGCGACCTTTCACCTCAGCCTGTGGGCGAGGTTGCGTGCTACTGCTCAGCTGCTCGACAGGCGTCACCGAGTCGTTTGCCCCTTCCGGACCACGCTGCCCGCTCGTCACGTTGGCCACGTCCAACGGGACTGGGTCGGTCGGGCTGTCAGGTTCATCCTGGACCGGGTACCTCGACAGGGCATCTGCGACTCGGTTCAACGTTCCCTTCCTGTACTGGATGTCGAAGGTGAACTGCTGGAGCTCCATCACCCACCGAGCCAACCGTCCGCTAGGTTCATGCAGCTTCATGAGCCACCTCAGCGCGACGTGGTCGGTTACCGCGATGAAACGATAGCCTTCCAGGTAGGGCTTGAACTTTCGAATACCCCAGACCAGAGCCAGGCACTCGAGCTCGGTCGTGGTGTATTTCTTTTCCTGGTCGGTGAGCAGCCGGCTCGCGTATGCCACCACTACTTCCTTGCCGTCGTGGGTTTGCGTCAAGGCCGCGCCAAGGCCCGTGGTTGAGGCGTCGACCTGCAAGACGAAAGGCACGGAGAAGTCTGGACAGGCCAAGATCGGAGCCGAGGATAAACGTTCTTTTAATTCCTCGAAGGACTTCTCCTGCTCAGGTCCCCACAGCCACTTTGCGTTTTTCTTGAGAAGCTTTCTCATTGGGGCTGTTACGTCGGCGAACCTTTTGATAAAACGCCTATACCACGACGCTAATCCAAGGAAGCTTCGCAGGGCTTTGCCGTTCGTAGGTCTCGGGAATTCTCGTATTGCGCGGACCTTCTCTGGGTCGGTCGCAATTCCCTGGCTGCTTATGATGTGTCCGAGATAGCGCAACTCCTTCTTGCAGAAGTTGCACTTTTCAGGGTTCAAGCGGAGGCCTGCGTTTCTCAGACGCTTGAACACCTCTTGAAGCAGCCGTAAGTGCTCTTCGAACGTGGAGGACACAATCACTATGTCATCGAGGTAGGCGAAGGCTTTCGGCTCTAAGTCCGGCCCGATGACCTTGTCCAGCAGCCTCTGGAACGTTGCTCCAGCCGAATGGAGGCCGAACGGCATCTTGGTAAACTGGTAGAGGCCAAGGCCTGGTACCGTGAAGGCCGTTATCGGGCGGCTCTCCTTAGCGAGCGGCACTTGCCAATAGCCCTGCCGTAAGTCCAGGGTGCTGATGTACCTCGCCTGCCTCAGTTTCTCGAGGATCGCGTTGATCCTGGGCAGCGGATACGCGTCGGGGATAGAGCTTTCGTTTACTCGTCGCATGTCGATGCAGAAACGAAATTTGCCGTTGCTCTTCCTCGTCAGCACCACCGGCGAGCTCCACGGGCTGTCCGACGGCTCGATCACGCCTTCTTGGAGCATCTTCGCCACCTCCTCGTTTATTATGGCTTGCATGGCGGGGTTCCTCGGATAGTACCGCTGTTTAATCGGGACTACGTTTTCCTTCAAGCGGATCGTGTGCTCGGCCAACGTAGTTTGTCCCTCAACAGCGTCGAACAACGGCAACTCGTGCCCAAGGAACTCAGCAAGCCTCGTGTCCTCGTCAGCGGTTAACGTGCTCAGGGCACTCACCGCTCGAAAGGGCTCTTCGTCTAGCCCCGAGGAACGTTCGACCTCCGGATGGAATTGGATGAGGTTGACGTCCGTAATGCACCCCATGCCCAAAACCATGTCCGTCGTGAGGCCAGGAACGTAAAGGGCTTCCCACGTCAGATATTGCCCGGCGATTACGCCTTCGATGCAATACTGATCCGTCACGTGGGAGCTGGTACCGTTAGCCATCCTCAGGTCCACCTTCCTCTCGTGCGGTTCGATGCCGTGTGCACGTAAGTGCTGCACCACCTGATCCCCAATCAGGTTAACGGCAGAGCCGGTATCAACGAGGGCTCTGAATACCGTGCCGGAGAGGGAAACGTCTACGAAAGGTCGGTCGTCGGTGGCCTGGGTACTCTTGACTCCGCCGGTGGACGTTCTTACGACGTCGATCCAGCGGGTCCATCGCTCGCGTTCCTCGGAGGTCGTTCCTCGTTTCGGGGCGCCGGACTCAGATGGCCTCCGGTCGACTGAGTCCTTCTCCCGTTTCCCGACCTGCAGCGGCACCGGCGGGTTGACACACCCTCCCGTTTGCACCGAAAGCACCGAAGTACCTTCGGTTTACGGCAGTCACGGAACAGGTGCCCTGCCTCTTCGCAGTTCCAGCAGATCAGACCGCTTCTGCCTGGGCTGCGTGCCGGGGATCTGGAAGCTCGCGCAGATCCGGACCGGTTATTCTCCCGTGGCGGAGAAGATCGACGCGCTGGGCGCTCACCAGCATCGGACCGCTGGTTGCGGCCCCACCCTGAGGTTGCGTTAGACCGACGTCTAACTTCCACCTCGGGTTTAGCCTCGTTCCCACGGCTCCATTTATCGACGGCCGCGCTGTCGTATGTGTCGGTCTTGCGCTTGGAGGCTTGGTAAGCGGTTTCCGGAACGAGAGCGACTGATGGTGACGGCGGAGGGCGGAAAATTTGGCGGCTACGCATGTAGGCCTCGTAGTCTTCGGCCCTGGCCATCAACCCTTCGACCGTGGTAAAGTCGGATCGCCGGACCATCAATTTGTACTCGGGCCTCATGTTGCAATATATGAGGTCGAGCTTCCCTTGCTCCGAGAACGTTCCGCTACGTCGAATCAGGGTTGAAATTGCTACCACGTAGCTGCGGATCGGCTCATGGTCACCCTGAGTTCGTTTGCGAATCTCCTCGTCGAGGCTGTGGTGATAGCCCGTTGGCAGGAACTGAGCCTCGAAGCACCGCTTAAAATCCGCGAACGAGTGCCACGCGCTCCGTGTATTCCGGTACCAAAGCAAAGCCATCCCGGTTAGCAGCTCGGGCATTGCCTTGAGCATCTCGTCGTGCGTGACTCCGTACGCCTCGATCATCTCCTCGAGTCTTTCGAGGAAGGAGACCGGGTCTTTCTTGCCATCGAAACGCAAGTTCCATTTGCGGATCCGGTCACATAGCGACGGGGTGTCGCTTGGTGGCCGGCCACCCCGGACGTAGGGGTTACTTGCCGACGTGCACGGAGCGTAGTAGGGGTGCTGGCTAACCGTCGGGTACGTTGGCACGAAGTACCCCGTCGTACCGAAAGTACCGGAGATTGTGGCGGCATCAGTCGAGTATCCCAGTGCCTGGGTCACGAACGGCGTCGGTCTCACCGGCAAGTCCACGAGCGGTGCCGGTTCACGATAGCGACCGCTGAACGTAGTATCGTACCAAGGGGCCGCTCGCGCATCGAAGTGACCAGGGTTGTATGACGTGGCCGGGTTAATCGTCACGGCTTCACCCAAGGTCACCGAATTCCTCGCGAGCGAAGTCAAAGTCCGCCTCACAGTCTCCGAATCCGCGTGCGGTGGTAGGCCGAGTATTTCCCGGACGCTAGCGGTTTCGTCAACCACCGGTCGCGGGGGCCACTGTACGCTCTGAGACGTCAACGGCAGACCAGCCGCCGTTTGTGCCTCAGGTAGACCTGCGTATGAGAGCTGCGGTACCGTCACGTAAGCATCAGCGGTGGTCACCGGGGCGTTCGCGGCTAAGTGGCCGATCGATCCCAGAGGATTCTTCCAAAATTCGCGGAACCGCTCGCGAAGTTCAGCGACGTTACCGTCCGTTCGTAGGCCAAATCGTGCCATTTCAGCGACGAGTTCGGCCTTGCTGACCTCGTGAATCCACCCAACACGTGAGTCGTCAAATGGCGACCTCACGTGCTCACCCACGGTTACCGGGGTTAACTGGGAGGTTGTCGTCGTGGTCGTGGTCGTGGTCAGCGTTTGGCTGCCGCACACGACGGCAACAGTAGCCGGGGCATGCATGAATGGCAAGGTACTTGGCCTCGTAGTCACCGAGTCGGTTGTCGTGACGATCTCGGTTGCCTTCGGGAATTTCGTCATTTTCGAATCTAGTTTTTAACGAGTCCAAATGTTCGGGCGCCAGAAATGTGACGTAATTTTCGGGGGTCAAAGGAAATAGTGAGCGATCTCCTACCCCGAGAAATTAGTCACCGGAGGGATGCCTCGGAATCGCTCAGAAGGAGCTAATTCCAGGGTTCGTTATAATTAATTTCGGCAAAGAATAATCGTGGGGCAACTCTCGTTACTACTTTACGCAGGGCTCAGAGCAACCGGATGCAACGATACAATTCAAAGAACGAGTTGCCTCATCCTCGCCCTCGTAAAAGTGAATAATTTTGCCTATAACGACGAAAAGCCTAAGTCGCGCGAAGTAATCGCTCTTAATCGCTCTTAATCGCTCTAACGTTAGCCCCTGCTCACACCCTCGCTTGATAAAGGGTTACTATGAGCAAGAGGCTCACCCAACACGTTTTGGGTTACCACGGGCTAGGCTTAAAGCCGTAGCGTGACCCGTGACTCTTCACGGAAAACGTGAAAAATATAATTAAATCGTTCCAGCGTTTATTCGTAGGCGTAAGGCCTAACCGAACGTTGTTCGTAACCGCTCAGTGCGTCACCCAATTAACAATTTATTAATTGGGTTGCCGTGGCGTAGCACGTGCTCCGCGACTTGTTGCGACGTGAGTGCAAGTACGGAGTAGAAGAAAAATTAAGTAACGGCACTGAGTAAATGCGACTAAATCGTCTAGTATTTAATGCTACGATATTTCGTAAAGGAGAGAAAGGCTAGGCCTAACAAGAACGTGAATTAAACTATGCGTCTATTCGAGAATAATCATCTACGACAAACTCGGACAGGTTCGTGAGGGCGTGAAGTCGTCTAAAAGTCCGTAATTTCGTCTCTATCGAAATATTCCCGTGAGTCGGGTTCGATAAACGTGTTAGTAGCGTTAAACGTTAAGCAACGAAACGAAATAATGAGGAAACCGTACCTCCGTATCGTGTTTGACCGTGGCCGAGTCGAGCGTCCGAGTCTCGAGTCGTGAACGTCTCCGTGGCTGGTCAACGAATCATCGCCACGAGGAGCCCAGTCCGGGTCCTCTCCCCTCCTGGATTTCCCAAAGTAGGGGTAGTCAGCTGTTCACCCCGTGACGTAAGAGACAGCTGATCGCTGGGTAGCCAGTCGGAGAAAAGAAGCCCCAAGATGGCTACCCTCAATGATTGTCAACAAACGCTATGGGGTTATGTTTGGGTGATGCGAGACGAAGCAAAGTGTTTAGTGGTCTATTGCAATTTACAACTGTCATTGTCATCGAAATTAAAGCGGTTTTATGCCGTACAGTGATTTGGTAAATGTTTAATTACCCAGGATACTTCGTAGAGTGGTAATTCAGTGTTGTGCAACTTGGGGCAGTCCTAGGTCTAGGCTCCTACTAGCCTAGGTTAACCTATAGGCCTAGACATACGGGTGAGTCGAATAGCGTTTGTTTACCAGCTTAGTCGTTTACATTTTACCCCCCTCCGAAAAAGGCACCTTACAGTTACGTTTTCATCTGAAGGGGCACGTTTTATAACGTTCATCCCAAATTTTGGCCACAAAGGTGGAGACATGGAAAAGGCTATCGTGTCCACTCTAGAAACTCTGGACTTGGACAGAAGTGGCTGTAGAGGGCAAAGTTATGACAATGCCAGCAACATGTCAGGATGCTATAAGGGGCTACAAAACAAAATCAAGGAACTAAATCCACTGGCCACTACGTTCCTTGTGCAGTTCATCCGCTGCAAGTAGTTGGCTCTGCGGCTGGTGGAAATAGTCAAACTTCTGTAGAATATTTTGCTATAGAATAAAAATTATATAATTTTTTAATTCTTCCACCAGGAGTTGGGACATGGACATCCCATTGCCGTCTGCGTTACTAGAGATGGCTATAGGGATCCTGTTATCACACTACGACAGAGACTCATTAACATTGAATAATCTTTCAAAAACTCGATGAAGTGCACGAGCTGATGCAAGTAAAGCGATGTACAAATGTTACAAGCCCATTATTGTAACGTTACCTCCATTAAGTTTAAGCAAGGAAGATAAGAGAAACTTCAATCTTTAGAAATGACACTGATGATTTTTCCTTTTGGAATGAAGTCTGGCGAAGTTTTAAGATGTATTAATTGAAAAACGTCAAGAAGAAAATGCAGACTTGGATCGGGCTGTGTAACTGAATATGTCAAAGCATTGAGGTGGCTATGGTCATAAAGTAAAGTTTTTATGTTTAACAAATCAGCTGGTTTGTTGATTATTATTTTTTTTAGTATCCAAGTTCTGTAATGGAATTGTTCTTTTATAAATATGAGAATCAATTATTATCAGAGGATTAAACACAGTTAGAGTTTCTAAGTGGTTGTGGGCCCTACAACTCTGTAAAAATTGATCAAAACATGGATGTGAAAAGTAATCTGGAAAAGTTAGAATGGCCATCTAACTGGCCTAGGTGGAAAAGGCAAATGGTATTACTTTTGAAACATCATGAAGTATACGACATAACTATAGGGGAGGTGAAGTGTCCTACCGAGGTTGCGTCAGAAATCAAGTAGTGGAAGAAGACTGATGCCTTGGCAGTTATACTAGTCAGTAACATGAACGATTACAAAGTGGATATTACAGCAATCTGTAATTCGGCACATGAAATCTGGAGCCAATTAATTTCTGTCTATGAGAAATTCTATGGCCAGCGTCTTGATTAGAATCGTTTTTTTTTTCAGCAGAAAACTTGACGTAGCAGCAGATTACTTGAACATGGTGACCTATATATCTCGCCTGAAGAGGCTTTTCACGGAGACAAATGATGAACTTAAAAAGATGTCGGAAATAAAATTACCTGACGTTTTATTGATGAGTCGGGTGTTGGGTATGCTGTCCCGGAATATACTGAATACAAAATGCGTGGGAGAGCATACTGGTGACTGACAGGACATTAAGTCTACTCCTTGAAAGGCTTCGACTCATAGAAATGAGACTACCTCAACAGTCTAGTGGTGCAAATGGAACTGCGCTGGGTGTCTCTAATAGTGTCAGCAAAACTACGAATGTAAAAATGCACAAGATGAAGTGTTACAACTGGAACCAAGTAGGCCATTTTGTATCAAGGTGTCCTAAGATGAAATCTGTTGCTGTGAAACCAGATAATGGTCTTCTGAGTTTTACGGCCAAGAGTAGTTTTCACGATTGTACATGGATTGTAGATAGCGGTGCATCACACAATATGACGTTCTGCAAAGACTTGATCGACACTTTTGAAGAGTTTCCTAAACCGCTTGAGGTGGCAGTTGGTAATAATGCTATTATCAAAGTATTTGGCGAAGGAACTATTCGAGTAGCTATTCCTTTTGGAGGACAGGCTCAGACGACTACTGCAAGAGATTTCAAAGATTGAAGTCTGACTAAACTTTATAAATAAAATCTAAGTGCAGTGCGAATTGCGAAGAACCCTGCATTTCATTTTCGGAGCTAACACATTGATGTAAGGCATCCTTTGTGAACACGAAGGAAATAGAAATCGGCCTTATTGAAGGGTAAAGGCAGCTTGCAGATATGGTTTGGTACTCTCGCCATGAGTATCAGTGATGCTTCACAAATTGAGGGACTGACAAAGTAAAGTTCATTTGAATGTTTGGCAAATCAGCTTATATGATTTGTTGATTACTTTGTTTAGTATCCAAGTTCTAATTAATTGTATTTTTACTCCCGTAAGTATGAGAATTAATTAATTATCTTCAGAGAATTAAACATAGATATCATTTATAGAGGCCGCTTTCTCCAAACTTGGTTAACCTAGTGTATGAAAGGCTGAAATCGTGTTTCACAGCCTTAAGAGAAGAAGAAAAATGTTCAAATTTTGAAAATAAAGCTTAAGCAATGTGTGGTGCGGTGGAATACAAAAAAAAGATAAGAAAGGGAAGAAAAAACTGAAGTTGGTTAGACTACAGAGGGACACACTGAGTTCAATGGACGAAATTAATTTACATCTGATTTTTGTAATTGTGCTATCGACACGCTTCATAGCCATCTGGCGAGAAGAAAGGAAATTTACGCCCAGTTGAGAGACACGTTAAGATTTTTGGGGTTTCTGGACGAAATGGAAAAGAGTGACTTAAGATAAAAATAAATAGCTTGGTATAAAATGTGCCCTTCTGACTTGGCACAGTCTGGTTTTTTTTCTGTAGGGACATTTCCTGATTAAAGAGTATATTTAAAAGCATTTTTGGAAGAAAATGGAACATTATTTTGAAGATGATAAAGCAATATTTGAGGAGAAAAACAAGTTAAAACGACGAAAGGAACGTTCAAGGAAAAAAAATTGAATGTTTCCAGGATTTTAGAATTACCCGGTGTAATTGATATACAGTATACAAGATACATAATTAATTGATAGGTATGCAGTGATTCAGAAGCTAACCCATCATGGTTTGTAAAAAGCGGATGGCCGCTGGGGTGGAAAAAGCTCAATTTTAACCTTAATCCCTAAGGTAAAAATGTGGAATAATGAAAAAACTATCTTACTGTTAAATAAAGTATTTCGATAATAATTGTGCTACTATGGGTTACTTATGTGTCACTTATAACTTTAAAAGGTTGGTAGATAGGGGGTTTTTAAAGAAAATATTCAGTTGATATAATTTGTACCAATTTTATCAAAGGATATAAAAAACAATTGAGTTTTCTTATACTGTTGTTTTGTACTTTTTTGCTTAACAAAACACGAATTTGTAATTTAATAATAAATGTAATGTAACACTTTGATTCTGGTATTTAATATCTAAATTAAATATTGTATGAAGAGCCATGACGGATACAACTCAAAAGAAGAAAATCTTAGAGTCTATCTCAAAAGAATATTTTACTGAAGTCCATTGAAGATAACTAAAGTGACGTCTCGTTTTTGGTTACTTCCTGTGCTTACTAAATTTGAATGAAACTTTTCTGTTAAACTTCTTCACTTGCAGTTTACCTGGCAGCCTGGCTACCTCTTTATTTTTTATTTCGTTACTATAGTATATATAAAAAGAATGTCGGTTTGTATATATATTTATAGTTTATGGACCACTCGACCGTTTGAAATGAAAATTGGTACATTAACATTTCTCGAAGAAAGTTTTTCAGCCATCCATTATTTCGTTCTACCTCAATTGGCTTCCTTCCCATTGATCCTATAGGGTAACTCCTATCAAGTAACTTTTTCCCCTTAGTAACCTTATGCAAAGATATTGTTCACATGAAAGTTAATAACATGTTTACTTGAACAGATTAGTAGTCTTGGGCATGACCGTCTGCCGTGTTCAGCTAGTTATGTATATGTGAAAATTATTTTTTTGCAGAAAACCAAAATCATGTATTTATTGTGTAGTAAAACTGTTAATAACGACTATATTATGCTTGATAATATTATTTTTCATGGTTCTTGGACCTGTTTTAAAATCTTAGACGTTCGAATTATTTTATCTTTATCAATCCTTAACCATCGATGTAAATAAATACAACTGGATAGCTCGCTCCCCGTAAGGCTCGTGACGTGATTTCAGAGCCAACACAGCTGTGCGTTGGGGTTGCAGCCGGGCCGAATTGAAGGGGCGTTGGGGGAAATGCGCGAAACAGTATTGTTAACCGTATTGAAACCGCAGATTTGGGAGCGGTTTTACGGGTAAAGATTGCTTTAATAGATGTATTGCTACAACTATTAAGTAATTACAACTAATATTTAACTAGACGGTCAGTACAAGTTGGTCGGCAAAAGATGCGTTCCCCCATCGCCCCTGCAAAATCTCAAACGCAACCACTGCCGGCGGCTCGCGACGCGGGGCCTGAGTTACCAATCCAGTGTACTTATTTACATCGATGTCCTTAACAGACAAAATGTCCCTCTTTGAAGTTGTGCGTCCACTTTCAGTTTTCATAAGCTCTTTCGATCAATGATTGTTCATTTTATAGTTTCAGTACCGTACCGCTGTAAAAAATATTTGAACTTGTATTTAAGCTTACATCTGCCTACGTTAGCAATTGAGGCAGCATCATGACTGACTTTTGACTGACGCAACCTCATTAATACCCTCGAAGCTCGGCATCGTCGTCAAATGTACAGTGGCGAGTTAGGAGTATGTTATTAGTGTTTAAATTTGCCGATGGTAATATTTAACCTTTTTTATCAACCATTATTTCCCCTGTCTCACAGCGCAGTCGGTGCCGTGCATGGACTGCCCACGTGGGAGGGCGACTTCCTTGACGGCGGATTTGTTTGCGTGACGCCGCCGTTGATTCGTCAGATTAAGTCCACAAGCCGAGATGACTGAAGTGGGAGGATATGACACTCTGTATCCACCCACGGCATTCCACCGAATTAAAACTAGGAACATAGTCCTGGAATAGGTCATAAATGTTATATTTAACATAGTTTTCCTTGCTTCAGTGCGGGAAGCTTTTCCCTCAGGGCTAATAGAGTACCGATTACTTTGTTTCGTCTGAAAGCTATTGCAAGTTTGGAAGAATTTACATCCGCACAGAATTGTAAATACCCCCGTTGCAGCAGACCTGCATACTCAGCGAATTTCAAATGCAAAACAACATATTTCAATACAACATAGCAAGATTTGACATGTTTTGGTAAGCTCCAAAGGAATAACATGGGGAATGAGTAAGCAGGTTTGCTGCTACAGGTATATTAAAACAGGGTGGTTTTAATTCAATATTCAATAGATCTTAACTAGAAGAAGCTATTTACCAAGTTTTATCAAGATATGTTGAGAAATAACCGAGATGTAGAATTTGACTTATTTCCCATAAGCTTAACATTGGGACAACGTACTGTGTTTACCACTTTCAATATCTCGGTAACCAATGGACATAGAGCAGTGATTCAAAATACTAAATTGTTTGTTTTTTTGAGCTCAATTCAATGGTGCCAACAAAAATTCGATAAATTTTATTTTCCTATGTAAGAAACTCAAAAAACCCATTTTTGGGGGGGTTTATCCCCCTTTACCCCCCCTTCCCGTGGTCCGATCGGGCTGGTTTACGAACTCATCCGAGGGATTACCACTTTACATGTCTCTACCAAATTTCATTAGGATTGGACCATTTTTACGGCCGCTATCGTGCTGACAGACACACACACACACACACACACACACACACACACACACACACACACACACACACACACACACACACACACACACACACATATATATATATTCAAGATTATTTAAAAACTAAAAGAATTAAAACAAAAACATTTTCCAGCTCAAATAAGCTCAAATAATTATTCGAAATAATATTTCGAATAATTACATCGTTTTCAAAACAAAGCTGTATAAGGTTAAAATAAAAATTAAATATAATTAAAAAAAATATATATATATATATATAAATTCTAACGGATTGTGTTTTCTGCTTCTGGTGGCCCCAAAACGAAAAGTTATCATGGTCTCGGGCTTAGGTCTTACCATGAGAGCTACGGTAATAAATAGCTTCTTCCCTATAGGGAAATTCGCTAAAACAACGTGTTTTGCGCAAATCACTGGAGTTACTGTCTCATCACTCTCATTGGTTCGCGAAAAAACTTTGGGAGTATTTAGAGGGAATCGTTTGTTGTTGTTCTCTAAATCTGGGAGCCAAAGAAGCCAAATTTTTGAACAGTATTTAGTGGTTTTGTACCAAAAACACAAAATATAATTCAAATTAATTACAGCTAAAACAACATTGAACCCTCAGACAAAATGATATAGTAAAACACTTATTTGTTGCATCTGTTAGTTTTACCTACTGAAATTCCTAATTTCTTACAGATAAACTTAGTTAAGAATCATAAGAATCAAATTTTGTATTCTTCCATTTCTTTTTCAATTATCTGATTTCGTTTCAAAAATGTTTATCTTGTCAAGATAAAAATAAACTACACAAAATCATCGAAAAGAAAGAATCGGTAAAAAAAAGTTATCGTAACAATCACCCAAATATTTTGAATAATAGTAAACTAAAGTTGTACATACATTTACACCAACCGAATAGAAATCGAGATTCCGTTCTCAAACGGTTTTTAAATGCTTTTATTTTAGAGGGTATCTAAGAAAATTCAAAACAGCCGGTGAGATTTAATATAAATCATGATTGCAATTCTGGTCGCACACACATAAGCAAATATAAAAGCCAGTAAAAGGCAAGAGTCTGCGTTAGGCATTAGCCGGGCGGGAGTGGGCGCTCTGGCGTGAGGACGGAATAATAAATAGGCTACAATGCAGCCTACGGTACATTTGTACCTACAATCAAAACAGTTGATGTTGGAGCTAGTGAAAGTCTAAAATTTTTAGTTGCGATCCTTTCCTACTCGCTGTTAGTGTACGCAGATTGTAAGAAAATTATCATTCTACGATAAAATAAAATCAAACTTACTAACTAATTTTTTATCACTTTTTATATTTATCAAAATTTGATTTTTGACCAGAAAACCTAAGTAAATAGAGAAGATAATCCTACTAATACATTATAAGATATATTACAGGTTCATTTTCCGCATCCTGTTGTTAAACTGGAAAAAGTTCATAAACACCCTATTACAAGAACAATGTTAGAATAACTACTAAATACTCCAAACTTTACCTTATATATTAGTTTAATTGGGTATTGTATATCGGTACCGGTTGTAATCAAAATTCTTTTAATAAGCATAAGTAACCTACACAATAAATCATTTTCACTTTGGAGACTAGTGAGGCGATGAATTTAATGCAAGTCGTATATAACATGATATATTTATATTTATTACATTTTTATATCCTTATAACATTTATATATGCCAAAGATAGAGAATTGCGATTTCAAAATATATCTGCATTTGGAGGAAAAGTAAACAGTTTTCTAGCCCTATCAGCGAATTGAAAGGTAATTGAAAAAGTTAGATTAAAGTTAATCGGCATTTAAACGGTCACAACGTGACTCTGACCGAGTCCCTCCCGAGATTCGCTTCCAGATGGCTTCTAAATAGCTTGGCTAAATCGTGTTCGAGAAAATTAATAATTAATATATATCAACCTTCAACCTAATCAAATAGTTTGAATGCAATTTGTTAGTTTAAATAACTGTTTAAATTTTAAGCTTCAAAGCTAGTAAACCTCTTACGTGATAATCAAGTACAGGTGGATTTGATTAGTAACCCTTTTTACCTAAACTGCAAATAAATTAGCAATTTTCTTTATTTCGGTGATGATGACTCTTTTATTACTCGGAGTCCTCGTAATGATGACTCTGCACACACATGATTTTGCATAACGATATAAATACAATAATGACTTCGTCGTGGACGCCTCCTTTTTAAGCTTTAAACAGTCAAGTTCTATCGCAAAGCAAAAATTTACGGAACGGTTCTGTTGAGGTAAGGACAAGATAACAGAATGGCAAAAAGGCATATTTATATTAGGAAAATGAACAATAGCTTTCATTGTTATTGAATGAGTTATGAGTTCCTTGAATTATAAACCAACCATCCTTTTTAACAACTAATTATGTTGATACGATCGATCTTTGTCTTTTACAAATCATTTCATTCTGATTTCCAATTAATTTGTAGGAACAGATTATTACAATTTGTTTTATTAAATGTACTGACACGAACAAAAGACATCTATCATGATAGTGAAATTACCATTTAATGTCCGTCCGACTTGAAGTTGTGTTAAACTTCTTGAGTATTCTCAACGAGGATCCGAACAAAGAAACTCTCAATAGAATTTAAATACGGCACCTGCTTATAAGTTACATCCTATACCCTGTGTATCAAAAGAAGTGACAACGTGACAGAGGTGGGACAAAGTTTCTGTGCGTACATCAGAGAAATGCCTATAACAATACAAATATTACAAAGTTATGTCATTAGCGATTCCATGTAAAATACTGCGACTTCACCGAACTAAACATTAGAAAAAAAGTATTTTTTGACTCAAAGATATTCTCTGAAATGAATTTTCAGGTACCTAATCTTGAAAGAAAATTTATTTTTGTATTAATTTTTTAAATGTGCTTCATTTCCTGTTTTTTCTGTACAGGAATAAGAAAATAACTCAAAACATATTTTTATAACAACCAATCACTGAAAGTCATTGAAATGTAATGTACTACTTAAACAAATTGTATAATTCAGTTATTGCGCTCCAGGTTTATTTATTAAAAGCTGAAAAGATCGGTTTCGCCCGGGAGAAAGTACTTAGTCTTTCGTTAATTTTTCCATGTGGAGTAAACGTTTGAATATATATTTAAAGTATACTTAATTATCTCGGCTTGTCCACGAAAACTTTAAATTGTCAGTTGAAAACAAACTTGCACTATACAAAGTGATTTTATAACCTATGGAATTAAGCACTTGGGGACTGTTAGCAACTCCAACATAAAAATTGTACAGCAGATTGAGTCAAAATTGATTCGGGTCGTGCTTCAAGCTTCATGGTATCATTCGTGAAAGAAGAAATCAAGCGTTTTTATGAAAATTATACTTCAAATTTGTATGATCACCCGAATCATCTTGCAATGAATCTCTTGGACAACGGCAAATATGTGTAAAGGCTGAACATTACACTGTACCGGAGTTATCATCAAGATTCAATACTTAGTTTTAATGCACGAATACTAATTAACTCATGTCCTGTATTCTTCGCATTTACTTTTTTTTGTAAAGGAAATTAGTGGACACAATTGAAAAAAATTAAATTGTTTGTTAACAAATTATGAATGTGATCGATTTACATGTGGCAGAACAGTCATTCAGATAACATTTTAGTATGTTGAAAATACAAAATAAGATTCAAACCGCTATAAATGTTTTTAAATTTAGGTATAACTTCTACGCTGTCATAATTTAGCTCAGTTATAGATCGCCAAAAAGAAAACAAGTAAATGCATAAACTATATATAAAAGGTATATTCTAAATTCCATGACAATTATCATTTACAGGAATCCCTCGTCGCGTTGTATTAAAACTAAAAATAATTAACAAATGTGCAGAGGATTATGCTAGCGTATTGTAAACCCACCTAATCTTTAATCATAATATGATGCTAAATTGAACTCATTACCAGAATTAAAACAGAGTTGACGGAGCCGGCTGACGGCGCGGCGGCCCGGCAGGAGGTGGTTCTTACACAACAATGCTTTCTGTAAAAACAAAACTTTTGTTGCTAGCGTTATTGGATTTTAGTATTATTTCATTCCAACTCGTTGGCTTGGCTGGCTGACAGAAAGGGAAAAGTAATTATTTTATATTTTATGTTTTTATGTCCGAAACAATGCAAATGTTAGCTGAGCGATTCAACCACAGTACGCAAGCATTCGAATTTTTACTTAATAATAATTTTGAATTTGCATTAATTCTCATCAAGCCTTTAAAAGTTACTAAGGCTTTTGATAAAACATTTTTATTTACAGTTAGTTTACTGATAAAAAATATGTGTGCTTGGTGTACAATATTTACTTGGAAGTCTAGACAGCTGTCATTTTTTAGTTAAGTTTATTCCACTCTGTCGTGAAGTAGAATATAAATTTAAAATGTTGTATTTCTTCAAGCATTTTCATTTGACTTATTTTTAATTGGTACAATAAATTTAAATCTAGTTTTTTGTCCTTTTTTAAGTGAAATTCATTTGTTTGTAAATAATCTGAAACAGTGTTTGCAAATTCTTTTGTTTTTGAACTCTTTGCACAATGCATGGAACATTTCAGGATTGTAATTTCTAAATCATAATATTTGACCTTTTTAAAATGAATTGAATGAAAATAGTGTATCGCGATGCAAGAAGCAAATCGTTTAAGGACCCTTCCTCATCATGAAACAGCAACGTTTTAGAAGTAAGGCAAAGTGCCTTTTGAAACAAAGGCCAAGTCTTTAATCGTGATTCAACACGCAATAAAACTCGTCAAGATAATACTCGCAGATTTGGCATTCTGCGTGAGGCAAAAGATATAAATAATAATCAACTGCAGACGGCTCAGCATGTCACAAAACCTTTACCTATACCTCTATACCTGATATTACAGCCAGATGTAAACAGGATGACCAAAGACATTCAGGCAGTGCTGAAAAAAGATAAATATTCATACAAGTGTTTGGATAGGAGCCAAATAACGCTCAATACTATCACCATTGATTATATATAGTACTTACAACTGTAATATCAATCTTACAACAGTTAGTACAATGCTTATCGAAAGATTGTTTGCAAGCTCACCGAGTTTTTAGTACATTTTCACACTTTTCAACTGAAGCAATTCAGAGGTGTACCAAAATATTTGCACCGTTCAACAAATCTGATGTAAACGAACTGAAATACTCCATTCAAACAAAAGGCCACAAAGTCCATAATACATATTCAAAATCAGGATATATAAGACCAAAGAACTTCTCTCAATTTTTTTAAACTTTAACCTTCCAAGAACACCGAGAGAATTTATAAAATGCAGTATCTATTAAATGCTAAAATTGTCTTGCCTTTGAACCTCCTCACAAAAAAAAGTTTCAGTACAAAAAAAATCCATAACTATAGCCATACTAAAGCTTATTTTTGTCAAGGTTGTCATGCACACAGTTTTGACAAGTGTGAAAAACATGCAATAAACCACAAAATGGTTCTCTTGAGTGTTTTTTGTTTTACGGAAAACAGCCATGGATTTACAAAGGTTGTACTCTCTTTATAGACAACTCTTTTATTGTAAAATAAGTCTAGTCCTCTTTTTCGAGAGGAAAATCATATATAAACCCAACGGGTCAGGTCGTTAACCAGAAAATGAGACACCAAACAAGTCAACTCATCAACCTGAATACGACAATCGTGAAACTACTTCAAACAGCAATCCACTCATTGACCTAAAACGCCCAAGCGTAATGTTATAATCTACCTTTTATTTAGTGATGGAAATGAAGCCACAGATCGAATGGCCATAAAATAACATAAAATAAGTCATTTTTGAGGCTCGGCTCAAAATACTGTATTCGGAAATGATTACATGTGTTGGTTAAAGTACTTGGTAATAATACCTATTTAAAGTTGTGAATAAAACATAAAATATTTCTATTAATGAAGGACAGACAAATGAATCATCTGCTAATTTTTATTATGCCTATATCCAGGGAGGAGTGTTGTTATTATACATAAGGGAGTAGGCTTTTTCTGACAGACAGCAAATCCCCAAAACTATAAAACCTATAGAGATGAAATTTGGTAATCGTGATCTTTTTATTTCGCAGATCTATTATAAAACTACAAAGTCACTTCGAACCAAAATAATAATAAATCTGTGACAAGATTAATTCCCTAGTACAGTCCATCTTCACCAAGTAAGTTTTCCTTTTTTTACCGAAATCAACTACAATTTGAGAGCATTAACAACAATTAATTCTACTGGGATGAATTCAGCATGATCTAAAAACTCCTCTTGTCTTTTTCTAAATTATTTAATTATTAGATTATTTTATTTTTTTATGATACAACAATGACTTTTTATTTCTACTAACGGACTTAATAACATTTTTAGATTGTCAATATTTATTCCTTACCCAAAATAGCCTGTAGATATGAAAATTATTTGCTGATTATGCCGAATGTGTTTCGAGGAATCTACTCCTCATCATCAGCGGCGAATCCAAACTCATTTAGCCCACATTTCTGTAGTTGTCATGTTATAAAAGTTGTCGCAACTGAACTACTCGCTCCCGGCCGGTTAATGTAGACCTACTCCAAAGTACAGTAGACCCCCTCTTAACCGACCCTTACGGGACCGGACCTAGGTCGGATAAGCTAAAAGGTCGGTTAAAACGGGTAATCCTTTAAACACCTAAAAATAAAATCTCTGTTGATTTAGGATTCTATCAACATCATTATAAAGCAGTTCTTGGATTATTTCGAAAATAAACAATAATCATCAACATATTTTCCAAAATAATTACTATTGAAATGTCACAAATAACCCCTAAGCACGGTCAAAACAAAACACGTCAATAAACTAAATATTAGACGTAACGTTCCCATCGCCGGGTATGAGAACGGAAATGCCGCATTTCCTAGAAAAGGGCGGTTAAACCGAGCTGTTCTCAAAGCAGGGCCGGTTAAAACGAATTTTAATATTTGACCAGCAAGGGAAGATAATCCGATCGTCGGTTAATACGAGGTCGGTTAAGAGGGGGTCTACTGTATTGGCAATCGACAATTCCGATTTTTTAAAGGGTTTAAAGCTTTCTTACAGTTTTATGGAGAGAAGAAACCTATTATTTTTTAATATCACAGTTTGATGTCATTTATTATTAGCATCAATAACCCTCAATAAGGCAAAAAGTTAATGGATTTCAGTTCACGTCATTGTCAGTCTTTGGGTCACGTTGAGAAACACGTTCAAACTACTTTAGTGTAAGCATATGTGTGAAAAGTTAAAGGTTAAAGCCTTGCCATTGCATCGCTGGCAACAAGTCGTAAACGTCAAGAAAGTCGTCTGGCTGCGTCTGCGGATTTGTGAGTTCTTAGTTACGTTTTTAATGCTTTGAAACAACCCTACAGCCAGCTAGTGTTGTAAATTTACTGAGCTGAAAAGTTAGATTAAAATAAAAAATATTCCAACTTATGTTTAGTGGCAATAGATCAATAGATAGATAAGCTATTTGCTTTTACACTTATTTTTTTCTTTCTGTATTATTTACTTTTACGTAAATGTATTCTAGAAAATAATTCTTGAACCTAAAATCCATAGGGGGGTAAGGAAATGCTCAAAGTTATTGTAAACATTACACTCCTGGTAAATAGGTGTGAAATGAAATCACAGCATTATCATTTATTTCGTTACTTCTATAAATAAAAGTTAAAACCATCCGGCCCTTTTAACCATATCCATTATGAAATGTAATGGTAAGTGATATGAGAAGAAAATCCCAGGTTGAACAATGCTAAAATCTATAACAGCCATACTTTCTAAAGACAGCGATCACGAAGTTTTCTTAATTTAAAGGTATTTAAAACTCCAAATTGGTAAAATGAATGCAAGAAGTTAAACACTGTATATTTTCATTTCAAGTTGAAAACTCGGGTTCCGCTTGGTAGACACAAGTGCTTATAACTTCGCCATAAATTTTAATATCTATTTGGTTGAGCAGAAAAACCAAAACCAAATAAACGATTTGGGTTCAAAAAAATGTTTTTGCATAAAGGGTTATTTTCTCCTATATTAGTTTTATTCTGTATTTTAAATACTACAAGTAAAGCATTCATTTCAATAACGATTGCGAAAAGCTTTAAGTGAGTGCTCTTAAACTGATATCGAAAATCAAGTATATTTTATTGTAATAAAATATTTGGACAAGCTTCTATAAAAAGTGTTTGCTAGTTAAAATAAAGATAATCTTTGGTGGAAATAATCTGATCACGATATTTAAAATACAATTGTAAATGCAACATTGTTATTTATTCTTTACATCAGATATTTATACAGGGTTTGGCAAAAGTCTGGTATATTTTAAATACTAATCAAAATGTAACGAAACTTTGCAGTTATTTATGTCCCAACCTCCTCCGTCTAATGTATCTGGATGTATGAGTATCAGACAAAAGTCTAATGTTCATAAACATAAAGTGCTAAAAATGAGTAAATATTAAAATATTACTTAAGTTCCATGAGAAAATAAAATGAGTTTTCAGCAATATTTAATTAGGTAAAACACAATGTATTTAATCCGAATTTTCTATTAACTAATAGTAAAAAGGGTCAGTAAATCCAATTTTAAATTTCATTCCGGTGGCAGATCAAATATACGAAAAAAGTACATTTAGTAGGAGCTGATGGGAAAGTTTTTATTACACCTACACACTGAGCTACTTTTTCATTAAAAGCTCAATCCTCGCTCATTTGCATTGACAAGTCTTTTCGAATGGAGTTGAAACTTTAGGCTAATGTTAAGGGTTACACAGAATGAGAACATACAGTTTTTACAATAGTAAGTCGTCTTATTTTTTAGCAATGCCGCAGTATTTTTGTAAATCAGCCGTCCACCCGTACTAAGTTTAGGATTTTTAAAAACGCACCTTATTGTAAAAAGGGTGTCTTGTCCATCCAAATTGCCGTATAAATTCATGAAATCTATAAAGAGGCTAGTTTAACTTGGTTATAGAAGTCTTCGTTTGTTAATTGTAAAAAAAGCCTCTGTTAAACCGGCAATCTTTTAACTCTTAAGTTTACTCTTTGTAACTCGTTAGAATTTTTACCCTTACTTTTTGGTTTTAAATATATGAAATAATGGGATGAAAATCTAAGTACTTTTTCAATCCTAAGAAACCAAACCTATATTTCGATCAATATTTTGAAGTCTTTAGACCAAAGTTTTGTAAAAAGGTCGAAATTGGATTTTTTTAGTATGGATGTGTAAAGTAAGATTAACGACTTTATTTCGAAAACCAAACAGGTTGCTTCAACAAGGAAGGTTTATGTGGGAGGAATGTTATTTTTTATTACATTGCACAAGAAACAAAAAAAATAATTGAATCTGAACTATACGTAAATATTAATAAACATTTCTGTTTTGTTGCTTTATAGGAGATTATTATTTTCACTAACATTTTTATATTGTTGCTCTTGTTTTGTTTCCGGAAATAAATTAGTAGCACTTGATTATGTATGCTTCATCTACATATACCGATACTTGATACATTCCCCGGTTGTTTTTGGTTCCGCTGTAAAAAATCTAAAGTCACGTAAATATTTGACTATATGCAGCGTGAGGGAATGTCCTCTTATTTTCCAAACCAGAAAATATGAAATGAAAAATAAATTATTTGACCCTATAGTATAAATTTTGGGGGGAATTCAAGAGGGTTCAACTGGATTACGCAGCTCGCAAGTTGGACAAGATATGTTGGAATAGAGGCGATAGACACACATTACAGTATTCGCTGTGGGAAGCGCGAGTATCAATAACTCCCCAACTTTTGACTTGAGGATACATAATGGTTTAATTTATTACATCTGCTGAGAATTAAGAATATATTTTTATGCATGTTACAGATACAATTCGCGCATTATATCTCCGGCTATGGCCAAATCAGCTGCTTGCAAGGCGGGGAGGGGGGGGGGTGAGAGGGTACTTTTCTGAAAACATTGTTCCACCACCCCGCTGCCTATCACTCTTTTTGTTTACCATTGTCGTGTGTTGATTGTTTTGTTTTGTCGTTATTAGTTGTAGCCTAATTCTCTTTGAAGAAATACGTTCCAGTAATAATAAACATTTATGTTTAACTAAAAATATTTTTATTATACGAAACTTTAAAACTATTGTAATTTTAAGGATGCCGCCTGTGCTCAGTAAAGTAAAAAAAAAACTTCACTCTCAGTCAAGAGAAATTGTACATGTTTTGAATTTTGATGAAAATGAATCAACAAACTGGAATGGGAATAATTTCATCGTCCCAATAAAACAGTGCCAATTACGTTACAGCGCAGATATAGGAAGGAGTGTCTGTGACTACGATCAACAAGATTAAAAGTGAAGGCAAATCACCAAACAACGCTCCATTTTCTACTCCTGACAAGTCACAAAAAAGGCCCCCTTGACAACCTTGATGAGTTCGACGAGGCTGTCGTTAGAAGAACCGTTCACAATTTTTTTGGCACAAGAAAATCGTGTTTTGTGAAAAACGTCTCCCTACTGTCAAAAGATTAAAACTAAAATTCAAGAGTCCATTACCTACCAAGGCGGTTGCACAAGTTTAAGAAAGGTTCTGAAAAATCTTGGATTCAGGAGGAAAAACAAGAAATAATCGTAGGATTTGAATCGATAAGGACGAAGCTAGAAGAGGGCCAAATATCTAATGGCTATAAAGACTGCATGAAATGAAAACAGAACAATTATGTATACGGACGAAACATATGTGTTGACTACCCATTCGAAAAGTTCTTCCTGACAGGATGAAACGATGAAAGAAACCTCGGCCTCCATGTCCCGGTCTCAAAGGGAGAACGTGTGATCATAATTCGCGCAGGTGGAAATGAGGGGTTTGTGCCGAATGTGTTCATGAAATGGAAGGCCAGCACTAAGACTGGAGATTATCACGAAAATATAAACTTTGGTACCGGTAACTATGGAAAATGGATGGGAGAAAATCTTTTACCGAGTCTAAAGCCAAACTCCATAGTGGTCATAGATAACACTCCTTATCACAGTGAGAAAGTGCAAAAAGTGCTAGGCCTAAATAAAAATAATTCCACTAAAGCAGAAATGCAAACTTGGCTTACAAAAAAAGGTTTTGTTTACTGCGATTCAATGTTGAAAACTGAACTGAATGATCTGGTGCAAACGAACAAACCTCCTTCACACTCAACCTCACTCATCCTTCAACACGTTCCACGCGAGATATAATTTTTAAGTGACAATTCAACCAAAATAATAAACTAAAAACAATATAACTTAGGCTATACCTATGACAGGGTTCAAAATACACAACAGTTTTTATTTTTTCTCAGTTACAATTAAACCTGGTTGGTTCAAACTATTCCGGACGGAAAATGGTTAGGATTACAGAAATGTCCACACTAGCCCATTACGGCAATATTACATCCTCCGATCATGAACGGCCGCCTTTTTATAAAATAGGTTATTCCACCGACACGAGCGATCGTCTCTTATGTTTTGTTTATTATACGCTATTTCTTTGTAATGTTTCCTTTACCTTGTATTTTTTCGTTTTATTGGTTTTATTTTATACCTTTATCTCTAGAACCTTCAGTTTGGAACAACCAGAAATTCGAATTACTGTTGTTCAGATAAGCGGCATACCACAATTAATAATCTAATCTCTTTTATTAATTGTGGTTAGATTATACAGAAACGTAAGGAATAATCTTCACATATAATCGAGAGATATTTTCAGGTATTTCGGTGTAGCTGGTAGGATCATTTGTATCTCACGAGATACATATATATTCACGAGATATATATGTACCTCACGAGATACATATATGTATATTCACGCATTATATCTTGGGCTAAGCCCAAGATATAATGCGCGAACTGTACATGTTTAGTAGTTCCCCTAATTATCTGTATACAGTTAGCGTTTTAATTACTTAGCAGTTTTTGAATTTCAGACACTTCGTAGCTCCAAAAACAAAACTTAAAAATGCTCCTAAGATTGAAATATTGCAATACACTAAGACGAATATTTAGACAGTTCATAATAATTAAAGTTTTATACTATTAGTGGATTGATTTTATCTTTCTAGTTAAAACATTTCATAAACGGGTAGAGCTACTCCATTGCGGGGGGCAGTTCTTACACAAGAATGCTTTTTGCGAAAACAAACCTCTGTTGCTTATATTACTAGATTTAATTACCATTTTTGCCGGATCTCACAGGCTTATATTGAGTAAAAACAATCTTAACTTGTATGAACAACAATAGAGGTTTCTTAGGCCCTATTAAGTTTTTTTAAGTTTTTTCTTATGTTTTGTTTAAGAGTAGAAGTAATAATTGCAATACTAACGTGGTCATGAAAAAGTTCTCAGTAACTTATGGCATTTTGTTATATCCATATTCTAATTCAATGTTTTTTACTAAAAGAGTGGTCCCGTATGTAGTTAAATATTTAACGTTTGTAGTTGTAACATTCTGTTCTGATTCCAATTATGGTCGGGTGATTTGTTGTTATAAAACCTAACGAAGTATATGTTACTTTTCCTTTTGACGTTACTCATCATAAGTTGTAATATAATAAAAGCTATAACTATAAAAACATTACTAGTAAATATTTTAGACAAAGCTTATGTTAAAAATACTTTATTGTGATTTTATGGAAAGCTTAAAATTATTCAGTATTGTAGAAAGTATACTATCTTATAGCAGTAACGATTATAGATAGACCTTTATAACCACATGTACTTAAGGAAATGCCCTAAATGACAACCAGTTGTATTGAAAGGTAGATAAAAAGATCGATTTATATATATTTTTGAACCTAATTCAGGCAATAGATTGTATAATACATTATACAATCATTATCTTAAATATACAAGACATGATGTCGTACAATTCACACGTAACATTCGTAGATAAAATTAATGAACAAGTTCTACTGTTAGATAACAATAAGCAATCAAAAAATTCATACATAAATAAGTACATAAATTTATAATTCAATTGACATATATTAAAATGAAATTCGATGGATATCAGATTGAAAAGATTCATCCAAACAGTAAAACAGTCTCAGAGATAGCCACTTCAACAATATTTTCTTAAATATAGATTCAGGTGCATGGCTTGAACTGATGGTCTGTTAAATGGTGTTAAATAATTAGCCATAATAATAATAATAATGGTGTTAAATAATAAGCCATAATAATAATAATGGTGTTTGAAGGATAGCCTAAAGTTGCCCGTTTAACAACTAAATCAACCTCAGTGGGATTCAAATTGATTATATTTTCAATTGACACATTCTTGATATAAGTAGGATTGATCACTTGAGAGACAATGGACTCATTAGCAAAAACTGATCCGAGCAGATCCTGAATCTTCGTTTTAAAGAATCATAATGATAAAATTGATTTTCTTAATTTTCAAATATTGAAGTAATCCAGTGTATACTGATTTTCATTATAATGACATAAAATATCTTCAAGTCATACATTATATCATTGTTTTAGTTATTCTTTAGTCTATGGTACTGACTGATCTGTAGTAGTGGTAGCAATGGCAATTCGTTTGAACCTCTAGCCGTCAATTTTCCATTTCACTTTTTAACTGGGATCTCAGCATTGAACATACTCGTAAAAAATTGTAAGTATGTTAAATTATGATTCACAAATTATTATATTTGCTTATTTAATTAAATAAAATGTAAATTCAAAATATCTTGTTCTTTGTTTGGTTGTAGATTTCATGAATACGTTAGAACTTATAATTTATTTTGCTAAAGAATGTTAATAAAACCAGCCTCTGTATCGTAACTTTTATGTTTTAGCCTACATTAATTTCATAATTTTCCTTCAAATTCAAGTTTGTCCTTAAATAGTCTTTATTAATTATTTTTAACGCTTTTCCAGACGAGTTCAAGTGCCAGATGAGAGATGTCCAGAAATGTAAGATCTTTCTTATTTATTATTAAAAGGCATAAGCAAAGGTTCTACAAGTTTGTACTGACATAAATGCAAGGATTTCTGATAAAATGTTATTTAGTCTTGATAAATTTGTTTGGTAGCAACAGTATTTCACTTGAGTGTAGGGTAGCTTGTGTACCATATTAAGTTTCCAAAATTAAATATTTATTCTCCTTATTGGCTAAATTATAGGTTCATAAGTGGTACCTCGGAATTCAGAAAGGTAAAGTTATTTTGATTTTTTTGTATAACTAGCAACTCCTTACCGTTTAGTGGATCAACGTAATGACTGAATTCCTCGACTCTTTGAATAGGCTTGTAGTAGGGCTAATAATAAGGAAATATTTATTGCCTCAAATCTGACGGTTTAACGTATCAAAATATTCGAATCATGTTAGTAGATCTGTAAGCCAATTCTGTCCCAAAAGCTCACTTTGGTTTTAATATTATTGAAACAAATATCTGTAAATATCTTCATTATGAGTTGCGTCCCTTATGATATTAAGATTTTTTTCAAATCATGCTTGACAAACTGCGTAACTAAATATGTGATATAAAATTGCGTGTTAAAATAAACAATAAATTGCTTTTCTAAGAGCGATAAAGCTTGAAAGGAAGTGAACTGCCTTTGAGTTGATAATGGGTGAAAACTGCTAAAAAATACTGATGGACAGTTGAAGCTTTAGTTCCAAGGATTGCGCAAGATTACCATTAGTAAAGGCAATTAAAGAAATCGAATCCCGCGTCAAGCTGTTCCAGCCTCCTCACTCCTGTCTTGCGTTCGATGGACTTATACCAAAACATCGATTTTGACTCAAAGGATTAGTCTCATTAACAAAGAGAAAATAAGAGTGGCTACAACACTTCTCAGTTGCAATTAAGAGAGTAAATAAAAACAATGAAGTTAGCTGATATCAATGAATGAATGATTTACTTGTTTTTTTGTTAACATTCTTATGCAGGTTTGCTTGAAAGGCTGGAATATTTTAATATCTCTTTAAACATTAATAAAAAAAAGAAACTTTGTAATTGTGCATTTGACAAAATAACAAACATTTATATTGAATAACTGACATTTTCCTCGCCTATTGGACGGTCCACCATGGAATTCTTCAAATTCTTACATGTCAGCACACCTGACATGTACCACATTTTATAGGTTTTTAAAAAATAAATAAAACGCCACAAACCCGCTTGCAGATAGACGACCCAACAGAAGTTACAGCCCCTCAAAGGTTTTAATATTTCACTAATAAAACTCTGAAATATTGCGGATGAGTCTAACAGCATTGTGAAGAATATAATAAACTTTGAATTTATGTATTTTTTTATAGGAGCCGATAGTATTGTGTTATTTTATTTGCATTAGTAGGGAAAGTTCCTTGGTGTGAGTTTTGAAATTAATTCTTAAGCATGCTTCATTTTCAAGCACTTTGTAAATAGAAAAAAACATTGCAAACCTGGTCACAAAAGGTTGATCCATAAAAAACTACTGCTGGTCATTTGGTCAAAGAAACTATCACATTTCATAATAATCCTATGTATTGAATAAAATCTTAAACGGCTGTAAACTTTCATTGCATCCACCAGGGGTCACGAATCTCAAAAATTACAGTTCCGATATATTAATGGTTTCTTTGAAACTTGGATATTTCAAAGTATGAATCCAAAGTGTATTTATATTTGTGCAATAATTTCGGAGTTATTCAGAGTACTTCATATTTTTTCGCACATTAAACTAATGGAATAAAATAATCATTGAGGAGCTTTAATTTCTTTTTTGACCATTATTTTTCAACCGGGTTTGCAGCGTTGTATTCCATTTTTAAAGACCTTTGGTATTAAATACATGACATACATTGGTATAATTAGTATTATTACAAGGTATGCTTACATTTAAGAATCACAATAAGGCCTACTTCCATCGTGGACCGTCCTCTGGGTGTGCAAAATAAATTTCAAAAGGTTTAAATTTAGAGCTTTGATTTTTCAGCTCTAGAAAACTATAAATAAAATTTAGTAATAATTAACTTTTAAAATCCTTTATATCATTTTAAGATTGTCTTTAATTATATAACCCGTCCGGAAATATATTTTTTTCCTCCCTTTTTCCTGTCTTCTTTTCTTGCGTACTTTCTTTATTATGCCTTTAAAATTTTATTTCCTTTCTTGTTCCATTATTATGTGTCATGGAAGAGATTTTCATAGATAGATATTCATAATCATGGAATAGATTATTCATCTTTCAATGCATTCATTATAGTGAGAAATACATTTATGTACATCGTTAACGTGTTTAGATGTGTACCATATTTTCTATCAGGTGCTTTTCCCTTCAAATTTGAAATAATTCCTATGTAGTTGTTTTGCCTTTTGAAGGTTTATGTAATCCACCGAAGTTCCATTCAACATAAAATGTTTTTGTATTACTAGTTTGTTTAAAGTAAGATTTTCATCGTCAATTTAATACCTTTCTTTTGATAACATTTGATTCAATCGCATAAAGAAATGAATTCAATACAAATGTAATTATTTCCTTGTTGTCGAGTTCTCTCACTTGTCGAACAAAACAGATCTTTTCAAATACTGAGCAGTTCAATCATTATACTCGTTTTAATATTGAAATATAGCTAAACAAGTGGTTGTCTTGTTTGTATCTTAACAAAGTCTGGGAAATACTTTACTTGACCTAAATAAAAGATAAAAGTTAAAGCGGTCACGGGCAGGTGAAGGTGTAATGGGGCGTCAACATCTCAATATTCATATCCCCAGTCTGTCTCTGGGGAGTGGTGAGCGAGAAGGGCGCTGAAAAACATCCCTTTCGCTGATATAAAATGTTGCTCTGTAATTAATAGAATTACTTTGTTAGTTATGCTATTTTAAGGGCCAAATTTAGGCAATCGCTGTAGCAAGTAAGCTGAGTTCAATATTAAATTTCAATAACCAGCAGCAACCCCAGCTTATATTACTTTCGTGTATAATTTATTTATTTTGCTATTATTAAAATTATGAAAGCTTTATGCTTTTATTTCAAAGAAATTGAAATAAAATATTCGGTTGGCATTTTCCACGAGCAACTGTTCTGACACCAATATAAACCAAGTTAAAAATATTTTGAACATTACTGATGCTTGAAATTTCCTTTAAAATTTGCCTAAATATTATTATTTTTATTTATTTGCTTGAACATAACTTTTGATTGAACGTCGCTTGAATATCTGCCTGAACATTATTTGTTTACTTTTGTAATTAAGTTAAATCGTAGTCGTGACTGGAATTTTCTTTGTTTTAAGAATGCATTTTGTAGTATTATCTTTTGCCTTAACTGCCAAACCTTCTTTTACTGAAGTTTAATTTACAGCTTGCGGGGTACTTAATTTTCAACCTTCTGAAATAAATCGAAATGAAATGATATGAAATAAACATCTGTGTAGAGGCTGTTTGATATGTATACGCAATTTCAATTCCATATAGTTGACTGATTATTTGAACTAGCTAAACGTAACTAGGCACAAATGGACAGATATTAATTAGTATTTTATTGAAACAGTCGTTAAATATTGTAACAGTAATTACAATTACAATCCTCAATTTTTAGCCGTAACTATAGAGATGTTCATTCAATCAGACTAAGGCCTAAACTGCAGCCAAATATATACGTTTAATTGGATTTTCCAGCAGAATAGTAAAAATAGCTGTGTCAGTTCCCTCTCTCCCAAATCGAAAACTAGGAAAAACATTATAAGTCGGTCACTAGCATATACATATTCAGAAGATCGTGATATTTCAGCCCTTAAATAAAAATTGCGAGATTGAACGATAAATTTAGCTGTGGTCCAACGAATTCTTATTGCTTCAAGAGAATTTCTTATCATGCCATTCAAATATTTGAAAATCCGAAAGAACTATCCTATGCAAAAACTATTATTGAATGACTATGGTCATCGGAAGAAATTGAGAATAATCTGATGCAGAGATAAATGAAAAATTTTACAGATTACAAATCGTGCCCCAAAAACTCAAGCGCATATTGAGCTAAGATGAGCTTATTACCTTGGCTTATACTATTGAAATTCCTATGGATTTTGCGTCGTATTAATGTTATTTACGGTTTGAACACCTATTTAAACTGCAGTTCAATATTTCAATTGTCTACATATCAAACACCCTGGACATTAATTATTGTTTTATAGTGAACAGAAGTAGAGGAGTGTCAAAATTGACAAAATTAGACTCGGAATTAATAATGAAGTTTGTGAATGACTACTATATTACGTGTTTTATTTTGTTTTGTTTTTTTAAGTTAGTACATTCTTTGAGTAATTGCATAATTTCTTTCAGGGAAGAAAACCCCTCAGAGCAGAAGAATGAAACATTAAGTGAAGAATAAAACAATGTTCGTGTGTATGAAAGCAGTTGTCTTTTAATTATGGCGCCTTTGTTCTGGTTTTTATGAAAGAGTGTCTCTTGGACCTTTTGTGTAGAAAATTGAATGGGTTAAATTATCATAACTGTTGCATTAAATTACAGTTACAACTTAACGTAAACATTCTAGACTTCCGATAATTGTACAAGAAATCTGATGCACATTTCACATGCAGATAGCTCCCAAATATTTCCACGAATTATTGCTTCAGTTTTAATAAGCCAATGAATCGTCAAAATATCGTTTTAAAAGCAAATCGATTACCAGGCAATTAATCTGTTTCATAATGATACATATTAGTACAAAAATACGTATTAGCTAGGTAAAATATGTAAATAAAAGCTAGGTATTAAACATCAATATTTTATATAGCAATTAAAATAAAAAAATGGCAACCATGTGTTTACATTTTTGGTCCAAAAGGATTACTTTGATAGTTAATTTTTTGCTTGTTTTGTACGCATCGGTCTTATGTTTTGATTTGCTCACCAATGTCATTTAAATACACCAAAATCGAACTTTAAGGGCTTCCATCGGTTTCTGCGTCCATGAAACCCCCAAAAGACACTTCTTCTAGTTGAGGGCTTTCTCATGACACGTTAATTAGTATTCAAAATCAACCCAATAGTTTAGCCATAATCTTGTTCACAAAGTGGTCTTGAAAGTAATTTTTCGATGAATTTTATTAGAGTATTCATCTGTATTTCCGTAAGGCAGATTTTAAGACATTTCGTAAGGTTACTGCTAAAACATACAACGACTTGCTAATGAAACATTTCCACCATATATGCTCAACGTTAAAGTTCATTTTTATTCGTATTATTCCTCTGTGCTTTTCAATAGGTCATAAAATAACAGCCGTAGTTATTTATAAAATACTTCAAATATAATTTACCATTTAGCTCACTACATAAATTTCATTCACCAGGTCTAATCGGTGACACAACCCGATAGTTGATACAAATGAATTTAAGTAAATTTTAACCAATAAATAAAATTTTAAGAGTTTCATTCTTGTCATAAACCTTGATGGATATCTAGTACAATTGTCGACTTAAAAATCTGCATTACGAAATTAAGCTTCAATGCCTTTACTGATTACGAAAAAATGTATTTGATTGAGTCCACCCCTATCTGACCGAGTTCCGAAGTAGATCGCGATCAGGCGCGGTCGATACTCGCGATGGCCGCCAGATAAACTAATGGTGTTTTATTGTTACCTCTATTTAATGTGGCACAGGACAACGCGATGCCCGGCCGTGTAAGCCGAGGTTTAGGCGTGTGTAGCCGTTACAGGCGCCGGCGCCGGTCAGCAGTAAACTCCCCGCCAGTCTGCTGAGCCGGATAAACCGTGGCGTCATTTTGTATTTTATTATGTCGTGGATTCGCTAATATAACAAAAACACATTTATTGGTGGTTTTTATTCTTTTGTTCTTTTAAGTTGTTTATATCGTATCATTTTGAAACGTTCATAGAAAGTTAATAATGGAGATGAAATGAATATATTAATCTGAAGCATAAAGAGTTAAACAGTTAAGTCATTTTAAATAATATACAACAATTACATTAAGGTAATCTAGAGATTCCCAAATAAAATGGTGAAAACAGAAAAAGGAGCAATGTTAAAATAAGATCAACCTGTTTGGAATGAACACCTGATTAAAGAAAACTCATTTGACAGAGTTTCATACACAAGAACTTGTTTTACATAGCCCGTTACCATTTAGAGGGCACTTTACGCGAATAACATTGAGGATTAATTGAGTTTGTACTAAAACACACCTTTGTTGGAATAGACACGTTTTACTCATCATTAAATTGAATGTTCGTCAACATTATTTAGATAAATCTTTTCCTTATTTTCCGAAGTAATCCGCTTTCCGAGGTAATGCTAACTATACACTAGAAAATTTGAAGGGAAAGCACCAGAAGCATAATATTGTATAGTATCAGTCCTCAACTGTGGAGGAAATGACATCATTTAACAGTTCAGGAGTATATTTTTGCTTGGATACGAATAAGTGAGGCTTTGAAAATTCAGCAGCCGAACTGAAGAAAAGTAAACATTTATTGATGGCCACGCTCAGGTACCTACCATCTGAGAAGAACTTTGACCTTAGATTAAGAGTGGCGCAGGTTCTAGGGAAGTATACCATCCTGTGTGGTTTGCGTACGCGTTCATGGAAACCATCTTGCTCTTCATCTACACATCATATAATGCCATGTCCCATTTTCCCCCGTGTTAAAAATGTATTAATTTATCATCTATAATAATGAATACCATTATTATTAATGGTACAACCTTTCTAGTTTTGTAAAAGGTCGAACGTTTATTAATGTACATACTTGTTGATAAAGAGCAGCAACAAAGTTTACATTGTTCGTCCAAGCGACTTCGGCCAACGTGACTGTGTAAAGCCAACCTGAGAACTGTGCTTGTTTATGGCGAAGAACACGTCACAAATGAACCGTGGATTACTAAGGTCACATTGAACACGAAGACCAAAAGGAATTCTAATAGCGATTGTTTGTTATCAATTGAGTAGTCCACTACCGTATTTCAATCGTAGTTTTGCCAAGAGTGTTTGGTTGAGGATCCCGCGGGTGTCCCCATGCAGCGGGATACTGGCACCTCTCGCAGTCACTGACTTTTATCTTTATTGATTCTTGCTGTTATTCTCATCTCATCTCTGATTTAAATGGGAATTTAATACCATTTGTGGGCATGTTGAAAGTGTAATGCTGCAATACCCAGTCCCTGGAAACTATTATTAGCGTCTTGGCTGGGCTTATCCTCATCTTATAAAACATTTTTGAACAAGTCTCATTAGGCCTAAAAAATTGGCTAAATTTATTTATTTGTCAACTTACACCGACCTGCTTTTTTGTTTTGAAAATGATGCAATTATTCGAAATATCATCGTAAATAAGCTGAACAATGTATTATTTTAAATTTGTTCTAAAATTAAAAAGTTTTCATAACTTTGAAAATATTTATTACCTTTCTACTTAAAAGGTCAGATCATCACATTACGTTTGCATACGCAATTTCGCTGAGATGGTCATATATTTAAATTACCATAGGATTGTCTAAACCTTTTGTTTGTTTCCGCTTATTCATTTTAGTTTAGCTGCTTCGTTTTCATATAATTGGGCCACTTTGTACTAAGTGTTAAATGTTATACATGAAACGAGCTATCGTATGAGATGTAAACTTGCAACAAGACATCGGAACGACTAGAATGATAACGAAAGAATAGGGAGTCATATTCTGTTCCCTGTAAAAAAAAAATTGAAACATATTTAGATAAAATATAACTAGAATAACAGTGAACAGCTTTACTACAGACGAAAAAACCAAAAGTTGCACAGAAATATTGAAAAATGTTATCATTCATGGCAAATCAGTTAATTTATTGATGCATGTAGCTTGGCCTCATTATCAACAACTAAAAGTACAACGATGAAAATAATGTATAAGTTCATGTTAGATTGCTCGTTCGTGATTTCCTCAACTAGCATAACATTCAGTCTAGACACTGTGTGTATCGAGATGTTCTGGTAATTGAAATCACCCTCAGAATAAATGGAATCTGCCCTTTGTCAATTCCGCTGAAGACCGTCGTCGATGTGGCCGCCACAAGACCATTAGTCCATGACATCTAGACACTTTGAGCTAGCACCATCGCTAATGCCACTTGAGCTTGTAGAGTCCTTCTAAATTAAACCTCAAAGAACAAATATAGGGTTAATGTAAATGTAATAATTCTTGAGAGTTATTTTCACGATTAATTCTTTAACGTATTCGTTATTAAATTTATTTATTACCGATCACCTTTCTCAATAATTCATTCAAACAATTTTATTACAGTTTTTTCCAGTAAAATTTCAATCATTGTAATTTGATCCTTGCATTTTACCACGATTTGCTGTCATTACGTTTAAAAACAAATTTTGATGTAAGTGTTAACATCAAAATTCTCAGGTTAAAATTCATGTTGATAGAAATAGTGATATTTTGATAATACAATGAAACCCCGTTTATCAGACGTAAAATACAAGTAAACATTTTGATTTATATTGTGATCAGTTAAACATCTATGAGACCGGCTTAAGGAGGGAGAGGACGTGCTTTTTCTAATCAAAGTAGTGTTAACAAATTGTTTACGATTATGTGTTGCAGAAGAAATACTTAAAATCCCTTAACAACCATAATATATTTAATATATTTAAATACAACTGTTCTGTTATGTTCGGCTGTATCTGCACTGAGGGTTGCTCTTCAATTTTCGCGAGACGCTTAACATCTTTTACCCTGTCGGAACATAATAAAAGGCCAACAAGAGTTTCATTTGCTCATAGGGTCCAGGAGTAGCCTTCACGTTAAAGCCTTTTAATCACACAATCATAAATTCACAATCGTTTTATTGAAATCACTAAGTCTATGAAATGTTTATGAACACCAAGAGTTAACAGACGTAACATTAAATCTTCTGAATTACCAGTCACATCACCCCCTCTCCAGTTCAGGCACAATTAAATATATGATGTAAAAATAAATGAAAAACTGTTGGAATAATCATTGGAATAAGAATTTTTATAAAAAACCGTTTTTAAATTGACAAGGCCTTCATAGTAAGTGACTAATGATTAGAGCTTGACAATTACAAAACAAACGTGAAAACTTATTTTAAGTTCTAATTTTTATTATTAAGTAGTTAATTTCAAAAGTATCTCAAAAAGAATGCATGAATTATTAGTATATGAGACGGATATAAGACTGACAAGTAAACTAACAGAGTCATAAGAGTCTCATAGTTCATTATGAGTATTTGTATTACTTCAGGTTTTCCAGGAACCAGTTAACGACGGGTTTCCAAGTACTGAGGAAACGTATCTTCATCTTTCCACAAAACGTGAAAAAACATTTCAAAGGCCCCCTTTTTAAGTAAAAATCTGCAAGAAATTTAAGAAAATCGTTTGCTATTAAAGCTGACCACTTAATTATTTTCAATTTTGCAAAACTTTTTGAGGAAACACCCTTGTTACCATCTACCAGTTAACACAGCAGTTGTTTTGGCCCGGACAGAAACCATTTTCACAATTCCGTACTCCTCCCTTGCTATTCCTAACTCGTTATCCCAGTGGCAAGTGGCAACTGGATCCCGTTTCAAAACTGGCCACTACTCGGACCGTCAGCATCCGGAAATTTTCCAAATAAATAATAATACTATATGCCCTAACATATAATTATCTTGTAAGCTGAACAAACAAAATACGAAAAACGCGTAACTTTTAACAAAGTTGATAACTTTCAACCGGAACTTTTGATTCACTGGTCACCAATAACCATTAATTTGTTACCATTAAATCTAACAATTTACAAATAATTTCGCCCAAACATAATCAAATCATTGTCAATTACGGGGCGAGCGCCGCGGCGCGTTAGCGGGTAAAACAGTTTAGCGGAGGGACGGCGACGGCGTCAAAGTGAATCTAATGACAAGTTAGAGGTTTAAGGGATGAGATAGTCGGTGTAGGCGGCGGGGGGAGGGGAGGGGGGTGGGCGCCGGTATAAGAGGGGCGGCGACGTCGAGCGCGGAGCACTAGCGTCGAGGCGCCATACACAACCCACGTCTCAGGTAGGACCCCCCGCCCGCCGGCTCGCACGCTTAGCCTCACTGTAATCATTTATCAATCAATTGCTTAACTTAATATTAATATCGATTGATTAATAAGTTTCTAAGATTATAAAGATTATCTGATAAAGTTTTTAAACAGGTAAAAAGGATTCCACAATCCGTAATTGGTTAATATCCTAAATACAATTATCTTATTATAATTAATGAGTGGATAATTATTATTCTTTGATTGACAAATCAATTAAATTTTCATCATTTTTACTCGAATACCTGAAGCATTAAAATTACTCATGATGATTGCGAGATTCCGGGGATCGCCCGGCAACATATATTTATGTAACTTGTGGAATTAAATATTAGTATTAACTTGCATTTCAGTATCAACTCATCTCATATAGTATCTTCTTATAATAACCCCTTGAAAATGACTACTTATTTTATTTTACCTGAAAAAAATCTTAAAACCTCAATATAAAGTACTTAATACATATTTAGTTCTAAAAGTTTGCTTAGCTTTTAACATGAACAGATGTCACTTCCACTCTACATAATTCCACTCATTAGTTTCGTAGCCCATAAGTTCATAGTTCATAAAACAATATTAAATATCCTTTTTTAAATATTAAAAGGGATATATAATATTGCTTTTATATTAATATGGTACTGCTTTAATATATAATATTTCTTTTACTAAATATTAATATCCTTTTGAACTACTTATTTTAAATGTCAACTCTACCGGTTTTTAATTTGAAGAAAAACTATAACACTTTTTTAATAACTAACTAGAAATTATTTTCTGTTCTTTCCAGATTGAAAAGTGTTTTTTTTAAGTTCTATCTTACGAAAACACCACTGTGTCACAGTTACTAGTTATTAGCTAAAACTTAGAGTATTATTGTCATTTTTGTTTATATTATCGCGTTTTTTTAACAAGTTTTTATCGATAGCATCAAAACAAAATTATAAAATAAACTGTTTTAACGGTATTTAAGAATTACCTAAGCATCGCAATGGAACGCTCGTCATACGAAACTGTTTGCATTACATGCGAATGAGTAAATGCTAAGGATGAACCTGAGACTCTAGCTCTACAGATGTAGACTAAAAATACAATGACTTATTTTAACTTAAAGGAGGATACATTTAAACTACATTATGAACTGTCAAAATTTCAATCCTGTTTTCCCCTTTTTTACCATTAATGCTATAGTTGTATTAACAATACTAATTAAATTTAAAATGTGAAAAGATAAGTATGAGTTCAAACTTAAACTAAACTTTGAATTGTCAACATATGATGGTCTAGCTGTGTTTGTTGTATGAACCTATTTGAACATTTTAGTTTTGCTGATCATTTGTTGCCGAGCTTTGATCTGAAACAATATTTTATCAACAAAAAAATATTTCACTAATAAAGCCCAAGCCAAACCACTCCACCTGGTTTTTGCAATAGATATGCTTGCCCGCACAGGGATGAGCCAAATTATTTGTCTCCATATCTGTCTCAGTGATGAGGAGATTTTACACAACTGTGGTAAAGTAAGAAGACATAGCTATAACACGGAACACAAACCGAATTCCCCAAAGAATAATGTTTGTGTGGACTCATGTGCAGAAGAGTAGTGAAAACATCAGTTGAGCAAAACTATTAATTTTTCTATAAAATATCGTTTCAGATGGCAACAACGATTAGTAAAACTTAAATTGCAAAGTGGTCGATATAACCATCACAGATAAACCATGAAATGTTTAGAAGTAACAGTTTCGTTTAAGTTTGAAATTTTACTAATCTTTTGTGGACACCAAGTTTTTTGAATAGGGACATTGTCGATTATTTGCAAATCAATTTGTAATTCAAATCTGAGGCCAAAGCTTATGGGATTAAGTCTATTACCATTGATAATCAACTTTCCAAAGGCAGGACGAGGTACAGGATGTATACGGACTAGGGTTCAATGTGTTAAATAGAGGTACGTGTAAGATATATTTATATTGGTCCATTCTTGAATTTTTATAAAGTATTTCTTTTATTTTCAGATAGGAACAACTGCTGACTCATTATCAGGTATGTCTACCCATGTTTTACATATTATTCAAAACCACCTTAGATTGTCTGGATATATTAATTACTTAGTCTTAGTGCATTTAATATGTTGTATTAATGTGTGCAACTAAAAACATCCTATATTTTTTTTACGAAGGATCGAGTTCCAAATGCACTTTATTTGTTGCCAACTTTAAACTAGTTTGCTTAATATCGTTGTTATAGGACTATGATACAGTCTTATTAAATTCATATTTATTTATAAAATCGTCTCTAGCATATCGATGACTTTGTGGGGATAATTGAGTATATTCGTGATTTACAAGCGTTCAGCGAAATGCTTAAAAACACCAACTTCAGCAATTTCGCGAATGATTCCTAATTCTCTTTAAAGTCGTATTTTTACTTTACTCGATCGTATTTACGTCAATGATTGAAATATAAAATCTATTTTAGCCTCTGCGATTTAATCAGATGGGATCCACCCCAATTGTGAATTGAATACGATTCTTACCAGGCTTTAGAACAAAACAAGTTATATTTAAATAGAATTACCGTATTAACGTGATAATGCTATTTCTCAGGATACTTCAGACGATCCAAGCAATTTAATTGTGAATATTCACAACTTCAATTGTAACAATCACAAACTTAAACTGGGAAACTAATAACAACTGGTAGAAGATGTCGATGTTTTTGCTGCACTTTCTCTTTTTAACTTTTAATTAGATAAATTTATGTTTCATTGGGGAGGGAAGCTATCTGGGACATTTTCATTTGAATCTGTTATCTTTCTTTCTTAAAAGAGGTGCCTATACAGATAAAAAAATCAAATATAGAAAATAGCGTTGACACCCCATACATAACAGGGCGCGTAGGCAATGTAGCCTAATTTTAAAACAATATCCACAATAACCATATTATGGAAAAAGTTAAAAGAACAAAACCTTTTTCAAGACCAAGAATTAATTAAAGGCGGTGTTTGGATATCAATCAAGATTTTTTCTTATGATTGTTTAAGGTAGATTTTAAAGAAATACATTGGATTTTTTTATATTGACCGGCATAGTGTTTTATCAGGCAAATCCTTCATCACAAATAATGATCCATTCACCATCGCAAAACGCTTTGACTTTGTAAAGGCTTCTATTGTTAAAATATAGTACGTTGTAAAAAGTTGTATAGACTCTAGAACATTTAATCGTGTCTCTTATCCAATATAAGCCAAGAAAAGCTTGACAAATGTCATTACTGAATTTATTTTATTCTCACCGGAAAAAAGATAAAGTTAACCACGAAAATAAGATAAACCAGTTTATGAAGTTTAACTATCTTTTAACGTGGTCAAGGACAGAAGGAGGCAGGTTTGCAGTGACGAGGACCTTTGACCGTATTCTGTACAAGAATGCTGAGAGACTTCATTGTTAGAGCGAAGCAATTTCTGGACGATAGAAGTTTGATGTTTGTTTAAGATTCATTAGAACTGCAATGTGGCATGTGGCAGAAGATTTGAAGACTTGTGACTTGTGGAAGTCATGTTATACGAGACGTGAGACAAGTGCAGTTCAGAGAAACCGATTTCTAAATAACATTATCGTTATGTACGAACAGGCTCATGTCTCGTGAATCGGACCACAAGCGTTGCCCCCCCCTGCGTGGTTAGGGGGAGCCTACTAATGAACTGTATAATGAGGGGGTTATACAATCTGCTCCTCCCCTTTACGCCCGTCAGCACCAACTTTCATAATTACAACTTTAATTGTCTTCATAACAAGTAATAATTTCCATTTTCAGAACAATTCAAGTACTTTTATTTGCGGTTTTCATCGAGTCCAATTACATAACTGCAGGTAATACTTGTTCATCAATGCATTTACGTTTTAGCGAATTCCTATAGGAAAGAAGCTGTTACGTAGGTTTTCATGGCAAGACTTAAGCCCGAGAACATAAAGCATTATACATTTTGTTTTGAAGTCCCTAGATGCAAAAAAACATTCATTTTTGTAATATATCTATGCGTCTTGAAGCACGATACCTCGCGTAAAAAAAATTTCCTCCAATCGAATGAAGTCGTAAAGTTGTTAATTATACGGACGAGTTCGGAATCCAGCCCGCTCGGACCATCGGAAGGAGAGAGTAATAAGGGGTAAAACCCTCCAAAATTGAGTTTTTTTTATTTTGTACATTAAATAAATATTCCCGTTGCAGCAGACTGCATACTCAGTGAATTTTTAAATGAGTAAATAAATGATTCAAAGAAAGCCTCGTAAAAAATAAATATCAAGTATATTTATATGTGAGAACACTCCAATGTTCTGCATAATACTTTTACTTGAAACGGCGCGCTATAAATATCGCTGGGAGTTTTTAACACAAATATTTTGGCTAAACAGATTGTGTTAAAATTTACACGAAAATTGGTTCAATAGCGTCTTGAGTAACCAATTAGTAACCAATTTGTGTTAAAACTGTGCAGTGTCAATTTAGCACAGTAAATGTGTTTGTTGAATGTAACACGAAAATGTGTTGGTGTTAAACTATATATTAACAGTTACACGGCAATTTTGTGTTGGAAAAGTGGAATTATGGGTAATGTGTGATTTCTTCTTCTTCTGGTACCGGCGCCGCTTCCAGCCGTTTGTTTCACTACGCCTCGTCGCCTCGTTTAGTTCAAAAGGCATTCATTTCCTTGTTGTAGCGCAGGAAACATTTGCCAATTTAATGTAAGGTAAGTGAAATAAAAGTAATTTAAATGTGCAGTTTGTTAATTGAAAAGCGAAAGCTTCTATCCCTTCAACTCCTGTAGATTGTAAAATTGAAACTAGCCTACTGCAACATAATTTGTTAAACGTTAGGGTGAAGGACTAAAGTTGGGCTAGGATTTAATGGTGGTAACTTTCATAGGCCTGCTTCTATACCTGGAAACGCCTCAAAGGAGTTGAAGAGATAGAACCTTTCACTTTATAAACAACTGTTACACATAACTGCACTTTTATTTCACTTACCTTACATCAAATTGGCAATTTTTTCTTGTGCCACCAATATTTGACTCATATTTTGTGTGTTAATATTTGACACAGATTTGTGTTAATATTTGACACGGAATTAGTGTGTAACTTAATTCTGCCAAATGTATTCAACACAAAAAACGTTCAACTTAACACAATAAATGTGTTAGAAAGTCGACACAAAAGGAATGTGTCAGCTAATGACACAGGTATTTGTGTTAAAACTTAACACGGTTTTTTGGAGAACCAAGTTAATATAAACCAAAATTAAAATTAATACTAGGAAACAAAAGATGGTGAGGACATAGTGTTATGTCTACAGTAAAAACCGGGCAAAAGAAAGCGTTGCAGAAGGAAAGCGTTGCTGCCGCCTTCACTATTATTATTAATCGAGCAAACTAAATTCATATTGTAAACGATCAAAGAATGAACAATTTACCTATATACTTTCGAAGTGTAATCAAAGGACCAAAATTAATAACAAAATTATGGCTAAATTACTGAAACTTTTAAAGTTTAGTTTATTTACCGCAGCAGTTCCCGCTAAACGATATACTATTTGTTGTGATCACTTGTTTGATTTTCTTAATTTTTGTTTCTGATGTATATTTTAATACCGGCAAAAGATTGTGCTCTGATTATAGCAACAGTTGTTGAATGTTATCTCAAAAGTTTCTGGATTTAAGTCTAACAGCCGAAGGCCAAACTAAAAGTATATAGCCCTGTTCTCAGATCGAGAGTTTTCTTCAAGATCTTGAAAATACAGCGAAATCCGCAAATCAGACAGACGGACCTTTCCTTTGTGGCAGCAAAGGGTCAGTGATGCGTTATCTCTACCAGTCTTTTCATTCTTGAAATGCAAGCCGCCGCAATGTAAACATTTTCAGTTCATTGGTCCGCAAGGAGCACCACGAAGATCTATAGTGATACAACTGTATCACTATAGATAATAACTGGCTGTACCCATCGAGAGGGTGATGCCAGCGGTTCCTTTCGTAATCCCTCCGACCGGTCAATGTGCAGCAAATCTTCTTCTTATAACTGCAGCAAATCCAAATACCCCCGTTGCAGCAGACCTGCATACTCAGCGAATTTCAAATGCAAAAAAATATTTTCTACCAACATAGCGAGATATGACATGTTTTTGTAGTCTCCATAAGAATAACATGGGGAATGAGAATGAAGGTTTGTTGCAACAGGTATGTTAAAACTGAGTGGTTTTAATTCAATATTTAGTAGATCTTAATTATACGAAGCCATGTACCAAGTTTCATCGAGAAATGTTAAGAAGTTATAGTTAAACAATTTTCATTCAAGATTTAATAAATTAATGCCAGTATGTAATATACAGTATACTTATAAATGAATATGGAGTTATTATACTGCTGTTGATAACTAACATCCATCGATGTAAATTAATACAAACAACTGGATAGCGCGCTCCCCGTAAGGCTGTGTAGTGATTTCCGAGCCAACACAGCTGTGCATGGGGGTTACAGCCGGGCTGAATTTAAGGGGTGTTGGGGGAAAAAGCGCGAGACTGTATTGTTAACCGTATTGAAACCGCACGGATTTGGGAGCAGTCTTACGAGTAAAGCTTGCTATAATAGAGGTATTGCTATAACTATTAAGTTATTACAATTAATACATTATGTACATTATACATTATTTTATGTAATTACATGATAATATGTAACCAGTCGGTCAGTACAAGTTGGACGACAAAAGATCCGTTCCCCCATCGCCCCTGCAAAATCTTATACGCAACCACTGCCGGCGGCTCGCGTTGCGGGGGCTGAGTTGCCAATCCAGTGTACTTATTTACATCGATGTAAATTAATACAAACTAATATCTGGTAAGAACTTCACTTTGTCAGGGAAATTTTTTCTTCCTTCTTGAAATTTATTTTTGGTGATGGCGAGTTTATGTTTTGATTTTGATTTTTGCGGACATTTGCCGACACTGATTAGTAAAAACAAGTTTCACGAGATTCGGAATCCTCCCGATCCCCTCCCGCTGGTCTTTGCTCTGCTCTAATTGTTGGGTGTGGAATTTTTCTGTTGTGTTAAGTGAAATTTCTGATTTCTAATTCTATATTGTTGGCCTCTATTATATGCCAATATAGATCTACTGCAACGGGGGTATTTTCAATGGTCTTTTTCTCCAATGGATTTGGTTGGGTTAAACTATGCTACAGAAATTGAACTTTCGGCTAATTCTGTCTCGTAGTTAGTGGATTTTTGAGTAAAATTCTAGCGATTGTTTTTTTAGTTTAGACTAATTTCAAGGTACAGATTTACAATATATATTGTAGTTTGTTAAAACAATTAGTAAATGTTTTTAAACAAAAAAGAAACTCAATACACTGGTAATTAATTTGTATTTAAAATCGCATTCGTTACTTTTCCCTTCAAAATATGACGTTCATTTCCACCTAGCAAGATTTAATATTTATATTGAGATAATTTAATATGTCCAAAGTTCCATTTGAGGAAAGCTTCCAAAAGCCTAATATAAACTCAATATGTATTTATTGTTGAAGTTTAGGTCCGAAAACTTGATCAGAGAGGAGAAGAAAAAGCTGTAGGCGACGTATAATATTGTTCTTTTTCCAAATATCAGCTTATGATTTGTTGCTGGACCGGCGTCATATTTTACTTGTAACGGCAGCTTATAATCCGCTGCTATGATTTATACACTAGTGCCTCGCCAGATAGTTAGTAACTGTTGTACTGTTATATTATATTTATATTTATATATATTTATATACTATTATTTATATTTACATATCGCACTATTAAATTATAATTCAAAGCCATTAGTAAGCATTAAAACCCTTTTTAATTTAATTGAATATCTACACTAAACGTGGTATTATTTAAATATAGATGGGTCTAGTTTTTACGGAGCTTCAGAATCAACGTATGTTTTTCTGGTTTACAGGGACATGAAGTTATCATTATTCCCATTTCGTTATAAATAACACCAAAACCACAGTGCATAAATCGAGTTTATTACGAAAATTAAACTTTCTGATGAACCTCAATATCCTACTGCGTGTAGCTTGTGGAGACTATTGAAAAGACTATTGTGTAGTGAAACGATACCACAGTGACGGCTTTCTATATGCAAAAACTCCGAATACTGCAACGAATAAAATGTTTTCACTCTAACCTGAAAATCAGACTGAATCCATTACTTAGTGATGGAGACAACAATGGAGTCGCTTCCTCGACAGAATAATGAAAAGATAGGATATCGATTTAAACAATTGTTTCATCCCTTTACAGTAGTATGTCTGATTGCTTTGTCTTTGTCGTGAAGTTATATTACTTTAAATGTAGTTATAAAATCAATGAAAGCCATGTGATCATGGTTTGGGATTTTGAATATGAACCGTCCCAATGAACGATTGGGCATTTGAAATTATAAATAAATTCCTCAACGATTTAAAGTTTTGATGAACGAAATGTCGGAGCTTACAATAAAGCTTACATTTTGCACTCATTTTTAGTTTTAGGCAACTTCTTTACCAATTTAAGATTACGAATAAAAAGTATTATCTTTGGTAAACAGAGGGTTTTTTACCGACCCTAATAATTAATTAAAAGTAACAATATGGTTGGCTATTCCATTACAAAAATATCAGACGAAAGGAAAATAAATACAGCCCATTCTACATTGAATGTGTAAGTAATTTTGTAATTAGAGCTTAAAAAACTAATTAGTACGATGACTAACTTGAGTTAAAACTTTAAAAACTGAGAATTACATAAACGCACAACGTTTAAAAACATACTGAAAGGATGATTTCTGTCATAATAACTGCCATTGGGTGGTTTAAATATCAATGCGTTTGGTCTAATGAGTCCCTTGGAACAATTTGTTTCCCTAGGACAATGTACGTTGAAGAAAGGAGAATCGCTATTCTATACCTTGATTCTAACATCATTGTAAAACAAAATTAGCCTTCTACCAATCCCCTGAGGAATTTCTTTTGTACATCAAAACTCTTTTATTTGTGAACCTATTTTGATGATTGACATGTTAAATTAAAGACATTTTTTTAGGCAATCACAAAAATTGTTTTACTCCCCTCCGCAATATGTGCGTCGCCCCACAAAATTTGTAAGTTCCCATGAATAGAGGGAACATTTTGTTGGATTTAATTTAATGAATTATAAAACAGCTGTCTTTAGAAAGCCTTTTATCATATTTATATTGTCATATTATATGAACGGTTTATTTGAGTTACAAGCATATATTGAAATAGTTTATTCATTTAACTGAAAACTACTTATCTTGAAATCTGAATATTTGGTCATGCAATGCTACAGACTATAATATACTCCTATTTTGTACAATAACTATTTTTAACCAATTTAAATAAGATATTGTAATCAGTATAATTTACAAGTTTTATCACCTCATCTACAAGTACAAGTAATTACCTCATCTATCTGTATGAAGAGGAACCCTATTCAGTGTAAGCAGGTGGGTTTGGTTTCGAATGCAATATTACACCGCACCTAAACGCTGCCACCAATCAAAAGCCACTCGTGGGGTTTACCTCGTCAAACATTAACACACCAATTCAACGCGGCTTCCAGAGTGGACTTTAGTGACCACTTATCAAACCTCCGAAGTCAAATCCTTCTTGCCAATATTCTACATGAAACAATAGGTAATCAATGCCCTAAAGGGTTTAAGGTAGTTAGCAAGACTACCTTAACCACATAAACCTATGAGCCCCTTAACCTTTACCTTTAGGGAAATCAAAATATTTTATGCTGGATTCTAGTTAATTATTGTACAAAATATATACAGTATAGGGTAATAGGGTATTCGATGTATAAATAAATATATTGACCATCAAAAATGGGAATACGATTTTAATGAATATATTTATGCCAATGTAAGATATCTATACTAAGATTAAATGTACCAAGTTAGAAGGCCATATTCAAATGTCAAAGAACTATAGAATTTTAAGTACCTAAGTTTTTATGAAAACAAACAATGACCATTTAATTTCACAAAAACAATTTCGTCATTCAATGACCTCACGATGAGCTGAGATTAACCTCAATCGATGGAAGGGGTTGAATACCGCCAGTGATTTTTATTAATTGGTTCTTACAGAAAATTTATTCTGAGAAAAAAACTATCATATAAGTAAATAAGCGGCTGTTGCTTTTATAAAAAAATCAAATTATTTTTATTGTAAAAACATTATCCATATTTATAGATTTACACTTTTAGCCCACTACCTTTCTTACAGTAATAAGCAAGATACACACGTCGAGTAATATATAGACGATAAATGAAAGTTACTTCAAATACAATCCAATCAAACAATAAGCACGATTCAGTCAACACGGCGAGGTGGGATGTGTCTGCCACTTGCATACACATGTGTCTTACCCGGCTGAGAACTGCGAAATCAACCGGGAATTCATCCGAGAGCTTTGCCTAACCTTGCAAGTAAATCGAGAAAACTTCTTAATGATATTTTGTTGAAGGCATTCCAGTGAATTTGAGTTATCTATTTCAAATCTGCAAGTGACAAGTGAAAGATGAACCTCCACCTATAGATTCTTTTATATTACATTGTTATTATAAGTACATATCTAATGATTTCAGTTTGCCAAAGTTATTAAACAATTTGTAAGATCTAATGTACATTACACATTATACTAAGTACTTTAATACAAATACTCCTCCTCTGCGAGTTCACCTGCAGTCTTAATTTCTTTATTAGTTAATTAATTTTCTTTACTAGTTTACCAGTTTATAAACTTCAATCGATTGAAGAAAACGGAATATGCCTTGAACAAAATTATCATCAGTAAAATAATTAATTTTATATTTTGGAGTATTTCATAATATTATATTGTTTAAATATAGAAGTAAACAAATCCTGATGCATTGTTTTTTTGTAAATGATCATCTTGGGATGTAAAAGATAGTGTTTCCGTTTTGTAGATAGAAAGTCGGGTTTCCTTATAGTTCTTGGATACTGTCTTGGGTAACAGTCAGGAACAACTGATAGCCAATACAAACAATAAAATTGCAAATAAGGGCGACAACATTAGATGGAACGAGTGAGGATACTTTATAATCATCCGAGTGACAAACATGTAAAACCAGTGCCAGCTGCTGAGCTTTATGAGGAACGGGTGTGTATTGTACACAGCTAGTGCATTTGTTGATTGGCCGTGGTCAATAGTAAACAAATCCTCTCTTATTACTAAAACCAGCTGGTACAAGCGGTTTCGCTTGCGGTATTCTTTGCTTAAATATTAATTATGTAAGTGCTGCACTTAACCTCTTTCAATTAATTTATATTAGAATTGAAAAAATTACTTCATGTATACTATAAATTACGATTGGCCTATTAAGAAACACATTACGATCGTCTTCCTAAAATACAATGATCACTTTGACATTAAATATTACAAATAAAGTAAGTTTTTTTTCACTGTGAAATGTAAAACAGCAAATCAATAAGATTCTCTTTCAGCTTCAGCAGATTTGTGAATACAAATACTTTGGCCAAAACCTTGAATTTTGCTGCATGTTTTTATATAATTACCATTATTTAGAAGAAATCATGTACTAATACGTAGAGTTGGAAATCTTTTTCCTAAAAACTTAATCTTTTAGCGATATAGACCAGGCAACGAATGCTAAAAAAAAGAAAGGAAATGATGGAACACAATTTTTGACTTTGCAGCTCTGTTTGGACTAGTTAGGAGGTGAACATATCAAAAGTTCTCGTCCGTAACCCTTGAGCGGGGGGAGGGTGGGGGGTCTGAAGGTACTACTTTTAGGTTTTTCTTATATATCTTTAAAACGATCAACTTTTAGTATTCCCTATTAAATTGGAGAATTAAAGAAAATTAAATTTCCTGTATCCTGTGTCCAACGAAGCTTTGTAATCTGTACCGTGATGTTCTTCACGAGTTTGTGATTTTTTTTGTGGATTTGCGCCCTCACTGGGGACGACGACGTGGATTTTCATATTCACTAAGGTAGGACCCTATTAGAAGTAACATTATCTACCCCTTTCCACGCCCAGTCAATGACAGCTGGCTCCTGGTCTAAAACGCCACCACAAACAAAACATAACAAAACAATTTTGAAATAAAAAATCAATTAAATGAACATTTTGTGTGTTATATATTTACTTTTTGTAATTGTATGGTTGGTTGGGGATTAATTTCTTCTAACTACAACCATGAAGTTGATTAAAATATTCAGTTAGCTCAAAAGGAAATAAATAAACTAACGACTTACATCTTCCATCCTATGTGGGTTACAAAGGTTGATAAGACCTGATCTAAAATTTACGAAATGAAGGTATGACTCTCGGAGATGGCTCACTTTGGAAAAAATCGTAGAGACCCATGAGATCAAGAACATTTTTGGACTAGCAAATAGTAAAATGTTTCTTCCCAACGATTTTTAAGTCACGAAAGAAACTACTCTTTGACTTTCACTTGAAGTAGTTACAACAAGATGCAAGTTGTGCTTCATTCATGTGGCATGGTAACGGGATTGTACATCCAAGCTTCACATCATCAATATGGTAATAATCCAGGGACGCGTGCGTTTGTCGTGCAATACATACACAAGTCGTGCATCACACTTACCTAGCTTGATTCTGACAGTTTATTACTCCCCTTGTTTTGTTTCGACAAAGAACAAACATTCAAACTGTTTCACAACTTGTTATTTAAACTGACTAGGATCGGCGTAGCATTCTTATAGTTCCTTACGGAATGCAAGATAGAGGAAGAGGAAAACAATACGGATTCTCCCGTCGGGCGATCTCAAATACGAAATAATCCGTGTAAACCTCAACACTCATGTTAGAGAACCCACCCTTTAGTTTGGTTGTAACAAATAGTATGCGAAGGTTTGCTGTAGTACACTAGATTAATACACAGTTGACACTCTTAGGTTCTCAGTTAACCGATCTTTAAGATGTATGTGACAAGTTGAATTAGATAATGCGTAAATTTCACGAATTTCCATAGAATTATCCTTTTTTCAAAGCGCTACGCTAACAGCCATTTAAATTTGGTTTCAATTCGATACTTCTAAAAGATTAAAATGTCAAGTAAAACACTGATTGGAACAATCTCAACCCTGTTAGCAAAGCCATATATGCTACTACTACGGTGAATGTCCACTGCAAGCGGAGCTGCAACAGTAATCTATCTTTAACAGGGTCTCCACAATATATATATATATATATATATATATAAAGAGAGTTGTGTGTTGGTATATTTCGGGCTACAGCCAAAACTACATATCCTAGGCACTTGATCTTGGTGTCAAACTAAAGCTTGGAATCTCATGATGTGCACTATGGTGCTAGACAACTAGAATACGTTAAGAAAAAAATAATCTCCCGGGCAAAGCCGGGGTTATCAGCTAGTTTCATAATAATTTTCTTTGACTTTCCCTGACTAGCCAGTAATTTCCTGACTCACGAACTTTATACCAAGAATTGTCAGCAAACATTTCAGAACGATACTACAAAACATGTTGTATTAAAACTTCGTTACATGTTGTATTAAAAAAATTATAAATATTACAAAAAAATTTACTTCAATGCATAGTTACTAATATATATAAATAGAATTGTTCAGGGTTTTTAAGCAAAACGTACAATTTCTCTTTGTGCAATTTCACCCAAGTCCAGGTTTACTGGTTTCGGAAAACCTGTTATCGTTTTCGAAGGTCAATTTATGTCTCAGAAGGACCTAGAGTACTTATCTCGTAACTCACTTTGGATCATCAAGACCTAAGGGGGTTTTGATTTTCCCATACATTTCTAATGGTAGATTTTTTATTGGGTTGTTGGTCTTGGTTTCAATAGGGTAGATACTCTTCCTAATTGTGAGAGTAGATTATTTTGTGATGTTGTCCTCAAAAAAGGTTATACTTTAAGAAATCAAAATCATAATGTGGATGAATATTAACTGAGTTTTAAAAATTCTTTTAATAATATTGATTCGGATTAAAAATAAATAAATGTCAGATAACGATATGCGTAGCAATATAATGGCCACGTAGAAATCTGACTCGCAACCTGTGAGGTGTAACAGAAAACGGATCACTTTATGCCGTTTACCTTTTGTTGTACCAATGCACATGTTTAAAATTTAGTTCCATCTGTAAACATTATTTTAGTACTTTTATGGCATAAAGATGGTATTGGCATAAAGGTAGTGATGGTGATGGTACACTTCAGTTGAAACACAATATTAAATATGTACTAAAACGTATAAAAATTGTAATTCCAATGTCATTGGTTGAACAAAGAGACTTCAATAGGTCAATATTGTATTTAAAGTTCTTAATTAAAATCAAAACTGGCTAAACGCAGTTATCATTTAGAAACAGTTTAGCCTCTCCTCCAACACCATCGGCGAACCCCTAAGTTTCTCATTTGGATTTTAATTCTATCGTTAGTAGTAATACTAGAGAAGCAAGAGAACTAAATAGATTTTTAAGATAAAATACAATTTATTTTGTTCTTTTTAAACGCGTCGGCTGCGACAATATTATGATAAATTTTATATTTCCGTAAACCTCTTGTAGATTTTTAATCAATTTAAATACCATTATTAGCAAATTATGTAAATTAAAATAAGGATACCTCAAATAATCTTAAAATAAACTTTCCATTATAGTGAATAAACAATAAACAAAATTATCCATGGATTTTTCTTAAATTCCACTGCAATCGTAATGGCAGAACAATGAGACTGCTTTAGATCAGTATTGGATTAAAATGTCATTATCAACCTCGGAATGGGCTAAACGTCGCAATAATCCAGTAAAATGTTTTGTTTACTTGTAAAATAAAACTGTTTCTGCTATATTTGAATTGATGATGTATTATTTTAAGTCAACAAGTGCCATTACAATCCTTTGAACCTCTAAATTTAATCAGCAACCTTGGTCTCACAGAGATAATTACAGGATCGCTTATAATGCATTTGATCGTTACCACAACAATCGACGTATGCAAATGCTTCCCTAAACAACATTTTGACCTCGAGTGTCCGTGTTAAAGGTGTACGGCAATTTATCATTTCATTTAATGAATATACGTAAGCACTGGACGAACTACATCATCACAATTTGACATCTGGTTAACGACCATGACCCTTTACTTACCGCAGTCATTTTACGCAAACTCTACTTAGAAAATAGCAAGAAATTAGAGGGTTGTGATACCGCATTAGTTATTGACTGGTAATATCAAACCTAAATTTTAATAAGACTAATTAAGCAAGAGTTCAAGATAAGATAATGTAAAACTAATTCGGATACTATTATCCGATCATTGTTACTGAGAGGATATATAAGAAATTCAAAGTTCGAAAAGCTTACAAATTACAAAACAGCACAAACTGGCAGTGATAGTTAAAGAGAAGACAAGTAAATAAGATTACTTTTACGTTTATGAAGTAAATAAAAATATAAATAATGTAAAACAACAATAATATTGGAATTAAGTAATAATTAATGGAAATTAGTAATTAATTAACGATAGTATTTTTGAAATTAAAATGCAATAGCGGGTAAGCAAAAAAAATTTTGTAAAATAATGGCATTCTTTGTTAGATGGTAAACTATTATACTACAACGTGATTTGTAGTTCCGCGAACACTCAGCCGTTTAGAAAAGAACAAAATAAATAATATAAAATAACCCCTTATTTTAAAATGATTAATTACGTTACACATTAACGGTTAAACATTAAGCCAAAGACTAAAAAAACAATCGACATGAACATTTTATTCATGATTATTTTATACACATTAACAGCTAAATATTGCACCAAAGACTAAACGAAGCAATACATGAACATTTTATTCATGATTAATCTTAATGGTATTGTTAAAATTATCATTACATTATTGTACTTTAACTATTTCTTTCATAAACATATTTATATTTGTGGGCGTAAAACAGGAATGAATTAAATTAAATAAGTGAATGTTTAGGTGAGCTTTTTTGCCCATTATCAGCATAAGTACGAGTACATGCCACCAAGTCGATTGCATGAAGACCACAGCATCAGTCTAGCCGCTAGAACTGCAGGCCGTGGACCATAACAACTGAGCCAGCGCAGCATTAAACGTTACGACGCGAGTGACCGCAGTCGTAATCCAGTCAATTTAAACGTCAAACCTCACAAACGCGCTTGATTTACAATTTTTAGATATTTTAGTAATACCCCTTAATTAGTTAAACCTAAGTTTGCAGCCCTGAAAACCATGTGCTACTCCTGTGGTACAAGAAATTCTAAAAAGGTCTGGCACTTTGGTGCGAACTTTTAATGCTAACTTTCACATAAATCTTAAAACCATATAAACTACAGAAAACATTTTAGTTACAACTTTCAAGAAGATTTTATTTCCTACAGTTAAGTACTCTGAAGCTTTTATGAAGCTACATTTCAGAAGCTTTTATGAATCAAGTGATGTGATCCTTTAAAATTAGGCCAGATTTGCAAGATTCCTATTACTTCCTTCATTTGACTGAAAATGTCAGAGGCCATCAGCCACGTGAATATGTCGTGTAATATAGCTTATAATATATAACATGCAAGTTAACACATGTGAACCAGGTTTCATGGCGAACGGTTAACCTGCTTCCAAGTCAATTAACTTAAATGGACCAAACCATATATTTACATCAAGTTATGGAAACGTTCGAAGTTAACTGTCTCGGAAACAGTTAAACTGTTGCCTTGGTAATTGGTACACATGGATAATTAATTGAGGGGAGCAGATTTTTAAACTATCCATACTGTTCTTTCTCAAAAAAATCTAGTAGCCTCTGTTATATTCGGCGTTTCCCATGCTAACCACATGGAAGAATTAATAATAAATCTTGCCTATCTTTGAATAATCACTCCTGGATCCATAAAAGCTGAGATAATACCGAATTACTTGAACTATCAAATCTTCTATAAAGTTAAAATTTGAATATTGGCTCTCATATACTTGAGAGTTTTCAAGTTATTTGGAATAATTTGCATCAATTTCAACCCAAAAATTAAATGAAGGAGTAAGGATAATTCAGAGTAGGATTCAGTTTTACTGTGACACATCTTAAATGATTATAATTCGGTAAATATGCGAGGGCTCTGGTGTGATCACTGTCTTTATGTCTTCAGCAGTAAGGTTAAACAAAAAAGTGTGTACCAGGTATAAAATAACACATTTATAACAACTGTTATAGTCATATAACCCTTCAGAATTCTTTAAGCAATGTCACAAATAAGCACACATAATTCATGAGCACGTGACACACATTTACAGTAATATCTTTGAAAATTTATTAATACTAGCAGAACCCGTGGCTTCGCTCACGATAAAAATTATCGTCTAACCTTGATATGAAGAATCTAGAGGACTGAATAGAAACTATTTATATCAAGGAATATGTCATGTAGAGATATGTTTGTTTTATGGCGGAATGTAGGATAAAATGTAGATACCACAGTAGATAGTGAAGGTTTTCTTTTCACCGTTATAACTCGAATACGGCCGGACCGATTTTAACACCAAATGTGTCGATTTTAAGGTGCTTCTTTGTAGATTTACCATTACGTCCCTGGATTGCCTAGTAGGGCATCAATTAAGTACAGTAAAGGGCTGAATGTTCGAAACAGTTATGGTGCTATCCGTGGGCAGTATTTCAAACTCGATTCACTTATTTTTTAACTTAAAATATGGGCGGGTAGTAATAATTTAAGATCAACCACTGATTGCAGCATTTATTTTCCCGTGAAAAGCCGGGACACCGTCGAATTAGATGAAAAAGGAATATTGCCAAATTATTGTAACTGGCATGATTGTAATTAAAAACATAAAGGCCGGCCTAAGGAAATAACTATAGCTCCCGCTGCTTAAAAAGATGGTACCACATAATGAGCTTATGATTGAACGTATAAGGTACGAAACTAAACCAAATGTAACTTTTATATAGTACGAATAACCTAACAAAATCATCAAAACAACCATAAAACCATGATAAACGGAATCAAATTATAAATCAGCTGTAACAACATATCCGTTTGTGAAGCTAATATGCTTGATTTAATAAAATTTGAAATTTAAACAAAAGATCATCCATTACATTAACATGGGGCATTTTCAAAGCTTCAGCTCCACCAAAAACCTCTAAAAACCTCGAATTAAAAAAAACCCACTCTTGGTGAATGCCAATACTCTGTAAGTAACTTCCATGCAAATTTTCAAGGTTCTAGGTTAAGTGGTTTTGGCTGTACAATGATAGGTCAGTGGTATTTGACAAAAATATAGTAGAAAAGATAGTATAAATATAACTTACAATCAGGGATTTGAATAATTTATCAATTTTTACAAAAATAGATCAAAGAATCATATCATTTCAGCACATTCTGTTTGATAATGTTTGCTTTTCTCTTTCCTTCTTACCGGGATTTAGTCTCAAGACTCAGCCACAAAAGGCAGTATGCTCTTTACGTTTAAAACTGCGTACGTCGAATTATACGAAACACCAAATCATCGGACAGGCATAGATGTAATAAAAAAAATTATTACGAACGCCTCCAGGAAAAACGATAGCTCCCGCTACCGAAATATAGATGGTGCCATTTAACTAATTAATGGTGGATTTTATCTAAACTAAATGTAACCTTTATACAGTACATAATTATGTCCTTGAAACAAATCAACAAAAATCAATGAAGCCATGATCAAAGAAATCAATTTATTATCATCTGTATCAACGTATACATTTCCGAAGCAAACTACCAGCTGATTGTTTTATGAACATTAAAAATGTAAACAAAAATCGTCCAACATACTTGTAAATGGGAAAATTTGAAAACTTCGGCCTCGCCAAAAACCCTTTTATACTACGAATTTTGTAAAATCCGTTCTTAGCGGATGTCTACGCCCTAAGAGGAACATCCATGCAAAGTTTCAAGGTTCTAGGTCAAGTAGTTTGGGCTGTACGATGTTTCCACTGAGTGGTATTTGACAAATATATAGTAGATTACATATTTAAATGTCCAGATAATCAATATGATCTTAACGAAAAGTATTATACTTGTACTGAGATGACTGAAACGTAAAGCAGTACGAAAATAAAGACAACTACTTTGAAACGCAATGCACCAAGTAGTCATAGGATTACTTCCAGTTAAATGTTCTAGATTACTAGATCAGTTATATGTTCTAGGACTACTAGAACAGTTATATATGAACGAAGTAGTAGTTACATTCTCAAATTAAAAATATTTTCATGGAAAACAAATTGTGGACATACTATAGTATAGTACATTTTATAGCAAATCTTTAGTTAGTGATTGCCAGTCAATTTACAAAAGTAGAAGGAGTAGGAGTGGTTGGTTAACTCACGAGAGGGGTGCGAGAGGGGCATTAGTACAACTGTAGCGCATTTGTAGATTAACTCCCTATGTACAACGAGTAACGGAAAGTTTTTGCATTCTTATGTACGATGCACTTAACTTACTATTTCCCTTCATATACGATGTGTTTCTATTTCCCTTCATACTTCTACACATTAAGTAAAAAACTAAATTGAATTTAATTATTCAATATCATTAATACATTAAATTACTTATGTTGACTTTCATTAAATATTTTCAATAGGTCATCAATACAATCTATAAGTATAAAAGAGGATGTTGGTATATATCTATAAGTATAAAAGAGGATGTTGGTATATATATATATATTTATATATTTAGTTGGCAGGGATAAACACAAAAACCGCTGGACCGATGGCCACGAAACTTGGTACATACATGTAGAATTTCATGGAGTAGGTTTATACACCTTCAATTTCGTGATAACTTTCAGGGCTTAGCCCTGGGACCGTCTTAAAGGTACCCATGTCAGGGATTTTGAAGGAAGTTGAGTTAGATTTGTTTACTAACAAACATATGAAAGTAAAATTTAAAACAGGTGATGTAAATTAATGGTATTTCTTTCTGCTATTTAATTGTATTTGTTTACATGAAGATTTGTTACTTGGTGCCAGGTGGTCATAATGAATTAGACTTTTGAATTTTTTCAAAGTGCAATACACTATATAAAATGATGGTATGTAGTATAACATAAAATAAATTACTTATTACTGAAGGACTCCAGTGATCACTGATCACTTATACTTGAAGGACTTTTTTTATGACAACTGCTATTTAAAGAGGAAGAGTGTGCTACTGTAAAGAATTAATTTTATCTACAGCACTTTAAAAAATTGCCGGGACGGCTCATTCAAACGTTTTGCTCAATATAGAGTCTAAAAACGTAAGACAGCACTTTTTAATAATTGCTGGAGTGGCATTGTAATTTTTTGTTCAAGGTAGACCCTAAAATCTTAAGAAAATGATCTTTTACAGTGAATAAAATTTCAAGCTATCTTCTTTGGTTCCTCTATCACGTATGCCTTCATGAAGGAAAGAAATAGGATTTCTAATACGCAGGTCTGCTGCGACGGGGGTGCATAATAAAGTTTTAACTAAGGGTAACATATGCGAGCAGATTCAAAGTGCCGCCGAAAAAGCTAAGGGTGCCGTTCCTTATATTGTGCCCCATGATCATCATCAGGGCAAGCTCAGGTACCGTGGAAACCATAAATACTTCTCGACCATAAATGCTTCTCGGCGTTCGTCTCTGTAAATTGGCCTCTTGAGTGTGTGAGCGCAATCCTCTTCACCTGATAGAACGATCGACTGGACTGCCGACACAAGCAAAACGCACTTGCAAGAGGAAGGACCGCCGATATTGGGCATGAGCCTACCCAGGGCAGCAACACCATTTGGGGCTTTGTCGGTGGGGCGTTGGATACGGTCACATTTTTTATATACAGGCACTTAATGCAGGAATAGAATACCCCCGTCGTAGCAGACTTGCGTACTAAGAGCGAATTTCTAAAAACTTTTGCTTTATGGAAGTACATTTGATGTGTTCAAAGAAGTAGATACATTAGATTTTACAACAAGAAAAATAAATGGGAAATCAAAACTATATAATTCATGGGTGATAGTGAATGTTTAATTTTAATCGTGAGCGAAGCCACGGGTTCTTCTAGTAAACTGTATAATACAACTATATTAGATACACAAACCGACGATTTATTAAAAGAATCGTAGTATGACGCTCCGTAATTTTTGTTGAAAAGAAATTTTCAGTATGGTAAAGGAAATCAAAAGTTTAATCTTTATTTTCTTATCTCTAGAGATAGAATTAGTGTCGAAAATCAGAGGAAGGTTTTTACGATTAATTCAATATTAAGTATTAAAAAAACTTACAACTGAATTATTAGTCTAAGCGTGGATACAATTTGTATTCTGTGGCCAACTACATAAATGATGATTGCAAATGGTCAAACAAAAACATACATGACATTATTACGTTTATTCGAGTCAAACAAAGTGGAGCTTAATGTATGTTATGGGTCCTAAATCACTGGCGAATCAAACCCGAACACTAATATAACACAAATAACTTATATGTGACATGCTATACCAGCTGTATCATATAAGAGATCAATATTCTATTCTCTGTATTGACGTTTCCAGGATTTAAACCCTTAAAACCATTCCAAAATAAACTTTATTCAAAAACAGCCTTGACACCTTTTAAATATTTTCCAACGTAGTTTACTTACTTAAACTGCCTGGAGATGTCAGAATACAGTCTCTTTACGCTGAACGCGTTTCGGGTGTCTTACCACCCATCTTCAGCAGCGGAGAACTTATAAAAATCTGCACATAATTGAATGATTGTCAAAATAAAAATTCTGTTAGTGAGTAAATCTTTAAAAGTAGGACCCCAAATATATTTTTCAAACAAAACGAAGCACTTGCGCACACCATTATCGTGCATCAAACGATTATCAGTCCCAAGAATATCACCCGTGTAGGGAACGTTTATAAATCGCAATGCTTATAAAGCTAACAGTTTGTAATGCTGCTTTCCCCAACATCTCTCACTACAACTCGTTACTGAAGTGTCAAGTTCGTTGCTGCTTGCTGTGTAGGTAAGAATATAAAGGGCATAATGGACGATTATAATTTGCAAATGATGACTTATAGTAGTACTATGCGAAAACAAAGCTGTAAAATATTATTATAATTAATTCTTGAATGTTTAGAAACATGATCAAATTTAAAATGGGCACAAAAGTACGTCATAAAAAAGTACGTTTAATGGTGTAGAGTATTTACTCTATGTAATGTTCATAAAATTGGTTTCATAATTGATGTTCTTCATTTTTTATTTTAATATTCATTCCATGAATAGCGAATTAATTGACTTATTACGACAAAATGCATTAACCATTTAAACATATTTTGATGTTATACAAGTAATCAGGCCCTTACCCCTTACTAGCTCGGCCTAAAAGTTTTGATTTTTGTGATTCTCGGAGAATTAATTTACCGTAGCTCACTTTGGAGGATTTAACTCTGAGGGACGCATTAAATATTTAAGATAAACTAAAAAGTAACTTATTCTTACATTGATGTACTAATAACATGTCCTACAGCTCAGTCAGTTAAATACTTCAGGTGATAAATGAACGCAAACAACAATAGAAGGAGACAAAGTAAATCAAGACGAAACCAAATAATAAAATGTGGTTAGTGTGTTTGAGTTGTGACGCTCCACGCCTGTCAAGCCTTCACCTGTTGTGTACTTTGGCGGGAAAGATAGTTTATTTATTTCACGGTTTGTAATTTAAAGTGTAATTTAAACTTAAACTTTTATTTCATAACTCTTCAGTTTATTTAGAGGCGTAATCATCTGTTTTGTCCATAATAACTTTTTCTTTACATTCACTCTAGATTTTAGTTTCACAGTTAAATGAGAAGGTATCTATACTTATTTCATACTTAAGTTTTTTCATATAAAAATTCCTCTTACTGTTCTTAATAGATTTTATTAATTTAGGTCTCAAGTATTTTTTACAACATCTGGGGATAAATACTTGCATAAATAGCCACTACAGATATTGTTTAGTTTGAATTACAACTCTGAATAAGTAATACATTACTGTAACCCTATAAATTGAAGACTGTATGTCCTCACTTACAATTTACAACTAATGATGTAAGTATTAGTTGAAAGAGGAGGTAGGAGGTACTATGGTTTTTTGACCCCATCAGAGGTACTGTAAAAAAAATTCGAAAAAATACGAAGAATACGCAAAAACCACAATTAGAGAAACAAAAAACTTAAAATTTGATCGTAGCCATGTTACTCCATACCTTACTTGTTGACCAACAAGTCTGTAGCAGCTAATTATGCAACTATTTCTCCCCGGCTATTGTCAAAAACCTTCATAAAATCCCCTCTTCACCGATCCTTGCATCATGATTATAGGTAGTAACAGTTTCCTTTGTATAGAGGGGCAACACGGAATCTTTTCATTAGGAGTCATCGTGTATTTAATCCGAAATCCAGCAAAATAACTTAAAATTAATCAAGAGGAATAATATTTAGTTATGATTGATCTATCATGCTCAGGGAATTTTTGGTTGGATGGTATTACGCAATCATCTCAATTTCTTATGCAGTATTTTGATACTGAAAATAATCTGATCACAGGGTGTCATGGACTTCAAAAGCTTTTATAATCTAACCAAACTATCACGTTCAAAATCATGTCTTCATAATTGTTTATAACGTTACCAAGCATCACCTAGCTGTACTATGTGGACGTGATGATGATATTGTAATGAAGCTGATAAGGCCGATAAGAAACTGCCTGATTGAATGATATAAATATCTTTTTCAAGTGGTCGCTACTGTTAGTGACGCTACTCTTGCATACTGAGAGCCCAAGAAGTAATTCTCATTCTCAGTTAAACTGAGTTAAGGATGCAAGGCCTAATTCAAATAATAATGTAGCTTGGTCTGTTCATTGGTAATGTGCCTAATTGTTAACGACAGATTGCATGCGGCCTAAAAGGCATAGGGAGTGTTTTGTTGGGAAAAGACCGTCATATCATGAACTGCCCCTACAAGGGTTATTTTTGTTATAATTTTAAATCTAAAGGACAATGGCCAAAAATGCACAGTACCTAAATGTCTGTACCTAAAGGTAAAATCAACTATTGCGAGGTCGAACCTTACTCGGATGAGAAAGTCCCTCAAGCTTTGGAGAGGGGGAGGAGTTAAAGTTGTGAGTGGTAGCTTAAGCAGATCGTAACGTTTCTAGATCTGAGACTCTTCGTTGATTTGGCATTAACAAACTTGATATGATGAAAGTGGATACTGGAGCTTTAGTTTCTGTAATTCCGGAGGAAGTTTAATATATTTCTCGGTAGCCTACCTCCATTATCTATGGGTAAAGTTAGCAGTTAGCCTTAAAAACAGGCCAAATATAGGTGAGTGTCAGGCAAATATCTCAGGCAAATATATTTATTTATTTATTTATTGAGCCCAATTGCCATTTTCATGGTTGGGTTTGTTGTGATAACATACAAAGCTTAAAAACTAAATAAAATGTCCATTTTATGAAATATGATGTGTGAAATAGTCTTCAATGTTGTAATAACAGTTTTCTTCAAGTAATTTTTTTAAACTTCTTTTGAATTTGGAAATGTCATTAATTTTCTTGATGTTTTCTGGTAAATTATTATAGATTTTTATTGACATGTATTCTGGTCCTTTTTGATAAAATAATGTTTTGCATGTTGGTATGTTGATTTGGTTTTTATTTCTTGTATTGTAGTTGTGGGTGTTCATTTGTAGTGGAAATTGTGATTTATTCTTCTGGACAAAACAGGCACTTTGTAGAATGTACATTGATGCAAGGGTTACAATTTTATGTTTTTTTAAAGAGAGGACGACATGAATTTATTTTAGGAATCTTAAAAAGAGTTCGTAAGGCCTTTTTTTGAAGGATAAATACTTTTTTTTTTATTTATTACTGAGACCCCAGAGCATAAGGCCATATGAAAATTGAGATTCAACGTAGGCATGATAAACCAATTTAGTAACGTTGACGGAGCAACATCTTAATAAAGTCTTGATCATAAATATCCCACTGCTTATCTTCTTACAAAGGTGTTCTATATGGATGTCCCAGGATAAATTATTTGATATAGTGAGTCCAAGAAATTTCACATTGCTGCATGGAGAAATAATAGTTTCATTTAACATCAAGTGGATGTCTTCTGACGAACCCTTGTTAAATGACATAAATTTTGTTTTAGTGTTATTTACATTTAAGTTATTATCTTGAAACCAATCAAGGATATTAGAAATTTGAATATAATTTGAAATTTCTAGATCAGATTCTTCTTGTTTTGAATTATAAAATGTTGTGTCATCAGCAAATAATATGATTTCACCTTCAGTGGGAGTATTAATTAACTGATCAATATAAATGATAAAAAGTAGAGGCCCAAGTATTGTTGCTTGTGGAACTCCTATATTAATAATTGATTCTTGTGATTTATATTTGTTTCTGATTGGGTAATCATTGCTTTTTATTTCACTATAAAATTTTCTATCTGTGATAAATGATGCTATCCAATCAAGTGCTTTATCATTTACCCCATAATGATTTAATTTATTTAGCAGTCCTTTGTGGTTAACACTGTCAAACGCTTTAGCAACATCTAGGAATACTGCTGATGAAGGGACCTCTTATCTATATTGTTCATAATAGCTGAAAGTAATTTATATATTGCATCAGTAGTGTTTCTTTTTCTCATAAATCCAAATTGGTTTTTGGAGATGATGGAGAAATATTCAATAAATTCAATCAATTGATAGTAAACAATCTTTTCAAAAATCTTTGAAAAAACTGAAGTTAGAGTTATTGGGCGTAAATTGTTTATTCTAAATCCTTCTTCTTTATTTTTTACAATTGGTATAATTTTTGATACTTTTAGTCGATCAGGGAATTTACCAGTGTTAAATGAATTATTAATTATTAAAGCTAATGGGGAAGCTATGAAGAAAGCACACTGTTTTAAAATGAATGAGGGAACATCATCAGGTCCAGACGATGAAGAATTTTTAAGCTGACCTGAATAACCAAACAATTAATCAAATCTCCAATTCCAGACTTACGCATGAAAATCTCATTCAAGAAACATCCAAAGATGCAGAACTTAGCAGTTTACTAACTAGTTTGAAAGAAGGGAAAATGTCGGATCCTGAATTGACAATCCAGAATAATATAATCTTTAAGGGCAACCGAATTATCATCCCGAGAACTTACAATCAGTGGTACTTCAAGAACTGCATAGGACACATGTTGGAATAGTTAAGATGAAACAGTTAGCCAGACAATACTGTTGGTGGAAAACAGTTGATAAAGACATCGAATCAATTGTGAAATCCTGTCCAGACTGTGCAAAGGTTAAGAATGATCCTGCAAAAGCGCCGACTCATCACTGGGATGAACCTAGTTCGAATTTTCAACGTGTTCATATTGACTATGCTGGACCAGTTGAAGGGTTTTATTGTTTGGTGCTGATCGATGCCAAGTCAAAATGGCCTGAAGTTCGAATATCTAATTCTGCACCATCATCCGAATCAACAATAACACTATTGACAGATATTTTCAGCTTTCATGGATTTCTAGAAGTACTTGTCTCTGACAATGCAACCATTTTTACCAGTAGTATATTCAAAGCATACTGTGAAGAAAACGGGATTATACAAAAGTTTATTGCACCTGGACACCCCTCAACTAATGGTTTAGCAGAGCGGTATATTCAAACTTTGAAAAACAAATTAACATCAATGCAATCTTCAGGACAATCACTTAAAGCAAGAGTACAAGAAATAATATTCAGGTACAGAGCTACCCCACTACACGACAATGAATCTCCAGCCGAAAAGTATTTAGGAAGGAAATTAAGAATTCAACTTGACGCTTTGATTCCACCTAAACATCAGCAATGCATGTATAAGATGTGCTAACCAGCCTAAATTGGAATTGTTTAGAGAAGGTAACGCTTGACAGGGAATTAATTTCAAATCGGAAGCAGATGATTGGCGTTCTGTCACCAACTTGTTGTAGGAGCTTCCCAATTCATAATCAAATAGAGGATCTGAAGAATAAATATGCAAATGTGTTGGAAAAGCCTAGAATTGGAAAAATTGTAATAGTAACTTTATTCAGTTATCTTGAAGTTAATGATGAAAGATATAAAGTTGTCTTAACACTTAAAGAAAAATTCTAGGCCTACATTTTGCAAGGCACGTAACATATCTTTTGCCTGAAGACAGATTAGAGATAGCGAAGCGTTATTTGAAAAGGAGGTCCCAAACTAACTGGCCTACGCCAATTGTAGTAATTCTCAAAGTTGTTGACAGTATGAGAGAGTAAATCGATTTCTGTCAACCGTATTTCAGAAGAGAATCGAAACTGGTAAATATTACCCAATAGCATCTTACAACCTATTTTGTGTACCTAATTCAGCTTCTCACAATTATTATCACGACCGCTTTTTCTGTGTCCGCTTTCGTAAGCTTCTTTTTTGGAATCAAAATAGGCTGAGTTAAAAAATATAAGCCCCCAAAACGTTTTTACGCACGTGTTAACAAATTTCCAGTATTCTGTGTGCGGTGGGCACACTCTTGCGCATGAATTATTCAAATGATTAATTGATTTCCCTAACGTTTTTTACCCCTTTAATATGGGAGGAGCCGTACCCCCGGGCCCCTCTCCTATAAACGCCACCCACTGATGGCTAGGTTCGACTATTATTATTAACAGTATTTATCTAGCTATGAACGGCAGCACCTCCATTGTATTTGCTTGTTATATCAGAGGCTACAAGCAAGCGGGTGGAACCGCAGCAGCCCAGCTGATAACGACAATTACAATGATAACAAAGATAACACTCCGCCTGATCGGCAGCCGCCACTTACAGAGTATCCGCTGCAGACAAAACCTATTCATACTTCACAATGACGTCTTGTCTTGGGAAATATATCGTAGTAATCGAATTGGAGTGATTGGGTTGCGCATAAGTTTACTGAGAAACGCTACATAACAACAAAGGGCATAGCCGGATAAGATAGTCAAAATGGCCCCAGTGGAATTTCATAGTGAAAAAATTTCAGGATGTTTCTCATCCCAAAAAATAAAGATCCCACAGTTTTTAGGTCAAAATGTGCAAAAGTACCCTCAAAATTAAATAAAACGTAAAAATACGTGTTTTCTTCATAACTTCCTTATTAGTTGACGAAAAATTGTTTTCTTTTTTTTTAAAGAAAGGTAATTTTAAGCCCTACAACATTATGTGAGCAAAAGAATTTTTAGGAAAAAACTGTAATTTTGAGAAACGTTTCTTATTTTAAAAAATTCATAAAAACATAACAAAAAATATGGATTCCTTGAAAAAAATAAATATGGTGCTGAAACTGTTTTTCTATGACTATGACAATTATCAGATTTTTAAAATTGGTAGAACACATTACAAAAAAATAAAATCTGATATTTTGCTTGTTTTTGGCCGCTTTTTCTCATTTTTTCTTACATCTATATTTCTTACGCAGTAGTTTACTTCTTTAGTGACCTAAATATACAAAAAATTTTTTAAATAATAAGTTCAGAGAGTCGCGTCTGTAATACAACATAGGATGTAAATTAATTAAATATGTATTGCCAATAGTCTTACATGATGCCCTAACTTATAACTCTCACAGCACGGGAAAAAATATACACTCCTGGGAAAATACCTACTGTTGCTAAAATTTTTGGTAAGCTGCTAAAATAAAAATAAAAATAATTTATTTACTACCATGATTTTTAATTTTTTTAAGTGAAACAAGTAAAAAAATTAAAAAAATTTAGGCACATTTTGCCAATTTTTTATTAGCTTTTTTTATAATTACGACCTATAGAGTTATCTATGTAGTAACGTATAAAAATAATAAGTTTAATTTTTTCTAAACTTAAGTCTTAATTTTATTTCCTTTAATAATTATATTCATTTGATTTTGTGTATAAAAATGTTGCAAGTATTGTAGGCCTACCCTTTTACATGAATCTGTTTGAAATGCAGGCAATGCTACTTAAAGCTGTTGAATTAATATGTTACAAAATACCTAAATATTTGTCCCTTTGTATTTTAACAGATCTTAATTGTTAAATTGTATGTCTCCTTTTTGGCAGTTGGTTAATAAATGCAACTATGCTGCTTCCTAAAAATACCTCATACTGCTGATTGGCGTCTTATCTGGTGCTTGATAACGATACAAAATATTATTTTAGGGTAAAAATAAAATAGATAAAAATCAAACGACAACACTTTTACTTACAGGTTATTACATTCAGTTCTCTAAAAACATTTCTTTCTTTATTTAATTACTTCTTAATCTTCATCGCTGTCTTCAGCAATCACTGGTGTAAAATTATTTTGTAAGTAATTTGTAGTAAATAATTACAAACATCATCTTTACCTTATTCAGAATTAATGTAACAGGGACTTTGTTTGTACTTTTTCTCTTTTTTTAAATGTTACGCAAGTAAAAATCAGCAACGTAAAATGCACGGGAAATATGAACAAAAATTCATTTCTTTAAAAATAATGAAAATCGTTAAATTCTCAGACAACGAAGAAATTCATGTTTTAGTCATTGAAGTTTTCTCAATTTTCCTATAGCTTTGATTAATTGAGTTTTAATTAATGACGGTGGTAAAAACACCTAAAATGATGTTACAAGTTAAAAAAGAAATACAATTGCATGCCATTAATTGTAGGCTTAACTGTTTTCTTAGCAAGGATTTAGTTCATGCCTGTTTGAATTGCTGCATTCAAACTGATTAAAATGCAGCCTCTAGATACTAATATGAAGAGCCTCCACAGATTGTCGATGAATAAGGGTATCTCCGCTATTGCGATACAAGTCATTTGTCTCTTGTTTTGTCAGGGCGGGCCTACATGTAAGCGATGGTTATTAATCATTAGTTAAGGAATATTCACATATTGTTATAAGAATTGGTCGTCCGAGTCGCTTATATAACTATTAATAGTTAACTAAGACTCGAGTCGCTTGATCGAGTACAGCGGCAAGGGCACTAAACCAACATGTGGACGTGGTTTTATAATATTTTAAAAGTACAGTAATACGTATTTACACGGGAATAAAACAGTAGTTTTCATTACTAGAAACAAAAGTATGGGTTTTGGGTACCGTACGCAATTGTGTTTAACAAGTAAGGTGCAGCCGAGCTTGGAAAAACAGTTGTACCTCCACGACGATGAAGTATTAATTATTTAATCCTTGAGGTTAGAGAACCAAAAAAAACCACCACCTGCTTTTTTCAGTTCTACATTTCAAGATACTCGAAAAGGCCGATTTTACCGTCGATTTAGAGAACTTAAATCAGCTGTTACCTTTATTACTTTGACAAAGGTGATGATTTTTCATTACTCAGTGTAATAATTATGAAGTTTATCTAATCAAAATTATTTTTATTAAATCTACTACAATCAGCAGGTCAATACAAAAGGCTTTGTCCTAAATGCTTTTGTCAGACAAGGTATAATTTACAATTCAAAATAATGACCAACAAAACATCGGTGAAAAAGCTGAAAGTAAAATCAGCTTATAAAGTTAATAAAATTGACCTTAACAGTATATATAAAGGGTTTCATTTTTAGTTCCGTACCCAACTAAAATATGTTAAAACATTATTCTAGTAGTTATGGGATTTCAAATAAAATATTATTCATCGCCAAGTGACAAAACAGTTCGCTTGCTGGCTGTAGTTACTTGCTTATAAGAATGGATTTGTTATGGGAATAAAGGTTTCATTTTTTACGTTTATTTACTCAGAACAGCCTTGACACATTTTCATTATGACAAGTGTCCTCAATTTTAACAATCGTCAAGTGGAGGAAATATATGAGAATTTTCTTTAAGTCTGTGTTAGATATTGGTATTGGGTATTAAAGTTTTAAAAATTAATACTTATTTTGCTAACTACATTTTAAATGTTTTGGATTCTATAGAATTAAATACCAGCAATAAATTAGTTTTATGGCTTATCATTTAGATTTGACAATTATAAAAAAGTAATATAAAAAATTTAATTTGTGTATGGATGTATTAACAAATAGAAAATAAACTTTCAAGGTACTTACCTCAAAATTGCAAAACTGTCTTGGGGACAATTGAATAGACTTCAACAAATAATCAATAAATTACAAATAAAATACACATACTTTTCTAAAGATTTATTTCACTTTTGTTCAATATGAATAAAGGGCTTGCCTTTAGATTATGACACTAAGACGTAGTTCGGTAACATTGCCTATTCTCTCAATGAGCACTGACTTATTAATAGTTACAAGACCACTCCAAATTGTAAGAGGCTTGAAAATTCAAGCCTCTTACAATTTAAAATAAAAAAATACATAAATGTATTTTGTTACATGTTTGTTAAATATTTTAGTTGCTCTATCTATTTATTTTAAATACATTAATTTGAGGCGAGGCTTTGTCTTAATTAATAATTTAAGAATTTGTTTGCTAAGTGAGCAGGTCTGCTGCACAGATTGTGATTAGAAAGTGGTAAGTTACAAGGCGACCTGTAAGACTATTGGCAATACACATTTAATTAATTTACATCCCATGTTGTATTACAGACGCGACTCTCTGAACTTATTATTTTGAACATTTTTTTGTATATTTAGGTCACTAAAGAAGTAAACTACTGCGTATGAAATATAGATGTAAGATAAAATGAGAAAAAGCGGCCAAAAACAAGCAAAATATCAGATTTTATTTTTTTGTAATGTGTTCTACCAATTTTAAAAATCTGATAATTGTCATAGTCATAGAAAAACAGTTTCAGCACCATATTTATTTTTTTCAAGGAATCCATATTTTTTGTTATGTTTTTATGAATTTTTTAAAATAAGAAACGTTTCTCAAAATTACAGTTTTTTCCTAAAAATTCTTTTGCTCACATAATGTTGTAGGGCTTAAAATTACCTTTCTTTAAAAAAAAAGAAAACAATTTTTCGTCAATTAATAAGGAAGTTATGAAGAAAACACGTATATTTACGTTTTATTTAATTTTGAGGGTACTTTTGCACATTTTGACCTAAAAACTGGGGGAGCTTTATTTTTTGGGATGAGAAACATCCTGAAATTTTTTCACTATGAAATTCCACTGGGGCCATTTTGACTATCTTATCCGGCTATGCCCTTTGTCTAATTTGGCGTTTTGTGTGATTTGTTTTCTGGAGATTACGAAGATGCTATGTTTTGTTGTAGACGTCATTAACTTGGATTTAAATCCATGTTTCTAGCCCCCTGGCCTGCTATATGCCTAAGTTATTCATAATTTACCTTCGTCAACGGCTCAATTTTGGTCTCGTTGTTGCGGCCGTTATAGCACAGGGCTTGTAACAGTTCTTGAGATTGAAAAAAATAACTAAAATAAGAAAAAATAACCAAAAAATAACCTTTTGTAAACAAAAAATGTTGTTAAAAATTAAAAAACCGGCGTTATATTGGGGATAATACATTCTTAACCTTGGTAAAAAAGAAAATCTCAACAGACTTATCACAAATCTGCCTAGATTTGACGACGAGACTTGGTTTTCACGCAACGAGACTTGGTTTTCACGCAATATAGGATGACGAGATTCGTCTGCCGCGATGCTGCTACGAGATGGTCTGACAAACGAATAGTGTGAACAGGGCTTGTAGCAGTTCTTGAGGTTGAAAAAAATTAAAAAAAACAAAATTCCAAAAAAATAACAAAAGTAACCGAATTCCAAAAAAATAACAAAAAATAACCAAGAGCGAAAAAAACCTGTTACAAGCCCTGTTACGGCATCATAGTGTTGATTTTTTCCACTAATCAGCATTGTCAAAACATTAATATATAAACCCTATCACACACAATACGCACATGTTACACAGATTACAAAAGCAGGCCTTTTCGATAGTCATATCCGCGCCCGAACATGTAGCAGACTTCTAGTCTTGCTTTGTTCCAGCTGCGTGTCGGCGGTGGCGTTATCTGCTGAACTTTGCCCTCCTGGTATTATTGTCATCCTCTGATTTAAAATGCTGTTGAGTATGAAATGTGACCTAAACTGCAATTAATCGCCCAAAATATTTTCACTATTGTTGTTTCTTGTTTGGGATCTGTAAATTTCCTAAATTTCTTACTCTTCAAGGATATCAAGTTGATTGCCTCTTTTGTACACGTGTGGAGGATTTACAAACTAGTTTCCAGTTCGTCAATGTCGTGGTTTTTTTATGTAGTAAGTGTTGGGCAAAAGTAAACTTTAATTCAAAAATAGCCTTGACACCTATAATATTAAGCAAAGTTCTGTAAATATGCCTTGAGGTGTCAAAAATAGGTTTATTACGCTGTACGCGTTTCGGACCGACGACGGCCCATCTTCAGCAGCGTAGTTGTAGCCCCATTATTCAATGGTTGTCGAAGTAATTTTGCTAAATTGCACATAAACGGTCCGAAACGCGTGCAGCGTAATAAACCTATTTTTGACACCTCAAGGCATATTTACAGAAGGTAAATAACTTTGATTAGTAAACTTTAGTTTTTCGGCTCTCGGGTTTGGACAGTACTCCTTACACGTAGTTCTAAATGAGCAAACTATCCATATCATGTCTTTCCCACATAAACACTAGGACAGCTATAACATCTTATATTATAAACACCTGACCTTTGACCTTTGACAGTAATGTTTCTCTCATTCAGTTTAGCAAACGCTTTCTGATTTGTCCTAAAAGTAGTAGTTATATGCTGCGTTTCCTTAATTATTTTGTCAATAGGCTGCAATTATTCAAGCGTTTGAAATTAGCTAAGTATGCAGGGGTATGATTCTTTGATAAAATGTGTTTTTTTCAGTTGTATATTTTAACGACGTCAAACAAACTAAAATTACGTTCCTCGCACATTATCAGAAGATAGATTCCTAAACGGCAGAGAATGTCTTCATTTTCATGTTCTAAATTATTGTTAAGAATTACTTGAGCAAATATTTATTCTAGTAGATCATCCACCGCTGTCAGCTGTTGGCGTCGAGGCTTGTTTTTACAATAGTAAGGTGTTATTACAATAGTACTCGCGGTTATTTGCAGTTATTAACACCTGTACAGAAAACTTGAACAAATTGGTAATTTAATGCAAAAGATATAACATGCACATTTGGAATTCAGAATATTTTGAAGTACTCCGCTTGTGTAAATGTACCTAGATGAATTTCCGACGATTTACAGCAGTTTCTGACGCAGTTCAAACACGGCGGTCCGCGATACACCAACGTCACGCCACACTGGGTCGGGTTATTTGCTCCGTTAGATTTACTTTGTTTCATTTGTTGTTGAGTGTATTCGTTCATCACCTCACATCAGTATCTTTGAACGATCCTGAAATGGTTCGCCTTTTGCAATCCCTCCTGTATTGTAACTTTAAAAGTAGGATAGTATGTAAAAGAATTCTTAAGAGTATTTAAGATTATGTTTAAAACTTATAAATATTAACCTAGTAAAGTGTTTCATAGATGTTATTTTTACTCAATAGTGAGTAAAACAGTTATTAACAAAGACATTGACCTGCCATTTTATAGACTCAAATAATTTTATTTTCTTTGTAGTTTTTTTGTATAATCCTGTCCCTAAGATGTATAATCCTTTTCTAGGATTATAATTTGTAGCCAAACTCCCACGTCCTTTTTTTCTTTAAAAATGTATTGTTTATCTAAATTTGCAATTACCATTTGAAAAAACTGACTAAGTCAAATACAAAAAGTTTTTTTGAATATTCACCCTGCGAAAAAAGGATAAAATAAATATTATGTTTAGCCGAAGTAATAAACATGCAATTATAAATCTAATTTTTCTGTTAGATTGGTTATCTACACAATAGGTCATTATTTGAATAAACTTTAACGAATGACACCGGCCCAGAGTGATGAGGTATTTTAGTGGTATCCCATAACCAGCGGGCGCACGGCGCATATTAGTGCAAACACTCAAGATTGTGTATCCAGAGCCGCCTCGTGTTGACGCCGTCAACAGCGTCTCGGCTGATCCACCTGAATGATCACTTGAGCTGATAAACAGGTTTTCTGAGCACCTCGACCTTGCCCGGTGTATTAGCACTATCATAATAATGTAGGTAAACTGGGATAAGACTATATGCAACTATTTACCGACTCATGTTTTATGGGAATAAAATTGTGAAAGCTATTTTTCAAACATAAAACTGCCGAAAATGTATGTTTAGTTTAATTTATAAGAATCAGATTTACACTGAGCTGACATGGAAACAACAACAGTGCTACGCAAGATATACATTTATATGGTTTTACATAAGTATAAAGGTATGTAAATGCAAGAGACATAAGAATGATTTAAAACCTGTAACGGGTCAAATTTGTCGGGTGTTAAATTGACCGGTTATTTGCTAGAGAAGGTAATTTGTTATGGCCTTTTTTGTGCAAATAATCATTCCCAATCGGCCTTACTGTCAGCTGTGAGCGGTGATGATGGTACAGTAGCGTTGCGTTTGCGGTCTCAGAGTTCACACCTGAATCGTGAAATTTTGTGAGTGTAGAAATCTGTACCTTTTTCAAAATTTATTTAAAAGGCCCTGGAATAGACTCAGCTGACAGGCTTGAGCGATTCCGCTGGCATAGGTCTGAGATGACTTCTCGTGTTGTTAGGAAAATCAAGTTTGTTCCTTTTACAAAAAGTCGTTACATATCTTTCGCACCAAAAAGAATTTAACAAAGGTTCATGGCGGGGGTATATGTTAAAAATGACGATGTAGAATTAGTAAATATCATTTAATGTGTGTTCTATTGTTAAACAAAGTGTTTGAAAATAAAATAAATTAAATGACTTGTTTCGTTATACAAATAAGTCATAATCCTCGCACGTTCTTCGAATCTAAATAATCTCTCCAAGCAAAAAATCGAAAAACTAATTTTAGTTAAAAACAAAAAACAAATATATCTAAATCATATTTTTTCAAAATGAAACTGCACAAAATTTAGTTTGGTTGGCAATTCTGAATTGCTGAATAACTGGCAACACTGATTAGTCTCTGCGAACAAAAGCGACGCAAACAAGCCCTAACAAACCGGCGAGCAACACCAAACACCTGTCCGACCCGGCCGCCCTTTGACCGAGCCTCACTGTCCGATCACTAATCAAACGACCCCGGCGCGACTGATGGCTTCGTCACAATTGGAGAATTGTTTGGTTCCAGTTGGAGGATTGTTTAAAAGGGAATAGACTATTTTGTAGGATTTGGATACGCACTAAAACAATAAAAAAATCATAAAGACGTTTTACTAATGTACAGATACAGATAAATATACGAGTTTTCATTGAAAACAAAACCCTTATAATTGTGTTAGTACCAAAATATAGATGTCGTCACGTCGTATTTATTTACTTAAACATAGCTCCAAATAAAAGATAACAAATGTTATCTAACACATTATCTAAGGATCTAAGGATTATTTATCTAAGGATTATTTATCTCATAATTAATATATTATAAGATAAATACTTGGTTAGTTATAGCCTATTATGGCCTATTATAGCCTGTTATAGCCTATATGAAGGTTAGAAGATCGATCCGGGGCAAATTCTAAGAAAATATCGCGACATTTTGTATCAGAGATTTTAATAATTATCTCTTTGTTAATGTATTATTTTAAAAAAACCATGACACGAATAAACAGTTAATTTATTTTTGAAATTAGGTATTTTACTGTATCACCTGACGGAAAGGATTTCGTATTTTTTCAGGAACTCGTCTACAAATGTTTCACTATAACAGGAACTGGTCCACATGTCTGCGATTTGGCCGTCAAAAGATTTATTCTTCTAACGTGTGCTGTTAATTTCATTCCATTCATTTAATATATTTTCAATCACAAATAAGGTAAACGCACCAGTAGCTGACAGTACAAGAAACTATACGCACTTAATAATCCGTGGTTTTGAATAAATAGGAACTAAAGAGATTATTACGGATTTTATGTGATTCTAAATTTAGTGTAGTTTTCAAATTTGTCATACAAAAAGGGGTTTTTAAGTATATTTTATAACATTTTTAAACTTAATTCAACCTTTGTACGTGTTCTAGTGGCTGACAGTGAAAAAAGTGCTTGTACCAGTAGCTGACTGTCAGTTGTCCCAGTAGCTGACACTGGAACTACAAATGTACTAGCTGCTAAACCTAAGGGTTTTATAATTTATAAGACGAATAAAATCTAACTTAATAATTAAATTATAAAACCATGTAAAACGTTATTAAGAAAATTTATTTTACATATTTTAAAATAAAAATTATTTACATTTAAAAAATATATATATTTTATATATATTTTTAAAAAATACACATTTTTTTAAGATAATTTGGCTTATTAATTAAAAAATTAAAATGTGTGAAATCAAACACATAAAATTAAACATTAACTATTCATTAGGTTAATGCAGAATGGGTTTAGACTGCTAAAAACATGTTCTTTTATGTACTCTCATCTTCACAAAATGCACAAAGGAAGGGGATCCATGCATTTGACCAATTCGGCGTTTGACCAACTGGGCCGACTGGGGTTCCCCATCACGGCGTGATCTCTCGCCCTTAGACGCTAGTACAGAGCGTTTGGCCGACAGGCTCTCTCCATCACTGTGACGCAGCGCTTGACCAATCAGAGCACACCGCTCGACACTATCGTCGAACGTCGAACGCTATTGGTTGTTGTTTATTTCATTCATTCATCACCATACAGACGATAAACGAACTCACTCACGACGTTGCTGTTGCCAACTCGATGCCAGAATAGAATTGACACGATGGAAACCTTCGATTCGGCTTATATAAATCCAAGTTTATTATTTGTAATAATATGTTATGTTTCGTAATCCAAGTTTTTGTTTAATAAAATGTGTTAAAATTCGGAGAATCGTTAGAAAAGATAGCTAATTATTGAAATAGTCGGCGTATCTATAAATTTATAATTCTGTTATTTTGTATCTTGCTGTAGTAGTTCTGTTTAAATACGCATCCCCGAGCTACGCCTCGGTCTTAAAGGCATTTGTAGCCACTCTGAACCATAATAAGCCATGTAGACTTTGGTTTTGCGGAATGATCTTAATGAATGCCTTAATACTATCAATCCATTAAAGTTAGGCTCACCGGGTTTTTGGCGATGAATGATAACACAATTTTGACTTAGGCCTATAATTATTAGCCTAACGTTATAATCAATAGCAACCAATAGATAAATGTTTCGAATTAGGGTAATTGATATTTTCGAAGGCAATAAGGAATCTGTATTCGGTTAAGTTAACGGTTACCTAATCAATATATTCTCTTGAAAAATATTTCTTTCTTAATACAATTACCAAAATATTACTTAGATTTAGTTGTTTTATGTATAAGGGTTTAATGAATTAATAAGATAATATAAGGCCTACAGTTTGTCTTGTTGCCTGAAGTTAATGGATGTTTTAAATTCTTAAGTAGGCCTACCGTCTTTTCAGCGTCCACTTACTGAAATCGTACGACTTTAATAATGTAGGTTTGAACATTCATTTATGGAATTTTAATGTAATAATTAGTTGATAAATTAATTGAAAGAAGGAAAGTAAAAATTATAGAGCTTCAACGAATCTAAATAAGGTTGACATTTAAGTTCAATTTAATTTATTGTGGAGTCATTTACTTACACCCAAAAAAATTCCTTGTGCCGATTACTATGTAAAAACTTCGTGGTAAGGTGGGGATCGATCCCGGGACCTCGACTTAAGTGGCCAGGAGCGCTGACCACTGAGCCACCGCGTGTTCATATGTTATAGCACAGATTTTAACGTTAGTGCGGGAACAAGATTTTTGAATCTTCACAGCTTCAATTTGTTACTGTATGATTAATCTACCCGTATAGAAACAAAAATTAGTTTGTATTAAAACCATCGAAAAGTTGCTGAGGTCTGGTCACTGTATTTTTATAACTAGGCCTTCTGTGATCATAAGTTGATATATAGTTCGTGTCAGAAAGGAAAAGAGAGTGTCGGACCGGTCCAGGTAGGCTCGGGCAGCCCTAATCCGCTGTTGTCACAACACCTATTGTTGTGAGGCCGGCCGGCGACGGGGGTGGGCAGCCCCCACGCCTGTGTCATTGACTGCGGGCCGCTTCGAAATTCCTTATACCAGGAATTACTCAAGAAATAACTCGCCGGCCGGCCTCACGACAATAGGTGTTGTGACAACAGTGGATTAGGGCTGCCCGGTCCTACCTGGACCGGTCCGACACTCTCTTTTCCTTTCTGACACGAACTGTACTGTTGGTTAGACTTAAAATTTTATTGAAAAGCAACAGAAGTACTTTTCCTAGTACCTAACCCCCTAATTACCCAGAGGCAATTATTTGCGATAAAAAATAGCCTACTTAAAGCTAGCACTTTACAATAATCTTTCTGGATCTATTTTTATAACTCAAATCCGAGGGATTTCTATGAGGGTTTCCAATAGTTCCAATTATCTTTAGGCCTATTGAACTGCCCTTTTGGGACCATTGCATTGTGTGTTATGAGCTGGGGGAAAATATAAAAGCATATCATAGGATGTTGTTTATAGTATTTCCTGGTAGAGTAACCTTTTGTTCATTAAATTTTCTCTTTAACCAAAAAAATAACTTTTTCCAGTGAAAAATTGCAATCAAATTTGTTCCTTGACCATAAGAACACATTTAAGATTGTCCCTCAGCTGACATCAAATCTGCCACTTCACCACGTTCGATAAAAATAAATATGGAAAATAAATAATTCCCCTATAAAATAAATATGGAATGCAAAGTTTGTAATATTTTGCTCTTTCCGTCGCTATCTTCTTTTTTTGTGATCATTAATTCCTTGTTTCCCCTTTGTCTACACAACTTTAAATTTTAAAATAATCATTAGGCTCTAAATAACGATAGTAAAAAATCAGATAAGATCTAAGTTTTTTATGACTGTAATTAGTTGTATATTTTTCGAATTAAATATTAACATCAAACCGCTTAAACCATAACATTATCGTTCAGAAAATACAATAATTATTATTCATGAATATTCTGATGAGGTTGGCACACCTGCTGCTGTTCAGTCCATAAGTCTCCCACGTGCCCTGCCGGACATCATAGCGATCCACAAATCTCCCGTGTGCCCCGCCGGCCGGAGCCTGTCTGACAGCTGTGATCAAACGGCGTCTATGGAGCAAGCCGTCCCTACGTGATGGGGAACCCAGTTGGTCAAATGCCGAGTTGGTCATTTGTCTTGTCCCCAAAGGAAGTGGAGCTGTACACTTGTTACAGTGGACAAACTAATACGGCTAGCATCATTCAAATTAAACTTGGTGAGGTATGCTTTGGGCAAGCATTCCAAGTGAGCACTATTTTTACATTTATCACAATCGATCCATGCTGCCTTGATGTTGCCGTTTTTCTCTTCATTCCATGAGGCACTGCAGTACATACAAATATAATCATTCTTTTAAACTTATGTTTATGTGCTTTTTTCACAGACCTTCTCACCCGCTTCTTGTTTAATTTTTCTTTTTAAAGCTCTGTGCTTTTTTTCACAGACCTTCTCAACCGCTTCTTGTTTCATTTTTCTTTTTAAAGCTCTTTCGGCTTTCATCTGTTCTTCTTCTAGCTTTTCTTCCTGTTTCTTCTTATAATAAGAGATCCAATCTGCGGAAGTAGCAACACTTGGAAGTTTGTGTTTTTGTCTCCTTTTATTGGTTTTCATGGGTTCCGGCCAAAACATTGCTCTTTTAAATGGAGAAGGTATTGACTTCTGGTTGTTTGTAGAGGAAGCACCCTGCATTTGTTTTAGAGGAGTTTTTTCAGAATCAGTCATATTTGGCAACTCTTCATTCATTTCATGCTGAGACTGCTGGTTAAGTCTTTTTTGGTTATTTATATCATCCACTGTCGTAGTTGAATCGTTATGATCTAGATCTGGTATTCCTGATTCTATTAAGATTGCTCTCACAGCATCCTCATCTTCAATCACAGGTATTGCAGAAAGATCATCCGATGAACAATTGTTTTTCAAACCAACTCTTTCAACACATTGTATATCTTGCATTGTTTGATCAGAATCTGTAAGTCCGAGATCTACAACCAAATCATTACTGTCAATTATGTACAAGCCCTCCTCTATCACTGGTAATTCAGTCTCTAGTAATATATGTTGGGAACTGCAAGCTTCTTTTTTGTCTTGATGTCCAGGTATTGATGGTATATGTTCTTCAGGTCATTCTTCATACGTTTCCAGACTTTAAACAGAGAAGCATCTTCTTTAGTGCCCTGCCACAATCTTCACTCAGTTTGAATTGTTCGAGTTTTTCAGTGCCTATATAACTTTCCAGACAAGTAACTCCAACTTCCAAATCCATTGTACTTTTGACAGTCTCGATCTGTTCGTGAGCTTCTGCAATTGAAGAATCACTTGTGGTTGAAGAGTTCAGTGATGATAGTGATGATGTGTTGATTAGTTTTGAGTAATCAACTGCATTTGCATCCCAAGGGTACAGTCCACATTTTCTGAAGCCATTTTTCAGAACATCCCCCTTAATTCTGTTTTCAACACACTCCTTCAACAATGGTGCAAAATTTCTCTTTTTCAGGATCGGTATGCTCATATTGTTTACTCTCCAGTTCCTTACACTCTCCTTCCATGCTGCTTTTAGAGTGCGGAAAACCGCAACGTCCATCGGCTGCAGTAGATGAGTTGCATTCGGCAATAGAGCTACTAAAATGATTCCATTTTTAGAGCAGAACTCACTTGTGTGAAGAGACGAGTGGGATGTGTGTCCATCAATAAAAAGTATAACTGGACGTTCAATGTTGTTGTCGTTAAGCCACTTGTGGAAGACATTACTAACATATTCATAAAAAAGTTCACAAGTCATCCAACCATTGTCCGACTTTCCGAGAGTCCAGTCAGAAGGTGCGTTTTCTGCTATGTCGGCAGGAAGGCGCGCATATCTAAAAACAATCATCGTGGGACCTACAGTACCAGCTGCATTTCCCATTAGAAGAGCAGTGATACATTCCTTTTCATCATTGTTAATATGCTGGTAAACATTTTTCTGGCCTTTTTTCACTAAAACTTTATTTCCAGAGGGATTGAGGAAAAAGGCTGATTCGTCAGCATTAAATATGCGTGACGGATCCTTTAAAATACTGTCTAGTGTTTCTTTTGAGATCTCTTTGGCAGTTTGAAAACCATCACTTATGTTTTCATTGAAACTCTCAACGGATTGGCTCTTCAGGTACTCATGGACTTATTTAAACCAGTCCCTGACATTATTCTCAGTTACCGAAGCCCGTGACATTGTTAAATTCTGTGCCATTCTATTGGCCACTTGAGGGTTCCTTTTCATAAAACCGATGTACCACTTTCGCCCTGGTCTTCCATCGGTAAAGGGATTATCTCTTTTGAGATCAGATAGAAGGCGCTTCACACTGTCAAACAACTGATCAGTATTTACTGGAAATCCAGCATTAGCCATAGTGAATATCCATTGCACCAATACAGTTTCCTCTTCTTTAGTCAGTATTGATTGGGGTCCCATCCGTCGCTCTATAGGTGCATATCCCTTTATTTTGCTTATAAGCGTTGACTTCGGGACATTGTTGTTCTTGGCAGCTACTGAGTGTGAAACACCCCGTTTCATGTCTCCAATCGCTTTTTCCATTTGTAGTTCTGAATGTTTTAATATTTTGCTCTTTTTGTAGCCATAGCGCCTCCTGAAATGAAGTAACTTTAAAAGAAAACTGAAATATTTAACACATAGCCTATAGGGTGGCATTTAAGTACTGCAATCTCTTTTTATTTCTTAATCACGACAGGAAAAAATACCAAAGTTCACAATTTATTATTGGTGGCAGGAATCTACATATCTTTGCAATTAGGGTAACGACCGGATGACTCTTCTTGGAGACGCCCAAAAGGAGTCAGAAGAAAATCTGAAATGTAAATAAAGGTTGATATGTGCATTAGTTCAAAGATTTTTAGAGTGAGTTCAATGCTACAAACCCGGACTCAAATGGGTGACCGAGTCAAAAATGGCAGCCTATCTATTTTTACCAAAAATGTCACGTTTGACAAGTTTTAAATTGTAAATTTTGAAGTTAGTCGTTTAAAAAGAAAGCAGTTTGCGGCTTTGTGGTTTGATTGATATTAACTTTTAAGCAATAATCAATTCGTCCTCTGGTACATTTTATACAATTGTTGTGTGGGTATTATAAGGATAACGCAATAATATTATATTGCGTCTCCTTGTGGGTCGCCCCCAGAGGGATCATCTCACCCTGGTCCTGTCGGTAATGGCGCAGATATGTGGAATCCTATCCCCAGTAGTAATGCTCTGTGAACTTAAGTATTGTTTCCAGTTTTGGTTTAAAAAATAAAATATTTGTTGGCAGACTTAAATATTGCTCTAAATATTAAACACTAGCCGTTTTACCCGTTCTACGAATGGGTTTATGGATTTAAATAAGAAAGAAACAATCGTTTCTATGGCAAGCAAATAAAAACTATCAAAAATCAATTAATTAGCATGAAATATGAACGTAAGAAGCCCACGGGGATGCCCCGTGGGCATCCCCCATAGTCCGAGGGGATTTTAAGGAAGTGAATAGGCCTATGTGTTTTTCGGGTTCAATATCTACCTTTGTGTGACATTTCAACCCAGTCGGTTCAGTATTTTTCGCATTCATTGGTTTGGACATACATACAAACAAAAACCACTTCTTCTTTATAAGAGTATATATAGATTATAAATAAATACCCCCGTTGCAGCAGACCTGTATACTCAGCGAATTTCCAAATGCTTCAATAAATAATTAAAATGAAGCCTAACATCAAGTTTTGTCAACGTATGTTCATAAGTAAGCTTGCAAAAATATTCTCCATAAGAATAACATGGGAAATGAATATGCAGGTTTGCTGCCACAAAAATGTAAAAATGGGGAATTTTAGGCCATAATCAAGTAGATCTCAACTACATGAAACCATTTACCAAGTTTTATTGAGATATGTTGAGAAATAAGCGAGATATAGATTTTTTTTATTCCCCATAAGGTTAACATTGGGACAATGTACTGTGTTTACCAATATAAATATCTCGGTAACCATTGGCCGTAGAGCATTGGTCCTATATATAAAATTGTTTGTTTTTCAAGCCGAATTCAATGGTGTAAATTAAAATTTGATAACTTTAATTGTACTATGTAAAAAATCCAAAAAAACCATTTTTGAGAGGTAAAATCCCCCATTACCTCCCCACCCTTTCCGATGGTGCGATCGGGCTGGTTTTCGAAGTCGTCCGAGTGATTGCCACTTTACACGTCTGTACCAAATTTCATAAAATCGGGCATTTTTGCGTCCGCTATCGTGCTCACAGACATAAATATAGATATGATATATAAATATATATAAATATATATATATATATATATATATATATATATATATATGAACGAACGGTGTTTTTGGCATCTGGGGACCTCAAAACGAAAAGTTATGATGGTCCCGGGCCTATGCCTTATCATGAGACCTACGGTAATAACTCTATTTCCAATAGGGAAATTCGCTAAAAGTAGTTATGGGGTCTTATTTCTTTATTAAAATGACATTTTAAGGTGTGGTTGAGATCACATAAATTATAAATAGCATGCAAATTTCGATGGGTAAAACCAATTTAATTTTGTGCAAGTAGCAAATATCCCCTGTCAGCTAGTGGAACTTGTATGGCTTTTGTGTACCAAAGCCTGACATTGACATAATTTTAAATCCAAACCCCCTCAAACTCCAATTTTATCATGAAATTGTCAACAAAGGTATAATTGATAAATATAATGAGCCTAATCATTAATACTATTTAAGAAATTTAGCGAAATGACAAAAAACCAAACTTACCTTCTTAACAATTTCATTAAGGGAATCGACTAAATGTGATGTGTACAGACAGGGTCGCTTTCAAACCACCACCATTCAGCGAGTATGGGCTAAATTTCACTGATTTGTTTGTAAACAAATCAAGAATAAACATATGTTCTTCTAACAATGCAATCATGTGTAAATATTTTTAAGAGACCACATTATAATGTAAAGAAACTCAAACTGTCAGCTTCTGGAGCACTGTCAGCTACTGGTGCATTTACCTTAATGTGTGGTAAAATACACAAATGGAAAACACACCATGGGATGTGGGATAAAGTACTCATTTTGTAAGTTTCTTTTAATAATGGGGTTTGCTCTCTAAATTACCTTAAATTGAAATGGGAAAGCATGTCAATATTTAATTAAATGAAAAGATTAATACAATTAGGAGTTATTTCCAATGCATTAAAGAAATATTATTCTAATTAAAAATAATAGTAATGGTTTTCAAACCTTCAATATATTATTAGCAATAGTTAAATTGAAAAAAATTTAAACACGAATCCGGACCCAACTCTCGCCGGGATTGTGTCGCAACGCTTTAATCATTTTATGTAAAGTCGGCCGTCTGTTTTATGTTTATTTATTAATGTCCGTGTTGTCCGTGTGTTCGTACTTGATGTTTTTTAAACGCGTGTGTACGTGTGATGACACTCTTCAACTATGAAGAAAGAAATACATCCTTGCAGCCCGATGATGCCTTCATGAGGAGGCGAAACTAGTAGCTATCAAGCAACATTAGGATTACCTAGAAGCAGGTATTTAAACCATTTTTAATTCTTTACGCTTTGTACCTAATATAGAGTTACTACAGTACCTATTAGTATAGCTATTTGTACCTAAATACACTAAACACTAGGTAGTGAAAGGGTAGTAACTATTAATATCTTTAAATAGGAAATAAACCCAATAAAAAGGCTTAATTGTAAATGCTTCAACTCACACATAAACTTTTATTTTGAACCAGCCAATTTTAAAATTTGAAAGTTAATTTGAAATTTGGTATTTTTCACATGAGGCGGAGTATTTTTCTCACGCGTTATCGGTGCGCAGCGTTGTTGGGAGAGCGGTTATGTTTGTCCTCTCATCTGTTTATTTTGTTTATAGACGCCTTCCTGCCAATGTTTGTTTCGCGTTAGAATCACTCTGGCGACTGTAGATACCACCGGGTCTCAATACCCTTTGCGTTATTACTTGGGGATCTTACGAAGGTACTACAATCTAAATCCGAAAATTTACTGGATCGACAACGATATACACGGTGTCCTGTAACTATCTGGACGAATGTATAAAGCGTTATTGCTTGGGTCAAGACAAATACATTTCACCATATGAACATGGGTCTCTGGTGCCTAGTTTTTCGTCTGTCTGTATGTGTTTTTTCCAAAAATGTATAACTCCTAAATGGTTTGAGATACAGCGTTGAGATTTTGCATGAATGTTAATCTTATTATGACCTATTTTCGTTAAAAATTATACCAAAATATCATCAACCGTCTTGAAGTGGCCATCTTAAATTTGTAATGCCAAATTCCACGAAAACCATTAACTTTAAAAAAATTTCAAAACGTAAAAGTTACAACATTTTATGTAATTTTCAATGATACCTTATTTGTTATGTTTAAACAAAAAATCACAGAGAAATTAGTTCTTTTCGCAATGCATGACCATTTTTCTCCATGTAAACAATGCTAATACTCCTTTTACATTGTTTACACCGGAGACCCATGTTCCTATGGTGAAATGTGTTTGTCTTGACCTAAGCAGTAGCACTATATTATACGTTTGTCCAGATAGTTACGGGTTACCCTGTATAGAATCTGGTACATCAAAGGCCTAGACTACAATTGAGGCGTTGTTATAGTATTGTGACATGGAAGAGAACCTGAGGATTCCATTAAGATAAATTTGACAAAAGATAACCGAAGTCAGTTCAATTTATAAATAATCAAATAAGCATGAATTTTTAAGTAATTTAATTTAAAAACTAAGCTTCATTTCTTAATGGGGTTTTCTTGAATGAAGATGCCAATTAATTAAGCAATAAATTGCAATCAGTTTTGCTCTCATTTTACTGACTTCAAACGAGGTAGCCAAAATGCTTTAAACAGCTCTGATCACCAATAATTTAAAGGCATATATATTCTCTCACCTTAGAACTTGTATTTGAATTGTCCACCTAATATTTTAAATAAAAATACATTTATGAATTAGTAACCATTGTACATTCAAAATCATACCCTAGATTTTGCCGCAAAAATATAAGGTTGCAATCTGTTTTTGCAAGAATACTTTGGCTGAATTTCTTGTTACATAATGCTATCCCGACACCTTGGGAAACGTTGGCAATTCGGAAGAGAAGTTTGAAAAGTAATAACTTTACTTCACATTCCTAATTAAAACTTATAATTAAGCAGCAGTACAAGAAGTCGGAGGAAGACCAGTTCGAATACTCTCTTTAATCTCGCCAACAGTGGTAAAAATCAGATATTTCAAAAAACAACACATGTAAATGTACATTACCGTCCAAATCTATAAGTGCACAGCGACGATTTTTTGAGGAGTTGCGATTCTTAGCATCGATTTATATGTAATTTATAAACCAAGTGGTTGTACCAGCAGGATATCTCGTGTAGTAAAAACTATTGTAAGAGAAGCTTATCAATACAAAATAAACTATTTTACTTTAAAGAGCCCACATAATAAGTAAAATTTATATTCAGGAAGTTGTATTTCCTTTAAAGGTATTGATTAGTTCGTACTAATTTCAGAAATTATAGTAATTTGCGACAAAAATTAAAAGCAATTATTTTAAATAAATTAGCTTAAATATTAGTATGAGATTTGTTCTACTTTATTGCACTCAAAAATAAATTAATGAACCTAGCTAAATATTCAATACTCTTTGCTGGCCAATCAAATAGTACATTAAAATCGCGTACCAACGTGTAAAATCGCGTACCAACGTGTAATTCTAATTTTTCGATGTGTCATTAGATTACGTCGGATCACCGCTAAGTACGTAACTTTGAAAGCTAACCGGGTGGTGGTAGAGAAAACAATTTTTTATGATTTAGTAGTTTGTATTTATATAAAAAAAAACATGCTTCCCTGAAATGTTAGTGCTTTTGCACCACTGAAGCTATTGTGAATCTGAAGATAAGGTCACAGTGGTAAGCAGGTATCATATCGATCCTCCCTTTTGGTAAGTATGGGAAATGTCATAAATTTCCCAAGCCGCCAGAGCAGAGTCCATGGATGAATCCTAAGAATGGGTAGCCTAAAAATATATTCCATAAAAATTTATAGAAGTTTATATGGATCCACAAAAGTTGTGGCAGCACTTAAATTGTACCGAATTTAGTCTTCTTTAAGGTCACTCTTATGACTCTCATGTTAAAATAATAAAAAAAATCAAAAAAACATCTTTTCTCTGTACCATTATAACCCGATTAGCCCAGTTAGCACAGGTATTTCGAAGCTGTATCCTTAGTGGTACACTGCTCTAAAGTTCCATAACATAAAAAAACTAGAATCGTTTATTTGTGATTTTTTGCAATTTATAATGTACCATTTGACTGTTCTAACACTGCATAAACATTTCTTCAAAACGATGAGCTTCGATAAAAATTTGTTTAATAATATTCATGGTTTTGGCGCATAATAGAGTGATGTCTGGAGGTAGGCAGGGTGTATTTGCCAAACATCCAATCATAGCCAACCAATAGACACAGTGATGCGTGTTATTCGTTAAAACAGCCCATCAAATTGCATGGTGCTTTCAAATTTTCCTATGCAAATATCGATCTTTTCTGCATCGAATAAAAAATTAACCTAATTGAATTTAAAAAATGATGGTTTAAAAAGTTTGAGATCATTCAGTTCATTACAACTTCAGTGTAACTTTTTAAAAATTATAATATTGTTTTCTTTTTGCTTGTACTGTGCCATAGGTGCAGCATACCTATTCAAAAAAATTGTGGTCAACAACAGTATTTCACAAAAATTTATTTAGATTCATATATCTTTTATATCTTATGGTAGCTAAGCTTACCATAAAAATGTTAATTGTATTTGTTATCACCAAATTAATTGATTTGTTTTGTTCTAGGTAAGCAGTAGGCGAGATGAAGTATGGCCAGGTAAATAAATTGAGAGGTACTGTTTTAGCGAATTTCCCCTATAGGGAAGAAGCTGTTACCGTAGGTCTCATGGTAAGACCTAAGCCTAAAACCATCATAACTTTTCTTTTTGAGGTCCTCAGATGCCAAAAACACCATTCGTTCACTTTCATAAATATATATATATATATATCTATATATATATATGTGTCTTTAAGCACGATAACTTGCGCAAAAATGGTCCAATTGGAATGAAATTTGGCATAGACGTGTAAAGTAGTAATTATTCGGACGAGTTCGTAAACCAGCCCGATCGGACCACCGGAAGGGGGGGTAAAGGGGGGTAAACCCCCCCAAAAATGGGGTTTTTGAGATTTTTACATAGAAAAATAAAATTTTTCAAATTTTTATTGGCACCATTGAATTCAGCCCAAAAAAACAAACAATTTAGTATTTTGAATCATGGCTCTATTTCCATTGGTTGCCGAGATATTGAAAGTGGTAAACGCAGTACGTTGTCCCAATGTTAACCTTATGGGAAATAAATAAAATTCTATATCTCGCTTATTTCTCAACATATCTTGATAAAACTTGGTAAATGGCTTCTTCTAGTTCAGATCTACTAAATATTGAATTAAAACCACCCAGTTTTAATATACCTGTGGCAGCAAACCTCCATACTCATTCCCCATGTTATTCTTATGGAGCTAACAAAAACGTCATATCTCGCTATGTTGGATCGAAATATGTTGTTTTGCACTTGAAATTCGCTGAGTATGCAGGTCTGCTGCAACGGGGGTATTTATAATTCAACGCCTGATTGACCGTCTCTATTCTTGATTTTACAAAAGCATCTCATTTACAATTTACCTTATCTTCTGGATTAATAACACTTATGAGTTTTCATTACCAAGTGGCGGAACGTTATCATGAAATTTGTCCCGAAAGACCAATATTAACGGTGTACGGCAGCTTCCTTGATAATTTATCATATGGTCGGTGTTAATAGTGGGAAGAAAACCCAGTATAAATTCAATGAATGAAGACTCTTATCAGTATCGCTGACTATGAATAATTAAAGCCTTCAGATTCAAAGTCAATGTCAGGAAATTGTATGCCTTAAAAATACTGCATGTGTATCTGGCACATAAAGTAGTGTCAAAATGTATTAAAAATAAATAATTCGGTTAACAAAGAACGATGCAGGCCTACAAGCAACTGCACTCAAGACATAAACTACTGTATATTTATTTAATGTTTTGAGTAAGAATCCATCTTAATCTCAACACATACAACTGGAGTTGAAGAGAACAATTGCAAACCATAGATAGACCTTCAATAAAAGGCAAAGCCAACAAGTTTTTATCATTAATTCAACATAATTGCTATACGTAATTCAATATTACTATACCGGAAAAACCGTGATTACGGTTGCGAAGATGGATTCAGATCGAAATATCAAGCTTTATAAAAGACCACAATAGCAGAAGCCTTAGGGCGACGTCTCGCATGGAGCACACGTCACAGAGCACTTCTCTCCGTCATATTACAATACAAAGCCCACTCTCACATATTACGCCGGAGAATATTAAGAAGCCTATTGAATATTGGGTGACAAAATGACAGAGCTTATAAGTTATAATTGACCCTATTTTCCTTCAAACGCGCTTTATTGCCATTTCTTTAATAAAACTCTGAGCTTTTCAATGTACGAAGATTTCATTAAATACTATGTGAATGACTCTGAATTTACTAAATGCTTTTGTAGTAGTCGATTGTGAATTTATACTAAAACTACCATTCAAAACCCGCCCCAATATAGGCTAGCTTCTAGTCTTTACTTAAAGATTATTATTAATTTTATTATTAATTAACAACCAAAATTGACCTGGGATTGTTTGTTTTGACCTGCTGAGTAGCCTGGTAACGTTTGGCACAGTGCTCGCTGTATGTAAGCTATTTTTAGTACTTCTCTTGACGTAGAAAAGTCTGTTTACAGTGTAGCTGCTAATACTCGTTACACAGATTAATACTAAGTACGTCGTAACCCAGGATGTTCAGTTTCACGAGGAGCTAGCCCATGAGGCGTGCAGCCGTGATATCGCACGCATCATTCCACGTAATGCGCCAGTTAGCATAATCCGCCGTCCGTGAACGCTCATTAAGGAGCTGTTTTCATTCATAAACCGCCATATCTGCCTCTACTCGCTCCAAACATGCAGTTTTTATAGGTTTCCTCACATCTCATTTAACTTGCAGTTTTTTTGAACTGAGAGTACAAAAAAATAATGACAAAATCAGCTAGTCTGTATTTTAATGCAGACTAATACAATTCAGATAGAATCTATTTTAATATTAGAACAATAGAGTTTTATGTTTGAGCCAAGGTTCCTGCTGTACTCAGCAGTTGTGTGAATGTTCTCTGTCTGAAATAATTTTTATTGCGTTAAATGGATTACTTTATCTCCCATCCTGGACTCTCTCTCGTGATGATTTAAAAATAAATTAAATTTAACACACGGTAGTCTGCACCTTTGTAACTGGCCTGTATGTGACCTTTGTAATCCCAACGACCATCATCCCCCAACAAAAGGCTCATTTAGATTTTATATGGATTTTCATGTTTTGACAACGAGTTTAGATAGGTGCACTTTTATTCGCTCAATAGGAGTTTCGGACGCGCATTCTGCGAGTTTGTTTCTGGTAATGCTTTTGATTGTCAGTTCACGTTGTTTTTCTAAAGCTTGTATTTGTTATAGTTTGATAAAATATGTAGTATGTAGCTTCAAAAAAAAACAAGCCTGTATGTGTGAAATGTGAGCCACTGACTTTTCCCGCTCGGAATGCTGCGTAGGAAATAGCGGGATTTCTGTCGAAAACGAGGATCAGGCCCAGTACAGATGGTTTTATTCAGCAAAGCAAACCCCTAGTTCGTAGCGGTGTTAGTTTTCGCAGAGAATCCAGATTTTGCTAGAGAAATTATAGACGATAATAAATTTGGTGCGATCCTTTTTAATTTTTTTTTGCTTTGGTAATAACTAGTAGATTATCCAACCTAAATAGATTCATAAAACCTTATTAGTGAGTGACGCTTTTCTACAAAGATAAGAACACAAAAGTAATTGGACGATGAAGAACTGGGAGAAAAGCATAAGGGTACTAGAAGAGGAAAAATATCTGATCTGATCAACATCATACATTTTAGAAAATGGAAGGGTGAGTTTCAGACACAGTTAAAAGCTATACAAAAATTGTACTGTATATTGGAAATTGTTTAAGGTAAAATAAAGTTGCAACTACTAAAAATTGTTGTGGATAGAAAAGAGCTGTAAAAAGTGAAGTACGGTCAGGCGACCACCAATCTACCGCGTATGGAGGCAGATTGAGTTATACCTCCATCATACCGGTCTCCCGGGGGATGCAACACAAACAATCCCACACCTGTTGTACCGACTCTACTTTCCTCACTGTCACCTTCCCGGAATATTTGTTCCTAATATATTTCTATGTTTTCCAAGTTATTAGAAGGTAAAAGTCGAAGTGTTCAGAATACAGTTTCTTTGGCAGAAGACGATATTATAAATGTTTCAATAAAAAATGCCGCTGACTTCCAGAATTTGAAGGATTACTGTAGAATTTGCGATCTTTTGGTGTAAAAATAGAGCCAACTGTACTTTCAATAAAACTTTGTTTAAAATGCAAAGAGGAGAGAAAAACCTGAGCATTAGTTGCCTGGTTAAGTCCGAGCCGCGGCATTGCCTACTTATTTAATCGCGATGGGTGAAATATCAGTGTGATTTGGATAAGACAAAAGCCTTTTGCTGACAAAGACAAGCTGATTTACCTCGACAGGATTATTAATAAATAGCCCAATAATCATTGGCAGCTGAGTCGAGATTCGAATGTCCCGAGGACCTGGCTTCGGATCGATCTCGAGATTAAGTTTTACGGCATACTACAATTTGTCACATTTAGAGGAAGATGCTAGGCTTAAATGTCCATATGATGAATTGATGATTCATTAAGGCTTAAGAAGAAATAAAATTAAACAAATTATAGGATTTTCATGACAAATTGTTTAATCTGCCTTTGGTGTTTAAACATTTAATTACATTATGGAATTTATATAGTCAATGGTAAAAGGTGGATTGTTTTTGAAATGCTACACTCAATAGAAATGTGTATTCTAAATACATTCGGGCGTAATGTTAACTGTGATTCCGCCATTATGGCTGGATAGAAGAGACTCTGAAACGACGAAAGTTTAGCAAGTCTTCGGAGACTTGAGACTGCGGTGGCCCACATCAAAGACAAGTTGGGGAAGATGTGAGTACACAACACATATTCAAACTATTTTCCCTCACTATTTCCCCCTCACCTTGTATCTATTTTGTGGAATCTGAAGTCAACACACATTTAAAGGCCCACTGTAGAACTTTTATCAAATTTCCCTCATAGGGAAGCAGCTACTACCGTGGGTCTCATGGTAAGACTCACCCAAGACCCAAGACCATGATTACTTTTTGTTTTGGGGCCCCCAGAAGCAAAAAAAAAATTCATTCGAATTTATATACAGTATATATTTTCATATTTTTTCCGATAGCGGCCTTAAAAATCGTCAAATTTTAATGTAATGAAATTTTGTACAGACATATAAAGTGGCAATCAGTCGGACGAGTTCGTAAAACAGCCCGATCGTCCCACCGTAAGAGGGGTAAAGGGGGATAAACTACCCAAAAAATAGGGGTTTTGAGTATTTTACGTAACAGTATTAAAGTAATCTAATGAATTAGCTTACACCAATGAATTCAGCTAAAAAAACAAACAAATTGGTATTTTGAATCACTGCTCTATGTCCATTGGCAATGCATTCAGATTCTGTATACATTGCCATTGGTCACCGAGGTATTGCAAGTGGTAAACACAGTACGTTGTCCCAATATTAACCTAATGGGAAATAAGTAAAATTCTATATATCGCTTAATTCTCAACATATCTTGATAAAACTTGGTTTTTGGCTTCATACAGATGAGATCTAATGTATATCAGCCTAAAAATTCATGTATATCAGTGTGGCATCAAACCTGCATACTCATTTCCAATTTCATCCTTATGGGAAATACAAACAAATTCTATATCTTCCTTATTTATGAACATATCTTGATAAAACTTGGTACATGGCTTCTTCTAGTTCAGATATACTTAAAAAACCACCCAGTTCTAATATATCTGTTGCACCAAACCTGCAGCATACTCATTCGTCACGTTATTTTTAATATGCAATTAATTTTCATGCTACTTGGAAATGCTTATAAAAATTTGCCTGGTTAAAATTCCTATTCTTCTTCCGTTTTCTTTTTAAATTCTTCCATTTCTTCCTTTGTATTTTTCATTGTAAATGTAATATCGCGTAATAGCTCTAACATTTCCCGACACATCTCTTCTTCTGGCTTCCTTTTTTCCTTTTCGTAATTGTCTAGTGTTTCATTCATGGTTTCCAATTCTGTTATCAATCTTTTTAATTTTTTTTGTAATCAAGAACGATGAATTACGTAGTACACAAAACGCTCGTTCAAAAAACTCATTGTTAATTGAAGAACTTGAAGTCTAAACTTGTAATAACTTGTAAGCCGTAATATTATGAGTTTCACTGTAAGTCGGCGAGGTCTCACTATAGTTCTTCAGGAGTTTATGTCATATCTCTTGCTATGTTGAATTTAAATATTTTATGCATTTGAAATTCGTGGAGTACGCAGGTCTGTTGCAACGGGGGTATTTTGTAAATATTACCAGATTGCAATATAACTTAATAGCAAACTACTATTCAAGACGTTTGTCATTAATTAAACGGCTACATTTAGTTAAAATGAAATATTAATTATGTACCAGTGAGGTATCTAACTAGTCTAGCCTCGTTATTAACTAATGCAGGTGACTTTTTTGTCATGATCATAAATTAATAATCCAATAATTAGCTAATAGTAAGTGTGGTTAGCGTAAAAACCTTGCACTTTTTGTTTTGATACAGCTTAGCCACTTGGTATGTGTATAGAAGATACCTGTAGAAGTATTTTTGTCCGAGGATCTAACCTTGAATTCGTGTAGAACACCCCCATATCAGCCATTAAAGATGGCCGCAATTAAATTCATAAATTGCTCTACAACTCCGGTAATAGTACTCCGATCTTGATAAACCATTTTTTGTTTGCAAGATAATTATAAAATAAAACTTGTTTGTATTTAACACGTTTTTCTAAAGTTAATAGTTTTCATTGTATATATGAAAAGCGAAATTTTCCATTTAATTCCATGGGAAAGTCTAATTCCTCAGTAAAATGCGTTTTCAGGGGTTCAACAAGGCTATGGCTAAATTTAGAATATTCTCTAGGTTGGAAACTTATACGCACATAACTTTTATTCCAATAGGTCAACTATTATCAGAATAATGGTCTCAAAAATATATACGCACAGGCCATTTTCAAAGTTAGCCTAGTTTTTTCGGTATTTTATGGAGTAAGAAACTATTAATGAGGTGAAACCTGAATAAAAACGAGGAAAAATAACTAAACGATTGAGAAAAATCGATCAAAATAGTATAATTCTAGGTTTTCATCCATTTTGAAGGTCCAAAAGAAGTTTAAGCAAGTTAAGCATAGGGAAAAAGGACAGGCTCAGACTTTCATCGCCATAAATACTTTATCCATCGGCGTCGGTAGAAATGAATAAAAATTCATGGACAAATTTAACATAAGCATTTGAACGATATAACATGAAAAAATCTTAGATACATAATCGCTAAACAGAATTTATACGTGTTTTAAAATGAATTTTAGTGGTAAAATTAAGCCTCGCTGCAGGCGCCCCCTGTGGAATTCGGCGCAAGCATGGCTGATACTAACCACACGTAATTGAGTGAACTACGCCGAATCCCTTCAATTAAAAAAGCATAATAATTATGAAAATAATTTTAAAAGTCTTGAAAATGTTTAGCAAAAATATCGTAAAGATATAAAACAAAAACATCTAAAATAAAAGTTATTTTTAGCAGTTTAATTGAAGAGATTTGGTGAAGTGCTCGCAAACAAGCATAGTCAGCGCTAGGCTCGCTTGTGCCGAATTCCAAAAGAGGGCGCCAGCAGCAAGGCTCAATTCTTCTACTAAAATTCATTTTTAAACACGTATAAATCCTGTTTAGTGATCATACAGGGTGTCTGTAAAGTCCGCCACCAAACTCCATAAATTGGTTTATTGGGTCAAAATAAGCAATAAAGTTCCCGTGAAGGTATGTCCTAAAATGCATATTTACCCAGATATCCGCCATTTTGTATTTTTCACAAAATATTTTTATCTCCAAAGTTTGTGAATCGATTTTTTTGAAACTTAGTATGAACCTATAACTAGTCAAGGTTAGTTTATAAAAAAATAATCAGCATGATCGAATGGTAAATTTCAAAATGGCGGCCGTTTGAAACCTTTAATTTGAAATATCAGAAAAACGTTACGTAGTACAAAAAAATATGAAGAATTAACATTTTTAGAAAATTTAATTTCCTGTCTATTGACACCAGAATTATGAAAATCGGTTAATAAATAACTGAGATATGGTCAAATTTATCTACTGAGGCAGCGTAATTGACCTATGTCAGCGCATGACTCAATGCAACAATGGGCCATTTTCCTTCCAATTTATGCTGCCTCGTTGGATAAATTCGACCATAACTCAGTTATTTATTGACCGATTTTCATAATTCTGGTGTCATTAGACTGGAAATTAAATTTTCTGAAAATTTTAAACATTCATATTTTTTTGTACTACGTAACGTTTTTCCAATATTTCAAATTAAAGGTTTCAAACGGCCGTCATTTTGAAATTTACTATTCCATCATGCTGATTATTTTTTCACAAACTAACCTTGACTAGTTATAGGTACATACCAAGTTTCAAAAAAATCAATTCACAAACTTCGGAGATAAAAAATATTTTGTGAAAAATACAAAGTGGCGGATATCTGGGTAAATATGCATTTTAGGACATACCTTCACGGAACTTTTTTGCTTATTTTGACCCAATAAACCAATTTATGGAGTTTGGTGGCGGACTTTACAGACACCCTGTATATCTAAGATGTATATACAGGGTGTCTCACCTAAGGTGTCTCAAATGGATTGAGGACGAACTAGTAGTCCTACATAGATGAAACAAAATCATACTCCACTAAATCGACCACAAGGAACAACATAAAAATATTTTAAATCTTTTTAAAATACAGGGTGTTCCAAAAACCGGGGGTCATGGGTTCGAATCTCAGAATTTTTAAATGTAAACGTATGTCATGTTATGCATCGTTTTAAAGCTCTAAACAAGGCGAACAATTTGGTAAAACCAGAATCTACTTAACTTTATTCTTTTCAAAATGGCGGCCATTTTAGTGAAAAATATTGGTATTTACGGAATACCCTGTTTCTCGAGAACAACAAAACGTAATTTTGGTATGTTTAAACATTATTAATCCTCGTTAACTCAGCTTTAATTTCATATACGACATGCCAACATTTAAAAAATTAAAGTTTTTGACAGTACAATTTATTTTGTTTTAATGTTGGTAGCCCCGAAAGTCAAAAAATTTAAATGGCAGCATATGTCAAATAGCACATCATTTTACAGGTCTCGCAAAGACAAATAACTTTTCAATTTACACCTAGCTGCTATCTTTGGTGGTTTTGTAGTTATAAGCAAAAAACTCCATTTTACCATATAAAGCCCATGTTAAAAAATGTAGTCTTCAGGGCATTTAAATTTGCATCAGTTAAACTTAAGTACCGCACATTTAACATGGGCTTTATATGGTAAAATGGAGTTCTTTTCTTATAACTACAAAACCACCAAAGATATCAGCTAGGTGTAAGTTGAAAAGTTGTTGGTCTTTGCGAGACCTGTAAAATGATGTGCTATTTGACTCATGTTGCCATTTAAATTTTTTGACTTTCAGGGCTACCAACATTAAAACAAAATAAAATACACTGTAAGAAACTTTTATTTTTTAAATGTTGGCATGTCGTATATCAAATCAAAGCTGAGTTAACGAGGATTAATAATATTTAAACAGACCAAAAATACATTTTTTAGTTCTCGAGATACAGGGTATTCCGTAAATACCAATATTTTTCACTAAAATGGCCGCCATTTTGAAACGAATAAAGATAAGTGAATTCTGTTTTCACCAAATTGTTCGTCTTGTTTAGAGCTTTAAAACGATGCATAACATGACATATGTTTACATTTTAATATTCTGAGATTCGAACCCCCGGTTTTTGGAACACCCTGTATTTTAAAAAGCTTAAAAATATTTTTATGTTGTTCCTTGCGGTCGATTTAGTGGAGTATGATTTTGTATCATCTATGTAGGACTACTAGTTCGTCCGCAATCCATTTGAGACACCTCAGGTGAGACACCCTGTAGTATTGATTTTTTATGTTATATCGTTCAAATGTTTATGTTAAATATGTTCATGAATTTTTATTCATTTCTACCGAGGGATAAAGTATTTATGGCGATAAAAGTCTGAGCCTGTCCTTTTTCCCTATGCTTAAAATGGGGCGACCAAAAACTTCTTTTGAACCTTCAAAATGGATGAAAACCTAGAATTATACTATTATGATCGATTTTTCTCGGTCGTTTAGTTATTTTTCTTCATTTGTATTCAGGTTTCACCTCAATAATAGTTTTTTTACTCCATAAAATACCGAAAAAACTAGGCTAACTCGGAAAATGGCCTGTGCGTATATCTTTTTGAGGCCATTATTCTGAAAATAGTTGACAGATTGGAATAAAATTTTTGTGCGTATAAGTTTTAACCTAGACAATATTCTAAATTTAGCCATAGCCTTGTTGAGCCCCAAAAACGCATTTTCTTGAGGAATTAGACTTTCCCATGGAGTTAAATGGAAAATTTCGTTTTCCAAATATACAATGAAAACTATTAACTTTAGAAAAAAGCGTTAATTACAAAAAAGTTTTATTTTACAATTATCTTTCAAACAAAAAAAGGTTTATCAAGATCGGAATACTATTACCGGAGTTATAGAGCAATTTATGAATGTAACGGCAGCCATCTTTAATGGCTGATATTGGGGTGTTCTACACGAATTCAAGGTTGGATCTTCGGACAAAAATTCTTCTACAGGTATCCTCTAAACTCATACCAAGTGGCTAAGCTGTATCAAAGAGTGCAAGGTTTTGATGAAAATTTACGCTAACCACACGAACTATAATGCCAGCTTGGTTCGTATCGGTCCCAAATGTCAGACGTAATGTACTGGTTTCAGTGTATCCTCGGAGTATGATGCCTTTGACTTCTCTCATTATAGCAAATGTTTTACGTCTCCAATCCTAAAAAAAAAGGATTGGAGACGTAAGTAAAACACTTGCTATTCGCAAGAACAATCCAAGTTACAAATCGCAAATTCTCTCATTATCTTATCACCATTGCTCTTGCATTTATTAAAATCCTTTTGCTGCCAATTCCGCAATTTCGTCTGAATACATTTCCTCAGCATCCTTTTGTTTCCTAATCGATGCGCCCTCTACACCATGATTTAACTGTCTCTTAATCTTACTTAAAAATATATTTTGAAAGTTTCTTTTTAAATTTCCTTTACAAACTTGATCTATTCTTTTGATGAATTTAATCCTACAAAACAGGGTAACTGTTATTAAACATATAATGCGTGTCTAGACATTCGTCAAATAAATCGTTAGGCTAACGTCAAACGCACGTGACTTAATCGCCAACGTACGAACGACTGCAGTCAGCGTACATCATGGTAACTCAATTAGGGCCCCGACTGTATGTTGACCAAAATTAAAATTTTGTATTCTTGGAGGTATTTCCTGAAGACTCATTAGTATATACAGATGTATGAATCACATCGTGTGATCCACTACAATACACCGGAGAGTGAAGGCGCGAGAAGTCTGGGTCGGCTACGTCCAGGCACTGTAATTGGCCTTGCTTCCGGCAATATGCATCATTCATTCCTCTCCTCCTTCCATCGCTCTTGCTCCTATCACTCTCTCTGCCCCATTTCTTTACCGGGACGCCGTTTGTATCATATAGGTTTCTATATCCCCTCAGTCATTTAACTTTCTATCAACCTTAAGTGTCTACTCATTATTTTTTTAATTAAAACTTTTAAGTTTAAACAAAATCGAAAACGGTTCATTCGTAAAGTTGGTAATTCCGAAGAACTACAAAACCTAATTATTTTCATGTTTATGGGTTGAGCCATCGTAACATTTTCTCTACAAACTTTGGAAAACGGTTCAAGTTTAAAGATAAAGAATTTGAATCAATCATTAAATTAGCCATACTTATCACCATCAATAAGTAGTAAAAACTTACGAAATTATTTCTGACTTAAAACAATTTCAAAACAGTGTTACAATGTGTTAAAGATATTTTGTTTTCATTTCCACAAAACTATCAGCTATGACTTAAAATAATACAATACTTCGAATGTAATGCAAGTGGTTGATTAAAACACGTACAAGTACATATTAGAGGAACTTCTAATTACTACATGTAAATAGTGTCTAAAATCACATTTTTGTTTGTTCCGTAGGGGTTATTTAGCACTAAAGCGTGTTTACGAGATTGTGGCGGGCTCGTTGCCCCCCTCTCCCCCCGCCCCTCTGGACTTACAATCTCTTAAAAGTTCGCCGCCGGCTCATCTGCAAACCCCCTTTATGCCGACATATCCCGGATGAAGGCTGCTGCATTCATTGATCCGCGTCATTACTTCTGTTGGATTGTCCGCCGTACTGATCAACTTTTTATGTGCATTACTGTAATTCTTTTTAAAAGAACTGTGCATTGCTGAATCAGTTTTCAAAGCGGAATAGAACTTTAGACTTGTATTTTGAATTATTCAAATGAACTACTTTGCTTGAAACATCTACTCTTAGTATTTTAGTATTTACACACATATGCATCAATGAGCGTAATTTACCATCCATCTACCAACTAACCAGCTTTTGGTATGGTAGTTTATGTACAACAAGCATACTCAGATTCACAATGAAATCCAGATCTCAGATCTCCAATATTGAAATTAGTTGATGAAAGTCGGTCTAGTTATATAGCCAATCAGTCAATACTCTAACGCACATTCCTACATAGTTCATTACTTTATTTGTATTAAATGTTACAACCAAGTTAGAAATTCCTTTCCATTTAAAATTTTAATTTAGACTTTTTTTAAGATGATCCCATGTTTGTTTGAGCAATACCAATTAGTATTGCTTATACAACTAAATAAACATAAATGAGTTCACGATAAGTAAAAAAAAAAATTATTTTTGTAATTTGATCGTTATCACCAATACATCCAGCTATGTTTGCATCATCGAATATAACCTACGACCGAACTTCTCGCATCCCCCAATAAACAATTCATAATCTACTATAAACAGTTTTTCAAAACTTAGATGATTCGGAGGACTTAATCGACTTATCAAACTTATAAGAAGTAAAAACAACTTAAGTGGATTATTTCGCCTGACGGTTCTACAGCTAGTTGTTCGCGGATTTCAGTTAATTATGACAAAGTTAGTTTTAAGTTCATTGCTTGACTTACAGATTTTATTTGACTTGATTGTTTGCTGATTTTTTTGTGACATATATAGTGATTCTCACGGATATTTTTAAGTAGTTTAAGTAAAATTAAATAAAATATCGAAATTGAATATAGAAATTATCATTTTTCACTGATAAAAATTTAAAAAGTCTATCCTGATAAGTAAGTGAAATAAGTGTGAACAGAAGCGCAGACAGCGTGACAATGTTGAAGTATGATTATCATCTAGCGACACTGAAATAAGAATATTAAGTATAATCAAAACATGGTCAATATAAAGAAAACAACAATAAAAAGAAAACAAAAACATATGCTAACTAAATATTGAAATATTTCTTTATGTCACAGCGACCTTTATTGCTTTTTAGTTATCAAACTGCAATGTCGCTATTATTGAAGTTTTTATGTAAATTTTATTCAAACCCCTAAATATTTAGAGAGCATGTTCAAAACGACATCATCAAATAAACAAAACACAACACAACATACATGATGTCTGATTGTGTCGATTAAATCAGCACAACATACGTGATTGAAGAGAAACTAAAACTTGGAAAAATGAATAAAAATAATAAATAAAGCCGGTAATGTATAATATTATAATGTAATATAATATAGGTAATATACTAATGTTTTAAGAAACAGAAAACGAAGAATTTGAAGGCCAGTTAATCACTGCTGGAACCAACTATTCAATTATTTGCCTAAATTATTTGATGACGCCATTCGCATTTTAGGCTTTGAATTATTTAACGCATTTTGAAACTGTTTGAACTTTCAAAAGATTTAATTGGTGTCTAGATCGATTTTAATTGTCAATTATAAAGGATCTTGGCTTGAACTTTTCCTAATGATTGTAACTGGTTTCGAATTTCCTTATTCCTTCCGTTAAGTTCATTTTCTTCATGACAGGATCAACGCACCCCCTCCCCCCTGCGTCTTCCTTTTTTGGAATAATAAATTTCTTTTCCACTAATCCATGAAAAATCCACCAAATGTATTTTCATAATGATCTGTCTACAACGGTCATCCAGAAATGAAACTCTTTGCAGTTAGATGAGTTGTAAGGATATTTGAAAGCACTCTAATGCCTTAAAATAAAATGGCCCTTCGAATAAAATTTGTCCTTCAAAAGATCTATAAAGATTTTCAAACCTATAACATTTGAAAATAAAGTATGTGGATTATTCCCAGGGATGGGAATTTAGAATACTTTACGTGGGATTGGGCATTGCTTTGCGGAAAGACTACTCTTTTACATTTTGCTTCAGTAAAAATAAGGTAATTACAGAAATGCATTAATAGTGTTTCGTATCTGAGTTTTGAACGGCGGATTCGTAATTGCGCATAATCAGGGTCCGTGGCGTAAGTCTTACACACCGAGTACGTCATTAGTTTCTCATGGAGAATTCCAAAGCCAAATTATAAAAGACCACGAGAACAAAAGAAATGAGTAAAGTTAATATCGGTTACGAAGGAACGAGGGATCTGTATGGTTATAATCCCTTGATATGAGTAATTAGGGAACCAATCTAACTTGAGGCTCGGCGTGGCTGCTGCAGAATAACAAATCATGGGCAAGGCGGGACCAGGGTGTGCATCGAGAACTTACTGGCAATCCCATACTACAAATGGATACGCCCTGCTGCTTCTTGATTTAAACAGTACGTTTTAACAATGGTATTGATAAAACAACTTCTGAAAATAAAAGGTAAACAGATTAAACTAACCTTAGGTGATGGAGTAATTAAAAGTAAGGACTGATCGAAGTTAAAGATTGCCGTTGTTGAAAGTTTAGGGGGCGAAATTAATGTTAAGAAGAAGGTTGCGGTGTAACTCGAAGGCAGCAAGTTCGAGTCTACGCACAGTGTTGTGAATATGCAAGCAAATTTAAGTAGTAGTACTTCTGGTGAAATATGTACAATTTCAGGACAATAATTAATCGACGAATAAAAATTCAAACTCTCTCGTTATTTTGTTTCATGTATTTCTAATTTTGTATTATCAAATAAAAAATTAAGATTTGTTGAACTAAGGTTATTTTAAATACTATTTTCTATTCCTAAGCTTTACAAGAAAAGAAAGAAACGGCGATGGGATACAAAGCTCTACACTTTCCTCAAAGCACTGTGGGGATAGTTAATGATAATTATATGAAATAATAATGATATCCTTGTTTACTACACAAGTTCTGCCGGGTGCTTAGTTAAACTTCTTTGAAAGTCAGTACGCTTAGAGAAACATCTAAAGATGTTTACCACCTCGAAAGTGAAAAATAAATTAAGAAAGGATTACTCTTTACTTATTTCCACCTCATTACCGGTCCAGTGGATGTTTATAGATGGATTGGCAATATATTGCTTAAGTGAATATAAAATATATCATGAATATATTACATGATCCAGACTGTTGGATCAATATTTGTTATTCATGCTTTATTACAAACCATAAACGTTTCAAAGTACAGTTGGCCCATTTAAATTATCTTGGACAGCAATTGAAAACAAAATAAGCTGTGATTAATACAAGCAGACCACAAATTCTCAATAGTCAACAAAACACAACGAAATGGTTCGCTCATTTGTATAAAATATAAAAAAAATCGTTATTCATACAACTATTTACACGGTGAGTCAGACTACTAATGCATTTCCTTTAACGGGAGACCGTCTTAATCTGTAAACGAAATAATTACACATTATGTTGTTGATTCTTTGTTAATAGAGTACCGGGGAAATTCTTGTACCGTCAATTTTCCGAGGGAGACAATTCACCATACACCCGTACTATAAACAACACCCCCTTTCCCCTACCTGTGCGAATTATTAAATAAATACTGTATATAGATATATGGTTTTCCATTTCGCATGGCGTGTAAGGGATTAAGACGACCCTTGCTCTCGCACGCACACTCACCGACGCGGAGCGGCCGGCCCCACTACCCTCTGACCGGAAGGTAGATGACTCATGCACTAGGGTCTTAAGTGAGTAATTGCATTTTTTAACATCAATTTCAACTAATGATCATAACATATGTGTAATCTTCGTGAAATTACGAGAAAAATGATACCAAATACGTATAGTTAAGGTAAATAGTTCATGAATGTTGCGTGCAGTTACGATTCATGAAACATATAACGATTGATTAATCTATTAGTAAAAGTAGATTAATCCATTTTCAAGTAAAATAAACATTTCGTGTACCTCCCATTTTGATAAAAAAAAATAACTATTTATTTAATTCTTTCAGTTTTTATCGCCGTCCTGAAATTTCGAGCTTATTAATAACTTAACCAGGTGATCATTTAACCTTTTGATTATATTGGAATAAAGCCAGCCGTTTATGTTTTGAAGCTCTATACGGCTGCCATTATGGTGGACAATTTAGAAGCTTTTTCTAGTTACAGTGCTTTCAATCTTTAATTATTAGAGAGTTTTTGCCACCTATAGTAAATTAAATAATAAATAAAATCAGCAGATTTCCTATAGTTGTTCACAATGTTAAAAATGCCGTTTATCGTTTACCGTGTTGCTTTTACTGTAGACGTCAAAAACTCCCTATTACACGAATAAAAATTCACTACACATAGTAAACTAATTTAAAAACGTTTCGAAATTTATTAAAAACTTTATTTTTCCAGTTTTTCAAGCTTTTTCGAGTTACATTATTGTTTAAGTTAAAAATCGTATTAATAATAAATAATAATAATAGTAACAGTTTTAATTATAATAATTATTACTATTTTCCAAACCAACCAGCTTTTTGGGCGTATTGCCTTAATATATCACCGTAGCACGTATTTGGTATCATTTTTCTTGTAATTGCACAGAGATTCCAGATATAATATCATAGATGGTCAAAACTGTAGTAAAAAAAGTTACCATTCAGTACTAGAGGCCCCAGTGCATGAGTCATCTACCTGCCGGGCGAGGCGTGGCGGGACGGACGGGGGGTAGCTGCGTTTGTGTGTCTGTGTGTGTAAGGGTCTCCTAATCCCTTACACGCCATGCGAAATGGAAAACCATATAGTTACTTTGATAACAAGAAAACAAGATTGCGACGAACACCAGCTAGTTAATTGTATGGATTGACCTGGCCCCAAAAACCTCAAGTCTTGCAAACTATCACTTTACTCCCTCATTACAAGGAATAAAATGTTACTAAACATAGTAAGTGGGGGAATAGTAAATTTCTTTTCCACTAATCCATAAATTAAAAATCCACCACATGTATTTTCATAATACATTACAATGAAACTCATTTACAGTTAGATGAGTTGTAAGGTTATATGAAAGCACTTTAATCCCTTAAAATGAAATGGCCCTTGCGAGTAAAGTTCATCAAAGGGTTAAACGTTCCCCGATTACATACGAGGACGTTGTCTGGAAAAAAACTTGCTTGGTTTAGTTCCTTTGTCTTGAATGCTTCATTGACTTTAGCCAACCTCTTTAAATACAAATATACGCGTAGGTGCCTAGACCGATTTTAATTTTCATTTATATAGGAATTTAGCTTGGACTTTGTGTCTGGTTTCGAATTTCCTTATTCCTTCCACTATACTATAAGTTCACTTTCTCCATGACAGGATCAACGCATCCCCCCTCACCCCTGCATCTCCCTTTTTGTTCGCATACTACTTCTGACATCTCACTGAATATAATACAATTTCTGTCTGTTCATAAGGACTTATTTGGATAAGATAATTGATTCAAAAAACATTGTAGGAACCATTTAAATCCTAATTTAAAAGAAAAGAAGGCGTTTATTAGTCACATATTATACAATATCAACATCAGACTGTTATTAAATAACTTAATAACTGCTTAATAACTTAACTGATGGGCTGATCAATAATTGGGATGTTCTGATTCAATCGGCCAAGATCCCTTTGGATTGGGATCCCTCCCCAGGATGATAGATTATCCAATTCTTGTCACTCATGTTTCGTGTCAACATCTGTTTGTTGGCCAGTTTCAACAACACAAGATTAACCAGACTTATTTTACGGTAGATATCGTCTAGTTGTTGGTTTCTTATAAAATGTATAACAAATAAAAGCAAATTCCGTTATTTCAAAATTAAGTTTAAAATATTTAACGTGTTCATGAGCGTAAAAACCTTTGTTTAAAATAATTTTAGAGATAAAGATTTTTATTAGGTTTTAAAATATTAAGAACTACGTTATGGAAACAAAATTTTCAATAACTTTCAAAATAATTGTAGTTTTCATAAATTTACCCAATCACACACATTTGTTTAAGTTTTTGCTCATATGTACTGTAGTGGGTGAATATTTATAAACTTTTAACTGGTGTTACTAATGCCTTTTGGGTGTTAACTATTTTAAACTGTCCGATCGGTCTAGTTTTCGAACTTGTCCGAATAATCATAATTTTTCATCAATGGTGGTCCATTTTTACAGAGTATCGTGCTAACAGACACTCACATGTCAACAAATTTGAATGAACGGCGGTTTTAGTATCTGGAGACCAAAAAACGAAAAATCTTTGTCTCATGCTTAGTTAATAGAAGTGGACATCTGGCAATAGTTTCTTTTCTATAAAGACTACCCTTCATCAGACTAAAAAAACTATATGTATTAAACCATTTGAAAGGTAAAACATATAAACAAACAATATGTAGTAATTGTTATTAATATATTTATTTTATTTAGTGTTAAAAATAAATTAACTAAATATCTCGAACAAAAACACTTTAATGAAAGTCTTGGTTCTAAAATGTTTGATTCTGCTGGCCATCCCATGTTATATTCTGCGGAGCCAATGTCTAACCCCCCACGTATCCCAAGGATCACGGGACAACTGTTGCCAACAGTTGCTCATCATTATGGGCGGTGTATTGTGGCGCTCCTCTTGTGGACTCCTGTTCACTGGAGATCAACCTTAGGTACAATAATTCTTGAACACATCAATCTAGACACATAATGTTTATCTGAAATCCTTACCATTCTTACGTTGAAATCAATATAAAAACATCATCATTTCGAATGTCTTAGAAATAAATTCTGCTGGATAAAGAAAATTGTGCTGGTTGAAATGAATTATGTTGTTGATTTCTTTAAATTATTCACACTCGACAAAAATGGAGTTCCCCTTTGTGAAGAAGATTTATAGATTTATTGATGTTAAAGGGGAACGTGGAATTCCCGTCTGCTTGAGCTGCTTTTCTGCTTTTAGTGATGAGAAATATAGTCTGCAGTCAGTCCAGGCCATCAGGTTTTCGGCATTAAGTCCTCCAGTATTTGTTTTGAATAATCTCAGTAAATACGCTACTATAAAACAAAAGACCAAAACATGCTCGTCGTATTTTGTATTATTATTGCAGTAGAAATAAATTTACGGTTAAAAACAAATTATAAGATGAGTTAAATAATTTATTATTCATTCAAACTAATTATGACCACTCAAATCAACAATTAAATATATTGAAATTTTCGTTTTAGGTCAAATAGGTTTCGAAAAATTCAACGGTCTGGTAATTTTACACAAATATTCATTCATTTTAAAGTCACTTTTTTACATAAGTTTTAAGTCTGAAAAAATAAATTCTTATGGCTGAAAGTTTTTACTTTGCCTAGCACGATAAATGGCAATACAAAATTACAAAATTTCGAATATCCTATTCGCTACTAACGAATTGCTTATGCAGATGTGAGATGTACTTACAGCCTCAAATTGAATTGAATTATTTGAATTGTTATATCGGTACCTAAAATAAATTTTTTATTCAATTTAATTTTTTAATATAAAGTAATTAGATACTGTTCAAGTCTCATGACGGGCCTCAATGTTCCATACGCATTACTGTTCATTTTTCAACCTGCTTAAATTTAACCGATGAAATTAATCCTAATTTTTAAAATTCCAATTCCTTTTATTTTATTTTTTAAATTTTGAGATATCAGTTTACGAGACTATTTTATTGCCTCGGTGAGGACCAAGGAAATCTCTACACTGTCAGCAACAAGAAAGTAGAACTGATATAAAATAATGTTGGGTCGTGAAGACGAATCGTCTTCGCTGGCAAGTTGACTGCAGTGCTTCTTTATCGGCAGCGATGTTAAACTATTCATGTTTTCGAACAGAACAGTCAATCTCATCAGACCCTGCGTCGAGGTGTCGATCAGTTTGCTTTATAAGGTTAGTTGAGGCTCTTTGTTTCGAATTTGTTAGCTACAGCATCGCGTTTACAATTTAAATGGTCAGGCAAGTTTTGTTTCAAGACAAAATTAAAAAAGTAACTTTTTTCATAAATAAAAATTTATATTGTTGGGATATAACCGAACAAAACAGAGGATTATTAAAAATGAATATGTAAATTATTTCTCGTAATAGTCGATCATGATAATTTATTTTAACTGGTAGTAATATTGAAACATTATATCGTATAGTATTACAAATAAGTCAACGTAGTAAATTTGACTCATCAAATCTACAATTCTCAGACTTTCATTTAATTGTTTAGTCTGTAAAATATCGAAAGCCAGAACAGAAAATAGTCCTGGAAGAATCACTTTTTAGGAATTTTAACAGCTCAGCCACAAAAAAATGTAATTCAATTAGTGTTAATGTTGCGTTTAATATCAATCATTTTTCAAGTAAAGTATATAAACAGTATATTAAAGTCAAAATATGTTCTCACAAAAACTTACTATGGATGTGCAAATAGTCAACATTAGCTTGAACAGAACTTGGTTGCACCTTTATGAACAATGACAAAAACCTATTTTTAAGGGGATCCAACAGCAATTGCTGTAAAGTTAGTTTCCTTTGAATTAAAATGTAAAATCATCGATTCAATTTTTTTTTACTCTGACTTTATAATTTGTAAAAAAATTAAACACACCAAAAATTAAGCTCATAACTGTAACATCCCTATTAGGTACGAAGATTCAAAACGGTCATAATACCTTTAGGACTTAGACACAACGTAACTGAATGGCTGTTGTGTGATAATAATTTCGTGGATGGACTGTTTAATGACAAGATATAATTATCCTCTACATGTTACCCCATATGTTAGGTGGGGTGAAAATCCAACCTAGGAGGGTTGTGCGTTAATTAAAATAATGACGTACCTACTTATCCTACTAATATAGTCATATAAAAAATTAATTTAAGCCAAATAACATGACTTTCTTGTAAACTTATTTAGAAAATGCTGCAAGTGATCAAAACACTAATTAATCACTTTTAAATTGCAGAAATAATTTATAAGTAACATCTGTAATTAGATGAGAAGAAAAACTCCACCTGAACCTATTGGCCTTTTAATTATCATGCATATGGACGTTACTGATTTATTCTATTGAAATAGGGTAAAATTCTAAGTTTTATAAAATCCGATATTTGTAGGTCTTATTTATTGTAATAAACCAGTAAATGTTATGTTTTCTGAAAGTACATTTAATTTTCTATACGGTAATTAAATCTAATTTTTGTATTACTTATCAACAAAAACAAATAACTAATACCGTCGCAGCAAACTTGCGTTCTCCGCGAATTTCTAAAGAATCATTTTTTATATGCGAGCCTATTTAATTTAAGTAAGGGAAAATAATGTTTTGAAAATTTTATGTAAATAATGCAAAAAGTATATTTCATAATTTCAAAACTTTAAATATAAAGAAAATGATCATGGAAATCATATTAAATTTTCAGAAAACCATTAACTACATTCTACCCATTCACCAAAATCTATAATGTAGCCCACAGAACATCAATGTGATGATTTCATGATTTTTCTAATGACTAAAATATTTAAAAAATCTAGTTCTATCCCGACCCAATATCAAACTAAAGCACATATCATAAGTTCTAGAGGTAGGTTTACTTGTGCGAGCAATACATTTTCTCTTCGCAACCTCCATTCTTTCAATCACTAATTATACTTATTTATATCTCTACCAAAAAACACTTTTCACAATTCTCTTTACACATAAGTGTATACTATTTACATGCTTCCACTATTCACTTCTTAGTAGTCTGACTTTGTGTGATAGATCTCAAAACACTTTTCCAAATTCAGAGAACATCACATTTTTTACATATCCACCGAACTTCAGACATTTTTTCATGTTTATAGCAAACTTGGCAGTTTCATGAGGGAAACTGTTTTTTAGCTGGAATTTGCTTGGGAAAGTGAGCCCAGTGTTTGCACTGTCGTTTCCTGGGGTTGTCAGAAGACGGCCTTCCAGGGCTGGCTTTACCGGGAAGCGTTACATTATCCAATGTCGTGGCGGTAGTCTCTGTAATTCATCTCAGCATTGTGTACTTTCCTATAAATGCAGAAACTGTTAAACACTGCCATATTCAACAATAAAAAAATCTTCTTATTCGCCTTTACTGTACGGCGCTAGCGAAAGCTTTGGAATGACGTCATGCGTTGATCTTGGACGTCAACACCAAGTATGCCATTGTTGTAGTCTATGACACTTTTTGGTTTCACAGCAGTGATGTTTTCGCCATTCCTAACGATTTCCTTAGCAACAGACAACTCTTATTCCTTCGTGAATGGTTGTCAGCATTAGGAGGACTTTTTTGTCTCTCAATTGAATAGCTAATATGCAATTTTTGCTCATTCTCAAAGCATCTGCTAACTGAAGATCTGGATTATTGAACTCTCGGCTTGCAGGTGAATTATACAAATTGTCCATTTATATCATATGTCCTTGATTTAAAATTGTTTCAGCTAACTGAAGATCGAATTTAAAACCTGTGTAAATCTGGCCTGCTTACTAGGATTGAATTGTATGAGTAAAATGAATAGCTCTCAGTTTTACTAAGCTTTCGTTAATTGCAGCATTCTTTTCCATTGTGAAAGGATGCGTAAGTTTAGTTTCTAGGTAAGAAATTACTGGTCTTAGTTTTTTCAACATGTCTTTTGGATCTGAATTTTCAGGACTGGAAAAATATAAGCATCGAGAAATCTGATTAAACCTTATAAAAGACATTACTTCTGAAAATATTTTTGTTTCAATAATCCGGCGCTTTGACCAATACATTTGGATCGAGGGTTTTTTACTTGCCCCATAAGCATATATAGTGCCAAATACGTCTGGATATATCCACTGTCTACTGGATTCCAAGACTTTTAATACAGTTTTTTTGGCGATTTGGGCTTGGCAAATATTTGGTTTGCGTAATCGTTTGTTTTGATCGCAATCATGTTAAAAAATTCCTCGCCTAAAAACTCATTTAGACAATTCAGGGAGGTGAATATTTTGTCTCCCGTCTATTTGTCTCCCAGTCTACGAATAGCAGCGGAATACAAACCTGGCACATTAGTAAAAGGAATATTTTTTACTGTGTTATCACAGTTCTCCCATTTCCTTTTTCTCTTTTTTAGCATTATTAGGCCTATCAACAATTTGTTTTGTTCTGCCTTTCACAGTTTTGTCAGTGTTGCCCTAAGGTCTTCCCCTTTTCCGAGGCACCTTGGAGGTACTAGGACCTGCGGTATCAATGTGAATATTATTTGCTACTTTAATATCTACTGCAATAGATTCACATGTACCTACCTTTAAAATCTCCCATTCCCTCATCAGTGTCCATATCATTGCTATATAAACCTAACTCTTCGGCTTCCCGTTCTTGTATATCAAAATCATCTAAAACTATTATAATTTTGTTATTGTTGCCCTTTGGCTTATTATCATTTTTTTAGCTGTTGTCCTTTCTTAGGCACCGCGGAGATACTTGGTCTACTAAAACTTGCAGTATCAATTTAAATATTATTTGTTACTTCCATATATCTCCTGGAATAGATTCACATTCCCCTATGCCTACCTCTTGCACATGCACATGCCTACCACTAAATTCTCCTTGCCCCCTTTCCTTACCAATGTCCATGTCAATCACTTATTTTTCCTCTTCACCTTCCCTACTTCTTGTTGAGTATCATTATCATCATCATTCATTGGTTATACTTCCGCAGAAGAGTTACACCTAATTGAGGAAGTCAGTGGGAACCTTTAATGTCAGTAGGGAAACTATTGACTCATAATCATAACCAAATTACAAAATAAATTTGCCTGAAACCTTAACTTTTTTAAAGGGTTTTAAATAAACGACATCTAACTAGGTAACAAACCACATAGTCAACAAAGTTATGTTGAGATGAAACTAGGTAATTGGTATTTCAGTTATAGTTTAGTTAGTTATAGTTTAGTTGTTACAGATCTTCAATAATTAATATAGATATGTGAAGATGAAAAAAAAGTTTCACATTGATTCAAATTAGCACGGTTGACTGGTTGTTTTTAGTTGGTACATGGAGAAAACACACAGGAACATGCTGCAGCAAAGCACATTTACAGAGCAAGTCTAATAAACATTGCTAGAATACACGAAGGGGCATTAAGAAGTATTTAATTTGCAGTATATCCTGGATATGAAGTTCCATTAAGGGCTTTGTATGTACATAGGGGTCCATAGCGTTACTGTTATGGTTTAAATTTATCGTTTGTCTCTCTCATTGTCGTTGTTACAACATAGCTACTTTAAATATAACAATTATTACTGTCTTTCCAATTGATTTTACAAGAAAGATTTTTCTTTAATAATAAATTTTAATTTATATACAGTTGTTAATAATGAAAAACTCTCAATAAATTATAATCGAATGAGTAACGTTATCAGAGTAAAAATTAAACTTAGTAAATTTACTTTTGAAAACATTCCAGTAAGAGTAAATTATGTACTTATTAGACTAACAACGAACTGTTCTATTCTAAGAAAATAAAAGAGATTTAAGGAAAGATAATTACATTGTCTTCGTTCCTAATTGCAATTTTATTGCTGCTTGCAATTTATAGTTAATTAAAGCGAAAAATCATCTGAAGAAAAGTTTTGTTTTAACCTCCAACTAAACAAGATTAAAACAAGTTAAAAGTACACTGGAAGAAACTTCTTTCTGTTAGTATTATAAATTTGGTGCGCTTTTGAACTTTTAGAAAGAAAATTGTTCGCGAAGTAAATCTTATTTCAAGAAAATTTTTTCGATTCATTAGGCGAACTGTCTGTTCCAACAGGGCTAGGCCTAAAAAGTAGATACCCTCCTACTTTAGCATAGGTAGTTGGCGCTGTTTAGTGTCGTCTTAAAAGAGAATTGTAGAAAACAACACTTTTTTCTGTAGGAAATAGTATAACAACCAACGACATTTACACACAATCATTCTTTCTTTTGTCTAGTACTTACGAAAATTCTCACACAAACAATTTATTTACCATTTACAGTTGTAGTCGATCGTTGTAAATTTCTCTACAACGAAGTATAGTTCGATTTAAATAACTTGGTCCAGGTCGTTCAAAAGACTAATGTTCATTTTAACATTGGATTGAGTGGGCCAAGTTACTTAACTCGGACTATAAACTAAATAAATTATCATACATATGGGACTTTCGCGACCAAAATCTGATCAGTAGTTCCAATTCGAAAAGTTAAGCGTAACCATTGCTCAAATAATCTAAGAAAAACTCAACATATTATTGAGCAAAACCGTTAACGTAATTTTTTCTTGATTAACATAGGCTTGGTTCTTAATTAACATATCATGATTGGCAGTAACAACGCCCATTGAAAAGAATCATGTACTTTAAAAAGACTATAACTTTTGCAATTTCACTCAAAACTGTGATCATCACTTGAAATGTAAATAGAAGTATACAAATAAAGCGGTAATTGCTCAAAATGAATCAGCTGGTATTCATCACAGTAAGGCTACCGTCTCTCTCTTCCAAAATCAACTTTCACTCATACTTTGGTTTAATTACGCAGCTATTAATGGTTCCCAGTGAATATTCTCTCAAATATTCTTATGAGTAGGTCACATGAGCAGCTCAAGAAAGTTAATAATTTACACAAATATAAAAGAAGAGTATGAAATATTGAACTTGTCTGAACTAGTTCAACCTGTCATATTATTATTTTTTTTTTTTTTTAATTTAGGCGTATAGAAAGAAGTGTATTAGGTTTTCATCAGACTAAAAATTAAAATTGTTTGCACTTTTCTCTTAAAACAGCAATATTTTATTGTAAAATAGAAATTTTGGGGTTTTATTATTTTTTAATAGTGTACAGTACCTATGTAAGAAAAAATTCAAATACCTCCCACGAGTGTTTAAAACGTTTTTAACAGATTGGAGAGTATTTTACCGATATTACCACGCTCCGTACTCGGCTGGTGATGACAGTTTAATGTTTGTTTCAAACTTAGTCCGAGCGACAAAAATTAAGGTAACATTTCAGATGAACTTTTGATAGTGACAGTCGCATTGGTGTATTATTAATCATTGGGTTTTTAACGTTATCAGGTATGATGTTCTGGTGAACTCATGATCAAAAATTAAATTAAATCTGATAGTTGGCATGTTATGTTTGGAATTTTTATCCCGTCATGAGCTGCAAAATTATTTCTTCTAGATATTTTTTTCAGGTGAGGCTATATTATATATTTAAACGGTTATAAAAAATCGTAATAATTCTTACGCTTAAGAATTTATGATAAATATAGTTTTATTGGACTATACATAAATTTATATAAAAATAAAAACCTATTCCCACAACTGATAGCACCTCTCTTTGTGTCTACAAATAACAATTATTTACTAAAGCTAAATTAAATATATAGAGTATCTACAAATAAGAGCTATGAAGTGCAAGATAATCGAATGACGTAGATAATCGAATTAATTTCATAGTCAATAATAATGAAATAATAACAGGCTGAGCCTGGTTTTTTGGGACGAGTGAAGAAACTTGAACAATATATTGATGGAGACAGAACCACTCATGAGCTATATTTAAAAATAGACAATGTAAAAATGAATGTAATAATGAATAAATGAGGTATTCATGTAGTGACGGTACAGTCATTACCTCAGCATTGTAGAGCACAAAGCCGCCCCCTGCAGAGACGCCGACGGTGAAGCCACGCGCGTCCGCAACTGCCGGGATGTTGCGTTATGAACATTAGATGAAAAAATAGACACGTCATCTCTTCATCCCTTTATTTTGCCTCAAAGGTTACAAAGTTTTTCCGCCCTATGGAATAAGTTATATTTAAAAAAGTAAATAATTTTAAAATCGGAATTGTAAGCCTAAAGTTTTTGTTCAAAAAACTTTACCTTGCATGAATATTGTACTATGTGTATGTATAACTATTTAGCTATTTACTCAATTTCATGATTGCAACAAATTCCATCCTAGAAAAATGAATGAAAGGATACACAATAGCTTTTTCCGTACCTCAAACTACTTAAGTATCTCCTCTTAAACCGTCGTAAACGTAATGATTGCTTTTCTTGGTTAAAATATCTTTTGGGTCTCATTCTGTGCTCGGAGATTAATTCACTCTGTGCCTATACAATGTCCAGTCAAAGTATGATTTGTCTAAATAAAGTTTGGAGCGCTGAATCCAAATATGATGTTTTCCAAAAAAAAAATTGTTCCTACAAAAAAATGCTTTTTTAATTTTTGTGACACACGATTGAAAGTTGGCTATATTTTTCCGGGTGAGCGAGTTTTAATATTAGACATAAGTCATTTATCATCAGCGGTAAGGCCCAAGGGCCCAAGATAGTCTATAAAACATTTTCATTTCAGACACCGAAAATAGCTCAATCCTAGTTTCCTACATACAGGATCGGCAAAAGTCTGGAATATTTAAACCTAGTTTTCTACATACAGGATCGGCAAAAGTCTGGAATATTTAAATTAATTCTCTAGTACTTGGCAAATTTTAACAAAATTTGCGATTGTACAAATTCAAAAAAATATTCACACAAGAAAAAACAGTAGTTATACGTGGTAAAACTAATATTTCAATTAAAATCTGTATTTCATATTATTTAGTTTTCTTGGATAACATGTGAAAGATTCTAATCAACTAATTCAGTCAATAGGGATCAATTGCAATCTTCAGGAACTAAGAAAAAAACGTATGCCTAGTTGTACCTTATCAAGGGCTAAATGTAGTTATCGTTGTTGGATTGATGTGCCATATGGATAACAATACTGAGTTTTATAAATCAAAATCAGGCATAATGTAAACTCATGAAAAAAATCAAGAAAAACTAAAAACATAATCAATTGCTTACTCTTTTTTGACCTAACTCTACATTTGTTGAGAATCAGTAGACATTGTGATCATCACTTTCCCGCCTGAGCCCCGCCATCCCGAGTAGATGAGTTATTAAATTCAGAAGTCACTCAACTGCTTGATAAATTGTCAACTTTAATACATTTCAGAACAGCAGAAAACTCACTCTCTTTTACCGTCACCCTTTGCTTATGTTTTGAAATGTGTCATGACATCTTATGTCAGATCTTTGAGTTTTTCATTATCTAAGTTTACGATACAGTTTTCGTAAAGAGATAAAATTTAACATGTCTAATGACTGTGTTTATTTGTTACAGGTAACTAGTAACACGACGTTTCCCAGTAAGTTTCGCATTTTATTTATAATAAAGTGTTTGATGGTAAATTTTATATTAAAGCATGTTTTTCTTACTTTGTCCGTTGATGAATTAAACATATTTTTTAACTGGGAATCTAACAATGACTGCTTTTATTTCATAGAATAAATTTGAATTTTTAGGAAACAGAACAGTGAGTCTAAAGTAAATAACAAAAGTAAAAGTTTGTAACGATTATCACCCAATGCATAACTAGGCATGAAATATCAGGATTTAATTAGCCTGTAACAAGAACTAATTACTGCCCTCACTTATGAATCGATTTAGACAATTTGTCACTAAAAACCTAGCAGTCTGACAGTACCATTATCATAATTAGTTTTAATGGACGAACGGGTTTATCAACAAAGTATTGTAATCGAATACATTCTTTTTGACCCCAATACAAGATTGGCAATATTGAAGGACGTACGAATATTCAGTTGTTTTTTTTTTGTTTTTTTTAGGTGAACGATTTCGCCTGTCTGGTATTAATACAAAATACATTTTTCCGAATGAACTTGGAGTAATCCCAAGACGGTTTAAACAAAAATAGGTATCACGATACACCTGTGTCTTAGTTAAATGACTGAAAAATATAGGATATAGTTGGCGTTATGTGCTAACTCATGTATGACCACAGATATAGTAAGTACAACTGAATGAAGATTGATAACATTGGGATTAATGTTCTTTTTTACGTTACAAAGTGAATCTGGCAACTGAAAAATCTCTTACAATCTGTGATCTTAAGAAAACTTCTATACCCAAATATACAGTGTGTAAATTAAGTATGGAAACAAATCTATATTTTTTCATCCGAAGGAGATAGAGATATTTTGTTTGTGGCGTTGGTTGTTAGTCCAGGTTCCGGATTTTTTGACATCGAAAATTTTTTTTCATCCCCCACACAGGGTGGGGGGTAAGGGGTAACTTAATTTTTTCAAATAGCAACCCCTATTGAGTGACCCCTCATTTTAAAGGGTTTGTCAAAATAAATAAAATGGCGCAAACCCGAGGTCAATACCTCAACCCAAACCCAAATGGCAGCCATTTTAAATTTTGAGATGAACACACGAGATTAACTATGGATACCTAAATTTACCTTTTAAACGGGTTACAATGGGCAAGTTGAACTCTGGATACCATTATTAGATGGAAAAGTGGACATTTTTGTCTCATTCCTGATTTTGCCTCATCCCCCAAAATAGGGTGTTTTTGGGGCAACCCCCTAAATGTTAATGCAAACCCCTGCTGAGTGACCCCTCATTTTGAAGGGTTTGTAAAAACATAAGCAATAGTGCAAACCTTATGGTAATATGTCACCCCTAGCCAATGTGGTAGGTATTCAAAAATGTGATTGGGTAAAAAGCACCTACTTCTTTTATTCAAAATTTTTGATGTCTTTTTAGGATCGACGGATATTAATTTAAATCATGGTTTTAAGTTTGTTAAGGGCTATAAAATGAGGGATGACTCAATATGGCTGCTATAGCAGGCATTAAATATTTTGAAAGGTGAAATGGGTGTTTTTTCACCCAATCAAATCTTTGAATGACTGTCATTTTGGCTAGGTGTGATATATCGACTTTAAGTTTGCACCACTGATTATGTCTTAACAAACCCTTTAAAATGAGGGGTCACTTAGTAGGGGTTTGCATTTGAAATTTTGGGGCTACCCCAAAACACCCTATTTTGGGGGCTGGGGAAAGTCAGGAATAAGGCGAAAACATCCACTTTTCCATCTAACAGTGGTATCTAGAGTTTAACTTGCCCAATGTAACCCGCTTAAAAGGTAAATTTAGGTCTCCATAGTTAATCTCGTGTGTTCATCTCAGAATTTAAAATGGCGGCCATTTGGGTTAGGGTTGAGGTATTGACTTCGGGTTGGCGCCATTTGATTTATTTTGAGAAACCCTTTAAGATAAGGGGTCACTCAATAGGGGTTACTATTTGAAAAAAATAAGTTACCCCTTACCCCCCACCCTGTGAGGGGGATGAAAAAAAAATTTCGATGTCAAATAATCCGGAACCTGGACTAACAACCAACGCCACAAACAAAATATCTCTATCTCCTTCGGATGAAAAAATACAGATTTGTTTCCATACTTAATTTACACACTGTATAACTAGTAATTATTTTTGCTCATTCCCCTTTCCATAAATATAATTCATTCGGATTTGTTTATTGTTATATTGAGAAATAAATAAGGATGGATAAGTCTTTGTTAAATAATTCATATAATAGTCCAAGGATTAGTTTTAGAAAAGAGGTTGCTTTAAGAGGTTTATAAGAGGTGTTGCAAAAAGTATCAGTAAGTTCTGATGCGTGAAGGGTCAAGGAGTGCGTTGGAATTAAATCGAGAATCAATCACGGAGGACATGGAGAATGCGCTTGAATGATAATGGTGAAAACACAACACATTGTGAATAAACATCAATTTAATTGAAAACATTGAAAATAAAATTCGATTCGAAAAATGAAAATTGAAAAATGTTATGAATAAAATAGTATGTGAAAATTAATTATGTATGATGGGTTACAACCAAACACTTTTCATTCACTGTATGCATTATTCTAAAATAGCGCATTGCCATGCAACACTTCCCATTATAAAATAAAATAATGGTATACTTCACAACTGCACTAAATATAGAATTGAGCACAAAAAAACAAAATACGTCAAAACCGGCGGGACGTGTGGGCTCAGCGATGATCCAGGCCGCGGATATGGACAAATAGGATCAGCCTGCTGAGTCCATCCATTCAACAATGGCCATACTTACATCTTCTACTTGGACATTTTCTACTGGCACCTACGTAAAGAAGGTTAATTTATATTTTTTTGAGAAAAATATGTTGAAAATATTTATCCTGTATCGCAATACTGCATGGCTATTAAGATGCCTCATTAATGACCATAAGGATTCTATGAATAAAATCTTAAAAAAACTGAGGTGAAGTATTGAAGTGATGATTTAAAGGTTTCTCCACCTTGAAAAATCCAAAAACTATGAAAATAACTTGTGTATTGTTAATCTGGTGCGAAAAGGAAACAAAATGAATATTAATTAAGGGTTTCACATTAAAAAAAGCAACGAAAAAAATGAAGATAATCTTTGGAACATGGTGCAAATACAAGGAAAGAAATCCATATTTAATAAAATTCTAAATATTAAATTAAACCGATTGCACCGCATTGGAAAAGTAAATCTGAATATTATACATCTGAAATGTTTTCTAAATTTTTATTGAAAAAAATAAAGTTATGTATAGGTAAGGTATCGCATTGTGATCATGACGATCGTAATTCAAAACAGGCAAGTGCAATAAAATTACTTGTTAAAAGGACACATGTTAGTTTAAAATATTTATTTAACTATAGGCCTTATTATTTATTTTAATTTGTTAACAAATTAAGATATTTATGTACGAATTCGAACGAATGAGGTTTTTCGTAACTTATCTCGGGGGTCCCATAACGGAAAGTTGGTTTCGGGCTCATGTGTCACTATGGGATCAAGGTACGTGTTACCATTGGAGCAAGGTACGTGTTACCATTGGACCAAGGTACGTACTACCATGGGACCAAGGTACGTGTCACCATGGGACCGTACGTGTCACCATGGGACCAAGGTACGTGTCACCATGGGACCAAGGTACGTGTTACCATTGGACCAAGGTACGTGTTACCATGGGACCAAGGTACGTGTCACCATGGGACCGTACGTGTCACCATGGGACCAAGGTACGTGTTACCATTGGACCAAGTTACGTGTCACCATGGAACACGTAATAACCTGTGTTACAATTGGACACAGGTTATTACATTTTCTGACACTTTTAACGTAAAAGACACGAATGATACATAATTTAACCTCTTACAGATGCTTAGGAAAATATTTTAATACTGTTGAAGGATTTTGTAGAAAAATACTTCATGTTAAATCACTGATGGTTTTTAAAATAGTTATTATTTTATGTTCAGGTTTATGAGTTAAGCATATTCTCAAGCTTAATGGTTGGATACCAATAAAATTTGTATTAAAAAACCTAAAAATATTTAAATATAACTGTTTATTGCTACTACACATAATTTACTGTCTCCAAAACATTAAACAATGTGATTTATAACAATAACTAGAATTTAATAGGAGCTGAGTAATGAAGTGAAAGCACAGAATGGAGCCGATACAAGGTGGTCTACAGCGGAGGCCGAAGGATGTGTCAGCGATTCCGAGTTTAGATAACGTTTTGATCGTAAATCAGTCCCTAACATTATGTCATTCTGGATGCTCCTCGAAGTTTCTCTTACTACTTTACTTACTGTTATTCTTCTAAGTTAAAGCAAGCTCGCGCTGCAAATTCATATTCATAGATAATATAAGGTTTAACCTGTGAATATGTTATTTCCAGATACAAGTGGATGAGTTATAAGAATCTACGTGTTAGGGGGTATAATATTGTACTATTTTCTAAGTTTGAAGATGATTGAAGAACCTCAAGATTTATTGATCTAAATTGAATTTACTCTCTCGTTGAATGAAGTATAGCAACCTAGCCTAGAAACTGTCACTATTATTAGTTTTAGGAATATAATTAAAAAATAAATTCTCATGATATTCAAATAGTTACTTAAATTTGCACTTACTATTTCGCTTGCCAAACTAACAAAGTATTCTATCGGAAAAAAACAAACAATGAAGCCAATTGTTATAGCATGTTAATTAAACTACTAAAACAAATTTTTGAACTAGGTGAGAAGTAAAATATGCAATATCTCAGAATCAGAATATTTCTGGCGTACCACACAATAGAGGCTGATTGAAGGAAATCTTCACTTCCGTTGTGTTGACATCATTGCTACAAAATTCGATCTCTCGCTGTTATATCACATAGCACGCTTCTTACAATTTAAGATTGCCTCACCTTTCAATGTTTGAAGTTTTTTTATCGACATTCACTACTACGGTATTACAGTGTTGACAAATATTAATTCAGTCGTCCCATTTCTCGAGAGAAATGCAAAAATAATTATAGTGTGAACTAGCAGCTCCCAGCCCGCGTCACTTCGTGACTTATAAAAACGACTTGGTAAAATAGGCTTTGGTTTAATGATTATTTGGAGTTTTGCAGCGTAAAATACGTTTCAATGATGAATTTTGTGGATTTTGTGATTTTTTAGTTTCCTACTAATTTTTTATGTCATAGCACTGGAATGAAATTGCCAGTAATTTAACTTCTCATCAACTTTTAACAATAACTTTTAAAACTAACTCATTATTTTATACTTGAAACTTCAATATGGGTAAGAAATTCCTCACGGAATTTGAGAAGTTAATTTATTTAATCTTCTTTTAAAGTGTCCATGTTTACACTTTTGTACATTCAACACTTTGAAATTTCGACAGTGCGTCAGCATTCATTTCACATTAAATGGGTTTTTATGAATTTTAAAAATACAATTAAATGGGTGTTAGTTTAAATGGATCTTCATTGCTTGGCGCATCTTCATGTCTCTGTTTTAGAGTTAAGTCTACACAACATCTACGCGTCAGTTTCTTGCATTCCTTTGTTAGGTCTTAACAAAAATCGGTAAGAAGCTGGGCAAACCACAGATTTACTTTTTAACTAATCTCTATATAAAATTTATAAAATAGCCATTCGCCGTAAAAACAAATTATTCAACACACATAACGGCCAAAGAATAAAATTTTCAATCAGACCCGCTTTTTGTTTCACATCTTAAATACATATTTGGCAAATTTTTACCTCAGCAAATAACATAACTTTCTATGAAAAGCCTTCATTAATTTAGGCAAATTGTTATTGGTACATTTCAAAATCGAGTAAAATAGGTAGGCTAACTGTTAACACTTCAATATCCTCCCATCCCAAGTACATTTACAAAATACAGGTTTTAAATGTATAGTGTGTCTTAAAACTTGAATTATTTAGGTTAAAATTCAACTAATATTGATATTTTAAAGCTTAAAACGTTGAAACATGCATCAATGTGTTAAAACATGTATCGATGTGTCTTCACTGTCAATAGATTGTTATAAAATCCCAACTCCAGAGCACCTCCTATTTACTTATGTTCATTTTTAAGTTTCCCTTTTAAGAAAAGAAATACTGTAAATTAAGATGCTTACAGACTGTTAACCTTAGTTTTAATATGGCAAATACTCTTCCTTATTTTCTTTTGTCTTAAAAAAACTTAAGTATTTTAAGAAATCAAAATCATAATGACATTTGCTTGCCCTGCATTCTGTGGCATATCTCTGGAACTATTTCAAATCTTGATCATCTGTTTTGTTACAAACAAATGTGAATTGGAAAAAGTTCACAGGTTCTAACCCAGATAGTAGCACTTTCGCTGAATTTTCAAAAGCCTCTTGTGTGAAGGCTTTTCATGGGATATTTTCCAAACCTGCAAAAGGCACATCTAGAGAGTAATAGCTTTAATTTGATACCAAATATGCACAGAAAAATTCATTTCTAGGGGTCGATTTGCTCTGGACAAAATCCCAGAAATTCTTTTAATAATATAGATAGATTGCCAGTTCGTGTGGAAAGGCCTTGCAAGAAATACCTGGCCTAAAGTTAAAAATAATAATCGTAATTGTGAATTAGATAAATTAAGGAAAGTAATTAAGAGGTAAATAGAAAGTCGAAAGACAAAGTATTAACGTTGTGGCGGCTGTTGTCATTTCGTAATCTCTCCACCTCAGCGCTGTCCTATCACTGCTGCGGCGCCCTGAACACGCACCGTTCTTGTTTTTTTTGTCCACAAATGTCAATGGTATCAAATTAAACATTAATTATAATTTCAAAAAACTTACGGTAAAATCCTGAAAGGTTTGAAAATGGCCTCAAACGTTGCAAATCGCTTTTGTTTTAGAAGTAAGGTTGCTGTAACCAAAAATTGACGATCTTGTAGAGAACGGGCAATGGCCTTTTTATTGTGATAAACTTTAAACTGTTATCGAAATTCAAACTAACAATTTATTTCTTAAGTGTGTCTAAATACAAATTAGAGTAGCCAGATTACTTTTATTTTATGCCATCAGGTTATTAAAACCCTCCACACTGCATAATGTTTTTCACAAATATTTTAATTTGTCCTTACTTGTATTTTACATCATTGTTCATTATTTGACATGTATTGATTAACGTTTCCAATAAATACCTTGAATTCTATCAAACAAAAGGTTAATGAATTGTATTAATTAATTTCCTCCGCTTTGTAACTGACGAGTCCAAATTAAACCTGTGAAATTTAAAACAATTGATTCACAATGTGGACTTAATTAGCTTATGAGGTTTATTTACGACTACTTGATGAGGCATGGATGTCAGAGTTTTTTTCGTATGAAATATTATTTTTATTTCTTTATCACCCAGCTGATTTTATTAACAAGGTAATAAATAGTGATTTCCTACAACCGCACATACAGAATCAGTTTGCGCACTGAAAACTAATCGCACTGAAACTGTTTACTGAGGAGCGAGCGAAAAAGTACCTTACGCTCGCCAGCTGATGATCTGCTCCGTTTTGATTGGTTGAGGTCATTGATTCGACCGAGCTTGAACTGTTTATAACCATAAAAACACAAATCTCACATTCAGTTTCAATGGACGAGAGTAAATGCGATCCTATTTAATGTATAGGAATTCAAAACTGCGGATGGAGGGAAAATGCTGTATGTATTTCGCGAGTAAAGCATCTTTCCAGCTTTTGCTAAAATTAATTGTTTAGCTCAAGTGAGAAAGGCCCACTTTACGCGCTTAATAAAGGTTTCTTATGCCTTTGAGTAAGAATATCAGGGTGTCTGTAAAGTCCGTCACCAAACGCCATAACTTTGTTTATTGGGTCAAAATAAGCAAAAAAGTTCCTGTGAAGGTATGTCCAAAAATGCATATTTACCCAAATATCCGCCATTTTGTATTTTTCACAAAATATTTTTTATCTCCGAAGTTTGTTAATTTATTTTTGTGAAACTTGGTATGTACCTATAACTAGTCAAGGTCAGTATATGAAAAAATAATCAGCATGATCGAATAGTAAATTTCAAAATGGCGGCCGTTTGAAACCTTTAATTTGAAATATCGGAAAAACGTTACGTAGTACAAAAAATATGAAGGATTAAAATTTTTAGAAAATTTAATTTCCTGTCTATTGACACCAGAATTATGAAAATCGGTTAATAAATAACTGAGTTATAGTCAAATTTATCTACTGAGGCAGCGTAATTGACCTATGTCAGCGTATGACTCAATGCAACAATGGGCCATTTTCCCTCCAACTTATGCTGCCTCGTTAGATAAATTCGACCATAACTCAGTTATTTATTGACCGATTTTCATAATTCTGGTGTCATTAGACTAGAAATTAAATTTTCTAAAAAATTTAATCCTTCATATTTTTTTGTACTACGTAACGTTTTTCTGGTATTTCAAATTAAAAATTTTAAGCGGCCGCCATTTTGAAATTTACCATTCGATCATTCTGATTATTTTTTCATAAACTGACCTTGACTAGTTATAGGTACATACTAAGTTTCAAAAAAATCGATTCACAAACTTTGGAGATAAAAAATATTTTGTGAAAAATACAAAATGGCGGATATCTGGGTAAATGTGCATTTTAGGACATAACTTCACAGGAAATTTTTTGCTTATTTTGACCCAATAAACCAATTTATGGAGTTTGGTGGCGGACTTTACAGACACCCTGTATATTAAAAAAAATTGAATGAAAGTGTACAATTGAGGAATCTCCAATCCACACCTTAACATTTGATTCTTTCTGACATATCACACAATGCAGGCTGATTGAAGGGAAATCTATACTTTCGATATGCATTCATTTTTTATTTTCTTGTCTACAAATACAACGTGCCAGCCACGATATGCATTTCAAAGGGGGAAATATAAAGATAAATCAGTGATTTGAGGAGTGGGTGTTGAAATTGAGTAAAAAAAAATACTATAATTACGGAAGTGGGCCATAAATTTACAATCCCTATGCAAAGTAGAAATATTAAAATAAATAAATTACAGCATATTAAAAAGGCCTGAAGTCAGTTGGCTCTGAACGATTTAAACAGTTCATCACGGTCGAAAATATTACAGTCTATTAGTCTATTTAATTAATAGGGAAGCATGATTTTTGGGATCCCTTTCTCTCAGCCTGTGGGTGTCTTTGGAAAAATCTGAGCACACCGTTAGAACAGTACCTACTCTCCTGTAGATGTGCAAAAACCCATTACAATTTGCTTCAGTTCTTGAAAAATTGTAAAAAGAAGAATTTGAAATTTAAAAAAATCAACATGGGCTTTATGTGTTGCCATAACGGTTACAGAATAACAACAAAATTTAAACAAATGCAGTCACATATTTTATTGGAGCAATGAGTAAAAACTGAACCCAAAGATTTTCTGGTTGAATTTCAACCGGTAGGTGATCACTAGTTAAGCTTAATTTTCTAATTAATCAGCATGGACAGTTTACTAATGAACACAAACTTAGTTTATATAGTTTCTGGTCAATGCAAAAGTAATTTTAAGCTTGTGGTGAGATTCCATTCTCGGCAGCGCATTCATCCGACACAGGCTCTGTGGCGTTGGATTTGAGATTTCTGTTGTAGCAACGAAGTCTGAAAAACGAAAAGGTTTAATTAGAATTAAAACTTAAACAGTTATTAGAATTAGAATTCTAATTAGAGTTTAATTAGAATTAGGGAACAGTTATTAAACTTTGAAACAATGTTTTACGACTCGATGACGACTCGTTTCGACGTGCGAACGTTTTGGCTATGTCAAAATACAACGACGGTCGAAATGCTCATTAAACCTTTCAGGCAGTGGTAATTATTTGCTAAAAAGATAAAAATTTAAAATATCTAAAGGATCGGCTGGAAGCATTCTTTACTGCATTCTTGACTTTAATTTAAAAACCTTTGTCTTCTTTAAGACCCGCATTCCGCTATAAAATATTTCATAAAAAATCCTCTTATAAACAAGTTGTTGACTTTGATTTTGGTTTAATTTTAATCTGATAACCACGTTATGAAATACTTCTCAGAGGAATTCGAATTTCGGAGTTTTCTAATCTTAGTAAGTTACTGGGGGTAAACCAATACAAGTCAAAGGTTACATTCATAAATTAAGATTACTGTTAATAAATAAACCGGATCTTATAAAGACGGATCTTCTATCAATGGTGTCACACAAACGTGGTTCACCATAAGATTTATCAAACACATACATTTAAAGCTGTAGTATACTACACTGTCATCATTACAACACATTGAAGTCGTTCAGTGAATATGATCATATTTAAGATTAAAACTGTAAATACTGGGTAAGTTAACAGCCATCTTCCTGATATCACTCACTGTAGGTGGGGAGGAGGTTGCATTGCAGGTCCACTCACAGGTTTGAGCGGTGGGGAGGAGGTTGCAGTTGCAGGTCCACTCACAGGTTGGAGCTGTGGGGAGGAGGTTGCAGTTGCAGGTCCACTCACTGGTTTGAGCGGTGGGGAGGAGGTTGCAGTTGCAGGTCCACTCACAGGTTTGAGCGGTGGGAGGGAGTTGCAGTTGCAGGTCCACTCACTGGTTTGAGCGGTGGGGAGGAGGTTGCAGTTGCAGGTCCACTCACTGGTTTGAGCGGTGGGGAGGAGGTTGCAGTTGCAGGTCCACCCACAGGTTTGAGCGGTGGGGAGGGGGTTTCAGTTGCAGGTCCAAGCGGCGCTTATCCTGATTCAGGATCAGCGAGCTGAGCCAAGCATTAAACACCGACGAATGCTTTATATGGCTCTTACTCTGGTGATCCCAGCTTTTTAAATCGGTATTGAATGGGGAAATCTGAATATCACTACCTAAAGCAATAAAATATAAACACTGGTTTTTACATACTACTATAGATTCTTTCATCTCTGTTACTACGTATGTGACCTACGCATAAGAGCAAAAAATGAAGGAGATTACGCTTTAGAAATGTTTGCATTAAATGGTAAATGTCATTACTTATTATTATTTTATCAGCGCATATCAAGTTAATTGTTTTAAATTAGAATGTCGTTTGGGTCTCCATAATAATAGGTTTAATTAAAAAAGGAATACACACAGATTCTTCACCATTAGTTTTTCCTCCACGGGTTATATTTTAGAGAAGCTCAGATATATCACGACGACAACTCAATAACCAGCGGTTGGCTGTGTTCCATAACTGAGGCCCAACACAATGCAGCATCCTGATGTTAATATTAGAAATAACTCACTCGGATGGTGAGATGTTTAACTGAATCTATACGCTCATAATTGAAAAACTTGTCTTAAGAGACAACTTAGATTGTTCACAGAGGAGAATCAAACAGAGGTATCTTCTCAGCTGGTGTCAAGCGCTGATGTCGAGGACTTATAAAAAAATAGTTCACCATTAACGCCGCGAGGGAGCAGCACCGTCGCTACCCTCTCCTAGGATAGTTTTATTTAGTCGGCAAATAAGAAATTAGACATGCACCATGAATTAAGGTCCCATAAATTTTATAATTAATTCTAGCACTATTTGATAAGCTGAAATAGAATTTGACGGATGCCAAAGTGGCACCTCTGGGTAACTTTGAATCTCGGAGGTGAAAGTTCACAGGGCCGAAAATACTGAAACAGCTATAGAAAAAATTATAATTATCGTATCCAAACGAATATTTCCTAAGATAATGATTTGAAACCACCGCTAATAGTTGCAGGATGGTAAATACTTTATTTTGATATTTCAGCCGTTTTGGGTTCGCCACTTTGGATACAAGCTAAATATTTTTTAATATGAATGTAGAATTGTGACACATCATTATAGACTAGATTTTCACGGTGATTTCAATGCCATTAAATGGAACGGTATGTTTGAAAAATATCGTTTTCAAGATATATTCAAATAAATCAACTACAATGGGGGGGGGGGTTAACAAAGTTCCCTGTACATTGTTTATAGGCGTTTCCAAATTAATCCGAGATTATATGTGGAGGTAGGCGCTTATGTAAATATTTAATAATTCCATTCGTTAATTTGGTTTGAAATACAATTTATTCCTACGTTAAACATTATGCTTGGATAAAAAACTACATTCTTAATTTTTCTTTTCTACAAAACCTCGCCGAACTCTTGCCAACCTCATCTAAATGGTTAAAATTGGTCCATAACTGTTGGGGGTGTTTGTATCCAAACAAACATAGCGTATTAAATTAGTATGACCATAAAATAAGTGGCGCGGGATTTTATTGGAAATCTCGGTTGATATATTTTCGTGACAGATCTGTGCTATTCATATCTTCCTAGAACTTCCTATTACGTCCCCTGTCCCTGGTTCCTTGCATATTACATTAACCGAATAGCTCTATTGGTCAATCAAATAAATTGACTAACTGTATATATGAAATATTATTTGCCAAAAATAAGAAATTGATTACGAGACACACAATATTAAAACTTAATTAAACAACAACACACAACGATAGAAAATAATTTAAATTATTTAATCATAGAGAATGAGCTGAAATAAGAACAAGGGACTTATTTTGAAAGAAAAGTGCGCCGAGAAGCTGGAATTTAGTCAGGGGCAGCCAATAGCATCATCAGCATTTTTAATGACACAATAGTGACCCCTGCAGAGGCACTGTGGTGAACCTTTCTCCTCACACTATCAACATCTGAGTATTGTTTAATGTACTGGTTGTGACGACAGTGATTATTGTCACATCAACATCACCTCAGCATTGTGACGACCACAGACCGACCCCTCTCCTGCTGTGGCACTGTGGTAGACAACATCTGAGTGTTGGTTAATGTCCTGGTTGTGACGGCTGTAGTTATTAACACATCAGCATCTCCTCAGCATTGTGACGACCACAGACCGACCCCTCTCATGCTGTGGCACTGTGGTAGACAACATCTGAGTGTTGGTTAATGTCCTGGTTGTGACGGCTGTAGTTATTGTCACATCAGCATCACATCAGCATTGTGACGACCACAGACCGACCCCTCTCCTGCTGTGGCACTGTGGTAGACAACCTCTGAGTGTTGGTTAATGTCCTGGTTGTGACGGCTGTAGTTATTAACTCATCAGCATCACCTCAGCATTGTGACGACCACAGACCGACCCCTCTCCTGCTGTGGCACTGTGGTAGACAACATGTGAGTGTTGGTTAATGTCCTGGTTGTGACGGCTGTAGTTATTAACTCATCAGCATCACCTCAGCATTGTGACGACCACAGACCGACCCCTCTCCTGCTGTGGCACTGTGGTAGACAACCTCTGAGTGTTGGTTAATGTCCTGGTTGTGACGGCTGTAGTTATTGTCACATCAGCATCACCTCAGCATTGTGACGACCACAGACCGACCCCTCTCCTGCTGTGGCACTGTGGTAGACAACATCTGAGTGTTGGTTAATGTCCTGGTTGTGACGGCTGTAGTTATTAACTCATCCGCATCACCGCAGCATTGTGACGACCACAGACCGACCCCTCTCCTGCTGTGGCACTGTGGTAGACAACATCTGAGTGTTGGTTAATGTCCTGGTTGTGACGGCTGTAGTTATTAACTCATCAGCATCACCTCAGCATTGTGACGACCACAGACCGACCCCTCTCCTGCTGTAGCACTGTGGTAGACAGCATCTGAGTGTTGGTTAATGTCCTGGTTGTGACGGCTGTAGTTATTAACTCATCAGCATCACCTCAGCATTGTGACGACCACAGACCGACCCCTCTCCTGCTGTGGCACTGTGGTAGACAACATCTGAGTGTTGGTTAATGTCCTGGTTGTGACGGCTGTAGTTATTGTCACATCAGCATCACCTCAGCATTGTGATGACCACAGACCGACCCCTCTCCTGCTGTGGCACTGTGGTAGACAACATCTGAGTGTTGGTTAATGTCCTGGTTGTGACGGCTGTAGTTATTGTCACATCAGCATCACCTCAGCATTGTGATGACCACAGACCGACCCCTCTCCTGCTGTGGCACTGTGGTAGACAACATCTGAGTGTTGGTTAATGTCCTGGTTGTGACGGCTGTAGTTATTGTCACATCAGCATCACCTCAGCATTGTGATGACCACAGACCGACCCCTCTCCTGCTGTGGCACTGTGGTAGACAGCATCTGAGTGTTGGTTAATGTCCTGGTTGTGACGGCTGTAGTTATTGTCACATCAGCATCACCTCAGCATTGTGACGACCACAGACCGACCCCTCTCCTGCTGTGGCACTGTGGTAGACAGCATCTGAGTGTTGGTTAATGTCCTGGTTGTGACGGCTGTAGTTATTGTCACATCAACATTACCTTGGCATTGTGACGATTCAAGACCGGTCCCTGCTTAGGCATTGTGATACAACTCTCTCCTCGCCAATCAATTTCTAAGTGTGTTAGTTGATATACTGCATTTATAAGGAGATTATCAAGTTAATTAACTCCCTAAGAAACAGAATCCGTAACTGATTCCTATGATTTCTGGCGATGGATGGGAAGAGTAAAGAAGTTGGGCGTTGCCACGCGTTGCCTACGTAACCTAATATTTCGAAAAGACGATTACCATTAGCTTCCTATAACATTAAAAATAGTGGAACCAATTTATGTGTTTAGGTGTGATACCTTGCCACTTCGAACAGTAGTTCCAGGCAATTGTACAAAAGACGCCTTTGACAGTGTCAGTGAAAATGTTTACTTTTCCTTACCTTTTCCTCTTCAAATCTTAGAGTCTATGTTACAGTGTATTCTTTGGTGAGAGTTGCATAAGTTGTTTTCTTTGAGTAATCATTCATCTTTTGGTTTTAAGTGGCTACATGATACATGCTTGATTTGGACATATATTCTAATACAGTACAATTTGTATTACTAAATCTCCCAGGGACTATAATTTTCATAATGGCATTAAATTATAGTAAATGAATCAAATGAATAATTTGTTGAAATGCAACGTAAAGTTGAACCAGCCTGTCAACATTTGATCAAGCAAATTTTACACAAATCAAAGGTTTTTAATGAAAGTATGTTAGTTGTTTCATACTAAAATGAAATTGTTAAGTATTATTCTTTTTTACTTAGTGAAACTGAAAGTTTTCTGTTTTCATTTCAGGTAAACCATCGTAGCTGAGAAAAACTAAAGGGTACGTTTTAAGTTAAAGGCTTTTCTTGAAAAGCCTTTATTAGGAAAATATAATACTGTTTGGTTTTAATAATGAAGTATCTTACTTAATAATATGACTCCTGATAAAACGGCCCAAAATGTTCCCTGGCTGGTTTCCAAGGAGATTCAATGCTTATGATTACGGCATGTCTCGTGCATAAATTTATAGACCCTTGTCAAGCCCTTATTATTATAGCTACAAGGCTTGAAAGCTGAGTTATTCTGTATAACTGATTCTATTAAACAATAATTAAGTTTTCAAATATACCTGAAAATTTAGATTTAAAAAGTACTTATTTAATCGTCAATGTTCAAAAGAACCTGTTTTGATAGTTAGAAATAAACATTAAAAGATTTACGAAGTTGTTTACTTTTTTATATTTTATATCAGTCAAATAATATTTGTCCAGCAAGACGATCGTGGGTTCAACACGCTGATCCTGTCTGTTGATATCATCCAGCCTGGATCGCCCGCTGAGCCCACTCTTTACGTTTTTATCGTTTTCATTGTGATGCATTGTAAAAACATTCTATATGGTAAAATGGATTTGAATAATTGTCAGGAGAAATATCTTGACTGTGTGAAATGTCAGTCCTTATTATGTATCGTCTCAGGAATGAATAAATTCGTTTATATGGCAAAAACAATATAAATTGGAAATAAATAAATACTGCCAAACTGTTCATAAAGTTGTAGGAGTGACGTATAGAGAGATTTAAACATGACGTTAATTACTAAAATATAAAATGCGAAATATTTTATCGATGTCGTTGGTTCTGTTTTATTAACAAAATAAGATTATTTGTTTTTTAATAATTATGTAACCGTTTGATACTTTGAGGATTTTTATTAAAATAGGCCATATTTTTGACTATTTTAACAATGGAACCTGAAAGTTAAACGTATGCAAATTTAAAGACACCTGCAAGAAGAAGTGCATTATTTAAATCTTTAACTGCTCAATGTTTTTATTTCATAGTTTCCAAAAAATATTTTATATATTATAACAATACTCATACAACAGAGACAATTTATTTAAAATATATCGTTTCCAAAATAAAAACAGTTTTTGCGGTGTGTATAGCTTTTTTTCGTACGAGAGACCGAAATTATTAATTTCATTCATTTAAAGAATGATGGACAGTATGAATAGTTTAGTCAATCAATAATAAATAAATAGTTATTATAGAAAATTCCAACTTATCTTGTTTTATATTAAGAGTTCAACTTGAAACGCATCAAAATTATAAGCTATTATAGCTAGAAAGTCAAGGATTTAAGACAGACAAAATTACAGCGTAAGGAAATGTGCCGAGAGGTCCATCCGCAATAGAGTGAACTTCCGAGACTGCTCAAAGGCAGCTAATACAGCCATGTTTGAATGAGTCCATTAATAGATCAAAACATTCCAGCTTCTATGCCTATTTAACGTTTGTCCCTTTCAACAACATTAATGTATAAACTATCCTAAAATCGACTAATAATCCGATCAGTTAACCCCGTCCAAAATTAATACTTAATAAGAGATTTATTCATGGGTTTTCTTACATGAGAACAACAAATAAAAATTTGTTTAAAATAAAACTTACAAGCTCCCACGAGGAAGCACGTATCTAGACGACATACAATAGGAGGGCATTATATTTCAAGGTCTTCCTAGGAAGGAGGCAAATGACCGAGATCAGTTCGATTCCCGTGTGACAATAATATTAGAAAAATTGGAATAACTCACTATCGTCGACACGCCTTATTCTCGGAAGAATAGGGCTGGACTTCAGTCGTTCTCCCAAGCTCCGTAGGTATTAACGTAGCTCCATTAACGAAATTACTCTCTAAGAAGTAGAGAAACAGGGATCCGCGTCGCCAGCCAGTCGAAGGCCCGCGTGGATCCCCGAGTCGGTGCCTCCCCCTCGGTGGTAGTTGGCGTCCCCCGGGTGATCTCCACTCCTTTCGGTGGTCTGCGTGGTCCTCGGTGGTGTCTTCGCCCCCTCGGTGGTGTGCGTTGCCTCTTGATGGGGTGCTCACCTCGGTGTTGGTCTCCGTTGGCCTGGGTCTCGTTCCGGTTGGATGTCTGTTGCTGGATGTCCCTCGGTGGTGCGAGTCTCGAAGTGTAATCTCGAAGTTCGTGCGTTGAGGAGATAGACTGTCTCGAGGGTGCCGATGGGTGCTTAATACTGTCCGCGACGGTTTGCCAACTCCTACTCAATTCACAGTGGCCCCTGAGTTCCCCAACTTATTGTTTCTACTCCTCCTCGAAGACTGATTTCCTAACTCTCCCTTCCATTGGACTTTTCCCCCGTAGTGCTATTGTCACGCCCTCCTGCCAATCGGCGATGATGGATCCGATACCTACGGAGCCATTGTGAGAACGACTGAAGTCCAGCCCTATTGTTCCGAGAATAAGGCGTGTCGCTGATGGTGAGTTATTTCAATTTTTCTAATATTATTGTCACATTGGAATCGAGCTGATCTCGGTCATTTGCCTCCTTCCTAGGAAGACCTTGAAATATAATGCCCTCCTATTGTATGTCGTCTAGATACGTGCTTCCTCGTGGGAGCTTGTAAATTTTATTTAAAAAAATTTTTATTTGTTGTTCTCATGTAAGAAAACCCATGAATAAATCTCTTATTAAGTATTAATTTTGGACGGGGTTATCTGATCGGATTAATAGTCGATTTTAGGATAGTTTATAAATGTCACTTACATAATAATAGACAAAATCATAATGCCAAATAATGGTCGCTTTTATCAGCTGGGCATCCGAATGTTCACAATGCTCGTTTGATGAACTCAATTTGGCTTGATTTATCCAGAATTAAGCTACACAATGTTGTTCCATGAATGCTCAAAAAAACTTCAGCTAATAGAGAGATATTTAAGGGGAGTCTTTACCTTGAAAAGAAAAATAATTATTATTGCTGGTTTTAGTACACAACAGTTAAGTTATAGTAAAAGCCTCCATACCATACATAGTTTGAAAAATAATTCCAATGGCCAAAAATTCTACATTTGAAAAACTAATATACGTATTTTAATTTAAAAAATGAATTTTTTTAAATCATGGAATTTATTTTTAATAACCTATTTTAATTATGGTGTCATACTTTTTTTATGTACTGACAGAATTGTAATTTTTTTCACATTTGTTTTGGATTTTTTTCAATCAGAATTGCTATTTTCAGTAGTTTTGCAAGTTTTCTGCGGAAAGTATTGTATTTTAGTGTGCGCTTAGCAACATATACTTTGAGTTTATAACATAAAACTTAAATTTATTTAATATTTTTATATTCACGAATATGCGGGCCTATAAAAATATTATGTATCAATTTCTTTTCAGAATTTCAAGATTTATGGGTGTTTCAATTAGCGTTTCCCTTAAATTAGGCTACCAATAGACCGAAGCATTGTAGCTGTCGTTAAAAGTTTATATTCCTAGTTATCTTTTGCTCCTTTATCCAACAATTGACAAAATCGTCATACCAAATAATAATACTTTTTAATCAGCTGGGTATCCGAATGGCCCCAAGATATCCGAATGGTGCTCGTTTGATGAACTTAAGTTGGCTGATTCCTGAAAATTGTCTTCAAAATGTTGTTCATAGTTTGATACTGAGCCCGTATACCTACGGTAATTGGTTTCTTACTAATGAAAGACCTGGGCCAACAACATCCCATGAAGGTTAAAAGGCGTCTCAGCCCAAATGATGTTTAATTTCTTCATGAAAAAATATGAAACTTGATAAAACGATCCTTCAGAGCTGTGCTGCTCTTAGTATGCGCGCGACCTCATCGCCGACACAGGATGAACAGGATAAAAAATTCATTAAAAGGTTTTTTTATTATATGTTATCATTTACCTTGCCTCGAACGAATCGTATCACTGGATGGTATACAAATCCAAGATTAAAAACCTTGAAGGCTTTGAAGGGTATCTCACAATGCTCAGTCAACTTCTTTATAAACTAACAAGACCATGCGTCAAAGAGAAACAGGAAAGGGTGAAAGGGCATTTGCTTCTAACACTTTTATGTGCGGCGCTTGCCGCGCACAAAACATTACAAGGTCTGATTACACAGCGACGAATGTGAATGTTCTTCACAGCCCGGGATATTGCGACTTCACATCTGTGATACTGCCTCTGAGTTTGATTGTGTTTGTAGAATGGATACACATAAATTTTTCAATCGGTAAACAAGTTATTAAATTATTAATCATAATATCTTAAAATATAAAATTGAATAAAAAGGTGTTTACGTCATAATACACGGATGAAGATAAACAAAAACTGATATTAAAGTATATATTCAAACTGTTGAATGATTTTAATGTTTTCATTTTTATTTCTATTTATAATAGTGTTATAGTACATTTTATGGACACGTATGTCATAAGGGAGTAAAAATAACAGTTTTTTTAACAGCTGCGATATTCTTTAAATTATTTCTTAGGGGAAAACTAAAATTAATGCATCAGAGCATTAATGTTAGTTGTGTTCCCTCCTTTAGTCCTTTTTCAAAAAGAACGCATTTATTAAATAAGTGATTCTAGTAGAATAAACAAGTACGAGTTTATGTAAGCCGTAGTTAAGATGAATGTGTGATCTTACAGTTAACTAGTAATTAAATAGTACATTTGTCATATCCATATTTACAAAGAGATTTTTCTAAAAGTTTCTTTGCCATTCCTTCGTTGTTAATAGTTCAATCATGAAATTGAAAGTCTAACTGGAGTATTTGCCGAAGTCGTTGAAAGTCCTATCAGAAATTAATTTCGTTCTGAAGGAGATTCTTAAACGCACTCCTTGCAAGTAATTCGTAATAACAATTCAGCTAATGGTTCTTACAGCTATTTCACGATCTTGGAATTTGTGAGGTAATTTGAGGACAAGTAAAATCTTTGTACTAAGTACAGACTGATTTTACACTCTAAAAATTGTGATTTGTTTGTGACTTTTACTGGTTAAAAATCATAAAGGTTTTGTGCTCGTAATAAACATGAAAAACATACAATATGGGACGCACATTTTGTCTTGATATAGAGACTGAAGGTACGATGTATACAGATAGGATCGTTATCGAGGGTTAAGCCGCCATTGACCTACCCTTCATGGAAATGCCTTAACCTCATATTTAAGCTTATCAACTCAATTATATAAATTATTAGCATCTATACTAAATAACGATTTTTATAAGCTTTACATTACATATTTATTATATTGTTGTACGAGACACCAGTTTCATAGCATATGCTATGTATTATACCATTCAGAAAACTTAGCTTAGAAGTTAGCTTTGAAAAACAACCGCTCTACAAAAAATTAATGTTACCTTAAAATCTATAAAGTAATTACTACCGTTACTTTTTTAATAAAGATAATTAGTCTTAACAAAATAATAACTAAATCTAGAAAAGTACTGATTATACGTCGTAATGCATGTCTCCATATTGTTTGTTATATGATATTTTTCTTTTTCTGATTGTCTCTGAATACAAATTAATCAGGTGTACTTTTCAAGGTTTGGGTTTTTATAAGGACACAATATTTTTAATCCGACGAATTTATCAGCTTTGCGTAAATAGACTAATCAGATGCTGAGTTGGAAACCAGGTTTGATTAAAACCAAATATTGAAACCGAGTACATACACTCCAGCCTGAGACGGCTAAGCAGAAAGTGATCTCTCTGAGCCCGAGTTATCATCATGAAACCACAAAATAATCGTCGTTTCCAGTGGTCAACGATCTCAAAAACAACCACAAACAATCTCATCTGGTTGTAAGGATTAAAGATTCACGAAAGTGTTGGATCATAACGTAACATAAATTGACACCTCTCAGATTATGATAGTTATAAGAAAACTGAGGGATTGAGGTCGTAACGCATATAAAGCAGGATGTAGCTGAAAAAACACCATACCAGAAACGATTAGTTGTTTCTGGATTAAGTTTAAATCGAATAAACAAAGCATTTACATTTTGTATATGTAAAGAACATTCCAATATCAAATTTCATCGGAATATGAAAATTATATATTCCAGAACTGTTGTATAGTTGGTCTTTCTTCGATTTACTGTCATATCTTATGAAATCAGCTTTTTCAAGCGCTGTTAAGGCAAATACATGCTTTAAGAAAGATCCTCAAAGAACATGCAACTCACTCTCATCATTATTTTACTCATAGATTTGCAGAATTTCTCAGCAAGCCTTACCTATAAAAACTCCGACATTCTGTTGCTTCGTTGAAAAAAATAAATATATTCACATTGCCGCAACAAAATAAATTCATAAAATAATACTACAAGTCATAGAAATACACTCCCATTGTTATTCTATGTAATAAGTTAATCTTTGATTTGTTATGGGTTTTCAATATTAGTTGCAATAATTGAATGACTATAGCTTATTTATTTCTATATCCGTTCGTAAGATTTACCAAGTCATTTTTTTCAATAGATTTTGGCACAGTGAACAAAATAAAAATAGTTAAAGGATAAAAAGTACTTTTTTTGTTATTGTAACGTCAGCAAAGTGTACCTCACCAATTGTTTCGCAACAATAATTTTGGGGATGCAGAAATAAGATTATCAGTTTTAATTTATCTTTTTTTTTATATATTTACTCTTACCGTGCGTGAACAATGCCTTTCTAACGAACTTTGTTTTGAATGTGTTTGTTTGGGGGAATTCCAATAGCAATCACTGAATTGTTTGATGATTCACTTTTTGTTTAAAATTTACTTTCTAAATGTTTACCCTCGAAATTTCACCCTAAATGAGGAATACACAGAGAGCCAAAAATTTTACTCTTGTCAAACAACATGATTTTTATTAGTTTTGGATTAAAAAATGCAGTAGATATTTTATTACCATCTAAGTGTATTTCAATGATGAGGTATAAACTACTCCAAGAGCAAATGGCTTCTCTAGATTGCATTGTTGTAGACAATTGATGGTTTCATCAATTGTCTACAACAATGCAACTACCTTTAGGTCTCTACGTCTTGTGTTCACTTCAACTCTGCAATTTGCTTTTTAACCTTTAGTCGACAAAGTGGCATTATTACACTCTAGATAAGACATCAGAAGACTGAATTATCCAATCAGACACAGTATTACGCTATATCATCGTAGATACTTAAATTTGGTTTTTCTTTTCCGCGTCCGATTGGCTCTCCTCCTGGACCAGATTTCGTGATCGACGTCTTGAAGGCACGCGCAGATTAGTCATCAAGCATCCGCATTTATTATTATTTACCGCTTAACTCGACTTATTCTCAAAGAAAGATTCCTTCCCATGCACTTCTTTCAGAAGAGTCAAATTTTAACATTGTTTCTTTTTTCTCTTAATAATATCCTCAACCCAACTCCGAATTAAATCCATGTATATGATTATTTTGGACTCGGAATACTCAATGAATTACACGCTTTCATATTAGATAAAGATTATTGGAATCGCTGGAATTTAAGGGGTGTTATGGGTCTCCAAACAACATATAATTGAGTTTTTCTTAAATTTTACTCTAATTAAAGATCTGTATCTGCAGCTATAGTAATTTTTCCCAAACGATTTTAGTCTAGGAATCTTCACTGGAATACCGGCTTTCATTTGACTCATTAATTATTGAAATTGGATGAGTTTGAAGCAAACGGGCTGTGGCCAAGTAAGCCTAGTTTTAATGTAAAGTTTAATCTATCCAAGGGCTTAAATAAAGATCTATATCTTTTTCATTATTCATGCCATTTTATATATTTTAGTAAGAGAACACGCGGCAAATGACAGGCTTTTATTCGAGATATGTTAATTTAACTCTGACGAATATGATGCGAATGAAAGGCGGCCAAACAACACAAACTTCTCCATAATATTACTTTTAATAAATGTTCTACGTACTTCCAGCAATATTCATGTTATTATTTTTCATGGTCTAAAATTACCCAAGCCGATAAATCATATTTCCTAATGTATCCCTTATTTAATTGTGTCTTTTTATTTTAGGGCCGCCATTTGGACATGTTCATGGTCTAACGTTTTAACATTGAACTGTTTTCCGCAACCTTCACATGTTGTTGAGAGTTGTGTAGGCGTTTTGCCATATCTTATTGCCAATGAATCTCTGAACTCTGGAGGCATGTCTAAATTTAATTTTTTTAGGGGAATGCATGAGAGCCAACCTCCATGTTTTGCGTTTGGTTTTGCATTCCTCAGAATACTTTTTTGGCGGAACTCTGGAAGGGATTTTTGAAAATTCACTTTGACTGGGTAAACATTTTTCGCCACCATCTCCGATCCGCCATGTTGGATGTACAAATTTCTAGCCAATTAAAGTGAAGTTCTTACCACTGGTAAATTTTCGGCAGTGATATAATGCCACAGAATTTAATCACATATCTCCTTTGGCAATAATTTCCTGTATATTTAATGCTTTTGACACCATGTTCAAGATGGCTGCTAAAAAAACATATTTCCCGTGGAGATACAGATGTATATTTTTAATATGTCGATTGGGAGCATGTTATCTAACATTTACAAAAAGTTCTTCCTATTACTTCTACCTCCACCTCCTTTTCCTGTTATTTCTACCATACTATATGGTCAGACCCATGTCAGATCCTCAACCGTTTACATGACATTTTATTTTATTTTTTAATTACTTGATTTAGTCCCATTGTTTCTGCTTTATTGAGAAAACAGACTTTTTCAATAGAGTCTTGTAAAATAACCTTTAATTTTATATAAATCTAATTTCTTGTAATGATTCTAGTTAATATTCCGAATACAGCGAATGAGAATTACAAAATCTGTTGAAATGTTATACCTGGTTTCTTGCATTGTACAAAACTTAACAAAGATTAGAGCATTCGAGAGTAAATCTGAATGTCAAACCCTAACTTCACGTGTCCCGTGTTTATCCGTTGTTTTCTTGATGTTTCAGAACTAGACATTTCACGTATTTTGAATGCAGATTTGGGAAAGGTTTTAAATCAGTGCAGGTTTTTATTTACCCCTGATTTCTGCTGCCCTTTGAGTTGAAAGCCCTGGATTATCTTCTCACTGCAGACCCGCATTCACCCTTGATTGCTAGCTTAATTTGCACGCCAGGGTAAACAAGAAAAATTAATAGTATGGAATTTGTAACCTTGAAAAATGAAAATATTTTTGCTTGTTTGTTCAGCTGAACCGGTTCGTTTGTTTGTTAGACATTATTTTTAAATTCACTGTGTCCGAACAAAACAAAAAACTGAACAAGTAAAGTAAGGTTAAGGAGGGGTAAGGTTAAGGGGGGGGGGTAAGGTTAAGGGGGGGGGGGGTTAAAGTTATTTGTCAATATCTACGGATTTACTGTCTTTACTCAGAGCTTTAAACTAAAAGAATTTAACCTGAAAAAACAAGTTACTCATAGTATTCCAATAAGCTAACATTGTTAGTCCCAAGACCTATCACTTTACGATTTTTAAAAACGTTTTAAAACTTACTATTATAAATGTAAATTCATTTTCATCATATTAATACAGAAACAGCTGTATTCAGTTCCTTTTTGTTGGCTCGAAAGTTACCTATTGCCGGCCTAGGCCGGATAAAATGGAAGTAAACAATCACCTTGATTTGCAGCAAACCAAAGTTTAATGCTTTTTTATTTGTGGTTTATTGGTTTCTTTTTAGAGGAATGTAGTAGCAGCACTGCATCCGTAGCAAATGTTTGCTCTGCTTGTTATAGGTTAGGTTTGAAGGTTTGAGAAATATGTTTATGCAATGACTACGTTATGACTGAAAGTATGTTTTTTCTGCGTAGTATGATGAAAAATATAGCACGATACACGGCCGGGAACTTTTGCCGTACTCGCATGAAAATCCCGCACTCACTTTCGCTCGCGCGGGAACTATCACGCTCGTCCGGCAAAACAGTACTTCCCGGCCTAGTAACGTAATATACTATTTTAAAATGGGTTTTACAGACCGAACAAAATATAGTGACACATCCTGGAATCGTTGGGGCCAGCGTGCCGGGTCCGAAATGTCTAATTCATTAATGTAGGCAACAGTTTTACTTTTATCACTCTGAGCAACGACAATGAATCATGGGATATACTAATGACATTGGAAAAAACTTTATTAGTTTAGGTAAATTTTGGTCACCTGGTTTTATTAGGTTTTAAATTTGAACAGTTTTTTTATACACGGTGTTTAGTAAAACTTTATTAAAACTTATCGAATTTATTTGAATACGCATGTACGTGGAGTGAATGACTTGTCTTCAAAATACGAATGGGTTTCACAACAGCGATGTCTACTTCTATTTTTAACGAATATAAAAACTAATTCATCTTCAACTCTTTAACTTACAAATAGATTTCAAAACTCGCAAGAGCAACTACATACTTGTAAATACCTGTAGACGAATTGTGAAGAGATCGAATTTTAGTTACTAGCATACTGAGTTACTGGTTATGATTTGAATTCAAGCCACTCCTTAGTTCGAAAGGATAAATAAGAACAATATAAAAGTAATATTTTCGAATGCTTACCGTTGATTTATATTCTATAACAAACTGTTGTGTAATGGTGTATGCTAGTCACATATTAATCTTTAGTGTTTCAATAAATAACAGGATAAATCCGTTTGAATAGTTTTATTTTAAAATAAATTCATCAATGATTATTACTAGGGGTATTAAATCAGTGCCGGTGAAATTAGTCTCGCCATGTCAGTGTTTTGCTGTGTTGAACATAAGTGCTATTGCATTTTTTTAAGGCAAATAAACAGAAAACTAAAGAAAGGAATAAAAAATTAATATAAATTGTTAGTAATTTCTCCATTTTGTTCATGACTAGCTGATCAACACGGTTTCACCCGTGGGAAAACAGAAAACTTCCTTGGATTCATAATTTAATGTTTCACAACATAATAAGCTTTCTAATACGGTCGAAATCAAATAAAATTCACTTTTTAGAAGCTTGCTGTTTAATTTCAAATATACTTACGCTAGTTTTAATTCGTCTAAAACACTCTCATATGTGCATAGAATACATAAAATAAGTTCCAGCCATACCAATACTCTAGTTTTTGCGTGAAAAGCGGTCTAATGTGTGATGTTGAGCGTTACCGAAATTGAGAAAAGGCTTGATTAGGATTCTCTGAGCTTTGAAACGCGAAAATAACCAATAATTTCATAATTCCAAGCAATGTACAGACAAAACTCTAATTTTAATTATATAGATAGAGAACCTCCTGAAGTGATACAAACAATGGAATATGCGTGCCTTGAATATCTGCCGTCATTTCATCGTTTCCTGTGTAAGTGTATTTTTTATTAAATGGACCTTTGTAAGTACGACGACTGGGGAGATTCTGGTATGAATATCTTTAAAAGAACATTGCCGATGCCGAAACTTAGGAATTGACAAATTATTCAAGGAACCAAGAAACCTAATATTTTCCATGTCTCTATCTTTTTAAAACTTTTCCGAAGTGGGTTTGATTCGGAGTATAATTTGATAATAACTATGTCAAAGGCGGCAGTGTTCCACATATATCGCACCCATGTTCTGAGAGCGTTGACCCGCCCGTATCCACGTTCAATGTTCGCACCTGGCTGCCAACTGGATGCCAAATGGCTCAATTGATTTCTGAAGCTCCTAAAATACTTAATTTGTAGGCTTTTATTTATAAAGGAGGCTTATCAAAGATCCCTCATTCACGAGGTGCTAAAGAAATAGAAACATTAGGAATTGGTTCCAATAATGTTGACCAAAAAGCCTTTGAACGCGGGTCTGAAACGCTTGATTTCATGGCTGTGGTCTAGACCCATGAAAGATGAAAGATGAAAAATTTATTATTCTGCGCATAATGTAGGGTTTTAAAAGGGTCTTAACAGAACAAACTTAAGATATGAAAACCCTTAAATTACTAGTGTCAATTTACCGAGTTTCCACATTAGACATTTTTTTCTGGATCATTTTTTATTTTTATAAAATTGTGTACTTATTTTATAGAAATAAAGTTTTAGAGATTACACTTTTTAGCGCTCTAATTTTGTTGACAATAAAAAACCAGACCCAGGTCATGTAAAAACCCAAGTCATCTTTACACGTTTCTTATATATATTTAGACTTAAAAATTATAATGGCTGCAAGGTATAATAGTTATCCTTTTTAACAAAATAGACCTAAAAAATAGTCAAATAGTTGAGGAAGGTAAATTAATAGATTGAGTGTTTTACATGATAGGGCAAAATATAGTAAAAACTGTTTACTAAAGGACAGACGAAAACCCCAAGCGTTTTACGACTTATATTCATTGCATTTGCCAAATGTTTATAAAAATCTTATGTCTGAGGTACTCACACTTGTAGGTAAACCTGTGTATCGTTTGAGATCGACCATCAAATTCCAATACGCTTGCATTCACTGTCGCAATAAAAATAAGAAGGAAAACAATAAAAGAATACTCCACAAGAGCAGTTGTATTTCGCATTCTCGAGAAGTTAAAAAAATCATAGATATAATAAATATAGACTATTCTCAAGCTCTAAAATAAAAAATCCACTGAAAACTTTCGTTTTCCGTAAATCAAAACGTAACGTGGTTCAGTTTGTTATCAACATCAAATTCGTTTTCTAAATTTGCTAGCTTTTTCCACCTTAACCTCCTTAGCTTTTTTCAACATATAGACATTTTGTTCATACTTGGAAAATAGGGATTAAAATGAATTTAATATACATTCTTAAATTTATATTGACAAATTTTAACAGAATATTTGGTAGTTTGCACAAAACTCTTAATTATTAATTTATTTTACCGCATTTTTAATCATTTAATTTTTTCATCATTCTTTTTTAGACAGGTACCTCATGGAGGACGTTACCCTGAATATGAGTGAAGGATGAGTGTGATGATCGTGATGATAGTGGCGCGATCTTGTAGCCTTATTACTGACTAAGGTTGGCACGTTCCTTAGACAGGACTGTTAATTAATAGCCCAACAACCAATGGCAGCTGGCCCCAGAAACAACCCCTCAAAAAGTTACTAACTTTTCTCGGGATCGATCCGGCTACCTAAAAGTTTGTAGGCGGGCACTGGTTATAGTGCCCGCCTACAAACTTGTAGGTAGCCGGATCGATCACACCTACCAACGCAGTATTGTACATTCCCTCCCCTTGAATGCTACATAATATAAAATTAATTATTTGAAAGTAATAGTTCCATAACTAAATTGTAAGAAAAATTAAAAATAAACTTAATAACAATATGAGCAGAAAGAGTTCAATTTTTAATACACTCGTTTTTATAGGTTCTTAATTTATAAAAAAATATATATACTGACACAAATGTATGAATATAGCTACCCAATAAGAAACTTTAAAACTGTTTAAACAGGTTTATAACTCAAGGGCCTGTAGTAAACAATCCATTATTCCAGGCGAAAATTTATTAATTTATTCATATGTGCATATATCGTAGACAATAACTGCGATTGGGTACTTTACGATGCCACAACGGGCACTTCATTAGGTACTCAATAGAACATGGTTATTAATAACATTTATGATTCAAGGAAATCATTAGCATCATATTGTATGAATTTACCTCATACTAATCCATTAATTAAGCAAATATACAGGGTGTCCAACTTAACTGTGCCACCATTGGTATTTCAGAAACTATTGGATTTAGAAAAAACTTTAAATGGGGGACTTCACCTATTTTTTTAAGACATTTAAAAATTTGAAATCCATTCCCTTCTGAATGACCGCCATTTTCCAATATGGCGGACAAATTTGATTTTTCTTAAGGAACATCCTGTATTTTATGTGCATTTGGATTCCACGCTTAAATTTAAGAACTTTTCACTCTTTGAAATTTCTTCCTAAACCCAACGGTTAAGAAAATATAAGCAGTTAAAGTTTGATTTTTCCCCATTTGAAATGCATTGTGTCCATTTTAACTGTGCCATCCTATGCAATCCTTATGGAGTAAAAAACTATTCAAAATTGTTCATTTCCTTGAGTGAATCTCGACTAAAAATTATTTCTATGATTGTATCTTAACTAAAATCACATTTTAAACCCTTTTGTTCCCTGGTATTTTTTAATCAACCCAACCGTATCGTTATACCGAGAACCGAAAATAACTCAATGCATTTCTTATGGGGGAAAATCAAACTTAAACTGTTTATATCTCCTTAACCACTGGGTTTAGGAAAATATGTCAAAGAGTAAAAAGTTCTTAAAATTAAGCGTAGAATCTAAATATGCCATAAAATACAGGGTGTTCCATTGGAAAAAGTTGTCCTCCATATTGGAAAATGGCGGCCATTTAGAAGAAAATGGAATTCATATTTTTAAATTTCTTAAAAAAGTAGGTGAAGTCTTCCATTTAAAGTCTTCTCTAAATCCAATAGTTTCTGAAATACCAATGGTGGCACAGTTAAGTTGGACACCCTGTATTGTATACATTAATTACATATTAACTAAACAAAATGTATGACACGTTATGAGTTTACATTTTTATTTATATACGTATTATTATATCAAGCATAAACATAGATTTATAAAAATATGTAGGAAATAGTATTAACTGTAATTGGGGGTAAAGTACAAATCCCACAAGTGCTCAGACAAGTGCAGTAAGAGGAATTCGTGTTAAATTATACTAAGACTGCAAGTTTACAACTAAATTAATTTTGGATTACAGATGAGTTTTTTACATTAATAAGAGTAAAAATAATTTATGGTTGGCTTTTCCAACACTTGTCCTAGTCCTTGGCGCCTACTGAGCAACGTGCAGCGAAACTCCATTAACTACATCGGCAGCTAAAACGTCTTCACTCACATAAGCCCCATTGGCCTTTGAGAATAACTCTAACAAACACTTTTAGTTGAAATTTTTCACATAGATAATTTTTTGAGCTATCAATGTGTAAAGCATTCCTTTAAGAGTTAGAAACCTTCATGAATTTACATATTTATTATTTCACACAAACCACTATTTGATTTCAGAACTTTGTCTTTCACAATACTCAACACAAAAACCATGTAAGTCGTCAAAATTAAACTACGTAGTTAGGAACTTTATTCAAACTAATCCCAACTGTTTTGAAACAATAATTTGTATGCATGAGCTAGATAAAAAATCCTGTGATTTCTTGCTCTAGGATGATTGGAAAGACAGTTTGTGCACAACATTCTCATTAAACAAATTTCACAGCTAATAAAAACAATAAAGTCTACAACAAAGCCTTAAACTGATTGCCTCACAATGCGGTTGGCTAAAACTGTTTTTTTTATTATTTTAATTTCATGTGTGCAAGGTGCACCAAGATAGCGCATGATGCACCATAAAGACGCTTGCAACACATGAAACATATTCAGAATATGTGCTTCATAAAATGTATGTTAACTTGTCAGGTAGATCAGATCAGTTCTGTCTGTGAACACGAGGTCCACTGACAGTAAATCGAAACTTTAGAATCCGTCTCCACCGTTAAAATCTAAGCTAAAAATCTATATATTTCGATACCGAACTTACAATCGCGATTATGTTAACCAAAACATCATTTCAATATTATCATCGAAACGGTAATTTAAAGCATAAATGTCTATCCGAATGATAGTTTAGTAAATTGACAATAATTCTGACAGGTTTAATCGAATTAAAACATTAAAGATCACAAAACATGGTTACAATTACGGTGTAATTACACAAACTTTAGCTGCACCTTCTAAACATTGAGAAAATACACTTTGCACGATACTTCGGTACTACCGACGCACAAAATCGCCTGGGTGCGAGTCAAACATGACCTTCCTTCTCCTATGTCGTAAAAAAATTAAAAACTGGAATTAATTGTTAAATTTGTCTTCAAACATTTCTTAATTAAAGAAATTAATCTTTCGTAGAACCCGCCCATCCAAGGAGAAATATCAGGAATGAATTTAAAGTTACATCCATTTTTATTAACATAATCTAGTACATCTTTGTTTTTGAAATTATTCTCCCAAACTTTACTCAGAATTGAAGCGCCGAGTTTGAACTGTAGCGCGTTGTCCAAATATATAAGTTTAGGTTTGCCTCTTCTACTGACGAACCGTCTTAAAGCGAGTAAGATAGCTGGGTCATTGTAAAACGAGATGGATGTGCCAAAGATTTTCGAACCATTCACCTACATTCACGTTGGTTACACTGCCAAATATATCCATCTCTTCTATCACGTTTCATTCCTAGAATCATATACACATGAAACTGAATTAGCTAACAAAGCAAATTTTTACAATCCATGACTGATTGATTGACTCTAGGTTTGTCAGTTTCTTTAATTGTAAGAGGTGTGCAAAAAATAATCGTAATTGATTTCAATGGTGTGGAAGCGTGTAAATTTATGAATGTAATTAATTATAACGTATGCAATGAACAAGTTGCATTTCTATATTTTACAATATTTGATCTATACGAAAAATAAAATAAGTTATTTTTAGATTAATAAAAGTTAAGTCAATTTATTCTCTTAGTTTTCATTACATTGTTTTTCTATTGTAAACACATGATGTTATAAACATATGTTTGAATTAAATTAAATTGTCTTTCAAAGACACTTCATTAATTTTCATATAATATATGGCTTTAGCCACACTCCCGCAGAACATAAAAGGTAAGTGTTCTAAACATTTATTCTTGTGATTCCAAAGGGTAGAGTAAGCTTAATGGGCGAATTAACTTCTTTTTGTCACTTAAAACAGCTGTAGCACTTCTTGTCCTTTCATCTCTACTTATATGGAGCTGAAAAATTCTTCCCATCTTCCATCCTCCTCTAGGCAAATTTTCATGGATTAATACCACATCTCCAACTTTCGGCATGACTTGAGAAGTTCCTTTTTGTTGTTTGACATCGTTCTTTTTTCTTTCACGAAGGCTCACTAGGTAATCAATTAGCCAAATTTTCCAAAATGAGTTCAAGACATTCTTTCCTTTTTTCCAAAGATCTAAAATATGTTTATGTCCTTGTTCAAATACTTCAAAGTTTTGAAGATCTTTCTGGTTGTTGGCAACAAAACCATTTTTTTCTGTGAAAGTTTAGGAAATGACCTGGGGTGATGATATTATCTGCTAGACATAGTTTATCAGAAGATACGTAAACAAGTGGTCTCGAATTTAAAACGGCTTCGGTTTCCATTAGAATTGTTTCCAGTTGCGTGTAGGTCAGTTTCATTTGCCCAACATTTTTCTTCAAACTTTCTTAATTAAAGAAATTAATCTTTCGTAGAACCCGCCCATCCAAGGAGAAAAATCAGGAATTAATTTAAAGTTACATCCATTTTTATTAACATAATCTAGTACATCTTTGTTTTTGAAATTATTCTCCCAAACTTCATTCAGAATTGAAGCGCCGAGTTTGACCTGTAGCGCGTTGTCCAAATATATAAGTTTAGGTTTGCCTCTTCTACTGACGAACCGTCTTAAAGCGAGTAAGATAGCTGGGTCATTGTAAAACGAGATGGATGTGCCAAAAATTTTCGAACCATTTACCTACATTCACGTTGGTTACACTGCCAAATATATCCATCTCTTCTATCACGTTTCATTCCTAGAATCATATACACATGAAACTGAATTAGCTAACAAAGCAAATTTTTGCAATCCATGACTGATTGACTGACTCTAGGTTTGTCAGTTTCTTTAATTGTAAGAGGTGTGCAAAAAATAATCGTAATTGATTTCAATGGTGTGGAAGCGTGTAAGAATTCATTTGTGATCATATCAATCTCTAATTCCAAGTGAATTGCCCTAACAGTTAAACACGTGAAAATAATTCCGTAGACTTTTCTTGTTTCTCCAGTGTGACCATTTGTTTTTACATATAAAGGATTGGACTCAAGTTCCGCGGCAGATAGTCCACGAGCTGCTAAGTCTGATGGATTCAAACATTATGGTATGTATCGAAATGTCACATCAGTGTTCGATTTAATTTCTGATATTCTTCGCTCAACGAACTTTGGTAAAAGTTTTTAGTGGTATTTAACGAGTGCTGAACACATTGCGAGTCTGCCCATAATATTTTCCGTATGATACATCTCTTAAGTGCAGTTTCCACAAACCTAAGTGATCTTGACCCGATCAGGACACCAAGTAGCTCGAGTCTCGTTACAGTTATGTCCTTTTTTGATTTAGGGGTCAAGTGGCTTTTAGAGAACATAAGTACTGTCTTAATGGAATATCCGTTTCCGATCAGTTGTAAATAAACTGCAGTCGCGTAACAGTCTTTAGATGCATCATTGAAGCAATGGAGTTCCAAAACATCACAAGTAAGTCCAATGTACCTTGAAAAACGGAAATTTGGAATTTCATGTAGGTCCCCTTGGATTCTTTTCATCTGTGATTTCTGGATCAAATATTTGATCCCACTCAATGCCCACATCCCATAGTTTTTTTAATAAACAATTTAGCTCTTAAGATTACAGGATTGAAAATACCTAAGGGATCAAAAATTGATGAAACCAACTTCAAGACTAATCTCTTAGTTGTTTTTGGTTGGTCAAAGTTAAATGGTTCGACAGACAGAGTATCCTGTACCGTATCCCATTTCAGTCCCAATAAGCAGACATTATTATCATTTACAGTTGAGACCTTATTTTCGGAAATGGATGACATGAATATCTTGGAGTTTGAACTCCATCCCCTTAAATTCATACTAGCTTGTTTGAAAACATGTTGTTTTGAAAAAGAGAAATCGCACCTTGATCGGTTAGAGATTCAGATATCATATTATCAACGTAATACGAGTGTTTCAGCTGCTACGTTTTTTCTGAAAGTTGACATTGAGACAAATGGTGTTATATTGTCGCATTTAAGAGAAAGGGACTGGAAATTACACCGAATGGTACCCTACAAAATCTAAACTCTTCAATGTTGTTTTCCAACGAAAGTAATGTGGTATCTTTCAACCATAAAAACCTAGTTACGTTTCTATCAGAGTTTTCCAAGTTTAGTTGAAGAAACGCCTTTTCTATGTCTGCAACCAGTGCTTGATTTGCGGCGGAACGGCCTTCCGGGACATCTTTCTGCCGCAAGAGTCGATCTTGTAAATCTTAATCGGTCGGAGAATGTTTAGTAAGAAACGATCGCGTGCAATCGGACGGATAATTTGCCGTAAAATGCAATCACGTACAATCGGCCGGAGGATTTCCCCATGAGAGAGGATCGTGTGTAATCGGGGAGTATTTGTCGTATAAGAGACAATCGCGTGTGATCGGCTGGAGAATTTGCCGCCAATGACGATCGCGTATGAACGGCCGGAGAATTTTGACGCTAAAGACGATCATGTAATATCGGCCGAAGAATTAGCCGCAAAAGACGATCGCGTATGAACGGCTGGAGAATTTTGTCGCTAAAGACGATCGCGTAAGATCGGCCGGAGAATTTGCCGCAAAAGACAATCGTGTATTATCGGCCGGAGTATTTTTCGGAAGAGACGATCGCGTATACTCGACCGAACTTTTACTGAAATTACGCGCGGAGTTTCGGCCCGAAATTAGCGCACTTTTGTGTAGTCTTGAGCTAAGCCGAATGTTGAAAACGCTAAAAAGACCCGATACTCGCACAAGGCATCATAAAAAAATCTAGAATTTCTTTAGACTTAGACTATTTATTTTTTGTTATTTTAATGCTTGTTAGTAATTAAAATAAAATAATGCTTTGTTAGTTTTTAATTTACTTATTCAAAAATTTGAGTTGGATAAAATGTGGCTTTTTAAATCGACCTAATTATTCATATAGACAAATAATACTTTGTTGAAGGGAAGAATTATAAGGGGGGGGGGGGTTATGTACAAACTGGCAATTACAGTTCCGGTACCTCAATTTTTACAAATCAAGCACTGTCTGCAACTATACCGATTGGATTCAATCGAAACCGGAGAACAAGACCACACATGTCATCCATAATTACCGGTCCACGATATAAACAATCGTTTAAGCTGTTGTTAGATATTTTACTTTTAGCAGATGTCATAAATATAAACGATTCTTACTTTAGTAGTTGTTTTCGATTCATTTATCACGGGATAGTGGGGTATGTAATGACAGACTATTGAGTCATCATTAAGAGGGACCTTTTCAATAATACCGGAACTGAGTTGTTCTTTAATTATTTTATCGTACTCTTGAAGTAGATTAGGTTTGTTTTCAAAACGATGTATGAGTGAATTTAATCGTCCCAATGACAAGCCGTAATGTTTTGGTAAGTTAGGTGGGTATTCTTTCCACGGCCAACCTACAGAATACCTTCTATTTTCTAATTGTACTTTATCATTAAATTGAGTTAAAGCAATGTCGTCATCGTTCTGATACGGACATTCACGAATCCCTAGGCTGTCTAGACTCCACAAGTCCTTGATGTTTAAATTTTTTACGATTTGAGAATCAGGGTGTTCATATAGATCGTTTAATCTGAATAAGCTAGAAGGTTGAATAGTTGTGAGGAAAGAAGTTGAATATAACATTTTTGTCTCTTTTATAATCTTTTCCCTACCATTTAGAATCCAACCAATTTTAGACCCTACTAGATACAATCCATCGTGTACTTGTATTTTTTGCCTGTAACTATGTCAAAATAGTAATCATTTCCAATCAAGAGTTCAATCTCTGATTCGTCATTTTGACCTTTGGCTAAAGTTAAGGATGGGTAGAGTGATTGTATCCGCGCTACGTCAACTGAAGAGCAATTTTTAAGTTTTTCCAGTTATTTGAGGCACCACATTACATTGTAGTCCGAGTACTTTTCCATCTTTTAGTTTCAGACCGGTAGTTACAGTTTGAGTTTCTATAGTCTTTGCTTCTCGATTACCAAAGGTAAAAACAGATAAGATCTGAGTATCATTACTCAGAAGTTTAAGTTTTGAAGCAAGACTTTTTGACATATAAGATCGCTGACTCCCGGTGTCAAACAAAACTCGAGCAGGCTCAGTAAAACCATTTACGGTAAGTTCAATCTTTGCAGTTTGCAAAATTACATTTTCATCGGCAGAAACAAAGGAAATGTCATCAGAAAAAGTAGAATTCACAGCTGAAGTTTCATTTGATTTAGTTTGTTGTGAAAACTGTTTAGAACAGAGACTCCTATAATGTTTTTTCTTTGCTTACAATATACGCATGGCTTATTTATTTTGCAGTCTTTTAAACTATGACTGCTTTTCAAACAAGTAAAGCACAAACCTTTTACCTTACCTTTTCTCTCTTCGATGGTTTTGTATTTCTGACACTGATCGCTCCAGTGGTTTTGCTTGCATTAGATACAGAGTGGATTCTTCTTCTCTGGAGTTGAAAGAGCCTGCGTAATAGTGAAATTTTCTCCACCCAAAGACGGTAGATTCCGTTGTTTTTCGGATGGAAAGCTTTGAAAACCCTTTGTATTTATACCCAAGAGGATTTCCGACCTTTCCTTAGCTTGGATTATATTTCTAATTATATTGCATAAAGTTTTGACATCCATGTTGTTGTCAATATTATGTTCTTCAACCTTGACCACAACATCGATAGGATTTTTCCTCATGATAAGGGAGAAAAAGAAATTTGAGTTAGTGTCCTCACCTAAATTTTGTAAACATCTAGAGTGTTTTTCTATACTATCAAACAAGAATCTGAGCTTATTAGTTTAATTGATTTTTAAAGGCTTAAGTCCATTAAAGCTTTGTAGTGAGAGTTTACTATAAGCTGGTTGTTGGCAAACCTATCTTGAAGCATTTTTACCGCAATGTCGTAATTATCAGAGGCGAGTGACAGTCCAGCAATACAAATTTTTGAGTCACCTATTGATTGCGCCTTGAGATAGTTAAATTTATCTACTTTATTCTAAGAACTATTACTGTGAACAGCAGAGTTGAATGAATCCCAAAACTCTTGCCATTTCAGAATATTACCATCAAAAGCGGGAAGAGTTAATTTAGGCAATCTCACTGAATTAATTGATGTTTTTTTCTACACATATTTGGTATCAAATTAAAGCTATTACTCTCTAGATGTGCCTTTTGCCAGTTCCGAAAATATCCCATGAAAAGCCTTCGCACAGGCTTTTGAAATTTCAGCGAAAGTGCTACTATCTGTGGGAGAACCTGTGAACTTTTTTCAAATTTACATTCGTTAGAAACAAAACAGATGATCAAGATTTGAATAGTTCCAGAGATATATGCCACAGAACGCAGGACAAGCAAATGCCATTATGATTTTGATTTTTTTAAATACTGACGTTTTTTAAGACAACAGAAAATGAGGAAGAGAGTATTTGCCATATTGAAACTAAGACCAACATTCTATGTAATCATATTAATTTACTGTATTTATTTTCTTAAAAAGCAAACTTAAAAAAGGAACATAAGTAAATAGGAGGTGCTCTGGAGTTGGGATTTTATAAGAAACTATTGACAGTGAAGGACACATTGATACATGTTTCAACACATTCATGCATGTTTTAACGTTTTGAGCTTTAAAATATCAATATTAGTTGAATGTTAACCTAAAGAATTCAAGTTTTAAATCACTTTATAAATTTAAAACCTGTATTTTGTAAATGTACTTGGAATGGGATATTAAAGTGTTAACGGTTAGCCTACCTATTTTACTCGATTTTGAAATGTACCAATAACAGTATGCCTAAATTAATGAAGGCTCTTAAAGAAAATTATGTTATTTGCTTAGGTAAAATTTGCCAAATATGTATTTATTAAGCGAATCAAAAAGCGGGTCTATTTGAAAATTTAATTCTTTGGCCGTTATGTGTGTTGAATAATTTGTTTTTACGGTGAATGGCTATTTTAGAGGCAATTTTATAAATGCTATTTAGAGATTAAAGTTCATCAGTAAATCAGTGGTTTGTCCATCTTCTTGCCGATTGTCGTTAAGACCTAACAAAGATGAATGCAAGACACTGACGCGTAGATGTTGTGTAGAATTAACTCTAAAACAGAGACATGAAGATGCGCCAAGCAATGAAGATCCATATAAACTAACCCCCATTTAATGTGAAATGAGTGTTGACGCACTGTTGAAATTGCAAAATGTAGAACGTACAAAAGTTTAAACATGGACTAAAGCAGGTGAAATAAATGGACTTCTCAAATTACGTAAGCAATTTCTTACCCATATTGAAGTTTCGAGTATAAAGTAATAAGTTATTTTTAGAAGTTTGCCCCGATGAGAAGTTTAACTAATGGCAATTTTATTCCAGTACTATGACATAAAAAATTTGTAGGAAACTTAAAAATTACAAAAATTCACACAGTTCATCATTGAAAGGTATTTTACGCTGAAAAACTCCATACATAATCAACATTAAAGTAAAGCCTACTTTATCAAGTCGTTTTTATAAGTCACGAAGTGACGCGGGCTGCTAGTATTTTATTAATAACTATAAAACATACCTTTTTAAAGAAATCTATTATGAACATCAAATCAGAAACTAGAGATTTTCAACTTCAACTTTAACGGTAAAGACAGATTCTAAAGTTTGGCCGACGTGGGTTGGCAGAGTTGTTGCTGTGGTGTAAAGCTCCACCCGAAGTGGAGATAGAGCAAGACGTAGAGTGGGAGTGCTGGTCCCGATTCGCCGGGTTTCTCAGCGCTCTCTGCCTCCACCTTTGCGTCTGAGAGCTCTCATTATTAGCCCTCTTCAGCTTGATGAACATTTTGAGGTAGGTTCGATCGCAGATACGACGGGGAAGTATGCACGAACCCGGACCGTGGCAGCATAAGAGAGTTTCCTCCCCTACTTGTTTTGTTGCCCCGATAGTTGGCGGAATATTTTCATCGCAGTTGCATCATCGTGCTGGGACTAACGCGTTCTTGGGGAAGAGACATCCAGTCCTGGGTGGTCTTGACCACACCGGAAACATCGGAAGTTGCGTTGACAGTTACTCGACCCATGGCCAAAACCCTTGCAGTGACACTGCACAGGTCCGCCAGGATTGTTGCATTTTCTTACTTCAACCTTACAGTAGAAGGCCCTTTTGACGACAAAATCGTCAGCTGATGGCGCTACCCCATCATCACTTCCCAACACAAGCACCCAAAGGGAAGTAGGTTGACCTCGTCTGGTCTTCAAAGGTTTGGCTTCAACAATTACAAAGCCTTCATTCAGCCCGAATGTGTTCGACGACCTCTTTCGGAGCGAGTGTGGGTGGGAGGCCTTTCACAACCACCTTGTGAACCCTCTTAGTGGGAAGGGCAAAAGTATGAAATTTAAGTTTCTGATAGTGCAGATAGCGCGTACAGCCTTAAAATGCTAATTAGAATTCACTTGCAGGTGGCAAGGGAATTTTCTCCAATGAGCTGGCAAATGGAAACGCCAAGAGCGGCCCACCCCTTGGGCAGATTCAGCAGCATCGGGGGAATTCGTGACTCTTTCAGTACATCTTTTTCCTTCGCAGAGTTGATAGTCGAAGATGTCCTCCGAACTCTCGGTTTCAGCAGTTTGGTCAATGTTTGGTTATGTTTCTTGCAACTCAAACTGTGGCCTTTATCAAGGTATTTTTTTGTTCCGGTCGGGGCAGGAGTTTCCCTGGCAACTACTCCCCGGGGCCATGCCGGGTTTCTACGGGCTCTGGACCCTTGTACGATTATAACGCGTCCCAGGAGGACTGATGCTGCTGGGTTGGACTGATGCTTGTTGTTTCGATCCACATCAGCCACTTCAGTTTGGTGGCCTTTATTCGATATTCCGTAAGCAAATTTAAATCATAATAGCCAACTGTTTCTACCGTCAGATTTCTTAAGAACTATAGTCTAGTTTTTAACAGATCAAATATGATTTTTGTAGATATACAGGTATTTAGTTTTTCCAATAGAATATAAAAAACTTTAAGAGGCTGTTTGAATTTTATCGGCGGTCTTAAAATTTTGTTTTTTACTATAATCATGATATTAACAAAAGTTATCGTTGAATTTATATTTCTTACATTGTGGCGACCTTGTACAGTAAGAGTTTTTATGAGCTTCACTTATTGAATGCATTCATATTTCCACCTCTGCCTTTAATTAAAGCTGAGAAAACTTCAAGTGGTTACTTTCCAAAGAAAGGCCTTCTGCTTCTTGATTACCCGACTTTGAGACGCGCAGCTGCGTTCCGGTTAATATTTCCTCACTGTTGTATCTATTCGTCCATAAAACTAATGAAAAATGATACGACTGTTTTTAAAATCACTGTATTTTTGACATCTACAAGACTTTATGAGAGCCTAGTACCTTGTAATATAAAATATGCTGTGTAACTGTATATTTAAGTACACCTATGCTGGTAAAATTATCTCTTAAAAGCCAATTCGTATTATAAACAATCGTATTTTCAAATTAATCCAATTCTAATATTCTTACTTCTCTGCTGGATTTGTATTTCCCCTACAATCTTTAACTAAATTTATCTCTATAATAAAACCTCTGATCAATTTAAATTGTGTTCTTTGCCATTACGTTATTTATTTAATCCTTCAAATGATTTTGAAAGCTGCACATATTTGTTATCATAAAACACAAACTTCAGGTTCTTAAAAACAATGTAATCTATTCAAAGGATTGGATTTATAAATTAATAAAGAGTCAAGCTGACACTTTGTTCTCAGTTAATGCACCTCAATAGTAACCCTGACGATAGTTTGTGACGTTTGCAAAATTTCTATTATTTTGCAGAAAGCAAAACGTCGGCCTGAATTCTTGATAGGAACTGAAGGAATTCTGGGAACATCCTAGGAATTGATGCTTCTCTAATTTGTTCGAACCTCTTGATAGATAATGAGTTTAAACCATTCCAGTTCACTTCGAAAACTTACTTTGATGGATTTGTTGCACGAACCGATCTGAGCCCACGAAAGGGCAGTTATGACAAGTCAGACATTAACCTCCCTTTTAGCTCCAACCTTTCATAAATATATGAAAACATACGGGAGAACTGTACTTCTTATATTTTTTAAGGGACATAAAAATCTGACTGCAAGAAGGGACAATTTGACCCTTATACTCGCCTGGAACAGTAAAGTGAGCACAGTATCGCTTATTTTCATAACTAAGTTCAAGGTCCATGTAAGCCGATAAACACTGGTCGAGTAATTCGACCGAGTTAAACATCAGCTGATTCCCTTTGTCTAGAATTGAAAACTCGTCCGCCACTCGTCTCATTCATTTCTCAAGGTCTCTTACATTGGCCGAGTACTACCTCGCCTTCATATTCGACCAATGTAAACGGTAATTTTCATCAATCTAGTTTAAGCCAGGTTTAAGAAGTTAGTGTAATCCGCTGACAGAGTCGAATGTCATAGTTTGGTTTAAACTGTTTCTGTTTATTAGTGAGGGACATGATGAAACTTTGGTGTTTTCAAACGAATACGGATGAATTTTGATTTTCAGAGGAGGGGAAAGAAGTAATAACAGATGATCAATTTATTCAACTACGAATTTCTTATGTCAGTCATGTGTTCCATGCTAAACCAAAAACATTTCACCTGTTTATTGATTGTTTTTCACAGAGAAAAAATAATAAACATCAACATAAAAATTTGTAAATTTGCCTGTTAGCACTGCTTCCAATATTAACCCAAACTTTGTTTTGGTTTAGTATTTTTTAGCTACCAGACTAGTAGCGTAATGGCTCTGTTTACTCCCACATCATCAAAGATTTCCTCCTCTCCTCTGCAGAAACTTGAAACTCGAGCGTCACTTGAAAACTTGAAACACGTGATGCTCACTATCTAAAATTCACTTTTAATTTGAACGTAATATTTTTTTAATATTTTCAACTAGAGTAGTACAAACGGTTCTAAACTAAATTTTTTATTGTTATTTAAGTTGTTAATCCAAGTAGGGAGTAAAAAACAGCCCCTACCAATTATTGAAAAAAAAATAATAAAATGGTTATTAAAAGCAGAATTGGCAATAAATTGAATTCGTGTAAATTGAATGAAGTAGGTAATAGCCAGTACAGATAAGCTATATAGATAGAACCTAACTCGCTATCGACAGTTAACGTAACTTCAATTGGATAACTTTGTAAAGTTCCAACAACCTAAACTCTCCGAATGCATGACAACCGGTCAACCACAATACATTATATGTTTAGAAGACTTCTCTAAGATAAGGTTTTATTAAATACCTACCATTACAGCAAGACGAAATCAAACAAAAATTAATAAATCTTATTAAACAATTTTATTGGATTAACCCTTTCGAAACAAATTACTTCAATATCACTTCGTATTGAATCTACAGGGCACAAAAAATGTCCAAATTCAAATTCATTTTATTGCCATTACAACAGTTTATAGTCGGAAGCAATGTTTATGTTAACGATAATTTTGATTGAAATATATAAAAAAAACTTAAGTAAAACTAAAATTAAAATTAAGTTTAAGACAACCTAGTTTAACCTAGTTTTCTCTATAAGACATATGTTGAATTTCCCCTTATTAATTTATTGCTTATGTTTTTTACAATGGTCTATAAATTCACTAACACTGTAAAAGGCATTAGCTATTAAAAATTGTTTTTAATAGCTAATGCCATTAATAATGAAAATCCATCAACGGAATCTTAAAATGGTAAGGATAAGAGCTAGGATATTCAGATCATTCGCTTAAAATATAACAAAATTCAGTAAAACATGTATCATGCAAATACGAAAAACAACGTCACAATTGGATTCTCTCAGCTGTTGTTTTACCACATCAAGCAGGTTTTTAATCGTTAATTGGTTAAACATTATCGTATTATCGTAGAATTATTTTTAATCGTTAATTGGTTAAACATTATCGTATTATCGTAGAATTAATACAACTATGAAGCGGGAGAGGGAGGGAAATTTCACTTGTCTTCCGCCAGTGACAGGCACGGTCCCGCTAAGTATATCATTGGCTGGAGCATTTTGGTTTTTTATCACGATATTGTTTTCCATTGGATGAATCAATTAATTCATGATGTTTTCATCTTCTAATTTTTTCTTTACAAAATTGTAATTAGCTGTACATTTATGATGATGAATTATCTCAAAGTTTAATGATCATCCGCTAGACAGTGACAGTGAGACGAATACTTTTTCGTTGATTCAGGATTTTCTCGCGTGGTTCCGTCCTTCGTGGGGCTGGTCTGTCTTTGGCGAATGATAAGTATATAAATTACCCCCCTCTCGCGCTTCATAGCTGTATCAATTCAAGTATGGTCGGATCAAGTTTTAACAATCTGACCGCATAAAAAATACCTAAATTTTAACCTATTTATTTAGATTCAGTTATTTATTTAGATTTTAGATTTAGATTCAGTTATTTATTTTTTTTATTCAGTTATTTATTTAGATCTAAATTTTAGATTCAGTAACGCAGTTTAGCACCAATTATTCATTTAAACATGGATCATACAAATACGAAAAACAACATCACGATTGGACTCCCTCAGCTGTCGACCACATAAATTTTTAATCGTTATTTGGTTAAAAATTATTAGATTAGTCAAATCAAGTTTTAACAATCCGACCGCATAGAAACTTTTAATCTATTTATTAGTAATTTTTATGTTCAATAATGCAGTTTAGCTCCAATTGTTCTATAGCAACAACTTGATTACAGCGCATCGATCTCTTCCAATGTTTGCAGTTTATCACAGAACAGTTCATTAAAATGAGTGGAACGCTACCTTGCACGACTTATCGTCCCCACAGCCGCGGCTGCCGCTAACCCTGTTTAATTTAATGCCGCTTGGGCTGATTCGATACACTTTTTCATCAGCGAAGATAATTTGCGTCGCCTCGAAGTAAGTTTGTTACTTTACAGCATCTGGCCTGATATAACCGCAGAGAAACTTTACATAACATTATTGACTTTGAATCCTTGGTATACTTCCCAATCCCGTTGTAAAATAAGGTTGGAGGGGTTGTAGAGCAAGGTTTAAAATATTACTTTTATATTAATATGTTCATAGATAAGAGGGTTATATTTTTGAGCTTGGATATTTCAAACAAAATAATCAATTAAGTTTTCTCAATTCACGAGATACGACGCGTTTAAATTAATTGTCTTAAACGCAACGTGGCTTACGAATGCATAGGCCACAGTGCAACCTCATGCATTATAATTTGGTCCTTATGCATTATCATTTTTAAAAAGCATTAAACTGTAACTCTTAATAGTTTTTTCATTGCTAGTTTTTTTTTAAAATTAGTCTTTATTTTCCATTTCTGTGACGCTTAATGACCGAATAAACTGTGTTGATATCAGATGGTTTTTAAATAACCATC